>CM059441.1:6891617-7596617 GCA_030390025.1 Squalus acanthias | reverse complement strand
AATCTCGATTAGCTGGTTGCACCTAGTTTATGCAATATAAACAAGGATATGTGCCTTCTCGGGTTAAAGGAATATATATGTCAGGTTTAATTTTTCACTCAAAATTCTCTCCTACAAGTTGATTATTGTCTCATTAATACCTTAAAGAACCTGGCTCTGAATTTGCCATCCTTAGCAGTTTGTCCTGTGACACAAAACTCTCAGCCAGTCACGTTGTGTAGCATGTTCAGTATCATCAAAGCTTCAACTGTTGTTCAATGACGGCTTTTGAAATTAATGTTCACTGTGATGTCACTGCAAGTTTATTTGTGCTTTGTTCTACCCTGATGTCAGAATTTCATTGCCATTTTTCTGGTTGTCTTGTTAGCTTTTTCTGATGCCGATGTTGCAATTTTGTTTTGTTTTTTCAGAATTGGGATTTGCGTATGTGACAAATTGCAATAACCAAATTGGAAGGAAATTAAGTTTTATGTTGAAATTCAGGAAAAGTTTGGCAATTAAAAAGTAATCTACACACCAGGATTAAACACAATGAAACATTATTGATTAAACAGATAATGAAGTGCATGCAAAAATACAGTGTAATAGTGAAATTATATAACTTTTGTTGAAATGATCATTATAGTAAATGAGCAAGCTATGCCTATGTGTGAATTTTAAATGAGGGAAAAACAACTGCTGTAAAACTCCCTTTTCATTTGTACCCCTTGAGACTTAGTGGCCCAAAAATTCGTGAGGAAGCCTTCGTGCGAGGGTAAGGCCTCCCCGCGATCTCTCACTGCGCGTTGGCTTTTTCAGTTCCAGCTTGCACGAACTTGATGTTCTGGACAGCTGCTGTGCTGGGCTTGCGTATCCCACCGGCGTAGTTAATTCGTGCGAGCTGTGGGATCACGTGACTCAGTTAGAGCCAATGGCAGCACACCATCTTCCATTCATAACTTTCACATAAGTGCTGTGAAAGCTATGAATACTATAGCCCCCCAAAAGAACCGCTAAACCTCAATTAAATTTTAAAAAAACATCACATTAATAAAATAAGTATAGTTAAATAAATTAACCATTTTAAATAAAAAATTAAATTTTTGAAAAAATTTTAAATCTTTTAAAAAGTTATAAAAATAAACTTACCTGTCTTTAAAGTCTCTAAAAAAGATATACCTGTTAAAAAAAATTCAAAATAATACTTAATTCACTACTTACCTTGTTAAAAGAGGGTCTTACTCCTTTTTTTATGTGTAGAATCTTCCGTATTTACCTGCGCGTTGAAACCACTAAGTGCACTGCATGCGCGCAGCCTGTAGCGCGCACGCGGTTCACCTAGGACCCGCCCCCTTTTCCATTCACCAAGTGCCGGTTTTCAGCGCATGCGCAGTGCATGCAGAAAACCGGCAATTGGAGACAGAATACGCGAGAGTATGCAGTGCGTACTCTCGCGTAGCGGCACTAATTTTTGGGCCAGTATGTTTCAAATGAAGACTTGTAGGAATATACAGAAGGCATATTTTTAAGCAAATGGCTGAAACCTGCATTTTGCCAGAAGAAGAAAAAAATAAATGCAACTGCATTAAAAAAGAGTGGAAATATCATTTATCAATTAAATAAAGCAGAATCTGGCAGCTGCCAGATTGAATTATGAAGAAAATCTGTCCAATCCTGCTTGTTAACCCTTCGGGAGATGGCAAGAGAATTGATTTCTAGAGAAACCAAGCAATGAAGTTGAATGGCTTACCTATGTCACACATGTCTATCATACAATCTATGCATAGGACTAGTATAAAACCAGAAAGAGACATAATTTTATTTTTGAGTGCAGAGGCAGACTGTTGTTAACAATAAAACTGTTTTCACTGTGTCTGCAATCTCCCTGTTGTGATTGCTGGTTCAGCAGTATAAAAAGCCTCATACACTTTACAAAATTGCAATTTACTACTGTGAGTGCAGAGTAGATTCAATCTTATGTGAACCTTGAAGAGATGCCTGATTCAATTTGCAGTTGTCTTCACAGCTATTGAATGTGAACTCTCTATTGTTGTTCTCATTCAGTACCAGAAGTGGCAAATTGTTGAAATACTTCATTCCTTATAATTATCTCTGGTGCAGGCTTTGAGCAGTGTGGCACATTGTAAAAAAAAATGTTTAGAAACACTTCCGTTTATTATTTATTCCCCCATCAATGTTGATTTCTGTAAGTTTTTTTTTCTGCCTCGTTAGGTTCCCCATATGCCGAGCATTGACCCCGTCCAAGAAATCCGACAGACTTAATTCCGTAAAATTGGAAAGCAAACAGTACTCATGAAATTATATCAGGAGCAGGATCTCTAGTAAACTTACTGAGCAAATGTTTCACTGTGCCAGAAAATGTATGCTGTGGCATATTTTATACAGAGATAGTGTAATGTTGATGTTTCTTTTGTGTATATCCTCAGTGACTGCAGGCAGGACGTTAAATTCGTGCTGCCAGCTGATTTCCATGTTTGCTGCATGCAGCCAGCGCTACCCACGTTGTTCATTGGCTGCACGCATCAGCAGGAGGAGGCCCAATATCGCGAGTGGCTAGTGCCACATGAAGGTAGCCTGTACCTCTTAAAGGGAAGGTGCATTGTGGCTGCTGGAAGTGAATTGATTTTGAAGAATTTTGTCAAGTTCGCTGAATCTGCGAGAGAGCGTGCACCAAGATTTTCTGGTAATGCACTGGAGGCCTTGGTGCAAGAGAAGGAGAGAGAGCCTGTTTCCGCAGGGGGCCAGAAGGCCCTCGAGACATCTGTTCAGGAGGCAGTGGGAGGAAGTAGCGACGGAGGTCAATGCCAGGAGTCTAGCTCCAAGAACCTGGATGCAGATGCAGTGCAGGAAGAAGTTTAATGATCTGACATGACTTATCAAGGTGAGCGAGTTCAATCTTCAAATGCCATATCCTACCAACTGCACCACTGGCCACATCCACTACTCCATTCACTGCACCTCCATCACTCACCTACCAAGAATGTCTATCAATCAGTACTCAACAGTTCAGTTTGTATGGTTTACCTCACCCTCGTACACTTAGCACTATTGCAAGCATCACGCCCGCAACTCACAACTCACAGCTCACACACTGGCAGCTATTCAACCTTGACAGCCACATCACCCAAACATATTGCAGGATACTCACTGACACATTTCCCTCTTTCTTGCAGGATAAGGTGGCGCATAACAGGAGGTAACAGCAACAAACTGGAGGAGGAGAAGCGTGCCTGCACATTTTAACGCCCATGGGGGAGAAGGTTCTTGGCATCAAGGGGTGGGGGGTGGCATCACTGAGGCCATGACCACTGGAGGGACTGATGAGCATCTCTGCATACCTAATCCTTCTGCTCTCTCCCCACTTATCCCACATCCCATAATCTCACAAGCTGAAGATGGTGTAAGCACCCACTTCTTACTTTCTCCTCTATCCCAACCACAACCCACCCATTGCCCCTTTTTAATTTCAGATACCCAGGAACTGGAATCTACCCAGTCAGAGGGGGAAGAGGATGAAGACAGTGATGATGAAGAGACACCGTCTCTCAATCTTACACTTGCAGCCACCAGCTCAGAGACTGACACTGCTCATACTTGAGGCTAGGATAGAGGTGGGATCTGCACGTGGTGAGGCACTGGGCACAAGTGCGCAGGAGCCAGGGGAAAGTTCTCCTGCAGATGATTCAGATGATGACTTCGATGGCCCAGGCTACAGAAGATGGCTGATGGGCGTACATAACCAAATGCTTGGTGCAGTAGAAAGCCTACGCACAACATCAAGGAGCATAGAGGAGTCCAACTTGGCTTTGCGCAGAGCTTTGAGCGCATCCTTTCCAACACGGAACAGGTGGTCACCTCCATCAGCACGCCTGTGGAACCCACCATGATGCAGCGTCTGATAACCGATGTCATAGCTTCCATTGCAGCACAAACAGCTTCCATCAAAGGTTTGACTGCTGCCTTGGAAACTCGGACTGCTGCCATTGTGGCTCTGGGTACCACTGTTGAAAGGGGCCTGCAGGGCGTCATAGCACTCCAACAATCTATTCTCCAACAGATCACCAGGATTGCTGAGGCTCTGCCCCATGAGAGTAGCAGTGGCTCCTTGGCACAGGTACCTGCTGTCCTCTCTGAGGATGACAGCATTCCTGCTCCTTCCCCTGCCACTCGGCCTGTGCCCTTGCTGTTGTTGCCCAGACTGAGATGGTGCAGTCTGAAGTTGAACCCTCTCGGCCCAGAGCTGCTCAAGGTCGCCCACTAAGGTCATCTGCAGTCTCCTCAATTGGAGGTTAGCAGCCTTACACCCTCCACGCTGCAGCCACTGGGGAAGCGCCTCATATAGGAGCACTAGGAAAGGTAAAGGCACTGAGGGAATGCACAAGGATGATTAGTTTCATTTTGTATGCATTATTTAATGAGTGAATTGATAAATTTGAAATTGAATTTGCCTTTGGTGGTGGTTTTTATTTCTGTGGTGAACTGAGGGAGGAACCAAAAGGTGTTGTCAGGAAGAGGACCGTGTGATCGTCAGTGATCGAGGAAAGGTAATGACTGTGAACTGTTGGTGAATAGAGAGGTGTAGTTCACGTTACTGGTATCGCTCATGAATATTCTGATCATGTAGAGCCCTGGCAGAAAGGGCCTGTCTATGTTGCAGCCTCCTTTCCTCTTCCTCCACTTCCTCTTGCACTTCCTTCTCTTCCCTCTTCTAACTGGTTGTCCTGCACTGTGTGGCTCCTGTTCATTCTTCCAATCATATTCAATTCCCAGAGGAAGCCTTACCAGGCCACCCATGTCTGGAAGCAACTTTTTTCAACACATTATTTTAAATGACATAAAAAGTACTGCAAGACCAGCCAGACCACTCTCTGTAGTGTATTTACTTAAAACTTTAGCCAGGTATAGGAAACCTCCAAAAATGCGTACAATTGCACCAGCAGCCAGAAAAATGAATCCAGCAACTAACCTGTAATTATTTCATGATCACTTTAAATAGTGCTGGTGAGGGGGTCCTTCATTTCATTTAACGTAGTGTTCAGCTGTGAGAGGTTAAGGCAGGAGGGCTTTGGTTGGAGTGTGGAGTTGCAAAATAGCAGCGGTGGCTTCAAATCAGTGTTGCACATTAATTTTCGTCATAATCTGCCTCCTTTGCATGCTGTTGGTGGTTGTTAGGCACGTGCGCGCAAACCCCTTTACCAAGATGGCATCCTGCGCACTTCTCTGACACTATTTTCGAGACTTGGTTGCCTGCATAGCGCCTAAAAACTGGTTCTATACAGCCCAATTTAACCCCCTTGTGTCTGTGAAAAGTTCCAGTTTACAAAACCTCACTTCTTCTGGATAATTTTTTATCATACTTCTGTAACAGTTTCATGCATTATAAATTTATATGTCTACATTTATAGTGAAAATGCCGATGTAAAGTTGTCATGCTGTAATTGCACCGCCACTGGTGGCACTGCAAAGCTTTGCTTTTGTGTTTCGCAACTCCTTCATCTGTACTGCAGAGAAACACTTGTGCTCCAAGTAACTCTATTTCTTTACCTCCCAAACGGCCGTAACTTTTCCTATTTAACTGCAAATAATATCAAATCATAGTATTACATTAAAATAAGCACAGAGTTTCTGACTTTATAATGTTGTCTGAATTGTGTCTGTGCACTCTAGTCCATGTATCCCTTGCCCTTGAACTCCACCTAAAGACTACACTTGCTCAACATCTTATGCTCGGCTACGACAACATCTTGGCATTTAACATCGATAAGCGTCCCAAGACGCTTCAGAGGCGAAGCAGACAAAAATGGATGCCAAACCAAAGTAGGAGCTATTAGAAAGGTGACCAAATGCTTGGGTTTTAAGGAGGGTATTAAAGGAAGAGAGGGAAGTGGAGAGGTTTCAGGAAGGAATTCTAGAACGTAGGGCTTAGATGATTGAAGCCATGATGTGGAGATGCCGGTGTTGGACTGGGGTGGACAAATGTGAGAAGTCGCACAACACCAGGTTATAGTCCAACAGCTTTATTTGAAATCTCAAGCTTTCGGAGCGCTGCTCCTTCGTCAGGTGAAGTGAAGAGATGCATATAGACACAGCATATATAGTCAGAGAACACTGCCAGATGATTACAGTTAATCTTTCTAACTGCCCTTTATCACACCTCGGCAGAGAGATAATCACGGCAATCAAAGGTGTGGATGGTGTCCAAACAGGTCAGTCAGGAAAACATTACATCAAAGACAATGTGGCAGATGCTGGGGTCTGTATGGAAAACAAAAAACTTTTTTTGCTGGAAATCACCATCCACACCTTTGATTGCCGTGATTATCTCTCTGCCGAGGTGTGATAAAGGGCAGTTAGAAAGATTAACTGTAATCATCTGGCAGTGTTCTCTGACTATATATGCTGTGACTATATGCATCTCTTCACTTCACCTGACGAAGGAGCAGCGCTCCGAAAGCTTGTGATTTCAAATAAAGCTGTTGGACTATAACCTGGTGTTGTGCGACTTCTCACATTAGATGATTGAAGGCATAGCTGCCAGTGGTGGGGCAAAGAGAGGAGGGATGTACTAGTGCACAAAGTCGGAGGAACGCAGAGTTCTGGGGGCTTGTCGGATGTCCGAGAGACAGGGAGGAGTGAGGCATTGAAAGGATTCAAATAAGAGAATAAGAATTATAAATTTGAGGCACGGCGGGGGCTAAAAGCCAATTTAGTTGCGCGTGCGGGACAGGGGAGAGGGTGAGGAAGTTGAGGGGCCATGGAAGAACTGGCAGCAGGCAGGATGATTTTTGTGGAGCCAGGAGGAGTTTCCTGGCTCAGCTGCTCAATACTCCATTCCACTGGGTGGAGTTCGCACTTGGCCCAATGGAAGGCCAAAATTGCATCGGTATCCTAATTACGGCATCGGACCCTGATTTAAATATTTTCATGAGGCTCTCCCTCTTTCAGACAGGAGCACTGGCTGCCTAGTTTGCGGCTCGTTTGAGTGGGTCTCAAATGCGAAATTAGCACAATGTTCTACGAAAATATTTTTGACGAAAAACACAGCAGTTCGCAGAAGAAAATTGTCGCCATTGACTCCTGCGGTCGTACAGTTAGACAGGTGCACTCGGCTCCATTGCCCAAGTGCCTATGTGTGAGTTTCGGCCCTGAGTATTGGCAGGATATTCAATGATGGGAAGCAAAACAACTGCGCAGATCACGTACTCTCAAAATGTCCACGTATCCAGCAGGCCTGACTGGCTAGAAATCAAGATTGTAAATCTGAGCAAATTTTTCATTCCATAGCCACGGGTATGGAAGGCAATTGTAATACTTCTACTGCCATTTTGATTGAAATCAGCCAACCTGGTAGAGACATGCAATTGAACCTGCTGCTCTCTATGACCCCGCTGCATGCTGCCTTTACCAAATGAGTCATGGGAAAATCATTTTTTTCTGAAGGTGTGTTTCATGCACTAACTACTGAAAACAATTTTTCCCCACAGAGCAAGTACACATTCACTTCAGGAAATATGAGGTAGAGTACCTGCAGTTTGCATTCCGCTGGATGAATAACTTGCTGATGCGGGAGCTGCCTCTCCGATGCACCATCCGTCTTTGGGACACCTATCAGGTGAATGTTGCAGAACTATATTAATAATTCTAGGTTAGTCTAGACGTTAAAGCTTCTGATAATTGACGCGGAGGGAAAGATACCTTTAATGTTCGTCAAAATTTAGACCAGTGCATTAAATATTGCCAGTGAAAAAAACAGCTTGTAACAGTAGTGATTTGGACGCGTGTTCCATTGTGTAAGAAAAATAGTTAAGAACTACAGTTTAAGGTAAGATCTTAAGTTGAATGTGGGCCAAGATCTGGTGGTTTATGGGCCTATGATCTCTTTCATCTTGAGTAATTTATTCTGATGACTTGAGTAATAACAGATGTGAATTAGATACAGTGATTATTTGCTAGCTTAGCATGTGAGCTGATCGTGTTTTAAATTTGTTAATGAAATAAAGGTGAAAAATGCATGGTTACTAAAAAAAAGCATATCGGTCACTCATACCAAGTGTATGTGACTGATTTTACTTTGATAAATGTCTTGTTAAAAAGACATGGATTATTTCTGCTTTCCAGTCATGTGAATATATACTGCTATACATTGATGAAAAGGATTTCATCACCTAGCTTTTATATAACTTATGTTCTTATATATATATATAAAACAATACTATGCATCAGTGTACTTTTTTAGCACAAATTTGAACTGCTTTTGAAGATACTCCCTATCCTCACTAAGTTTCTGCCTCATGTTGTTGTACTTCATGAGATTGATTGGTCCTGGGATCCCTTGCTGTTTTATATATGCTAGCAAATCTCCCGTGGTTCTGTTTGTGGTAAGACAGAGAGTGCAGTGTTCTCAACATTGTACCATGTACAACACAATGTATTGTGCTGGTAACTGTAGAGCTGTGTTCTTTCAAGGCGACAAAGTCGAATGGTAAATAAACACTGGGGGTGAAATTGGTCGATGCCAGTAGCACAAAATGGGCTGATAGCCAATCCGCAGCCCGTTTTACACCACGTCTGATTTTCTTCTCCATTGAAGTAATTACACCTTTTACATTGAAGTCATGATAGACCTGTTAGCAAAATTGAAACCCATGGGATTAGAGGGACAGTGGCACTGTGGATATGAAATTGACTAGGGGACAGAAAACAGAGAGTCGTGGTGAGCTGTTGTTTTTCAGACTGGAGGGAGGAGGTATACAGTGGTGTTCCCTGGTGGTCAGTATTAGGACCACTGCTCTTTTTCCAATATATTAATGGCCTGGTCTTGGGTATACAGGGCATAATTTCAAAGTTGTAGATGACACGAAACTTTGAAATGTAGTAAACGATGAGGAAGATAGTAACCAGTTTCAGCAGGACATAGACAGACAGACTAGTGAAATGGGCAGACACATGGCAGATGAAATTTGATGCAGAGAAGTGTGAAGTGATATATTTTGGTAGGAAGAATGAGGAGAGGCAATATAAACTAAATGGTGCAATTCTAAAGGAGGTGCAGAAACCGAGACACCTGGGGTAAATGTACACAATTTTTTGAAGGTGGCAGGACAAATTGAGAAGGCTGTTAAAAAAGCATTTGGGATCCTTGGCTTTATTAATAGAGGAATAGAGTCCAAAAGCAAGGAACTTATGCTAAACCTTTTTTAAAATACTGGTTAGACCTCAGCTGGAGTATTGTGTTCAAATCTGGGCACCACACTTTCGGAAGGATGACAAGGCCTTGGAGAGGGTACAGAAGAGATTTACTAAACAGTACCAGGGATGAGGACCTTCAGTTATGTGGAGAGACTGGAGAAGCTGGGGTTGTTCTCCTTAGAGCAGCGAAGGTTAAGAGGAGATTTGATGGAGGTGTTCAAAATCATGAATAGTTGTCATAGAATAAATAAGGAGAAACTGGTTCCAGTGGCAGAAGGGTTGAGAACCAGAGGACACAGATTTAAGGTGATTGGCAAATTAACCAGAGGCGACTTGAGGAAAAAAAAATTACACAGCGAGTTGTAATCTGGAATGCGCTGCCTAAAAGGGTACTGGAAACTGATTCAATAATAACTTTCAAAAGGGAGATGCATAAATACTTGAAGGGAAGAAAATTGCAGGGCTATGGGGAAAGAGCGGGGGAGTGAGACTAGTTGGATAGCTCTACAAAGCCAGCCAGCACAGGCACGATGGGCCAAGTGGCTTCCTTCTGCACTGTATTATTCTACGATTACATGTGGTTGATATTTTGATAATTTAATTCGAGGTGAATTAAATAGATCACTGAGGTGTTAATGCCATTTTAAAATAGCAACTTACGTTTTTTATAGTGCTGCACATGTACTTAAAGACACTTTACCGAGGTGGAAAACAATGGATTCTGATCAGGAGGGAAATGGAAAAGATTGAGGGCGGGTAAAGGAACAGTCATGGGGAAGGATTTGTGAATGCTTTTGAAAACAAGAAAAGAGGTGATCGATGAAGTGAACAACAGAGGGGTGTAGTGGCTGAAGGAACAGATAGAACAAGGAACAAGAAGCATCTTGATGTCAGGGGAGCAAAGGGTGGGAATGTATGGAGAATCCCTAAGGTAGGATGGGGCGAAGTCATAAAAGGATATGAAAGTCGTGACCAGAATCTTGAAGTCAGTTTGCTTAAAAGGACAAGAATGATGAGACTTTGGGACATTGTGCAAGTGAGGGCAGGGCACTGAGTGAAGTGCATTTTACTTGCCAGAGCCATTAAGGACAGAGTCAGGTTTATTAATAACATTACTTTATTTTACTACATATGTTATACTGTAGTTAGTACCATTGTAAGGTTCGGTATTGGCGATTTTATAATATAAATCAACAGATTCTAAATCATCATCATATCATCAATTAACTGGTATAAATCACACTATCTCTGCATTAGCTCGGTTTCACTTAATAATTTGATGAAGTGGCATTTGATGTACAAAAATGCTGTACCAACTTGGCACAGGTTAAGTTCAGTCCATATTGTGGAGTGGCATTGGTATCTTTCCAGTTTTATGTCTGTAGTTTGGGTGATATTCGCATAAAGTATGCAACAGCTTTCTTTGAGTAGCAGGCTGATTTTAGAATCAAGCAATTCTGCAGCCCTCTGTGATGCTCTCATTTAAGCTCCTCTCCACCATTGTCTTGATCCCCTAAACCACTTCTGTGTTGTTAGACTGTTTGTCTGCATTTGACCACATATCTGCGCCATAACTAAGACCGCCTATTTCCACCTCCGTATCATCGCCCGTCTCCGCCCTTGCCTCAGCTCATCTGCTGCTGAAACACTCATGCATGCCTTTGTTACCTCTAGACTTGACTATTCCAACGCACTCCTGGCTGGCCTCCCATGTTCTACCCTATGTAAACTTGAGGACATCCAAAACTCGGCTGCCCGTGTCCTAACTCGTACCAAGTCCTGTTTACCCATCACCCCTGTGCTCGCTGACCTAAATTGGTTCCTGGTTAAGCAACGCCTCGATTTTAAAATTCTCATCCTTGTTTTCAAATCCCTCCATGGCCTCGTCCCTCCCTGTCTCTCTAATCTCCTCCAGCCCCACAACCCCTCGCGATATCTGTGCTTCTCTAATTCTGCCCTCTTGAGCATCCTTGATTTTCTTCGCTCAACCATCGGTGGCCGTGCCTTCAACTGCCTAGGCCCTAAGCTCTGGAATTCCCTCCCTAAAGCTCTCCGCCATTGCTTACCTCTCTTTCCTCCTTTAAGACGCTCCTTAAAACCTGCCTCTTTCATCTGCCCTAATTTCTCCTTCTGTGGTTTGGTGTCAAATTTTATTTTATAACACTCCTGTGAAGCACCTTGGGACGTTTTACTATGTTAAAGGTGCTATATAAATACAAGTTGTTGTGTTGTTGTCTGACATCCAGTTCTATCCAATTTTCTTTAGCTAAACATTGGGAAGACTGAAACCATTGTATTTGGTCACTGCGACAAACTCCGTAGCCTTGCCACCAATTCCATCTCCCCTTCCTTGGTCACTGTTTCACGCTGAACCGGATTGTTTGTAACCTTGACGTCCTGTTCGATAGCTATCCATGCATGCACTGTTAAAGAAAGAAAGAACTTGCATTTATACGGTGCCTTTTATATCCTCAGCACTTCCCAAAGTGCTTCTCAGCCAATTAATTACTTTGGAAGAGTAATTACTGTTGTTTTTGTCTGTTGTACCTGGAAAGTTATGCTATTGGAATATCTGCTGGAGTACACTTCCAATTTGATCTAAACAACTTGACCTCTCTCAAACCTTCTTTCTAATATCTGAAATCTTCCCTTAGTTTTTTTTAAGCTTTTTTTTACATTTTGAAAACTTTTAACTTCCATTGAAATCTTTTCAAAAGTTTCTGAATGCTGTCTGACAGAATACCTAATAAAGTAAATATCAATTAAAACACACATACATTTGTGCAAATCATCTTAAGAGTCTATTCAACTAACTATGTCTCAGAAGTTGTACCTGATACATTTACTTATTCTGTGCAGAATCTTTTAGCATGTGGAAATTTTTAGCGAGATAGCATGTTACACGGTCAACACTGGAAAGTTTGATGCACAATGCTATCAAACATAAGGCTGTATTTCACTCCTTGGTTTTATCCAAGGCTGCAGGTTGTTCGATTTAAAAAAAAAAATGTATTCTTTTGTTTGGTTGGCATCATTGAAATTGTTTAAGGATATAAATTCTATAGTTAGACTTAATAAAGCACCATGCAATTCAATATTAATTCTGTTCATTTTAGTCAAATATTGACTTGATCAAATTGTACTTAAATGCGAATGGCAACTGCTTGCACTTGAATAGCACTGTTAATACAGCTTAAGTATCTTGCGTCATTTTAGAAAGGGAGAATTAGCCTTGAGCAGGAGTTTGGGAATAAGGTTAAGGGACTTAACTGAAGGCGCACAGTTGAAAAAGTATATTTTCTGGTGTTTGAAATGGGAGAGAAATGTGGCAAGTCAGAAAGCATGAAAAACAGATTCCAAAGTGCTGGGGTACAATGACTGTAAGCTCCACTACCAATGTTAGAGATGGGAGTGTGGTTATTGAAGGTGAGAATCTGAAAATTGGAGGGTGCAAACTGAGACTTAATGCTGGAGGAGGTTGCAGAAGTAAGGTGGGACAAGGACATGGAGAGGCATTTCTAAACAAAGATGACTATTTTGAAATCAACGTGCTGGGACACGGGGGCGATAGAGCTTGATGAGGACAGGAGTTCTGGATGAACAGGTTTTAGTGCAGAATAGGATGTGGGTGATGCGGTTGTGGTTAAGTTGCAGTTTGTATAGAGAGGACCTTGGGAGGCCAAAGAGGAAAGCACCAGTGAAATTGAGCCTGGGGGTGACAAAGACGTAGATGAGAGTTTGGCTGCAATGAGCCGAGTCAAGGAAGTGGAAGTTGGCGGTCTCGTGGTGGACTAGATGTGAGATTTGAAGCTCAACTCGGGGTCAAACCACACCAAGGTATCACATCACTGGCTTCAAACTGAGTGAGCAGCTGGGAAAGGGACTGGAGTCGGGGCTAAAGTGTAACATTGTTGTTGGGAGCCAAAATGGATTGCTTTGGTCTTGCCATTGTTGAGTTGGAGCACATTCCAGCTTATCCATGACTTCACAAGTTTGGACGGAGAAGACCATTCGGTCTATTTTTGTCTCACTCTTCCAAAATATGAACAGTACCATCTTCCGATTACAAAATCCAGTTGTTTCTTACATGAGTCCAGTATCCTGACCTCAACCACTTTTCCTGACTCTGTTAATCACCATCCGTGCAAAGAAATACTCTATAACATCCATTATTAATTGTGCTGTATGCACTAGTTTAGTTTTGAGATTTTTCAAAATTAGCATGTTTTCAATCTATTAAGTATTACTTGCATTGTTTAATTTTTTTACACTATGGTGTAGTAGTGTACAAATTTTCAGCATTTACTTTATGCCTAGCTGATGTGAATCCTGTAATTTCTTCAATTTAATAATTATTTTCCTTGAAATGTTTCTCGCTGTCCTACTTTAATTCACAGGTTTTTTTGTGCGTGTTTCTGCCCTGTTTATGCCTTTATGTACTGCTGCCCCACTGCGATTCTCAGGATAGGAATCCAGTCACTGAACTGCCAACCAGCATTCGGTGTGCTAAGAATCATTTTGACAGTGGTTGCACCACTGCTTGGCAGTGCCTTTTTATCTTGACGTCAGTTCTTCAGCTAGGAATTTCAATTTTAAAAAACTGCTGCTGTTGCTCATCCATTACACTCCATTATCTGTAGTCAGTACATGCAAGTAGTAATGGATGTGAAGAGTCCTGAAGAAAATGGTTACTAATACATTTTTAAAGGTTACAGTAAATTAATTTGTAAAAGTTGATATGTTTTGCACTTACTTTTCAGTTAATAACAGCATTTTGAAAGACTATAGAACCTTGTTTGTTTTATAACTCCCATTCAGAAATTTCTTGTATTTATTATTGTCCATCAACAAAAAATTATTCTGAAATATGCTAGTATGTTACTTAGCAAATACATTTTTTTTGCGTGTTTTAACTTCTCATAGAGTATTTTTCCAATACCACTTAAAGTAATCGCACAAGCATTGATTCGTGTTATATCCAGAAGAGCTGAAATGTGACCATTTTTGTCTGGTTCAATTTGATCGGTAAAATTTTAGTAAATTACTTTGTCTGTTACCCTGGCTCCATAATTGCTCCGTACAAACAGTATAAGAAAAACCTCAGTATCAGAATTAAACCAGTTGAAAGTCAAATAGAGGGCACAGTAAGTTTCACTGACCCATGTATATCCATTTGAAATGGCATTACTATGTATAATTGCAAAGACCACATAAGTAAAGATTTTCTGCTTTGGGAATTAAGATTTCTAGCTGAAATCTTGCTTATTGAAACAGAAAATGTATATGCACAACTTTTATGGCAGACTAAGTTCAAAGTGAACTTGTCCCTTTCGCTGCATTACTTATTTTCTCTCTCTAGTTGTAACTATTTCTTAGGTGTATTTGTTTTGTCCAAAAACTTTTTAAAGGATTTTTTTGCTTTGTTTTGTTACTAATACACCAAGGTAAAGGGCAAAGGTCCATAGAGCAGGATACAACTGAAATTGGAAATAATGGCCCAGATTTTACGATGCTTCTGACAGCGACGCACAGCGTGCACTGTCAGAAGCCTTCAGAATGGCCCCGCAAGTTCCGGGTTTCCGCATGCGTGCGCACGCATGAAAACCCGGAACTTGTGATCTGTCAAGTTTCGCTTGGACAGATCCACCACATCCGCTACAAAATCACTTTCGCTGGCACAGAGTTGGGCTATTTGCCCAACTACTGCCCACGCAACTGAAAAACACTCCTGAAAAGAGATGTGCCTCATTTCTCCTTATCTCAGGAACACGAGGCCGATTCTGACGTGCGTATTGCTGTCCCAGCTAAGATCAGCTAACTCAGCAGAGACTAAGAATCAAACCCAGGAGTTTATGGTTTGTGTGTTAGAGCTATAAGCTGCCTTTGCCAACTGATCTTTGTGTGACCTAACTTGCTTTCTGTGTTGTCAGTGCTGGTCTAGTATTAGTACATGTAGTATCTACACTGGTTAGTGGTAGGAGGGGAGGAAACTTTTCTATATCACAAGTTGTTAACAAGAATTATAAAAGAAAAAACTTTAGTCAGCTAAATATTTACGCATTCTATGTTTTGCATGATTCACTAAGGGATTTATCCATGGATTATGCCTAAGGTTATTTTTCACATGAATTAGCTTCAGTTCCAGGATCTGCAGTAGTCCAATAGCTTTACTGGATGTCTACATGTTAAATAGGATTTAATAGGAGTGTGATATTGCATAACTATGTTCTAATTATGCTGCACATTATGGTCTGGGAGCAGTTTATGCTGATCTGTCAATTTTCAGCTGTCAGTAACTATGAAAAGTGAAATTCTGATCAGATCCATTCTTGATATTACCAAGTTTATTTTCTTTGTAAATTGTACTCACCATTAACCAGAATTAACTTGAGTTGATCAGATGTATTTAACATATTTGCTTGTAAACACAAAAAAATCAACATTTAAAAATCTTCCAGCATTTTTATATGGGCCCTTTGCAAAAGGTCCATGCTATCAATCTTATAATACCCAGGTGGCATAATAGAGTCCCAGAACAACAGTATATACATTTTTGTGCCTTTGGTTTCATTTTTTAATTTTATTTTGTTATGTAGATTCTGTAATCAAAGGCTGATATATTGAACTTAGTTAATTTTATTTATGGTGCAGCATAATGTCACAGTGTTACTGAGATCTGCCTTTCTTAACAGTCTGGCAAGTAAAATTGTCTCTTGTGGAAAGAGACCTGCGGAAAAAATGTGCTTTAATTGCTTTTTTCATAATGAACTGTCGTGTTCTTGCAATACTTAAAAGCTCTGGCCTTTTCTGAGACGATCTCTTGGGCCTTTTGCTGCTGAAATCAAGCATGAAGCTGATTTAGTACTGCAGAGCATTCTTAAAGGAATTAAATAATTTCTTAAATGCCATAATGAATGGCACTCTCATCATTAGAACTGACAATCCTGCAAGCGATCATTGATGAATTTTACAGCTTTGAATAGTAAAATGCTAGTTGAATATAATTTTAAATCAAATGAGTTTGATGCATAGTTACAATAAAGCAGTATAATCTACACCTTTATCCCAGTATACTTGAAATTATTTTGCGCATGCAGTTTTCATTTCAGCAATGTAATGCGTTCATTTTTTAATTTGATTTGAGTGTAAATACTACCCTTAGTTCCTTTCCTATTTATTAATTGGATTCCTGTATATCCCAAAGGATGATATATTCTTTGAAAACAATGCTTCACCAAACCTGAATTTTCATGCTAATGAATTGCTTTTATTCTGTGAGTTCAAAGAGTATATAGCTTAAATGTGAATTAGGTTTAACTAATATTCACATTTCAGAACTACTGAACACACAAAGTGGGTATAAGGGAGCAATTAAATTATTAATAATAGTGTTATCAAATCGAAAGAATGCAAGCTTAAGTAAAAAAATGATATGGTTTGAAGGTCACAGACCCACTGTTGAAGATTAAGCAGTCCAAAATTTAATTCTAATGCCTAGATTTGGAGTTGAATCAATTTCTAATAATTAATTGTTGAAATCATGAAGAAAATATTGTCTCAAAATGTCGTCCTCATCCTTTTTCTATATAGCCTATTGTCCTATCAGTTACACAAAAAGACTTATATATGTTTAATGACCATGCTTCAGATTTCATAATTTATTAACTTAAAGGGCTTATTCAAAGATTACAAGTGGAAATGGGGCTTAGTCTAGTCACAGTGCAGAATAAAGATTAATTAGCCAACACAGCCATCAGGGTGTGCCGTTGGAGACAGTGTCAACATTTATGTTGAATGCCTCAGTATAACGTATTGAATTTCCTATTTTACCAATATTTAATGGTTTGCAACTGCTTCAAAAGCCCATTTGTGTGAAAGTATAGAAAGAAAACCCAATATAATTTGAAATGAGTTGCAATTGTCAGAAAGCAGTAATTCAATTTCCATTTCTTACTGCTTGTCTAGAAACTATTTCCAATGCTCAGCAGAATGATTGACCTGTTTACATGTTCCACAAAATGCCTGCATTGAGTATTCTGTGGTGCTGTTATAATTCCACAGAATAAGGTGCAATCAGTCCCACTGTGGCAGTGTGCACTTGCTGCCTGAGTTGCAGGAAGCTAATCTTTTAACACTGCCTAATGCACATTGAGTTATCTCTAGAAATGTATTTTCAATGGTATTAGAAACTTCATGGTCAAATTGGTTGTATTCAGTGAAGCTAAGATCCTTGCATGTTTCTGCATTATGATTTGAGGTCTTATGAACCAACAGTTTAATTGGAACAAAAACAAAATACTGCTGATGCTGGAAATCTGAAATACAAACAGAAAATGCTGGAAATACACAGCAGGTCAGGCATCATCTATGGAGAGAGAAACAGAGTTAACATTTCAGGTCAGGTCGATGAATTATTTGTCAGAACTGGCAAATGTTAAAGATGTAACAGGTTTTAAGCAAGTACAGAGGCAGGGAAAGGGGAGAAAATTGGAAATTGCACAAGAACCAGCACATTGCAGGTAGGGTGAGGGGAGCAGTTTGATTACTTTCGATCATTTATATGTCTCCAATTTTTGTGTATTTGTCTGATGATATCCATCCAGGTCAGTCTCCCAAAACTATAATATGTTACATTTTTTGTTCCAGTAAGTCAAGGATGTAGAGTGACATGATTACATTTAAAATTATACTTTTTTTTAGTGAAGTTTCCAAATGGAAGCCACTCCTCTCCAGAAAGCGAGGAGAGGCCATTAATGCCATCATGGAGAGTGTTAAAGCATCCAGCATGAGCCCGATTTTGTGTAATAGACATCCTCATTAAAGCAAAATAAATAAAAGCAATCACTTAAGATTTTTTAAAAATCCACCTACACATTCTAAATACGGAATGAGGAAAAGTAAAATATTCAATTAATTACATCGTTCAGTGGGACTTGCCTGGCTTGGACCTACAAAGTATTTGTACCTCACCGATGAGGCCAACATCTGCCTAAGTGGGGACCAGTACACCTCCCATCACTGTGTCTATTGGCCTCCATTGATGTACTGGGCCTTGACTGAGCCAAAGGAGTTGGGACTCCTGGCATAGTGAGCCCCTGCTTCTAGATCTGCTTCCTTGTCGTTATTTGCCTGGTAAGAAGCAGGCAGCAGTTATGCCCCTTTTAAGGCAAAGAGGTCGTGCTGGGTCTCTGCTGATTTTTGAGGGTTTCCACTGGTTTCCTACCAGAGTTACAGCAGGAGACCGTCAGAACCACTGAGGAATTTCGGCATAGAAGCTACTTTTAATTGCACAATTTTTCTAAATGTACGCCTCCAGTTTAGAATGGTTTTTATACAGGATTTAAAAAATATCTAATACTGAGCTTGGGAAGTCCCCAAACCCTAGCTAGACAGTGCAAAATCTACATTCTCATGCCACAGAATTAAGGGGCCTCTGGCCCCTTTGACTCTTCCGCTGTTCCCTGCTGTGCCTCCTCACTATTTCCTGCTAGCAATTGACTTGAAGTTTCAGAATTTAGAATTTTTGAATGTTGCTCTGAATTCTCCCACGTTGGGCTTTTGGCTCCATTTACCGATCCCCAGTGTGCCACCCCGCTACTGGGTGCCAGCAAGGCATTAGAAGCTGCGGAGTTCCAAATATTATCACGTTTTTACAATATTACTAATATTTGTTTTGCCCTGCATGCATTGATTTCTGGAATCCAGTGAGTTTGACTATACGTTTTCCCATTTTTGGACTGTCAGCTTATTTTCTTTTCATGCATTTTTGATCCAGTTTCTGTTATACACTGGTTTACAGGGGGTCCATGTCAGTTTAATTTCAGTCCTAACGATTGCACTTTCAGGGAATTCACTTAGGCCAGAATTTTCTCAAGAGGGGCGGGGGGGGGCCTCCGAGGCGGGCAGGAAACCCCAGAGGCCGGGTTTCCCGCAGGTCCTGCCGACTTTAATGGCAGGGCCTGATTTGAATGTGAGGCCTCGGATTCCCACCCGCAGCCAGCCAGATTGAGAGGCTGGCTGGCTGCGGGCGGGTAAGCCTCAGAAGCAAGGGGCTGGTCCGGGTGAGGGACCGAGGGAGGTGGGGTCGGGAATTGGGGGTGGGGGTTTAGGGGGAGATGATCAGCCAGGGTTCGGATGGGGGGGGGGAGAAAATCGGCAGGGATCAGACCGGAATTTTCTCGAGCGGCGGGTTGGGGGCGGGGGGTCCTCCGAGGCGGGCAGGAAACTGGGGGGGGGTTGACGGCCAGGGATCGGGATTGTGGGGGTCGACCAGGGATCGGCGGGGGGGTGCAGAGGATCGGGGCCGGCCACCGGAGGATCAGGGCCGGCCTCCTCATCGTTGGGTAGGGGGGGATGGAGGAGGAGGAGGAGGCCTGGGGGGGGGGGGGGGGGTCATCGGAGGCCTTGTTGGGGGGCAGGTGCTAGGTGTAGAGACCCTGGGTCCAGGAGGTAGGTATAAAGCCACTTGCCTCCTGGATGCAACAGTGCCTGCCTCTGTTTAAATACCGGGTTTTATGAATTAGTAAACACAAAATGGAGGGGAAAAAAGAGGCTTCCATTACAATATTTAAATTGAGGTAACGCCCCCTGGGTGCGGGTTGGTCATCCGCCTTCGGCAAAACCGGAAGTGGGCAGGTTGGTGGCGGGATCAGGCCAGGATTCCCATTTTTAACACTTTAATTGCCCCCACGCTCCAAATCCACCTGTTCTTTTAGGTGAAAATTCAGGTCTGTTGACCATACAGTGTTGCACATAAGTGACATATATAAGCAATACTTTCAATGCAAGTAAGTTACTTGTGTAAAACTTGATAGCTATTACCCACATTTTCATTGCATGAAGAACAGAGTTGTGAATTGCCAAGCAACAAGCTAGTTTTACTGTAAGTTACATGTGACTTGGTATACGTGACTTGTGACTCAAGCCCTGATATTTTTCTTTGATTAGATTCAGTAGCCCATTGTTAGTGTAATGCCCTGAGCTGATCTTCCTGTCAAATTTATGAATGAAGATTCCCTGCTCCGATTGGCTCCCCATGGCCCACGCGATCCCAGGGACTCTGTGAACTAGCTGCGCCCCTGGGATACGCGTGCCCTGCACACCGGCAGTTTGAGGAGGCACATCAACGGAATTCTATGCCGGCCCAGAGCATTACGGTCGGCGCGGTTCGTTTGTGCAGGTCGGGGGCTTACGCCCGCGGGAAGCCTCCGACCGGAATTTCTGGGCCATTATCTGTAGTGATCTGTCATTTCAAATTAATGGGGTTCCAAACACCCCAGCACGTCCTGGCTCCCACATGCTATATAACTGATGTGGCGTTTGGTGTTCGATAAATGTGAAGGAATGGAGTGTTTTTTGAAGCGTAACGTTGAGGATGTTGATCCGGTAGAAGGAACAGGTACAGTCGAGCAGAAAAAAAAAAGGAAATATGATCCTCTGTAGTTGGACTTGGGATTCACATTTACTCATTATGACAAAAAATCGTTGACCGATGTCTTGTTTGTGGTGAAGTTCTTGCTCAGGATAGCATGAAACCAAGCGAATTAAAACCGCACTTGGAGACCAAACATCCTGCCCTCAAAGATGAATTAGAAAATGTTTTCAAACGAAAGCTCTTTCAACTGAAATAACAGATGAAGGTAATGAAGAGTTCGATGGCTGTCTTGTGGTAAATGTTTGGTAAGAATCTTCGAATTCAGGGAAGAGGACCGCATGATATTGATCAACTCTGACTCACTAATTCACAACCATTTTGTCAACCGTCGCTTCCAGGTTTCACTGGACTATTCATTCGACGTATTTGACAGGCCCAATGAACTCGACCTTTCTTTGCAAGGAATGAACTGTAACATTTGCATCATGCACAAAAAAAGTACAGAGCGTTGCCAGAAACATTTGTTATGGAGTAGCTATGCGCTGCAAGACATTGTAACTTTGTTCCCGACATTGCCTTCTGTTATTGTGGACTGTGAAATGTCAGTCCTAGAAGCAAATGAATTGCAGGATTTTGCCATCACACCTATGCTCGCTGACCATTATTTAAATAGAGATTATAAAATGCTACAGTACCAGAGGGACCTGGGGGTCCTTGTGCATGAAACACAAAAAGGTAGCATGCAGGTACAGCAAGTAATCAAAAAGGCAAATGGAATGTTGGCCTTTATTTCAAGGGGGTTGGAGTATAAAAGCAGGGAAGTCCTGCTACAACTGTACAGGGTATTGGGTATTGGTGAGACCACATCTTGAGTACTGCGTACAGTTTTGGTCTCCTTATTTAAGGAAGGATATACTTGCATTGGAGGCAGTTCAGAGATGATTCACTAGGTTAATTCCAGAGATGAGGGGGTTGACTTATGAGGAAAGGTTGAGCAGGCTGGGCCTATACTCATTGGAATTTAGAAGAATGAGAGGTGATCTTATTGAAGCATACAAGATACTGAGGGGGCTCGACAAGGTAGATGCAGAGAGGATGTTTCCCCTCGTGGGGAAATCTAGAACTCGGGGGCACAGTTTCAGAATAAAGGGTCGCCCTTTTAGAACTGAGATGAGGAATTTCTTCACTCAGAGGGTCGTAAATCTGTGGAATTCTCTGCCCCAGAGAGCTGGGGAGGCTGGGTCACTAAATACATTTATGGTGGAGATAGACAAATTTTTGCAAGATAAGGGAGTGAAGGGTTATGGGGAGCGGGCTGGGAAGTGGCTTGAATGGCGGAGCAGGCTCGAGGGGCCAAGTGGCCTATTCCTGCTCCTATTTCTTATGCTCTTATGACCTACACTGGTTTCCGGTTAAGCAATGCCTCAATTTTAAAATTTGCATCCTTGTTTCATAATCTCGCCATGGCCTTGCCCCTCCCTATCTCTGTAACCTCCTATAACCCTTCAAGATATCTGTGCTCCAATTCTGACCTCTTGCGCATCCCCGATTTTAATCGCTCCACTATTGTCCGCCGTGCCTTCACCTACCTTGGCCCTAAGCTCTGGAATTCCCTACTTAAACCTCTCTGCCTTTCTACCTCTCTATCCTCCTTTACGGTGCTCCTTAAAACCTACCTCTTTGCCCAAGCTTGGTTATCTGCCCTAATATCTGCTTATGTGGCTCGGTGTCAAATTTTGTTTGATAACACTCCTGTGAAGCATCTTAGGACATTTTACTACGTTGCTGCTGTTATTGTTGCCTGGGTTCATAGAATCATAGAAATTTACAGCACAGAAGGAGGCCATTCGGCCCATTTTGTCTGTGCCGGCCGACGGCTATCCAGCCTAATCCCACTTTCCAGCACTTAGTCCATATCCTTGTAGGTTATGGCACTTCAAGTGCATATCCAAGCACTTTTTAAATGTGATGAGGGTTTCTGCCTCTACCACCCTTTCAGGCAGTGAGTTCCAGACCCTCACCACCCTCTGGGTGAAAAAAATTCTCCTTAAATCCCCATTAAACCGCCTACCAATTACTTTAAATCTATGCCCCCTGGTTATCGACCCCTCTGCTAAGGGAAATAGAGTGGATAGAAAGGACCTATCTAGGCCCCTCATAATTTTATACACCTCAATTAAGTCTCCCCTCAGCCTCCTCTGTTCCAAAGAAAACAACCCCAGCCTATCCATTCTTTCCTCATAGCTAAAATTCCCCAGCAACATCCTCGTAAATCGCCTCTGCACCATCTCTAGTGCAATCACATCCTTCCTGTAATGTGGTGACCAGAACTGCACGCAGTATTCTAGCTGCGGCCTAACTAGTGTTTTATTTAGTTCAAGCATAACCTCCCTGCACTTATATTCTATGCCTCGGCTAATAAAGGAAAGTATCCCATATGCCGCCTTAACCACCTTATCTACCTTCAGGGATCTGTGGACGTGCACTCCAAGGTCCCTCTGATCCTCTGCACTTCAGTGTCCTACCATTTGTTGTGTAGTCCCTTGAAATCTGTTTTCAGAGGACTTTGTAGCAAAAGCCAAGATTGCAGTGAGTCTAATAGAGTTTGATCGAAAGTGTTGGTGACGTTGTTTTGAGAGATAGTGTTAAAGTCACGCCTCTTGATCAGTTCTAGCTTTCAATTCAAATTTAAAAAGAGTTTCCTGAGTTGTCTCAAAAAGACATTGAAATATTTTTCTACTTTTCCTCAATGTATCTGCGTGAAGTGGGATTTTATTCACTTATTTACATTAAAAACATGTATAGAAGCAGTTTGAGTGTAGAGACTGGTTTTAAATTCACCAAAATCAAAGTGAGATTCCACGAATTGTACGCTGGCAAACGGGCTCATCTTACTCTCAGATCGGGGTAAATCATCAAGTGTTGTTTTATATTCAAGTCTATTCAGTTGTATAGTACTGATACTGTGCTATTTATGTTGCTTTCTATCTTAAACAATATGTTACATCAGCCAAGAAAATAAAATCCTCTTGTTCTGTGCAAAATTACAGCAGCTGGGTGGGGGTGAAATTGGTTTTTGCCTGTAGCGCAGAACAGGCTCATAGCGAATTACCAACCCGTATTACATCGCGCCCAATTGACTTCAGCGGAAAAGAAAATTTTGCACTGTGCCAATTCGCTATCGCCCATTTTGCGCTACTGCCAATAACTAATATCACCCCCACTATTGCTTAAAAAGAGGGGTTGAGAATGGGCATGAATCTCCGAAGGGAGGGCTCAGCAAAAAAAGTTTTGGAACCTCTGCTATATAGTGTACAATCAGCAGCTTTGTAAAGTGCTTTAGGATTACATTAAAGGTGCCGTGTAAATGTAATTTGTTGTAGTTACTAAATTTAGCAGTGGAGCCAGAAGATAAAAGCCTGAATGCTAATTATTCAGCTACAGGCAGTGACATTCTGAATGTGTAAATCAGGCCACTTTTAAAATGTTCTTCTTGATGTTGTTTTATATATTACTCATGCTATCAACTTTGTAAATGTGTAGAGCAATTCTGGTGGCTTGTGCTGGCCTTTTTTCCCCCATTTATCTTTAAAACAACAAGTTTCACTCATACAACACCTTTAATGAAGAAAGATGTCCCAAAGCGCATCATAAGTAATCAAAAAATGAACAGCGAGCCAAAGAAGGAGATATTATGTGGGGAATGCAAATGCTTGGTCAAAAAGAGGTGGGTTTTAAGGAGGCTATTAAAGGAGAGGGAGATGGAGGGGCGGAGGAGTTTCGGGATGGCAAATGTATGAATTGTACTACACACTCCCAAGTACTAATTAGCTCCCATACTGGCACTAGTGCAAAAGGCCTACAAGAGATAGTCCTGACTTAACTCAAAAATCCAGTTTCTCATTGTGTACATCCACAGAATGCCATTTCAATGTTGTGATTGGTTAAGTGGCTGCAATGTCTTAATGGTTCCCATGGGGTAAAAATTAATCTTCCTTTATGATCATAAAATACTGTAAGATTCCAGAATCCATTACAGAGTAATCACCACAACAACTTTTCTTTCCCCTTACCTTCATTTGTTCACCAAGACAGTATTTCTTGCTCCCTTTTATAAAATGAATGCTGTAAAAGTAATAAATTCCATTATAAAGCAGTGTACTTGGCATAAAAGCCTCCCACTACTGTATATCTTGCATCGTCAGCTTTTATTGCCTCATATACTACCTCATAATGGAATTTATTGCTTAATTAACATTTTCTGCCAGTTAATTGAAATTCAGTGTTGAAGCACTTCAAGTTCAAATAACATCCATGTATTTTTAGTTTCTCAGTTACAACGTCAGGGATGGAATGATTTTTCCATTATTGAGCAGACAATTTCAACTCGGCTACTGTAAAGGAGATATGGGGCCAGAATTTACTATAACTAGCAATTAGACTTGCCCTTGCCCGTTTAATTTCCAGGAGACGGCACTGGAAGTTGCTGTAAGTGGGAGATCTACAGGACATCTGGGATCTGTGTGAACAGGGAAAGCAACTGTGTATCTCCTTAACCAATCAGATTGAAGTATTGTGAAATGAACAGCGCAGAGTCTTAACCAGAAAGTGGAAGTTAGAATAGTGATTCAATGTCAAATCAGGTACAGAAAGCGAAATAAAAAGAGGGAAAGGAAGATCGAATTAAGAGAGAGAGAGAGAAAATGAGACAGAAAGAAAGAAAAAAATTGAATCTTTTTTTTTGTAAATCTGTAACAACAATTAAAAGCTGAAGGAAATAGACTCCTCACTTGTAATAGTTAATTTTCAGTGCCAGAGAGGTCGTTATTCAGTAATTATAACATATCATACAGTTAAAAAGGGTACTTAAACTGAAATAGATCAGCTCTAACTTTCTGTGGCGCAAAAATGAGAAGTCGCACAACACCAGGTTATAGTCCAACAGATTTATTTAAAATTACAAGCTTTCGGAGCTGTTGCCCCTTCGTCAGGTAAAGGTACAATGAGGGAATCTACAGTATTACACAGTATATAAACACAGAAAGCAATTTGTCTGCAGAGATACAATCTTTCAGGGAGGCATTACATCAAAGACTGTGGCGCGTTTAGTTTGTATTTACCGTGCAAGGAACTTCACGCCGTTCAATGCATTTGATATGATGGCAAGATGTCGTTTTCGCAAAGCTTATGACGGAGTGGCGCATCTTGGACAGCAGCGTATGGATTTTTGCGTTTATCCACGCATCTGCCCTCACCTAAAGTTGCTGTGTGATTTGCACATAAATAACAGTGAGTGCCGTTAGCCTCACCGTTATTTTGACAGTAAATTCTGGCTCATTATTTTCAGTTTTGTAATGTGATTTGTTTCTGGAAGTTTTGCTTGTGTAATAGAAACCCTAAGGGGTAAAAATTCAGTTGGTTGCGCCTCCCGTTAGCGCCTTAAGAGGGCGCTAATGGGGCGCAAAGCCGCTAACGCCCGGGCGCAGCGATGTTTGCGCCGCTCGGGAACTTAACTTGACATTGTGCGGCGGCGCTAAAAATTACCGCTGCGACCAACTGCGCGCGCAGATTGTGACGTCATTCCATGGTGCAACGCCCTTGTGGCGCCCCGGAGCGGAAATTGAGTGGCGCCCCCTGCCTTACCGCCTGACGCATCCAACGACCAGAAGACTGCAACGCTATCAATCGCTGTGGGGCTGGGGGGGGCGCTATTTAAAGGGGGCCTCTTCCTGTCTTTTATTGTTGGTGGCATTTTTGAACTACGCATTCTGAGAGAGAGAGGGAGAGACTTCTGGAGAGATTCAACGTTGTGTGAAGGAGTTTTGGGTACTGAGCAGCACTTTGCAGGTTCATTTTGATTTGCCATTCCTTGTATCGATTTAGCAGAGACTGTGGGAGCTGCACTCTGAGCTCTTTGCCTGGTACTCTCCATTGTTCTTTCCAGCACATTTGATGTGCAAGTCTCTCCAGGCCGAGATTCAAGGCTGCAATGAACAGGATGTGGATGGAAAGCAAGATTAACCATCCCCTTTAAGAACTGGCCCGTGCCATTGTGTGTGTGTTCCATTGCTGACTGACATTACATGAGCTTCGCCAGCGCTCTGAGTTAGCGCCTCACTCCTTGGCCTTTGCGCCTTAAGACAGGTGTGCAGCGCCTGCTTTAGCGCTCCACTCACCTCCCGGGGCGGTAAAAGTGAAGTTTCCAGTCAGTACCGATAATTAGCGCCAGGCGCAAATATTTGCGTCCAGACGATATTTGCGCCCCAAATGGGGCGCGACCTAATTTCTACCCCTAAGTCTTTACTCTTAGCTTTAAAACAAAATAGGCTTCCATTAGTAAAAGTTGATCTCTCTAGTAAAGTTTATTATTTTCGTAACGCACAGGGCTATTGGTTAACACCTTGAAGAGAATTACCTTTGCAACTGCCAGGATAGGATTTACTTCTGATATAAAGCACTTGGTTAGCAGACGGTAAATAGTTATCACTATGTGAAGGGTGGCTAATTTAATGGCCTAGTAATTCGATTAAGCCTGAAAAGGGGCGATTTCCTTCGCGGGCCAAGGTTAACGGCTGCCCGCAAAAAGAGTGCAGGCAGCACCGGTGTTTTGGAGAAAGAAAAAAGCAGGGGAAGGGGTCAACGAGAAAATGTATAGTAACGACACATAATTGAGTGAGTGTCTCATTCAGATTTTGGTGAGATTGATGAATGAGCTATGTGGATCTTGTCTGAATATAATTGGGAGCCCTAGTCTAGAATCACACGTGAAAATTGCCTATTTGGTTAAGGTACAAAGGAATTCCTGCTCCCCAGAGCCATACCCCACTATAAATTAGCACCTACATGCATGCATGTCAAATTAATTAATAAATTCACACCTCTGTTAGGCACCCAGAACCCAAAGCAACAAAATGCCATTCGACCTATTTAAAAACAGCTAATTACATCGTGAATTTATTTTAAATATTAACTGGCACTTGAAAATTTTGATTGAATTAATTCTACCTCTTGTACAAGTCAATTCAGGACCAGTATAATTTGTGATTGGAAGTTTTGCACCTTTCATTGGATCTTTATGTTTTCAAGTCAATGAAAAATGTTACATAAACCGCAATTAGCCAGAGCTGGAAGCTTGAACAGCAGAGATCAGTCACTTCTCCTGTGGAACCTGATAAGTACTAGCTAGCTAATGATAGATGAACAGGAAAAATAAGGGCAGTTCTATAATTGAAAATTATATAATCTTTTAATGGCATTTTTGCCAGCGACGTTGATTTAAATTTATCAGAAAGAAAGGTGAATCACTTTTTTTCCCCCGTAATTTTCTTCTCTTAAAGTGCTTGCTGCAGTGCAGTTCCATTGGTGCTGGATGAGATGAGCGATAGAATGAGATCTTCCTGACTCTCTACAGTTTAGTTATTGACCTTGTAAACTCATTAGGATAATTATGAATGGTTCTCTCTCTTCAGGTACTGTTCGCCTCTCTTTCAATTGACCTTCATTGGCTCCTGATTCCTCAAAGCCTCACATTTAAAATTTTCATCATCGTGTTTAACTTCTTTCATGGCTTTGCCCCTCCCCATCTCTACATCGTCCTCCAGCCATGCAACCTCCTCTCTCAAACTCAGTATTCCTCCGACTATGGCCTCTTGCGCTTCACACCACCATTGGCAGCTGTGCTTTCAGTTGTCTAGGCCCTATACTCTGCAATTCTATCCCTAAACCTCTCCACCTCCCTCACCTCCTTTAAAACCCACACCTCTGACCAAGCTTTGGCTCGACATCCATTTTTGTCTGATTATGCCTTTATATTAAAGGCATATATAAATGCAGGTTGTAATTTTGAGTCCATGTTGGTGTGGAGCCTTATGTGCTGGAAGGAATCTCAATCAGCAGGAAATAGTGAAAATTAGTTCCTGACATTATGACACCCTATTATAGTAGAGTATGACAGTAATATTTCTTACCACTATTTGATGGAAAAAGAAATTCATATACACTAAAAAGTTAACATGATAAATATATCTTTCATATCTAAGCGATTTTTAGCAGTTATTGTGTATTTGCAACATGACCACAGTACACTATAGGCTGTTTTTTAATCTGCAGGAGCGCATGGGTTTGGGAGCGGGTAGGTGGTTAAATCCGATGAAATTGTCAACGTGTCAGGAAGCCGGCTCCAACCCGCCGACTTCCGCATTTCACTGCAGCCTGTTAGGCTATGTGCGAGCAACCTCCTCAGGTTAACTTTTGTTAATTGCTCAATTAGAGTGATACTGGCATGGGTTTTCAACTTTAACTTTGGGTCCATGGGTTTGCCGGGCTTCCTGGAACTCACCAGTGAAAGCAAGACGCGTAGACAGCGGCAATTGAGGGGGTTGAAGCCATGTCGGAAAAATGCCAATCAGTACTCAGCTGTTTTCCTACCTGTTTGTGGGAAAGGGTTTGTTCACAATACTTGTGCTGAGAGGTTACCTTACACACTTTAGAGGTTTCTTCAACACTTTTTGGAGGTGTCATCTACGCTTGGGAGGTTTGGCGGTCTGATCTACACTTTGGAGCTCTGATTGATCAGATCAGCATGGGTGCCGCTTACGCTGCCTTAGATTGGACCTCGGATGAGGACCAAACTGCCTAGCAGCAGTACCGGCAATAGCCTGCTTCTCAGACCTGTAGCTCCAGAGGAGACATGGGAGCAGCAGAGAGGTGCAACTCGCAGGAGGCCATACCTGGCACACGGTCTCCAGGCAGAGGATAAGCTTCCTGGACATGTCTGAACAGAGGCTCAGGGTGTCGCGTGAGGTGGTGGTACACATCTGCTGCCAGCTGGACCTGGTGGCCACGCTTTACCAGTGGCTGTCATAGTCACCACCGCCCTCAACTTCTTTGCCTCCAGATCTTTCCAGGGCTCATGTCCGAGACATTTGCAGGATCTCGCAGTCGGCGGCACGCAAATACATCAGACAGGTGACTGATGGCTTGCTTGCCAGGGCCGCCAATTATGTCGACTTTGCCTGCGATGACGCCAGTCAGAATGAGTGGACGCTCGGATTTGTGGCACTGGCTGGCTTCCCACAGGTGCAGGGCGTCATCGATTGCACATGTGGCAATTAAGGCACCCATAGATCACCGCAAGGGCTTCTACTCCATCAATGTGCAGCTGATGTGCAACTACTAAAAGATCTTTATGCAGGTGTGTGCAAGATTCCCGGGCAGCTGCAGCAGTCCACTCTCCTTGACGTCATCGCACCTGAAAGCAGAGTTAACGGCTGGCTGCTCGGAGACAAGCGATACCCACTTAAAACGTGAAAAGGCCACTTGCCAGCCAGTAACCAAGATGGGAAAGTGGTGCAAAAGAATAATATTTATGTGCTTCAAATACACAACAGAAACTTAACAATATAATAATGTCTAACACACCCATGTGCATACCCTTGTGCAACTACAAATCTTTATTCTTCCTTTTCCTAGCACTTATACGTGGTGCAATCCCTGTGGCTTCAGAAGAGGTAGAACCAGGCTACTTGGATCTCTGCTCTGTTGAGTTGCTCTTGGCCGATGTCCTCTGGGTTTTGGAGCAAGTGAGGGTCCCGCAAAAGTCTACTCCACCTGCACCTGTGCAGGAGCATACTCTGCAATCGGGGCACGAGGCAGCATGTGGGTAACTGACTGAGGGGGAGGGGGGTCAACAGGTGAGAATTCCACGTCCCCTATCGCCATCATCCCATCCCAGCCACGCTTCCCTGCTAGCACTGTGCTGGAGAACACTTTGCTGCAGATCAGTGGGACTCTGAAAGGCCAAGGCTAGGGTATCACTCATCCTATTTAAGGTGGCGTCCAGAGTGTGCAAGCCATTGTTGAAGGCCTGCATGCACTCGTTCAATTGCCGCGTTTGATGCTCCATGCAGTTGGCCATTCTATCCATGGAAGAAGACATCATCGCAATGGCCTGTGACAGCATGCCACTCATGCTTGAGGCAGACTCCTCCAATCTCTCTGCAATCATGCACAGTGCAGCTAGAATGCCTGTCAGTACACCGCACATTCATGCTGCTGCTCAGTAAGCATCGACGGCCCTTAGGATACAGCATCTGTGTCCAGATGAGCAGAACTTGGAGAGTCCTGCACCCTCCAGCGCGGATTCTCCACTGCTGTGCCTGACTCCACCATCTGCTCTTGCTCACTTGTGAAGTACGAGTCACCATGTGCAAACCCAACTATCTCTCCAACTACTGCCATCTAAGTGAGAGTATCTGCGCTGGTGCTTGGTCTGCATAAGTCCTGTGACGCTGCACCCTCAAGAGGGAGAGCGCTCCTCTGGGAAGTCATCGTCGTGGGCGACCTCGACCACCTCCTGATGGATGTGTGAAGGCCCTGTGGGAGATAAAAGACATGAATGAGTCCGGTCAAGGGTAGAGTGTTTCGAGTTATCACTATGCACATGATCATAATTCACTCACTGTTGACATCAAGTCAGCATGACTGAGTGTTGTATGCCATGTGGCTGTCTGATATTTAATTGTGTCACCAGGTAGCTGGTAGGCCCCCATCTTGCCATCTCTGATCTCCAGCGCCGCCGCCTCTGTAGCTGTTAATTGTGAGATGTGTGGAGGGCCACCTCTGATTCTCTGCCTTTCCCTGCTGTTCTGTGCTCTCTTCTGCAAGAAGGCAAAGAAGAGACCTATGACATTTGTTCACCCAATGGATGGAGAGCATTTGTTGAAGGTGACTGAGGAATAGGCATGACATTGCATAAGGATAACAGTGAGTGTCAGTGGTGGATGGATAGATGGGGATGTGAGGAAGTGCATAGACAGAAGAGGGATGGGTGCCCCTACAAGGTACGTTGGTGTGAAGAGTGTTGTGCTGGAGTTGTTTTGAGAAGGCAGAGTGAGGGGGTTGGGGTGATACACCCATCAGGATGCAGGGCAATGTGCCATTGCTCTCACCTTTCCTGCCCAGCATAGGTCATTGAAGCGCTTCCTGCATTGGATCTAGGAGTGTGGCACCACGCTCCTGCTGCTGACCGCGGCAACTTCCAACCACCCCTTGTTTGTCTCAGCAGCAGGCTTTTTCCTCCCGTTAGTGGGAAACAGTCCTCCCAGCCCCCAACAGCACATCCAGGGAGGCGTCGGTGAAGCGGAGTGCAGCCGTTGCCCGTCTCGACTCCATTCCAACACTACTTTCTCTCTCCATGACCACTCCAACAGCTTCAACTTGCATGTTTGGAGAGTCCCTTTCAATACTGGATTTGGGATCGCGTCATGCAGGTCGTCATCACACCTGCTGATGCTAATTGGACGGGAAACCCAGAAGTCAGATGTTAATGAAGTGGCTGCATTAAAAAGCCACCAACAGACGCGTTGCACATATCTCCAGGTTTCCCCTGCAGTATCCCCGCACCACCGCCTCCCCCCACCCTCCTGCTCCCAGCGTGTCTGCGCATTAAAATCCAGTCCAGTGTCCTTCAGATGTGATGAGATCAGATAGTGTACCAGCTCTCAGTTGAACATTGCTAAGGACCACCTCATGGAATGTTTACATTGTGGAACTACCTCATGGAATGTTTACATTGTGGAACTACCTCATGGAATGTTTATATTGTGGAACTACCTCATGGAATGTTTACATTGTGGAACTACTTCCTAAAGCAGTTCTGTAATACAAGTTTTGATTCCGATGCTGCAGTTGAGCATATAGGAAAACTCAGGGATGGGAAAAGGCTATTTAACCCATCCAACTTATTCCCCTAATACCCTAATTCTTCTATATTCATATGAATTTTGAACATCCCAAATGTTTTAGTCTCTGCTATCCTGCCTGACATCATTCAAAATATTTATCGTCAAGGCTGTACCTTTATGCTCATCACAGATCATGATTTTAATATTTGGGAGGGGTGTGGGTTGGTGGCATTATAAAGCTTCCTTCTGATTGGCTTGAGATCATGTCAATCTGCTGAGCATCTCATCAGATCACTTCCGATTTATTCCAGGGACCTTTTTCCCCCCTTAAAATCGTATATGAAACAGTTAGAGGTTATTTTATGCAGGAAGACTTATTTGCTGTGTTTTGTGTGGATGAGGGAATTAAGAAACTGTGTTTTCTTTTTAGGTTTCACAGCCAATTTCCCCTCTTCTGATTGCCTGCTCTTTGGGTTCTTTCAAAAAACATAAAGGAACAAATAATGAAGCAGGAATAAAGACAAACAGAAATAACGGAACAGAAGAGGGAGTAAAACAGAAGTGAAGGAGAAGAGAGAGAAAAAAATATAATGGTTTTTGAGACGAGGGCAGGGGAATGGCACTAAATAGTGCCGTAAAATTATATGATTCTAAAAATGGAAGTAATGGAGTAGGGAGAGAGAGAGAGAAAAAAGCAGAAATGAAGGAGGAAATGGAGATGAAAGGAGAAATAGAAACAAATGTAAGAAGAGAATAAGAGAAGCGGAAGTGAAGGAGGAGAGAGAAGCAAAAGTAAAGGATGATGGATAAAATATAGTAAAATAAAGATGGTTTGGTTACCACTAACCATATTCGTGACTTTTACTACCAATTTCCATGACTTTTCATTGTTTTACCATGACTAATTCACTAGTTTCCTGAAAATTTACCAAGACAAATTTATAGCCTTATTTATTGCTGTTTGAGTAAATAAGTTCTTCCTGATTACTGTTTTAAATTTACTTTATGCTAATTTCTATTTATGTCCTCTGGACCTACATTCTTGGCTTACTTTGAAGTAATATTCGGTTTCTTCCTTGTCTTTATTATTTAATATTCTAGTTACAATGTGAACCACTTGTCACGGAGTGTTTTTCACATGGGTGTTTTGCCTGTTATAAACAGCTGCCCTATTTATCTTTCACAGTGGCATTCGCTGTGAATATGAATGGCAGCTCAGTAGAAAGGCACTGGTAACATGGCAACTTAGAAGAACAGCTTCACATATTTAACTTTCAGCGTTGAGTAGCAGCTGTTATCTGTTCTAAGACGCACAATTATACTATGGTTACTATCTGCGACTTTGGAACTGATGCTACATCTGATCCTGATACTCAGGTATTTTTGGAATGCAGTTCCCGCTAAGTTTGTTTCTAACGCCGTTTCTCTAATTTGTGCACCAGGATGATCAACTGTAACATGCTATGCAGCTACAGCTGATCATTGTGACACACGAATAGCTGATCCTGTTACCCAAGATAAAAACATCTGTTTGCATCTGTAGTATTTTAACCTTTTCTTACCAAGTTCCTACGCTTGTAAGGTGATTCACATTTAGCATTATTGCAATTCACATTGTAGAAGAGTGCTATCCATGCACTGGCTCCCCATGTTTACATAGCTATAAAACCAGTTCTCTTTTCTCAATGGCAGATCGTGACCCACATTTCTGGGGCAACGGTGCATGGATGGTACTCTCCTTCCTAAAAATGAAAGAAGCACTAGAATAACACATCTGGTGGCCGATGTTAACTCCCTTCACCCGGTATAAACTGGGAACTAGCAGCCTGAAAATGGCATTGGATCACTTCCACCCCATCTATACTGGCGCTCCAACCGCTGCCATCTTGGGTAGAGTCCTGAGACGCGTGGCTGGAACGCCTGCCTATTTCAATACACTTGCAATACACAAATCTTATGATGCACTAAGACCCCGATTGCAATTTTGAGGTACAAATGAGCGTGCACTCTCCATGCTCAACCCATTTGTATCGGCGTTGAGCAGCCTAACCAGTGGTTCTTAAAGGGGCCGCTGGGGACTACTGAAATAATGGCCCTAGAAATTTGTAATTTTTAGTTTTGTGGGACCAGGAAGAACTGGAATGCTTCTCCAGCCTCTGTGCACGCCCCCTCCTGGCTCTGACAATTGACTGGCTCATAGGAACAGGAGTAGGCCATTCAGTGTTAAGAATTATTTCCACCATTCAATCAGATCATGGCTGATATGAACCTCAATTCCATTTACCCGACTTTAATCCATATCCCTTGATACCATTACCGAACAAAAATCTATCAATCTCAATCTTACATTTTTCAGTGGGCCCAGCATCCACGGCCTTTTGTGAGAAAATAAAATTTTAAGATTGTGCCCCCTTGTTGTGGATTCCCCCAGCAGACTAAATAGTTTATCTGCTCGATCAAATCCCTTTATCATTTTAAACACCTCGATTCGGTCACCCCTCAATCTTCTAAACTCACAGGAATGCAAGGCAAGTTTATGCAGCCTGCCCTCCTAATTTAACCCTTTAAACCCTGGTATCATTTTGGTGAATCTGAGCAAGGCTTTATACAACTGAAGCATTTCCTCCTCCCCTTTGTATTGCAGCCACCTTGAGATAAAGACAACATTCCATTAGCCTTTTAGATTGCATAGGAGCCAGGTGATTTCCCACCCTCCCCACCCAGCTCACTGCCTCCGAGCACTGTTTTAAAGATGTTGATCTATAGTCTTGTGTGCCAAATTTTCTTTCCACCTCACCTCCAATAGCTTACTCCTATTCTTTCTAAAATCGGACCCAATCTGGTGCCCTTGTTTTTGTACCAACTTTCTCTTTCTATTTGCCCCTCAAACGTTATCATATTGGGCCGTATTTTGCGACCCCACGGGTGCGTAAGAGGTGTGCACGCGCCCATAGGGGCCACGCAAGTTCCGGGATTAGGTATGTGAAGCGCATGCGCGAAAATCCCAGAACTTGCGATCTGTCAAGAATCCTCTTGACATATCCTCCGCATCCCCGGGAGAAGGGCCTCTGCGAGTGGAGAGTTGCGCTATTTGCCCAATTTCCGCCCGCTGAATGCCTGTGAAATTCTTACGCCTGGTAAAAGCAGTTTTACATAAGTCCCTTATCCCAACACCTGGGAGGCAACAAATTATCCAGGTCCCTCGGTCTGGACAGCAAAAGATAGTGGGGGGAAAAATTAATTAGGTTAGCGCCTGCAGAGTGCGGTAACGGGGCGCTGATGCAGTAGAGCCGGGGTGAGGCAAATCCGGCCCCCACCTTGTTGCGTCGCCAGAACGAGGTACCATCGGGGACTTCAGCACCAGGCAGACCATGACCAGCGCCGGATCTGGAAAATTCATTGTCGCCACTTACCTTTGCGCCTCGAGCAGACAGAGAGAGCTGGCGCACAGCTGGAGGAAGCCGGCTCCAACGGCGTTATTTAAAGGCATCCGCATTAATCACTTGCAGCTGTCAGGGCAAGTTAGTTTCAGTGAAACCACTGTCAGTTTCACCCAGTGGATGAGTTTGTATGAGTAATTTCAAGCTTTTTTATCAGCAGTCTTCTGGCAAGTGCAAAGTGGCTACATTTATTGTTCAAAGATTCAAACTGCTACACTTGCAACATTAATGGGGGCTGTACTGGCAGTCGGCCCCGCCCTCCAGGATCGACGGTGGAGGGAGTGTAGGCAGCCAGAAATACGGCAACATGTGCTCAGAGGAATGAGGAGGGACGTCCGGGCTCTCACTAGGCGGCCTTGCCCTCTGAGGGTATTCCGACAGCACCTCTCCTACCTTCAATTAAGCGAGGAGCAGTGTATTAGACGGCTCCGCATCACCAAGGAGGTGGTCACAGAACTCTGCCACCTCCTCCAAACAGACCTCCAGCCTCACACCAGGATGACTTAAACCCCAGATCCCTTTTGCTGACCACATGCCCATCATACCATCCCTGTGTCATGCCATATCACAGCGTCCTCCTGGGCGCAAAGGTGAAATGAGAGACCACAAAATATTGCAAACTCCATTAATAAATTTCTGCATAAACATATCCCACACATCACATTCATTCTAATAACTAATGACCCTTGTGCCTGCCATAGTTGAATAGCTGTCATTGTGTGCAAGGCGTGAGATGTGGGTGTGAGTGTTGGTAGGTAGAGATTGTTGGTGTGTAAGCGCTGGGGGTGTGGTGCTTTGGGCATTGTGTGAAGCTTGTGGTACAGATGGTGGTATGTACAATTTGTTGAAATTCAATCACCCTGACCACCCGACTGAGGTGGATCTGCCATGAGCACACCTGCTTCAGTCCTCCAGCTCCTTCTCCTTGCTGTGCTTCTCCTTGCTGAGACAGCTGCACAGCCAGCATTGCTGAGAATGAGGTGCTGCAGTATCGATGAACCTCCCCTTTAAGTAGTGGGAAAAGCCTGTGGCAATGATGAGTTGAGATTAGACTGCACCCGATATTGGTCCACCCTTTGAGTGTAACGCCACTGAGCTAGGCCTTTAAGACTTGATTTAGTGCCCCAATCATTTCTTTGAGCAGTGAGAATGAATTTTGCGTGCAGTCTAAAGCATTAACGCCTGGCGCTAATTCTCAAACTTTTCTAAATATACCGTCCATTCCTGGGCTAAAATGAATTTCTAGCCCAGTGTCTATCCCTGTAACTATTAAATCTCCTAATGCTACTGCATTACTAACTGAATTGCTGCAAACTTGTTGTAGAGGATAATTTGCTCTAGGCATTCCTGCTCTAACCTGTCGCTCTTGACTTTCTCTAGCCTATGGATAGTCACCACTCCTTCTTCTGCCACTGCCAGCTCCTTGGCTCTCAGCAGGGTGACTACCTTCTGAAACTTTTGCTCCAAAAACCTCTCTTCCTCACATAGGTCGGATTGTCTCCATCTCTAATTCTGAGATTTTGAGCTGAAATAATGGAAGTTGGAGACACTTTCTGTAGATGTGAACACCTGAGCCAACGTCTGCTACTCAAAACTGCAACATCCTTCAGGTATTGCACATCACTGTCCCTTCCTGTGCTCCTATTCTTACTATAAATGTAAGTTAAGTTATAGTTAAGTTTTAATTTTATATTCTTGATCTTTTTCCAATTCCAATTAATCTATTCTACTCCTTCTTCCTCTTTTCCTAATTCCCACTCTAGCTAAATTTCCTTTTTGCAAATACAGTTCTCACTTTGTTCCCACCTCACCTCACTTATTTGCCTCTCTTTCTCACCACAAAGATTTTTCCTTTTCTAAGCTACTATAAGTCTTATTTTTTCCTATTTCTTTTGGAGTGATGCCTTTGTGATACAGTGCTTGAAGTCTGTTACTCTGCTGTTATTCTTGCCTATTCTACAGCATCTTGTTAATGTAACCCAATCCCTGCCTCCTCTTGTCAGTCTTTTCCACTGCATAGTTTTTATGCATCTCAATAACAACTTGCATTTATATAGAAACTTTAACACAGAAAAATATCCCGAGGCACTTCACAGAGGTGTAATCAAAGCAAGTCTTCATCCTATGTTATGCTTCCTTCTAACAATACCAGCTGTGGAACCACCATGTTCATATTGCAACCTTGTGAATGTGAAGTTGTTTTTAAATCATGGATTGTGACTGTGTATCTGACTTGTATGTAGACTCAGCATATAATTCCAGCCGTCTTAGAGCATTGTCATCACCAGAATGCAAAGCCTGTCGGCCACCAGATAGTTCAGTTAGTGGGCATGATTCAGCTACGTGGAACATGCTTTATATTCATCTGCAAGGACATTTGTCATTGTCACGAAGGCCCCATAGGTGAAATCTGCCCAGTATATATTCCCCAGTGCATGGATAAAATCCATATAGTGCAGTGAATACAAAGTTATTTTGCTGGCTTGTGTGAGCAGAGCTATTCAGATTGCTAGCAGCCAGAAAACATGGCAAACTTCACTTAGTCATAGAGTCATACAGCACAGAAAGAAGCCCTTCGGCCCATCATGTCTGCGCCGGCCATCAAGCCCTGTCTATTTTAATCCCATTTTCCAGCACTTGGTCCGTAGCCTTGTATGCTATGGCGTTTCAAGTGCTCATCTAAATGCTGCTTGAATGTTGTGAGGGTTCCTGCCTCTACCACCCTTTCAGGCAGTGAGTTCCAGATTCCAACCACCCTCTGGGTGAAAAAGTATTTCCTCAAATCCCCTCTAAACCTCCTGCCCCTTACCTTGAAACTATGCCCCCTGGTTATTGACCCCTCTACTAAGGGGAAAAGTTCCTTTCTATCTACCCTATCTATGCCCCTCATAATTTTGTACACCTCAATCAGGTCCCCCCCCAGCCTTCTCTGCTCCAAGGAAAACAACCCCAGCCTGTCCAGTGTTATAACAGCAAGTTCAATTGTGTTTAGACATGAATGGCAGAATGTTTAGTGTGCTGCTGCTAATGTGGGTGGCAGTCCAGTAAAGTAAACTAGGTGTTTCCTCCGGATATCGTGGGCAAGACCAAAAGAGGTAGTTTCTGGAAGTAGCAGTGCCATTTTTTAATTTATTCATTTACAGGATGTGGGCGTCGCTGACAAGGCTAGCATTTATTGCCCATTTCTAATTGCCCTTGAGAAGGTGGTGGTGAGTCATCTTTTTGAACTGCTGTAGTCCGTGTGGTGAAGGTACTCCTACAGTACTGTTAGGTAGGGAGTTCCAGGATTTTGATCCAGCGACGATGAAAGAAACGGTGATATATTTCCAAGTGTGACTTGGAGGGGAACTTGGAGGTGGTGGTGTTCCCATGTGCCTGCTGCCCTTGTTATTCTAGGTGGCAGAGGTCGCATTTTTGGGAGGTCCTCTCGAAGAAGCCTTGGCGAGTTGCTGCAGTGCATCTTGTAGATGGTACAGGAAACTTTTGTTTATCCGGCATCGACGGGACCGGCGTGGTGCCGGTTTATCGAAAGTACCGGATAACGGAGAGTTATATCTACCGAGGCTATTTTTAACAAAGAGACTCCAGGCAGCGCGGGAGAATCAACTCCTGCTACTGCAGTGTTTCGGACTTCCGACAGCGCCAGGAGGCCGATTAGTGGCACTTTTGAAAAGTACCCCTACTGACTAAATCGGCGTTCGCGGACTCGGACTCGGGATCGGAGTTTGAGAGGAGTTTTCGGAGTACTCGGTGTTCGCGGAGACTCGACTGCGACTCGGCAACATTGCCGGTTATTTGAGAGGAGTTTTCGGAGGATGATTTTTGCCGGTTAAGCGAGAATTCCGGATATTTGGGTGCCGGATAAACGAAAGTTTCCTGTACTTCAGCTGCGTTTACATTATTACACTGCTGCTAACATTGATGGTGCCATCAGCAGCATTACCATACAGGTTTAAAGAACTTTTGAAGCCTGAATGCAAAGCATGGTAAAGCTGATATGCTTGCTGTATTATCATAGTGTTCTTCTTTCCACCCCTCCCCCTCCTTACAGCCTTGTGAAATGTATTGCATTTGTACCCACAGTGATGTGATACAGAGTAAGTGTTTTAGTGCTGATTGAAGCTACAGAGCTGGAACACATCTGAGACTGGTGTTGGAATAGACTAATGAATACTATTAGTGCCACAGGTTTGACTAAAGAACCTGCTCAGCAGCTGCTCTCCTGAACACTAGATTAAAGTCCTTGCTGCAGACAGCTGGAAGGATGTGCCTAACATACATTTAGAAATGCTTCAGTGATAGTTCCTTCTGGCCACATTGCACTGAGTCCATCTTGCATTAACTTGTACATGTGATGAAAAGGAGCAAGTGGAACCTGAACCTAATGGAGCTAACAAATTTCAGTGGAGTTGATTTGAAACACTTGTTTGTTTGAAAACCTTGATAACTGAATGAAGATGAAACTGTACTGTTGTTATGAGATTATATGAAGTCCTGCAGACTCCGGATTAGGCAGTGCAAATAACAGAATGGTTTGTTGTTCAATATACCATGTTCTCCATTTTTATAGTACATTCCAGCAATCTGGTGGCATAGCACATTATTGTACCAAGTAAGTTATTTGTACCTCAGTTTTACTAATATAGTACACCAAGCAATGATAGGATGAACTTTCATATGCTTGATTACCCACACAGTGAGTTCCTGATCTTAGCTATGTGTAGGTGGGTGTTGGACACTTCCCCAGAAGAGGTAAGGGACAACTATGGAAACATCAGCCTGGACCGTTCCCGTATATTCTACTCGAGCAGCATTGCTAGCAGGAGACTGACTCATGTTTGCTTGATGGGAAATTATGCATCACACAGAGAAATTGAAATCGAGTTTAAAAATAACTACAGAAATAGAGCGATTGGAAGCAGAGATTTAAAAATTCCAGGTTAAGGCATCAAAATATGGTGGGTAGCATCTTGTATCGAAGCATAAATTTACAGTATTGCTAGTTTATTTGCAGGAACGTATGAAAGAGAAATTAATTTTTCTAGTTTGTTTTCCTAGTTCTGTTTACTAATACTATTCGAAGCTTAAATAAATGACTGATTTACATATACATTTTCAAAGTTGTAGTGGAAAGCCCGACTGAAAGGAGTAAAGGAGATATAAGATTACACATTCAGTAAACAATTTGCCTTAAGTAAGGAAACTGTATGCTTATGTAGTTTAAACGTTCTCCTTCCTGTCCAAGTACAGACCTTAAGTGTATTTACACAATACTGGATGATAGAAATTGAATTCTCTTTTATTTCATCACGGCAAAACTGATCTGATATTTAGTTGCTCTCAAGTATCAAGTGGCAGTGAAGTTGGTATGAAAGTGAAATTGGGATTTAACAATCAAGATTTTCATGTTTTTCACTGTGAATATAGCATGGGGTGTACAGAAAGAGGAAACAGTTTGGATTACAGCACCAGAACAATGCCCTTTGGGTGTGGGTGCTTTGGTACCAAACAAGATTTAAATCAAGGAAAATGCCTTGACCTTTTACTTTAATTGTCTCTGGAACACCCCTCAACAATTAAGCACAGTGAGTAATAATCAATTACACCAATAAATTATGTATAAGGATTATGTCAGTGTACAACAATTAATCTTGGCTCTTGTCCTCCTATGACCATTTTATCACTGTTGTGGCTGGAGTAATTTCTCAGTAAACAGCTCATTGAGTACAGTGAAACCTGTAATAGAATGCCTTCACCATTCTTAAACAGAGAACAGATAGACAACGTGGTGCCATTGCTGCTGTACAATCTGTGGTTAGAGGTTAATGAGGAAGTGCATGAGGTAGTTTACCCATTAAATTGTCTTTTTTGCCCTCAATCTCCTTTTAGGAAATAATTTTGGGTTTTTTCTGCACCTCCCTTGATGGTGGCCTATTTGTGAAAGTAGGCAAGGCTGTTAAATTAAACAATTGGCAAGCAGGTTGGTAGTAAAAGGGAGAAAAAATACTTACAGAAAATAAATTTGCTTAAGAAATAATTAGGGTCGAATATTTCTGAATTAATTTTTCACATTAGTACTTTAATAGATTTAAAGTATTATTCAAAAGTAGATCTTTGATTTATTTTTATTTTACCAAATCCACAGCCTGGCAAGCAGAATGATGCAGAACTTGCACTTATATAGTGCTCTTCACAACCTCAGTATGTCCCAAGGAGCTTCACAGACAATTAACTACTTTTTGAATTAAGTCATTGTTGTTTTGTAGTCAGACATGGGAGCTAATTTGCATACAGCACGGTCCCATGAACAGCAATGAGATGGATGGCGAATGTATCTATTTGGTGGCGCTGGTTGAGGGTGCATGTGGGCTAGGACACGGCCAACTCTCTGCTCGTTTTTGAAAAGTATCATGGCGTCTTTACTTAAACAGGCAAACTGGGCCTCCGTTTAATGTCTCATCTGAAAGATGGCACCTCCACCAGTGCAACACTCTCTCGCTACTGCACTGAATTGTCAGCCTAGGTTATGTGCTCAAGTCTCAGACTGAGGTTTCAACCCATAATTGTAGAAAATATTGCATACCTCTTGGGTCTGGGCTTGAATCTAACTGATCACATAAAAGTCTCCTCTCTGCTGGCTATAAGAATCTTGCTCAGCAGCCATAGGATGACTAATTTGGGAAATGGAAGTGTCACACTGTTGCAGTAGGGGTTATTCTTTATTTATGGTTAAAGCCCATTATAGGCACAATGTAGAAGAAGCATTAGTCTGGATTTTTTTCTTTGTTATTGGGATATGGGTGTCGTTGATAAGGCAGCATTTATTATCCATCCCTAGTTGCCTCAACAGCAGTAAGAGTCACTCACGTAGTGTAGGGTTGGAGTCGCATGTAGGCCAAACTGGGTAGGGGTGGCAAGTTCCCTTCCCTGAAGCACATTAGAGAACCAGTTTTGTTATTACAACAATCTAGTAGCTTTCATTTTCATTTTTCTGGTGTCAGCCCAAATATTGTCGGATCTATTGAATTCAATTTTTCAACTTGCCGTGGTGAGATATAATCTGCACTACATCCAACCTGGGAGTGCTATATACTGATGCAAAAAGCACTCCATTCCCAGCATTTTCGTCTCTTACTATTGATGAACCAGAAAATGACTCCCTTTTAATTTTTTAATCAGTAGCAAAATGGTAAGAAAACTGAGAGATTATGAAAAATTAATTACAACGACCAGAATAGTAGCTCTGGACACCTACATTTAGGTTAATGCTATCCTGCAGCTACTTTATTCTGTTGTATCAGTAGATGTGTTGCTTAGAGGGTTGAAATAAAGCTAAGGTAATCTTTGGAGGTAATTTTAAGAGGACTCCATTTCAGTTATACAAACTTTATCCAACATTTCATCCTTAATTGTATTCTATTCACAATATAGATTTTCAACAAAGTATTGCAAATGTTCACTTTGTTCCATTATTGTACCTTAGTTTTGCCAGCTTGCTGTTCATTTTCACACGATTGCTTAATGTGATTTATAGGGAGATGCTTCAGTAATGACTGATCAGAAGATGAGAGACATAGGATTGGCTTTGGCCTAGCCTAACAACCTTTGATAAAATATTATCTAATAAATGGCCTAATAATGCCAAAGGTCCCACCTTATATGATTCTGGAAGGTAATAGACTATATATAAGGTGGAGTAAATATCAGACGCATGACGGGAACCCTTGACATATTGCATTGGGAACTTGACCCTAATAACTCCTGTGCATCATGCCATCAGTGGGATATCAATTTAGTGTGTCAGTAAGTTAAATGCCATTTACAACATTGTTCATCTCTCAAGCTGGATTAAATAAGACCGTGTTAAGCGCTGAAGATGTTTGCTGAGAAATTCTAGACTTGGCTAATAACTTACTCAAATGTGTGTGTTTTATCTTTTTAGTGTAAATGTAACTAAGACTTTAGTCACAGTTACAAATCATACACATGTTTGAGTACTGATCAATTAATCAAGTTTAGCATACCAGATATAACTGAGCTACATTTTAATGGCCAAAGCCTTCTGACAATGACCATTAAATTTTGCTCTTCGTAAAGGGAATAGACTGCGTAATGGCTAGATGAGATGTTCACACTTTTCGACTCATTTAGTACGATTATTCCCAACTTACTTTCCTCACTCAGGAAATCAGTTCGCTTCAATTGGAATAAGCTAAACTCTTCAGAATTCGATTTTTTTATCGATTGATAGGTTTTGTGCTGCTGAATAAATAAATATTGATGAGATTTGAAATAAACTTGTTGCACATTTTTTCTGGTATTGTACTGGAATTTCTAAGTGACTTTGGGAAGACACCTTTCACAGCAGATATATAATTTTAAAAACTGGCTTTATTTGACTTTTTGTGCTATTGGACTCACATGTGTACAACTTTTTCATTCTTGCTGCAGGCATTTTTTTTAAAATGTACCACTGTGGAGCAGTGAGAGTATTGCTTTAAGTGCCTATAATATCAATTAAATGTTTCCCACATGGTTCAAGTTCTCTAAATAAATCGATTTGACTAGTATATGACATCACCATATCTTGAGTTCTCACATAATTTAACACTGTATTTTCAGCAAGCTTACATATTCTGCTCATAATTCTCATGTCAAAACATTAATAAATATTATGAAAAGCAGAGGCTCAAGTCACTGAATCCTGTGAGGCTCCACTAGTCACTGTTGCCTAACTTTAATAATTCTGGTAGATAGCCACTCTCTCTTTCTGTTGTCAAGCATTTTCTCTATCTAATTAGAAACTGTACCCTTGGTCCCATCTATATTACATCTTTTATGAAGAATATAAAATGCCTTCTGTAAACCAATATATTATAGAATGCTGCAGCATAATATATCAACTGTGGTTCCTTCATCTGCTAACTCTGTTACTTGCAGAAAAGACAGTAAATATTATTAGATACAGCCTTCATTCATCAGCCTATATTACTTTTCATTTATTACCTCCATTTCTGCTAAATGGGCCCAAATTTCTCTCCTCCCCCATCGACTTGTATGTTTCAAGCTCTGGTAACCTTGATATTTGTGTAAGAATACTTTTTTGCTTGTTAAGGTTTCCTGTACCAGATTCTCAAAATGTTCCTTGCTTTAAGACATTTATTCTCCTTCTGTTACATTTTGGTCCTAATTTATTTTCAGGATAGATATGACATTCATTGTTCCCCTCTCCATTAGTTTTTATCTTTCATAGATATAGTGAACCGAGTTTTATTCTTCCTGTTCCAATTGTACTAATGCTGTGAAAGGGATTTATCTTTTTTGAAATAGCCATTGATGCCTGAATACAAACCTGTTGACTTAATAGCTTCTGAATGTTTCTCTATAATTACTTACATAGCTTGTTGTTGGTATTCAAGGTGGTTGGCCACTTTGCTATGTCACTTAAGCATGTAGCCCCCAACCTAATGATGCATCCCTTGCCATTCACTATTCTACAGGAGGTTTGGATGAATTGCAAATGGGAAATTAGTTCTGTTGTATAAGCAAATCATTCTAATAAAACTGACTTTGCATTTCATGCAAGTTCAAAGCAGCTGATCCGCATTAAAATTACAGACATCAGCAGACCACATTCAAGGGTGACTTTTTTTCCTGTAAAATGTAACCTGTAACCCTACTTGTATTTACACATTCAAATGAAATTAACTCAGAATGTCAAAATGAAGGCCAATTATGTAGAAATATAAACCGGGGATGTTGCATGTGAAAACGTGCCATGTATATTTATAATATTCAAATCATCTTGTATTAAATATACATTTCACACTCCAGATCATAAAAATTTGATTAATGTTACATTCAAAGGATGTTGTGGTCAGAAGGTAATTACAGTTTTGCTCAGATCATGGATTGCTTGACTCGGATGTTGGTGCATAAACAGATTGCCAAGTGGCTGCAGTAGATAGGTTCTACAGTCCTGTGATAGGTATGCATTCTCAACACTTTGCTTTTGGTTTTCAGCATAATTATCAGTTCTTTTTTTCATTTCAATTGTGAGTCATCCTCCCCTCTGCCTGCCCCCCCCCCACCCCCCCAAAAAAAAGTAAGAATTTTATACATTTGAAATGTAAGTGCCTCAGCTGAAACTCCAACAAAAACAGATATTAGATTGAAATATTGAAATTCAGCCTGGAGACTAGTGATAGGTCACTATTCACCAATGGCCTTGAATAATCATAACTAAAAATAGTTTCCACTAGTTTTATTCGTGGTCCCAGTGCAGTAGTCTGCAGCACAAAATTCCCTTTGCAGCAACACAATCAAAGAAAGCAGAGGGAGTGAATCAGTTGAATGTCAGAAATAATAGTTTCTGGAAGGTTACTTCTCTGACTACAGGGCCAGGTGTAGTATTATCAGGTGTTTTGGGTCCTGTTTATATCCGAGACTGAAGGCTCTGGAGCTCAATCCAAGAATCCATTTGTTGTTGTTGAAATATTTAATAGAGCTATTTTGTTATTTATTTAGCTAGCTGTTTGTCTTCTGTCGCAAGCCTATCTGTATATCTTTCCTTTAAATTTTTCAAAACTTGCCAGCAGCATTTAATCAAAAACCTAAAAAAAATCTGTTTTGCATTTCTGCTCAACCTCACTCACATTTCCCCGGACATTGCCATTGGAATTGCACTGTAAGAAATTCAAAGGCTGATATCTTAATGAAATCTAATTGGAATGGGATTGATTTACACTTTTAAAAAGAGCAAGCTACTTAAATTTCATGCAAATCAATAAAACATACCACAGATAACTTGGAAGTCACCCTGTCTTTTATCGTTCTGTAGGTTTGAGTATTCTACTTGCATTTTGCAATTTGGTTGTAAAAAGAATGAGGATTAAACCTCTTCACAGTGTATTTGAACACCAACCCTCTAGGATGACGGACATACATGGAGGTCTGCTCTGTTATGTTCCTGTTTTTGCAGTTGAAAAATTTACATATTTGAATGGAAATTTCTGATGTGAGGGCTTCACATTGCAAGTTTCACTCCTGAGTTGAATATATAATAGGAAACTAGGAACAGGAGGAGGACATTCAGCCACTCAAACCTGTTCCACGATTCAATTAGATCATGACTGATCTGTACCTCAACTCCATTTATCTGCTTTTGTTCCATATCCCTTGATACCCTTACCTAACAAAAACCTATCCATCTCAGTCTTGAAAATTGCAATTGATCCAACAGCCACAGCCTTTTGGGGGAACGAGTTCCAGAATTCCAATACCCATTGTGTGGAAAAAGTGCTTCCTGTTTTCAATCTTAAATGGCCTAGCTCTAATTTTAAGGTTATGTCCTCTTGTTCTGGATTCCTCCACCAGAGCAAATAGTTTCTCTGTATCCATCCTATCGAAACCCTTTATCATTTTAAGCAGCTCAGTTAGATCAGCCCTTAACCTTCTAAACTCGAGGGAATACAAGCTAAGTTTATGCGACCTGTCCTCATAATTTAACCCTTTATGCCCTGGTATCATTCTGGTGAATCTGCGCTGTACCCCCTTCCAAGGCCAAGATATCTTTCCTGTGAAATGGTGCCCAAAACTGAATACAGTACTCCGTATGGGACCTCATCAAGGCTCTGGACAACTGAAATATCACTTCCTCACTTTTGAATTCTAACCTCTTGAAATAAAGGGCAACATTCTATTAACCTTTTTGATCGCATTTTGTACCTGTGCACTAGCTTTTAGTGATTGTGTACATGGACTCTTAAATCTAGTTGCTCCTCCACAGCTCCTAGTCTTTCACCATTAAGAAAATATTTTGAGTTGTCTTTCTCAGATCAAAAGTGGATGACCTCACATTTCCCCAGGTTGAACTCGTATCTGCCACAGTTTTGTCTACTCACTTAGTCCGTGTCTCTCATTCGCTTATGGGATCTGGGCATCACTGGTAAGGCCAGCATTTATTGCCCATCCCTAGTTGCCCTTGAGAAGGTGGTGGTGAGCCACCTTCTTGAACCGCTGCAGTCCGTGTGGTGAAGGTACTCCCACAGTGCTGTTAGGGAGGGAGTTTCAGGATTTTGACCCAGCAACGATGAAGGATCGGCGATATACTTCTAAGATGGTGTGTGACTTGGAGGGGAACTTGGAGGTGGTGGTGTTCCCATGCGCCTGCTGCCCTTGTCCTTCTAGGTGGAAGAGGTCGCGGGTTTGGGAGGTGCTGCCGAAGAAGCCTTGGCGAGTTGCTGCAGTGCATCTTGTAGATGGTACCCACTGCAGCCACGGTACGCCGGTGGTGGAGGGAGTGAATGTTTATGGTAGTGGATGGGGTGCCAATCAACTGGGCTGCTTTGTCCTGGATGGAGTCGAACTTCCTGTCCCATGCACACAACTTACTGTGCCTCCTAACTTAGTGTCATCTGTAAACTTGGATATACAACTCTATCCCTTCATCCGAATCATTGATATATATATGGATAAAAGCTAAAGTGCCCTGGGGAACACCACTTGTCACATCTTGTTAATCAGAGGACGTTCCTTTTATCTCTACCCTCTGTCTCCTACCTCCCAAACAATTACCGACCCATATCACACGGTTATCTTCAAGGTTGCTCATAATCTCTTGTGGGGAACCCCTAAGAGTCGAAAAATAAGTCAAAACTGTAAAGCCCTAAGATAGAGCACACAATTAAACTGGAAAGGAAAGAGACAGTTCAGGAAAAGAAAAATATACAAGAGTAAGAGGAAAAGGAGCAACATTACATGACTGGAAAGAGAAGATTCCAGATAATTGAAACAGATAGTACCATGAACTATAACAGCAATTAGAGGAATTTACTGATATTTTGTACTGGAAGCAATTTTGAAACTAATACTCTATTTGAAATGTACTGTAAATATGAACATACAAATAAGAATCTAGTTAATAAACCTGCCCCATTGAGTGTAGCCTCATACACCATTGACCCAACCCCAGCATTCAGCTGGGAGAGGCAAAAAAAAACTGGCCAATTTAGAAAATTCCACCATGACCCCCTTTCCCCCACCCAGCAGTCAAGCAAAGCTCAGGAGACCAAAGTAACTCATGAGTCTGCCTACTGCCAACCACCCTGCAACTACCTTTTATAACTTGAAGTGCCTTGCTCTCTCAGGAGCCTGTTCAGCTCCTTCTTGTAGGACTTCAAATAATCCACACCTAAAGCATGCTTCAGCAATCTGTTCCAGAAGGTGATGACTCTCTCTGAAAATAAATAATTTCCAGCATCTAACATTTATACTTGTGTCCCTTAGTTCTCCCATCCCTGTCCATCTTAAACAAATTGTCTAGCTGGAAAGAATCTATTCCTTTCATTATTTATAAACCTTAACCATATCTCCACAGCCTGTGTTTCTCGAATGAAAAAAGCCCCAACTCCTTCAGCCTATCCCAATAGCTAAGAGCCACAAAACTGGGTATTATTTTGGTCACCCTGCTTTATACTTTCTCCAAAGCCTTAATATCCCCTGCCATATGTGGCGACCAAACTTGGGCACAGTACTCCAAATGCAGCCATACCAAGGCCTTATACAGCCTCAGTATAGTGGGCCAGAAATTCGGCTCTCCGGCTTCCCGCGGGTGCAAGGATCGTGCGCGTACTTACCTACCGCGCCTGCCGTTGTGTTTTGGGCCCACGAGAACTTCGGCTCCTGGGCCTCCTGCAGCTGCCGGCATGCAGTGCTTGCGTGTCCCAGGGGCGCAGTTAGTTCGAAGCGTCCCTTGGGATCACGTGGGCCATGGGGAGCCAATCCTAGCAGGCCATTTTCATTCATAGATTTGACAGGAAGACCTGTCAAATCTATGAATTGAAATTGGCCCCAAAACAACACCTAAACTTCAAATAATTTTTTTTTTAAATCACATTTTTAAAATAACTATAAGTTAAATAAATTAACTACTTTAAACAAAAATTTAAATTTTTGAAAAAATTAAAATACTTTTTAACAGTGCTAAAAATAAACTTACCTTTCTTTAAAGTATCTAAAAAAGATAAACCTGTTGAAAAAAATTTTAAATTGTAATTAATTAACCACTTACGTTGTTAAAAACGGGTCTTGCGCCTCCTTTTTAAAAGCACAGCTTCTTCCATACTTACATTCCCGGAGAAACCTGAAAAAAACCCGAAGTTCGCTGCGTGCGCACAGCCTCTCCCGCGCATGTGGTTCACCTCTGAACCCCTCCCTTCACGAGACCGGAAGTTCCGGTTTCCCGCGCATGCGCAGTGCATGCAGGAAACCGGCACTTCAAGTGGCCTTACGGGTGAGTACACAGCGCGTACTCACCCGACAAGCGCCGAATTTCTGGGCCATTATTTTTATTTTGTACTGTCCTAGCAATATAACCTAAAACCCTATTTTCCTTCCTGACAACCTCATCACACTGCTTGTGAACATGCAATGATTTATCCACTATGTCCTCTGGGTCCCCCTCCTGCTTTGCAACATTTAATAGGTAACCCTATATTGCATACACTTACCTGGCGTATCTGGGACCCAAATATATAAAACACTGTATCTATCGACATTGAAGGACATCTGGCATACACTGGCCTATTTCCCGAACATATCTAAACTGACCTGTACTCTAGTTATTTGATCCAAGTTTACAATTTCCAAATATGGATAAGTCACATTGTGGCTGTGGGTGAGTCAAATGCCTAATCCATCCCTTTGAGGGGTGTTTTCTCCAATGCTCTTCTCACTGGTCTGCCTGCTTCCACCCTCCACTAACTGCAACTATTCAGAATGCCTGACCCATGTCCTCACCCACATGCCCATCTTAACCTGTTCTCGTCAAGCCCCATTAGCTTCCCATTCACCGACAAATTGAGTTCAAGATCCTCATTCTCATCTTCAAATCTTTCCATGGCCTACCTCAAGAGATCTCATCCAGCCATTTATTCCAACATGCACTACTTCCTCTGCCTCACCGTCGTTAGCTGTTATTATGGTTCTGCTCTCCCTCCCTAAACACCACCTGCTTTCCTTCTTTCAGAAGCCTTCAAAAAACCCTTCACTTCAACCATGCCTTTGTTCCCTTGATCTTCCTGTTTCACCTCTCTCCTTTCTGCTCTGTGTATATCTTTATTCTCCATCCTATAAAGACTGAGCCAATTTTTGCACTTCAGGAGTGGTATAAAAATGGAGAGATGAGGAAAATTATAGGGAAAGAAAGAAAAATTCTTGGCATGTCACTGTGTAGTTCCACGAATATATATTCGGATAAATATTCTTCTGACTATCTGATCACCAGTGCATAGTTAATGTTATGTAGGCTATAGAGACTTGGTGGATTGCTTGAGTTAACATACTCCTATTCCAATGTTCAGGGTTGCTTTAATATGTAAATAGATTAAATCACACACATGATGCATGCAGTAATTTAAATTAGTTTTTTAATTTTCATTATAAGTCACAAAAACGTTGTCACTCACTATTAATTTCAGCACCAAAAATAGGATGTAATAGTGATTTTTATTGGACTAAAAATTGTTTCGGTATAAACTGTCTTTTAAAACCCAAGGGCTATCTCAGCTAAATTGTGTTATAAAATGTATTTGTCTAATTAAAAAGTATTAACTTCCTGTCATCTTTGACCTGTTAAAAATGAATATTAACAGGCAACAATTTGCTAAGAGTAATTAAAAAAATTGGTTCACAAAAAGTGATCATGAATGTATTACATTATTTATACATTCGTTAGTCACTCTGGCAAATGTGAAAGGGGACAGTTCTGTTGGCTGCCGAATGAAATTGGAGTACATTTATTTTAATTTTAAAATGTTGCCAGGCAATTGTTGCAGATTAAGCCATTTCTCTTTAGATTATGTATGCTTCAAGGGGCAGAACATTGTATTTTCCATAAAGGTTTTCCCAGTTCTCTCTCAATGCAGTGGCTTTGGAGCCGACTTTTCAACTAGCAATTTTAAAAACGAAACAAAGAAAAGTTTAGGGCTACAAAGAAGATGAAAGAGCAAAATGTTCATATCTATTTAGATAAGCAAAGGGAAGATTTTTCTGCCCAATCACCCAGCGTGCAAACTGTACTGCTCTTGTTCAGCGAGCATCCTCATACGACTGCCGCTGCGTCTCGAGCCTCTCAAATTGGGGCCTGCTGGCTGCTGGTGCAGATCGCCTGCCGGAAGGTACCAATTAAACCACAGGCCCTCCAACCAGGGGCACCTGACCAAGTGTTTCTGTCAGGAAAATAAGGCAGGAAGATCGGAACACTCCCTCCAGCCTCATTTGGAAAAACTGTGACAGGCTTGTTCCTACTCCATGCACAAGCCTGGCTCTCTCCCTCCTCATCCGCCCACTGCCCAGAAAAGCCCTGGAAATCCCAGGGCAGTGCAAAAGACAGAGAGATCTAGTGAAACGGCTTAACACCCCATTTTCCTGGCCTTTTTGCATGGGGAATTGGACAATCCCTGTGCAAGGATCAGAAATATCAGCCCTCAAAAATTTGTAGTCACAATTATATTGCCCTATGGAGATTGAATTCATTACAAAATGCAACCCTATGTTCTGCTGTGTAATCTATATGAATGAGTGGTACTAAATCAGTGCTAGCATAAAGTAAACCAACCTCGAGTTGCGTTCTTGCTGGTTCCAGTTGACACTGGTGCCAATAAACCCAGTAAGTAGTTTACAAACCAAATTAACCCAATTAGCTCAACATTTCTGAAGTTTCCAGCAATACAAAATCAATACAAAATGAAAACATAAATCTAATAAAAATGCAAAATACTGCAGATGCTGGAAATCTAAAATAATGACAGTAAATGCTGGAAACACTCAGCAGGTCATGCAGCATTTGTGAAGCAAGGAAAAAGGATAAATTAACATTTCAGGTCTCTGACCAAAATGAAAGGAAATGCAGTTTATTCTGCCAAATAGCAGATTTCAACGTGAGTCTCTGGCATACTCTTTTTTTGGGAGAACTTAATACTACAATGGAACCTTGGAATCGAAGCAAGCCTGACTGACTACAATTTTGGAACCAAGGTCTCGGTTTCGTTGAAGCCGCTAATTTGAATGAGGGATGCTTTTGCTTGTTGTAAGCTGAATCCAATGACGTACAACCATAAAATTGGCTGTCTTTGTTAATTAAATCATTTTGCATTGCTGCGCAGAAAAATAAAATATAAAGAATAAAAAGAAAATCAGTCAAGTAAAGAGAGGCTGTTCTATCTCAGTTTATCTGTTTGGGTTTGATCAGATAACACATTTCAGCAACCCATTACTGCAGGAGTAAACATTCATGGTGAGCAGAGTAGAGTGGTGCTGATAGCATGAGTGGTTTCTAATCTGTGTCATTCAGCCACTGCATCTTGTTTGATTGCACTTCTATTGGTCTTAAAATCCAAAAGAAGATGGACAGTTTTAACAACCAAGAAAGTCCTGCATGCAGTCAAGCTTATTGCATTTCGTGAGAACTTTTGTGATATCTGGATTGGGGGAATAGAAAGGAAAAGAGGCTGAGGTATCCTTGCCTCTGAGCTGTCAGAAGATCATTAATGGAATCAATCATTGGATTTTATATATAATTTTTCATTTATTTCTTTGGAAAACTGATGTAAGAGGCCCTCTGCCACATTTGCCTTTACTTTCTCTTGTTCTGTTTAAACTTTATAGTAGACAATCCCTCCTAGTGTTATTTATACATAACGGAGAATAACCAGCTTTCCACATTCTGTTTCTCTGCACTCAAGGACAAATTTGTTCAGCATTTTTCACATGAAAAATTCATTGCAGTGAACTTAGTTTATACTACTGAGTCAAAGACTCCCCATCTTGAAAACTCTTTCCATTATGGTATTTTCTGGACTACAGATTGTGGCTTTGTGATGTATGCTTCATGCTGCAACCCCCTTCAGTCCTTAATATGGTAAGATATATTCAGATTATTAGTTCTGCTGTTTGGGTTTTTAGACCAGTTACCAAAATAGAGGCAATCCAATCAAATATAATCCTGTCCTTTCCAGTCGTGACTGATTTCATGGCTTGCAGTCAGGGTATTTTGCATTCTGCTGTGCACATCACAAAAAAAAGAAAAAAAATACCCGAGAGACTGCAGGTACAGAGATTTTCAGTGGGAGGAATAATTCAGGCACTCTAGGCCTTTTTGCTATCCTGTGTTTTTGTCAGTTCTAGAGTATACTGTAAGTGCCATGCAGCTCTGAACTTACATCTACCATCCAAAAATTAGATGTGAAGGCTTCTTGTATTAGATTCTTATTTTATTTGTATTTAAATACTGTATGAGTGGGTTAAACCATATATACTATCATTATAAGTTAGAATACTGGCAACTGCTGACATTATATAAGACTCTTTCTTCAAGTGCCCAATGCTATGTCAGTGTTATAACAGTAACCCACTATTGTCAATGTATGCAACTCAGGTTTGATCTGGCTTGAGGGCCCCAACACTATACAGTCCTTTGAGATGATGGATCCTTTTCAAGAAACACATTAATCCAATAGATTTTCATTGGTACATAGTTTAATTAAATTGTAAACTAAGGAACATGGGCCCAGAATTTTCCGTGGTCATGTGGCAAATCCATCTACTGTTTATTTTCATTAACGCATACGTGATTTGTTAGAAGTGTTTAAGCCAGAAATGCAGCCACTGCCTGTGGTGAAGAGTGATTGAGAGGATCAACCTACATGGTTTAGTGTAGGTCAGATGGAAGTAAGTGGATTGGCTTTGTTGTGCCTTTCTTAAAAACCCAATTTAAACATGTGGCATTAGTCCTGCACCACTGACGGGATGTGATGTGATGTGACCGCGGCAGTATCGACAATCTGTGTGTTTCATTGGCTCAATATCTGGTCTTTGAACCTGGTATTCAGCAATAAAAAGCTGTTGCATATAAAAAAAAAAATATGTTGCTGCTGCCTCCAAAATGAGCAGGAGGGCAAAAGAAGAAAGGTAAGTGAAAGATTTTAAAGTTGAAATAAATAGCAAAAAAAAGTTACAATAAGTAGGGAAAAAAATTAAGCTAAAAATATAAAAAGGAAGAGGGAGAATAAGGAACAAGAGAGAATAGGAGAAACACAGCTGAGTAAGAACAGGTAAAATATTAGGCATAATGGGGTGAATAATACCATCCCAGAAGACGTAGCATGTGACATAATGTGAGCACTGCAGGAGTTGGGGGGGCTGGAATGGTGGGCACCAGCGGCTGCTGGATTGCGAGCTGGCCTTGAAGTGCCATTTTTTTTTTAATGCTGTGGCGACCTAAGTACCTTTTCAGGAAATAGCCATTGGAAGCTAAATCAGATGGTATGCAAAGTTTGCTATCGCCCATTTTGCACTACCGCTCGAGACGAATTTATACGCCACTGTGTCTCCACTGTACCCATGTTCTGAGGCTGAACACTTGTGTGTACTATTCATTTTGGACATTGATTTAATTATTAGCCATCTTTCAGATCACTAATTCCAAGTCTTGACCTAGAGTTAAACTATCCCTTTTCAATTATGGCCTACCCTGCATAACTACATGAGATTTCATGACCAAAATGAAGGTCCAAAAGTAAATTGGCCTTTTCTTTTAATTACTTTTTGTAAAGTTTCATGAAACCATTTTTAGCTGGATGTAACCTTCAGAGCAACACAAAAGACAAATGGATTGTCTGTCAGTGTTTCACTAGGAACTGATTGCTCAATCTCATTTCGCATAGGGTTGCTTACAGCCATGGAGAGCAACAATCATTCCACCAGATTCAAACCCAGGTCTCCAAGATGAGAGGATAGTCTCCAAACCCACTGCACAAACCAGTTGTCTTAATTGCTTGCAAGTATTAAGATTAATTAAGTAGAAATTAATCCAATATTTTTAGCTGCTAAGCTAAAATAAACATTTATATAACACAATGAAAAGTGTGGTGAACTCGCCCCTAAAAAGCTGTTGAGGCTAAGTCAATTGAAAAATTCAAAACTGAGATTGATTGATTTTTGCTAAGCAAGGTTATTAAGTGTTACGGAACTAAGGCGAGTAGATGGAGTTAAGATACATATCATCCATGATCTAATTGAATGGCGGAACAGGCACGCGGGGCTAAAATGGACTATTCCTGTCCCTATGAAGCAAATGAATTGTCTGATACCCGAGTTATGCTTTGTTGAATTGCATATGTAGGAAAGCTGCATTTCATTACCAGAACATCAATAACTGTTCTGCTTGTGTAAGCTGGTAAGGTAGATTCATTAATAATATATTATTGATATTGGGTCATCCTTGCTATTTATTTGATTATTTGGTGCATTCTTCAATTTTCATAAGTTTATGCAATTTGAATCATTAATTCTCTAACTGTTTCCATTCAAATAGCTTAAAAATATATTCAGAGTTCTAATATGTGTTATGAACTATATTTTCCTATATTCTAATGCCATTATAATGATACCAATCCTGAGATGCAAAACTTAGGTCCAGTGTTACTTATAATTTTCTTAATATTTTGAAGGCGGGGTGAATTACCTGATCCTAACTAGTGTCAAAGTGCATTTGTGTTTCTCCTTTTGAAATATTTGTTGAGAGGTTCTCTTCATATTTCTTATATTGATGTAATTCATTAATCCTGTGTCTGCCACGACCTTCAGGGGTCTAAGAACAGCAAACTTCAATGTGCATTTTCTCCTGTGTATTTACTTCAACTTCACAAATGGCATTGTTCAATACATTGCCAAGTATTACATGGATGACCAATAGTCTTGTCATTACTACAGAGATCCAGAACCAGGTGGTGAGATGATAATTGATACAGACTGCACTTTCATTCTTTTTATATATTTTTCATGACTTCCAAATGTTCAAGCATCTTAAGCTAACATTGATGTCACAACTGTTCCTTCTTTGCGAGTGATTCCTTGCCATTTTCTTCAGAAGAGTTTTTTTTATCCGCATAGAAATGGGTTCACTTGTGCTGCTGCTGTTTGATCAAAAGCTAATTTGCTTCTCGGGTGACTTTTCAGCCCATGGTCTTCGTCTTCATTGGTTGTTATAAATCCATCTAATATTTATGTCAAGTAATATATATATATATATATTTTGGGAAGAACGATGACAATTGGCTCATTCTATGTGGTGGGTCAGTATATCTTTCCATACATCTTGCAAATCCTTCTTGATCCAATAACCCAGGTGGCTTTTTAATCATTTTGCACTTTATTTCCAGCTTTGTTCAACCTCCTAAGTCAGAAGGTGCTTTATTCAAGACTCACACCGGGATTTGAGCACATAATTTAGGCTGACCTTTCAATGCAGTACTGAGGGAAATGTTGCATTGCTGGAGATGGTTAAACGTTTCCGCTGAAAGCCAGCAAGGCCCCAATTGTCTGTTCAGGTGGACATAAAAGAGCCCACTTTTTTATGGTGGAGAACACCGACTTCTCCAGGTGTCCCAGCCAACATTTATCACTCAACCAATACTGCCAAAGCAGATTAATCGTTCAGTCATCTCTCATTTGTTATTTGTGAAACCTACAAAACAACAGTGACTACACTTCAAAAGCTATGTATTGGCTGTGAAGCACTTTGGGATATCCTGGGAATGTGAAAGGTGCTCTAAATGCAAGTTGTTTGTGCTTTCTTTCTGTTTGACTTCTTTCAACCTTGTCCTCAAATAGATTCCTAAATTTAAACAATATATCACACTTTCGGTTGTCTTACTCTGAAGGCTATTGGAACAACTTCTTCGTTCTATAATTATGTTGACTTGTTGGCAATTAAATCAGGAACTGGCAGTCCCCAAACTAATTTGATTGTACTCATGCACACACCTTTGGGCTATTGTGAATAATGATTTCCTGCTCGCCTGTCTTTTTTTCAGTTTAAAAAAAATTAAAGGTTATCCAAGAACTATTTATAATTCAGTCTTCTTGGCCTGTCCTTTGTGCCTGCACATCACATTGATAACAATTTAGTTGATCTATCAGCAGCTCAGTAATACTGAGATTCCATAGTGAGCATATATTAGTGTTCATGTTCCTTTTGGTACTGAACAGCCTTTGGAAACCTCCAGCCTTAAATCTATAACATGCTCTTGTCATTTCTGTAACCTTCTGACCAGAAACCAATGTGTTCAGATAGAGGGATAAACCTGTTAACTTTTTTAAAAAATCACTTGGTTTCATTTGCTTTTTGTTACAGGGAAATTGATGTCTTAACAGGAGAATTAAAATTTTTAAGATTTTTGCTGCCACTTATTAAGTCTCCGTTAATGTTTGGGAATACTGCTTGTTTCTACACTGTTTCTTTTTTTGCTCTATTCAGATTAGAGCTGTGCAGCAAACCAGCAGAATTAATAGCTTTGCTGCATGTTATCCAAAGCTTTAATTGGAGTGGAGTCATGGTGATAAAAGTCATCAAAATATCCTGTGCCTGAATTTGTGGTCGGCGGCGTAGCTAAGGAGTACACCGCCGACACTGTAAGGAAATCCACACGTATCTCGTGCGATCCTCCCTGCGAGAACTTCCTTTCAAACGCTGCAGAGTTCTGCGTAGCGTACTCCCCCACAGAGCCCAGGAGCGCACCGTTGTGTGTGCGCAAACCTGGGATCACGTGGGGCGGTAGTTCGCTTACTTCCTGACTCTTAGCCAATTGCCAATCCAATACTCCCGAAATGAAATTCTAGGTAAACTCAACCTTTCTTTGTCTCTCCTTTACACAGATATATAGATTTCAGTTTCTATTTAATTCAACATGACTCTATTGTTCTCTCATAACAACAAATGTTTATTACAAACCTCCTTTTAAAACAAAGTATTGCAAAACTTTCATTGTGCCAATTTTTGCTATTACAAACTTCTCATTATAACAATCAGTGCAGACCACTCATCATAAACTCTGTTATTACAAACTATTTGTTATGTAAAAATTCATTGTCGCAAACTATGCATTGCAAAAAAATCTAACACTAAAAGGCTGCCATTATAATAAATTCTGTAACTGCAATCTTCTCATGGTAACAATCTATTATTGTAAATCTCACATTAGAATAAAATATGTTTATTCAAAATTCACAACCATCAGTTGTTACAAACCTCTTATAATGCATACTAGCAGTACAAGTCTCATTACTTTACACTCTGATTATTAACTTTTCATTAAAAAAAATGTTGCAAACCACTCATTTAATGCTTTATTCAGTGTGCTTACAAACACTTCATTATGATAATCATTAAAACAAATCTCCCATTATAGCATTGTCTTGTTACAGATTTTTTGTTACTGCAATTTTCTCACCCGGTCCCCTTTAGCTGTGCAACAGGCTTCCTGCGCCTATTTGCACAAGACTTAAAAATTTTCAGTGTAATTACCTCACAGTAGGTGGGCAATTAGCCCAACTTTTCGCCAGCATGTTGATTTGTATGAAGAGATGAAAGATGCAGCAAAGCCTATGTGTCGCAAGTTCGGGATTTAGCACATGCGCTCAAACTTGTGGTCAGTTTCAAAGACGGTATGACTACATACTCAGAGTACGCCATTATACCGACCGCAAATTCAGGGCCCCTGTTCTTAAAGAAAAGAAAAGTAACACTAACATAAATAAATTTGAAGTTTATGTATAAGTGCTCCCTATTTTCCTACCTGTTCATTTCTGATTGCTGTGGTTTAATTTAATTTTTTCACCACTCCCGGCTGCTAACTAATCTTACACACTGATCTGGATAGATAGTTACCGATGCAATTCTTTCGATCTTGCAGGTAATCGGAATCTCTCCTCCCCCCCCCCCCACTTCTTTTGTGCCTTCATTTTCTTTTTGAATCAGTAGAGTTGCTTTTATGCAATAAAAGTGAAACGATGGCAGGCACATTATTCTCCTGTCATCAGCTGAACTGGGAAATATAAAACTGCCTACTTACCTTGTTCTGGCAGCAGTGGAGATTCATTTTCTCATGGATTTTGAGAGTTGCCACCAAATTTGTCAAGTCTCCTGCCTGGCATCTGACGGGGAAAGTATTGAAAAATAAACAAGCCAAACTGGCCTTGAGTTGCTGGTATAACACCACTAATCCAGTATCAGAACTGCAGTGCAAAAGTGCCTTTAGTTTATCCATTGTATTGGTGATTTACACCAGTCACTTGGTACATACTGCAGATGTATTCCCATTGAATCTAAAGGCAACACAAAGTTACTTCTTCAAGGGGAGTTTGGAGAAGCTTAAATTTGTGTTGCATTTTGTAAGTAGCTCCAAGTGCTTTTAAATATAAGCTATTTTGAAAAGTAACTGGCACAAAAACAATGGTTGACATTACAACATTTGGTAAAACTTTTCTGACTTTTTAGAAGAGTTTATGTCTACATAGTACCATGTGGGTTTACAGTCCGTCGTTTCTTTGCAAGAGAAATCCAAAACTAATCACACTGCCCCACTCTATCCCTATAGCCCTGTATCTTCCTCTGCTTCAAATATTTATCCACTCTTCCCTTAAAAGATGCAATGATCTCTGCCTCAACAACTTCCTGCAGAAAAGCATTCCACGCCCTAACAACTCTGTGTAAAGAAATTTCTCCTAACCTCACTCCTCACTCTCTTGACTCCCCAATCCAAGGAAATAGTCTTTCCCAATTCATCCTTTCAAAACACTTCAAAATCTTAAAAACCTCAATTGAATTTCCTCTTGGCCTTCTCTGATCCAGTGGAAATATTCCCAGTATCTCAAGTCTCGTCTTGTAACTCAAATGTTTCATCCTTGCTCTCCTGTCATATCATTTCAAAGTTTCAACAATGTACTTCAGATATTTACTATGTACTGTACAGTGTCACTTTCTGGAATCATGTTGCATTCATATCCCTAGTTGTTCCAAATATTCTGAGTGAAGGGCACACAGGCTCAATGCTCATTAAACATATCTTTGAAGTACAAGGAAATTACTAATTCGTATTAATAAGAAGCTTCTCAGAGATTTCTGCTTTAATTTTCCTGCCAACGATTGAAGAGTTGAAGTATATTTTTGTTTAAGCTCCACTTGACAATAGTATTATAGTATAATATTGAACATCTGCCCTTTGTTGAAAGCTCTGGGGAGAATGCATTCAATAAGATTGTAGCAAAGTTGTTGAATTTCTCCTGCCTAACCACGCCAACACCTCTCTCCCCTCAGTAGCATATTTTATTTATTACTATTAATTAGAAATAACCATGCAAGCTGCGCTTCATCAACCTATTATCCAAGGGAACTCAAGGTTAAAGCAAATTAGAGAAAGTGTTGCAGAAGTCAAATTTAAAGCATTTATCAAGCTCCCCTGGTAGCTTAGCTGGTTCAGCTATGCACTGCCTTAACGATTCATATCAGGAAGGTCCTAGATTTGAGCCTCAGTCTGTCCTGTTAACTGAGTCAGTGCAGTGATGGGGATGCTGAGCATCCCTGAAGAAAGCCAAATCACTATTTGAGTATCTCATGCTGGAGTAGGTGGTGGAAACATTGAAATTATCCAATTCACTTACCATGCAACAGAATAGAAAACATGGCTGTGGTAATTAAATTGCCACCTGCCGAAAGAGCAAATTATAGTGTGACTGTGGATGTCTGATAAGGACAGGACCTTGCTCAGCTGTGATGCCACTGTAGTGAAATAGCCCACTGACAATCATTGTAAGGGAACCAGCACCAGTCACCCTCTCGAACCCAGCAGGGAGTTAACACCTTTCAGATGAGAAGGACAAAATTGATGGAAAAAGGAGAATGAATGAAAAAGACTGAAAAAAGAAAATTCAAATTTACAAAAAAAAAAGTTGTGAAGCTAGCCAGAGAGATACAGAGCAAGAGCCTCAAATATGAATAGACTAATTCTAGGAATTAATTTGCAAAAATCAATCGTTTTCGTGCTGGAGGCACTGGTTTCTATTGATCTGCGAGGTGCATTCTGAGAGGCCCCTTATGGAATGAAGCAGTGGAACATTAGCACTCTAATTTTCCTCATAAGCAGCTTGCAATTTAATTACCACAGGCGTGCTATTCCATTCAGTTACATGGTTAGTGAATTGGGCTGATGCAATCCTTCCATTCTAAGTGGATTTTCGCTAATTCTGAGTTCACTGTGAGCTGCTCCACTGTAGCCTCTGAGCAATCTACTGATAAATTTAGGACAGAACAGTTTTACAATTAAGTTGTAATCGTGCAAACAGTCAATTTTCCTGCAATTGAAATGACAAGTCAGGTGATGTATGTAACACATTTTATACTTTTGTTTTAAAAGAAGTTTATGATGCAGATCTGTTTTTCCAACTTGCATCTGCTTGAAGATACTGCAGTATGAGTTCCCAGGTTTTCAGAATAAGTATAGGTCTCAATAGCACTGTGTTGAGTCAAACTTTAAAGGTGGCTTATTTTAACAGCATAATAAAACTGTACTTTGCCCTGATGCAAAGTTGAAAGTTCTCCACAATTGGCAATTGACTAAACAAAAAATATGAAGAATGCCATGGACATCCATCTTGGAACCGAGAAAGAAAATCAGAATAATGTTTTAATAGTGAGAGACCAGGAGATGTGGAGGAGCACATGGGTTTAGTTGTCCGTGTACACAAATCACTAAAAGCTAGTGCACAGGTACGAAATGCGATTAAAAAGGTTAATAGAATGTTAACCTTTATCTCAAGAGGGTAGAATTCAAAAGTGAGGAAGTGATGCTTCAGTTGTACAGAGCTGTGGTCAGATTCCATCTGGAGTACTGTGTTCAGTTTTGGGCACCAAATCACAGGAAAGATATCTTGGCCTTGGAAGGAGTACAGTGCAAATTCACCAGAATGATACCAGAGCTTAAAGGTTAAATTTATACTTCATGTACTTCATAAACTTAGCTTGTATTCCCTTGAGTTTAGAAGGTTAAGGGCTAATCTAATTGAGGTGCTTAAAATGATAGTGGGATTTGCTTATGTGGATACAGAGAAACTATTTCCTGTGGTGGGGAATCCAGAACAAGCGGGCATAATCTTAAAATTACTGCTTGGCCATTTAGGAGTGAAATCAGAAAGCACTTTTTCACATGAAGAGCAGTGGAAATCTAGAACTCGCTCCACCCAAAAGGCTGTGGATGCTGCGTCAGTTGAAATTTTCAAGACTTGAAATCAATAGATTTTAGTTGGGTAATCTGTGAAAGTTACTATTGAATCTGCTTCCATCACCCTTTCAGGCAGTGCATTCCAGATCATCATAACTCGCTGTGTTTAAAAAAAAAAAAATTCTCCTCCACTTACCTCTGGCTCTTTTGCCGATTACCTTAAATCTGTGTCCTTTGTTTATCGACCCTTCGGTCAATGGAAAGTTTTTCCTTATTTGCACTGTCAAAACCCTTCATGGTGTTGATTTTTAAATGAAAACTAAAAACCTGATATTTGTGTAGGAAAATGGTAAAGAACATTCTGTTAGGAAGGAAGAGTGGTCCTCTGAATTGCTACATAAAGAGAGGTTATCTGTACACTTATCAGTGTCTCTGTCACTTCTTGTTACATGTTTTATGCTTTAAAAGTGCTGGTTAGAGATCGCATGAAAGCAAGTATTTTGTGTTTGAGTTTTCCCACATGATGTTGATGTGAAGTTCCATTTCAATGGCTTAATGAATCATGAGTGCTGTCGACAAGCCACCATCTCCTTTCGTAATGTCACTGGAGTGGAGCTTCACAGTGTCGCATGGGGGCATGTCTGCTTCAAGGCTCTCTCTAACCAGCAGTTATACATCACAAAGTGTACTAACAAGTGAGAACTGCAAGATAAAGATATGTGCTATTGCTCATCCATTCCTTTATGTGAGACAGAGGCATGGGAGCTATAGGACATGCAGAGAGCTCTACATCCCAACTATTTGTAATACTCTGAGTAAAGAACCTACAAACACAAACTTATTTTTGAGTAATCCAAATTCAAAAGTTCTGTCCAGCTCAGTTTATTAACTGGGAATGAATTCTAGTTCATGCAACAAGCGATAGTAATTTCGCACTTGTCAAATTGTGTGGGCTCTACTGAAGATTGTGCATAAGGTTAGTCATAGATTTGTTTATTCATGACCATTTTCTCTCCTCCCATACTCTTGTTGAGTATGGTTCCACAGGTGGGTATCACTCTCCAATATGTCCAAGTGACCTTTATGCACATATGACCCTTGATGGTGAGTGATGGCAGACCAATGAATTACAAAGGAATCACAGCCTGATTCTGTCCTCGTCTAATTATGTGCACTTCTAGCTGGGGTCACTGGATAGTCATCAGGAGTGGCAATGTTGGCTATTTTTTCCCCTCCCTATTCCTGGGGCGCTAAGACCAATTGTAGCATCTCTGCTACCACCCAGCTGAGATCAGCTAATCAATTGAAACCTGGAACCTTCCTGATCTGTAAGCTTCGGCTGCTCACTGAATAAACTCGCTGAACAATTGGAAGAGTTGGCCAGAGTTATTTTTAACCAAAACTGCGTTAAGAAAGAGATATATGGAAGCGATATTTCAACAAATGGCCTGTTGCGATTGCCACAAATCACAATGTTATCCTTCATGACATCAACCAGTCTTTAAGTGCAGCAAAAAAAACCTATAGTTCTTAATAAAAAAAATTGTTTTAAGAATTAGAAGCTGTTCTAAAATTCTTTGTAAGATTTAGAGCATCAATCTACCATGTTGAATAATACCAAGTGTCTGCCACATGTCCATCTGATAAATTGGGGTGGTGTTTTACACTTGTGTTCACTCGCCTCCCACAGTAGATTGGAACTTGGTGATTTATACCACTGGGCAATCTCGGCTCTGAAGTAACTCCTGTTGATATTATTCTTTTGCAGTCAGAGCCAGAGGGATTTTCTCATTTCCACTTGTATGTCTGTGCTGCTTTCCTCATCAAATGGAGAAAGGAAATTTTGGAAGAAGATGATTTTCAAGTAAGTAATTAATGTCTGTACGAGCACTACTAAATATGTAACGTATGTTAAATTGCCTATCTTTTGACTGTTAACAACCTGCATAAAACTATGTGAGGATACCGTGTCTGCGTGGGTTTCCTCCGGGTGCTCCGGTTTCCTCCCACAGTCCAAAAATGTGCGGGTTAGGTTGATTTGGCTATGATAAATTGACCCTTAGTGTTAGGGGGGTATTAAATATGTGGGGTTATGGGGATAGGATGGGATATGTTAGGGGGAATTAAATATGTGGGGTTACGGGGGTAGGGTGGGATATGTGTACTGTGGGGATTAAAGCAGGGACAGGGTACTGGATTTGGATGATCAGCCATGATCGTATTGAATGGTGGAGCAGGCTCGATGGGCCGAATGGCCTACTCCTGCTCCTAGATTCTATGTTTCTATGTTTCTATGATACTGTGATCAAGGTTCCACGTAAAACCAATAAATACCTGCTTAAAGCAGTTAATCCAGAAGTGATTTAGGTACCAGCCTTGGCTTAGTGGTAACAGTCTCACCTTTGAATCAGAAAATTATGGGTTCAAGCCCCACTCCAGACACTTCAGTGCAGTACTGATGCAGTGTTGCACTTTCAGATGAGATGAGGCTCTGTCTGCCCTCTTAAGTGAACATAAAAGAACAGCAGGGAAGTTCTCCCAGTGTCCTGGGCAATATTCATCCCTCAACCAACATCACTAAAACAGATTGTAATAATTTATCTCCTTACTGTTTGTGGGAGCTTGCTGTGCACAAATTGGCTGCCACGTTTCCCGACATTACAACAGTGACTACACTCAGAAGTACTTTATTGGCTGTAAAGTGCTTTGGAATGTCCTGAGGTTGTGAAAGGTGCTATAGAAATGCAGATTCTTCCTTCCTTTTTTTTTACTTCTTTCTTCACAAACAGCAGTTTAATTGGAATCCCTTGTACACTGTTCAGTATTTTCAGAGGAAACAATTCCAGTTCTTCTGAATTTTTGAATTTCTCCGTGTTGTTAAAGCTCTTAACAAGTGCAATGAAGGACGCAGGATAAATCGTATTTCACAGTGAGAACACCAACGCAGTGATAACATATAGGACCACTCAAGGTGCCTATTTCACTTCTAAAGTCCAAACACTAGAGAGACGAGATCAACTAATAATAGTAGACACTACTTGTACTATTCCAGGGAATTGAGACTCACAGGCTATTAGTGTCCTGCTTCAGTTGGCCTACCTATCCTCAGTGTTTGTTGCAGCCCAGACTGTTGTCCATGAAGACTTATAATTTAGTTTTGGGTTTGTCACAGAGCCATTTGAATGATAATTAATGCACAGTATCTGCCAATAATTAAATGTCTTCAGAATTTCTAATGTGAAAGGATATTTTCCTAAGACCTAATCATCATGGCTTAAATACTCCTATTATTCTTGAAATTCATACATGCACACAACCACCATCCGATTAGGACATCATGATCACTGTCACCAGACTTTTATTTTGAACTTGTTCAGCGCTTCAGTCATTTTAAAATTGAAATCATTTTTCTTAAAATACAAACTTGTAGCAATAACCTCTCTTTGTCAAGTGTTGGCGTTAATAAATGGCTCCTGTACGTTGATTAAATGATTCAACATTAATCAGGGCAAGAGCCTTTTATTACCTCACATACGCCTGACAAACACAAGTTACTGCAAACAAAAATCTGGAAGTTAATCTGACTACATGTAGTAGAGATTGATTTTTACAACTAGAAACACACATTTTTAAGCAAGGTTTCATAGTAAATAAAGGCATACAAGTTTGCAAAATAACAACAGAAAACGCTGGAAAAACTCAGCAGGCCAGGCAGCATCCGTGGAGAGAGAAAGAGAGTTAACGTTTCAGGTCGATGACCTTTCATCAGAACTGGGAAGAGCCGGAAATCAAATAGATTTAAGGCCAGGGTAAAGCTCCTATCACATTTATATTTTATTTTATCCACCCTTTTATTTGTCCCCCCCCACCTTTTTTTTTTCCTCCTAGAAGCTGGCAGCTGTCCTTCATTCTGCCAGTGGATTTCACACTTCATTCAGCCTTAATCTGTCACATTAACACCACTTCTAGCCTTGCATATCTCTTAATGTCTCTTCATCTCCCCCTTTGTTCCTTTATCCCCTCCCCCTTTTCCCAGCTTTACCCTGGCCTTAAATCTATTTGATTTCCGGCTCTTCCCAGTTCTGATGAAAGGTCATCGACCTGAAACGTTAACTCTCTTTCTCTCTCCACGGATGCTGCCTGGCCTGCTGAGTTTTTCCAGCGTTTTCTGTTGTTATTTCGGATTTCCAGCATCCGCAGTATTTTGCTATCATACAAGTTTGCAGTCAGTTCCGTATGAATTGTGGGCGAGGATGTCTAATTTAAGACTGTAAGGGGTTTGGGTGGCATCACAAACTTTGACAGCAAAGCTCAAATGATTTATGGATGTCAGCTGAAATCTCAGTCCAATGACAGCAATGTAAACACTCTATCCATTGTTTAACTTCAAAACGTGTACTGTAGTTTTAATGTAATCAAAATGCCAATTGATTGAAGACTGTGACACAAATATTGTGTTGTGATTGCAGAACAATATTTTCTTAAGATTCAAAGGAGAGCGTGACATGGCATTGTTTTATAATTAAGCAACCTAGAAAGAGCTTTGTTACCAGAACCCTCATTGTTTTGGACAGCTGAGTGGTAAAATTACTGATATATGCCCACTTCGATGTTCATCGGTGCCATTAAATCACTAAATAAGCAGCAACAGCTTGCGTTTATATAGCGCCTTTAACATAGAAAAATGCCCCAAGGTGCTTCACAGAAGCGAAATCAGACAAAACTGAATGCCGATCATATGAAGGAGATATTAGGAGGGCTGACCAAACATCTTGGCCAGAGGTACGTTTTATGGAGACTGGGGACGTAGAGAGGGAATTCCAGAGCATAGGGCCGAAACAACTTATGGCACGGCTGCCAATGGTGGGCCGAAGGGAGGCGAGAAATACTGGGGTGGTTGCAGGGCTGGAGGAGGTTGCCGAGATAGGGAGGGGCAAGGCAATGAAGGGATTTAAACATGCGGATGAGAATTTTAAATTTGAGGTGTTGGGGAATTGGGAGCCATTGTTAGTGAGGGGGACTAGGATAAAAGCACAATCGGGGCAGAGACTTCATGTAACGGGTCTGTGCCTAATTTTCCTGTTTTGTGCCAGAGAAATGGATACGCTTGGGGCAACCACAGAGGGAAATCGGCCATCACGTGTTCTCCTGTCTTTATGGGTAACAAAACTGGAGATTCCATTTTACACAATAAAAACAGGACATTCTTTGATGTCACAACAAACCACTCTGATGTCAAAGCAACTTCCTCATGACATCATGAAGCAGCTTAAATCACTTCAGAATTCACTTCCTGTCAGTACACAAATAAAAACAGTGGGGATCATTTCTTTTGACTACAGCATATGCACTAACCCACAATTGTGTTGCTTGGGAGTTATAAAATCATTTCTTTCAGTCAATTACAAATAGCATCAGACCCATTCTATATTATGAGCCTGTCGTACGGGATTGAAGGGCCCTTATTATTCCCCATATTGCCAAATGCTAGAAATTTTGCTTCTACATTCTAACCTGTGAAAGGTTACATGAGATCAGATTTATAATGTATTTAAAATTAATTTTGAGTCACATGAAACATCTCATTTGGGGGCATTTTACTAGAAATATCTGACTTGTAAAGTAATTTTTACATATTTTGGCATAAATATTTTGAATGCTCGTAGTACAGTAGAATCTATATTGGGACCAAACTGCTGCACAATATGATATGGCTGCCAAGGGTTGCAATTTTTGCCTTGTCAGTATATTCTGTATGCCATAACCCCATCTCACTTCACACTGCCACAAACAGCTGGCAGGACACATGGGCACACAGCAACCCATGTCATAACAGAGATTATGCCATTTGACTTAACATTGAAAACTGTAACAACCCAGGGATAGGAGGGGTGGACATAAAACAGCAAAATGTACAAATTGTAATTATTGGTAGATCTTCAAAAAGTGAGAATGAAATGTCCCAATGTATACACACACAATCCCGACATCAGAGACAGACCTGTCCCTCAGTCCATGGGTTTCCTCATTGTATCATGTTGCTATTTTATTTGCTTGAAACAGTTCCCATTCTCTTAACATGCTGGGTACCTTGGAATAAATTAACCGCACACACCAATGAATGGGTAGAACTCTCCCCTGTATTCGTGATTGGAATAATAAAGCTCTCTCTTTTACTTCCTGCCTAGTTCCAATATACAAGTAATGCAGGGCTGATTTTCCTGGCCACTCTCGGCCCTGGTGTTGGAGAGGAGCAGCATGCCCAAAGAATGCAGCACTCCGAGCTGTGGCCCAGTCGTGTTGGGAATGGGAACGTGAATTTGTAAAATTTCCCCTGATAAGTAACCAGAAGGCACAGATTTAAGATAATTGGCAAAGGAAACCAGAGGCGATATGAGGAGAATTGTTTTTACACAGCGAGTTGTTATGATCTAGAATGCACTGCCTGAAAGAGTGATGGAAGCAGATTCAGTAATAACTTTCAAAAGGGAATTGGATATATACTTGAAAAGAAAAAAAATTGCAGGGCTGTGGGAAAAGAGCAGGGGAGTGGGACTAATTGGACAGCTCTTTCAAAGAGCCAGCACAGGCACGATGGGCCAAATGGCGGCCTCCTGTGCTGTAAGATTGTATGACTCTAAGTACTTGAAAGCCTGAGGGGGCGACAAGTGTTGAAGGCACATGACTTATTTTTTGTGGGTCAGGGGGCAATGAGACCACCGGTGAATGTTGATTTTTGGCCTTTTATTTGGTGGAATTTCCAGTATTTTGGACCCTACAATGCACATGGATATTGCGTTGTTTTAATCTAAACAGGAAGGGACACTTGCTCCATTTCATTGAAAATACTCCTTTATTATTTTAAACTTTTGTCTAGCTTGACTCTGTTGGTAGCACTGTCCCTTCAAAGGCAGCATGTTATGGGTTCAAGTTCCATTGTAAACTTGAGCACATAATCTGGGCTGACCCTTCAGTACAGCATGAAGGGAGTGCTGTGTCGTGAGAGGTACAGTTTTTCACATGAAATCGAGTCCAAACAGCCACCTCAGCTGGGTGTAAAATTCCCCAGGCACTGTTCAAAGAAAAAAAGCAATCATTAGGTTATTTGATATATGTTAGAAGCATTTTGCAGCCATTTATTAATGTTGAGCACTGATGCTGAACATGAAAATGTATGGGGCCAGAATTTGCCGTGGCAGGGCATCTAATGGCGTCTGCCGTTCGTTAGACTTGCCTCTGCACCCTTCAGCTCAAAAATATGTTCGCTCACTAAGTTGCTGAAACTGCAAGCTGATAACGGCGCAGTGAGAGAAACAGAGCATCTGGGTATCGAGTGAACAGGGCAACCAACAGGGTATCTCCTTAACAAATCAGATTTAAAGATTGGGAAATAAACACAGGAAGAACTGAGAAGGAGGGTGAATAAGAGTGGGTGAATTCAGTGTCAAATCAGGTACAGAAAGAGAAATAAACTGAGGGAAAGAAAGATTGGATTAAGAGAAAAAGAATAAAAGAGACAAAGAGAATTTAAGAAAAAATCAATTACATTTTAAATTTGACATTTTTAAAATCTCCCCAAAAAATTCAAAACCTGAGGGAATGAGACTCCATGCTTATAGTAGTAAATTTTCAGTGCCAGAAAAGGTTGCTTGGTTGTCATTAGCACTTATCACGTCGTTAAAAAGGTGCTTAAGCTTGTGATGACCAGACATACCTTTTTGTGGCGGGTTTAATGGGCAAATGCAGCAAGTTCCTAAAAAAAATAAAAAAAAAAAAAAAAAAAAATAACAGGGAGGCTAAGGGCGAGATCCCATTTTCGTGAAGCTAACAGCGGAGCGACGCATCTCGGATAGCAACCTTTGTATATTCACATTTAACTGCGCATCTGCTCCTCGCCTGAAGTTGCTGTACCATTTACCCATAAATAACGGTGAGCGCCGTTACCCTTGCTGTTCTTTTGACAGCAAATTCTGGCCCGTGGTTTTTCTTCAGCAGAATTGAGGCTCATCTGCAAATAACAACAGTACATAATGAATTTGGTAATGTCCAAGAATAACAGCAAACCAAAGTAATAAGCTATTCTTGAGTCAGAGATACAAAGATCATTGATTAATTAACAATGTACAGCACTGGTGTGCACTGAGGGTCTATTCTCCAAGACAACAGGACTCAAGCCCACAGAGCAATCTTAGGTCCAGCTTCCTACACTCTATAGAATGCCATAATCTAGAAGACAACAACAACTTGCATTTATATTATGCTTTTAATGTAGTAAAATGTCCCAGGGCGCTTCACAGGAGCCTTATCGAACAAAAATTGACACCGAGCCACATAAGGAGATATTAGGGCAGATAAGAGGTTTTAAGGAATCTTAAAGGAGGAAAGAAGAACCGGAGAGATTTAAGGAGGGAATTCCAGAGCTTAGGACCTCGGCAGCTGAAGGCACGGCCGCCAATGGTGGAGCGATTAAAGTCGGGGATGCGCAAGAGGCCAGAATTGGAGGAGTGCAGATATCTCGGAGGGTTGTAGGGCTGGAGGAGGTTACAGAAATGGGGAGGGGTGAGGCCATGGAGGGATTGGAAAACAAGGATGAGAATTTTAAAATCGAGGCGTTCCTTAACCGGGAGCCAGTATAGGTCAGTGAGCACAGGGGTGTTGGGCGAATGGGACCTGGTGCGAGTCAGGACACGGGCGACAGAGTTTTGAATGAGCTAAGTTTATGGAGGGTGGAAGATGGGAGGCCAGCCAGGAGTGCATTGGAATAGTCAAGTTTAGCGGTAACAAAGGCATGGATGAGCGTTTCAGCAGCAGATGAGCTGAGGCGGGGGCAGAGTCAGGCGATGTTAGAGGTGGAAATCGGCGGTCTTAGTGATGGCGCAGATATGTGGTTGGAAGATCATCTCGGGGTCAAATACAACACCAAGGTTGCGAACAGTCTGGTTCAGCCTCAGACGGTTGCCAGGGAGAGGGATGGAGTCGGTGGCTAAGGAATGAAGTTTGTGGGGGGGACCGAAGACATTGGCTTCGGTCTTCCCAATATTTAGTTGGAGGAAATTTCTGCTCATCCAGTACTGGATGTCGGGCAAGCAGTGTGACAATTTAGAGACAGTGGAGGGGTTGAGAGAGATGATGGTGAGGTAGAGCTGAATGTTGTCAACGTACATGTGGAACCTGACGTGTTTTCAGATGATGTCGCTGAGGCGCAGCAGGTAGATGAGAAATAGGAGGGGGCCAAGGATAGATCCTTGGGTAGAACGAGAGGTAACGGAGCAGGAAGAGAAGCCATTGCAGGTGATTCTCTGGCTACGACTGGAGAGATAAGAATGGAACCAGGCGAGGGCAGTCCCACCCAGCTGGACGACGGAGGAGAAGCTTAGGAGGAGAATGGTGTGGTCAACCGTATCAAAGACTGCAGACAGGTCGAGAAGGACGAGGAGGTGTAGTTTCCCACGGTCACAGTGACATAGGATGTCATTTGTGACTTTGATGTGAGCTGTTTCGGTACTGTCATAATCTCAAGGGCAATTAGGGATGGGCAACAAATGCTGGCCTTGCCAGCGATGCCCACATCCCATAAACAAATTTTAAAAAAAACTGTGGTAAGACCACCCTTCCTTCACCCACAAACACAGGGCAGGGGTATGTTGGGCAATGTGAGCTAAGGAACAGAAAAGGCACCTGCCACTGAACTGAGCACCACACCTTTTCACGCCCAGGCTGAAAGGATAGCTATTCACAAATTGCCTCTGCTGTTTGTAGCGCTGGTGTAATTTTCAGCCTTTCAAATTTTCATTACTCTAATGGTTTTAGAAAATCTAATAGGCTTATTCTTTCAAGATAATATTGATTTATGGGCCACTTGAGGGACCCAACATAAGTATCTTAATGGTCCACAATTCAAATTTCAGGAAGTGTAGACAGGGGCAGACTGGCCATATGGGAATTGGGAGGCTTTCCCAATTGCCACCGTGAGTGTTGTATTATCAGCACCTCCCTTTTCCCCATGAGAATCACGCACCCTTTCACAGAGCCAGTCTGCCCGAGTGTAGAATAAGGAGAGATTTGCATGAAAAGCTCAGCTGAGAAACCCAGCCCCTTTCACATAAAGTAAATGCGCTTTGGGACATTACTATTGGAAATTTAAGAGTGTTCCCTCGTTCTGTTGAAAGCCCCAATCGTGAAACTTGTATTGTGTCAATTATTGATGACATTTAATAGAAAATTCTAAATCTGCTTTGTAAGTCTGGGTTACAAGCCTGTACCGTCATCGTATCACCAATGATTTAACATATTGCCACATGATTTAGAAGGAAACCTTTGCAGGTCAATAGAGTAGTCATGTATAGTTGAATTTGTTGTCAAAAACAACTATCATGAAAGAGCACCAAATCCCAGCAGCATTACATTACATCAATGCCATGAAGTAGATTTTTCCATTGGTTGGTAGGTAATCAGTTAGTTAACCCTGCAGCTATTTTGTACTGCTGTTGGAAAGCAATTTAGATCATTTAAATACACTTATTTAAATAATATTTTCCAAAGATGGTTGGGATGGAAATTGGACCTCGTTGCGGCCATTTACGAGCGCAAAATGGTCGCAGTGAGGGCCAATTTTGGGAACCAAGAACGCTTGAAAGACGACGACCCGATATTGGGTTGGGCCATATTTGGGGCCACCTAAAATAGGCGTTAGGCAGCTTACCTATATAATGAGAGGCCGAACACCTGTTTTAAGATTCTTCTCCTAATTTGGGTTGCTCCGTGCCTGCTCCACTCAGGATTCTTCAGCGGCCGCGGCAGCAGCGGCACCCAACAAAAGGTAATTTTTTTTTAAAATATTCCCGTGGAACGCGAATGGGCCTCCAGTCCCTCCACCTGTTCTCCTTCTCGGGTTCCCAGTTCTGGTTGGAGTTATTCCTGGAGATTTGATCAGGTGACGTGTGGTCAGTGGCATCTCCAAAGCTTATTGTACATACTTTACAAAGGTTGGATCCCTGTAGTTGAGTATCTTTGCCTGTGGTTTTTAGCGCCAGCAGCTGTTGTGAACAAAGTTCCAAGAACCAGGATGCCACCCGCAAGCATGTAAAGATGGGAAACCAAGGAAGAGGAAAAAACGAGGGCAGAGGAGGGATTCACGGGGTGAAACCAGAGATGGGAGAATCTTTGATTCCACCAGTAACCAATCGTAACTCATTTTCATTGCACCGATAACTGACAGTAGTACCAGTAAAGTTCAGATTCCCGTCATAACCAACAGCAATACAATAACTCACTGACAGCCTATATGTAATTGGTAGTAATAGGTATAACCCCTGATATCCAACCTATAACTGGTAGTAATCCTGTAACCCACTGATATTCACCGCTTCCCAATCGATGCCACTTTTAACTGACCCCAACTCGCTCCCTATCTCCTTGGACTCTGGTTTAGACTCAGATTCTGTGTGAAGGTGACAACTCTGAATCCCTGACCCCCAATCTCCCTCTCCTCGGACCACCAGTCCACTCTCACTCTTTCCCTGCCTCCTAGTCCCTGTTAACCCTAGCCCTGTACCCCTCCCCACTCCATCTCTCTGCCTCTCTTCTTTCACCCCCCCTCCCCCCACAACCTTCCCTTTTGACTCAACTTGCATCTCTCTTCCTCCACCAGATAGTCCTGTTTCTGGTCATCTCTAAGGGGTAGCAGCCAGTGATGTCACGGAGCTGGGGGGCCGCTACTGCGGCGAGAAATTGAAAGCGCAAAGATCTCCCGGGCGACTAGCAGCAGCGCCCGGGAGATCCATACCTCATTCCAGGAGACTCCTGAGCAATCCAGGAAGGTTGGCAACCCTGCCCCCCACCCCCCAGGATTTATCTGAGGACCACTGTCAGTGAGCCAAGCTGTCCAAAATTGGATACAGCAGTCGGTGACCTGCCTCTGGAGGCAGAACAGGCGCCGGTGGTCACCGAAATTAAGCAAATGAGGCCCAAGAGGGAAGTGGGTTTGGAAGGGGTTTTGGGTGGCGAGGGATACAAGAAAATGGCCTTGGGACGTTTTGCTAAGTTAAAGGCACTATATAAATGCAAGTTGTTGTAGACTTCCTTGACTGGATCAGCTTGTACATCTCAGACTGTGTGTCCCTCAGTGAGCCACAAGCTGAGCTCATAGCAGTTGCAGTCACTCTATTATGTTTCCTTGTTCAACGTCCAGAAGAATGTTTCTAAATTGCCCAATTTCAGGCGCGCCTCGGGCCTCCTGGTCAGGTCCAAAAACTGGCCATAACCAATTTCTGCCATGTTTTCTGCAATTTATCAGGGGACTTTTCACTGGTGGCAGTGGAAGAATGACGCATTAATGCTTGGACACAAAATTCAAATTATTTTCTATTTTTAGGAAAACGCACTTTTAACAGAAAGCTGGCGACTGGCACTGCTGGGGCACTAGGTACAGCCACTGCAAAATGCACAGGAAAATGTAGGCCCATGTCAGACATGACCTAGAAGCAAAGGAGCACCACATATAAAGAGTTGTGAGGGCATCTGGGGATGTTCTGCGACTTGATGAAGGGGATGGGGGGAGCAGAGGAATGAAGCCAATGCAGAAAAACACTTATTTCCCTCCTTCCCCATCCAATGGTTGTACCTGTGCTAAGAAGATGATGATCTAATTTTAACACTTGCCTTACTGAACAATTCCCATTTAAAAAAAAAAAAGATTATTCATGTGTTAAATAGTCTGCACCAATCAGCAGTAATATGACCTGATAAATCAATTCTGGACCCTTCAATTCTGAGAGGGTTTCCAGAGCGTAGGTCAGCAAAAACAAATACTGCTGTCAACTTATTCATAAAAATCCATGAGCCACAGGCACTCGAATTGAGCTTTGGGTTCTGACATTACTGTCCGCTTCACATCTTTTAAATTAAATGCTGTTGTTTAAAAAGGGTATACAACAACAAGTAACACATGTTGCGGAAGTCTGTCTGAAATCACTATTCCATCTTATGAGAGTGACTGTAACTGAATTGTAGCTTTGTCTGTTATGATTCTACTGTCATCTCACACATAGAAACAAAAGTCCAATCACGCAGATCTCCATGCTGTATTTGTTATCAGTCCATTGGGATAAGATCACAATTGTTGGTGTTAGGAAAGTAAATACGAATTGTTAAAATATGGCAGTTAACAGGATATTATAGAATGTCGTTAACATTGTCTTTTGTCCAGACTGCGTCACATTCTCTGTTCAGCTAAAAATCTGGCTTAGAAACTCTGTCACTTCACTGTGGAGCTGTCAGATCATTATTAAGAATGTTATGGCTTGCAGTTATCACATTAGAGAAACCATGGAAGATTAGATTCCTGAACGTTTTCAGTGTTGGTTTTGGGGTTTACTTTTAGCAATTTCCCACTCTCCGCATTTTCACCGAATTCAATAGTTTAATATATCATTAGGTTTTCAGTGTTTATAACATGCTAATACAAATACAGGAAACTCTTTGGTATCCGGCACCGACGGGACTGGGATGGTGCCGGTTGATTAAAAATTCCGGATAACGGAGAGGTAGATCTACCGAGGCTATTTTTAACAAACAAAAATAAAAAAATCAAGAAATGTGCAGTATAATTAGGTACTCCCCTACAGAATGTTGTGTTAAATGGATGGTGGAAGATGCTTGATTAAGTACAGTAATGCCAGTTGAGGGTAATCCATAACTCTTTAATTACTTAACAGTAAAACAAAACTTATAAACGACTGTATACTGTAGTTTTCGGAGTATGAATTCTGCCGGTTATTAGAGAGTTCCGGATATTTAGGTGCCGTTTAAACGAGAGTTTCCTGTATCACCCACTATACTGGGTATAGGGACATATATTAAATCCAGACTCCCTCCAAGTAGACCTCCAGGAATTGGATGTTCCCTACCAATACAGGTAATCGACCGTACTCCCAAAAAATAGAAACAAGAACATACAGCTATCTTTGTCATAGTGACCTTTGCTACAGGCAGTAATTATTTACCTATCACTTGCTATTAAAGTAGTGAAATAAGTAATGGGTTATGGCAATTAGGTGCACATGTACATTAAAAGGTGTTTTTTTTTTTGCATTTGTATATTGCCAGTATTTAATAACAAAATGAGATTGATTGATTTGAACCAAAAATGGGAAATTGGGAATTAACCCAAATTTGGCCAGATCATGTTTTGTTCAGATATTGTTCCTAATTACACAACAGAGAGTTAGGGGGAAAAATTCAGTATCGCCCCGTTTGGGGCGCGATTATCGGCCTGGGGCGCAAAGATTAGCGCCTGGCGCTAATTATCGCCTCCGACTGCAAACTTGACTTTTATCGCCCCTGGAGGTGATTGGAGCGCTAAATCAGCCGCTACACATCTGTCTTAAGGCGCAAAGGCTGAGGAGTGAGGCACTAACTCAGAGTGCTGGCGAAGCTCATGTGATGTCAGTCAGCAATGGAACACAGACACACTGGCCCCGTCCAGTTCTTAAAGGGGAGGGTTGATCTTACTTTCCATCCACATCCTGCTCATTGCAGCCTTGAATCTCGGCCTGGAGAGACCTGTACATCAAATCTGCTGGAAAGAACAATGGAGAGAAACAGGGAAAGACCTGAGAGTGCAGCCCCCACAGTCTCTTCTAAATCGATACAAGGAAGGGCAAATCAAAATGAACCTGCAAAGTGCTGCTGAGTACCCAAAACTCCTTCACACAGCATTGAATCTCTCCAGAAGTTTCTCTCTCTCTCAGAATGCGTGGTTCAAAAATGTCGCCAACAAAAAAAGGCAGGAAGCGGTCGCCTTTAAATAGCGCTCCCCCAGTCCCTTCCTGACTGCAAAACGCTCCCCTCAACCTGTCGTTGCTAGCGGCAGGCGGTAAGGCAGGGGGCATCACTCAATATCCGCTCCGGGGCGCTGCGCACTCGACTGACATCACGATCTGCCGGTGCAGGAGATCGTGGCGGTACTGTTTAGCGCCGCCGCAAAATGTCTACTTAATTTCGCGAGCGGCACAAACATTGCCGCGCCCAGACGCTAGTTGCTTTGCACCTCATTAGCGCCCTCTTAAGGCGCTAACGGGAGGCGCAACCAACTGAATTTTTCCCCCCAAGTCTTTCACCGAACAGGGATAATTAAAATGTGGATCACAGGCACTAACTCTGAATTACCTTGACGATAAAGCATTACATAAACATATATAGGGCAACTGGTTAAACTGATAAACTAATGAACAGAACAACTAAACATATTCTCAACAGGAGTTTTCCATAAGAAAATCCCATCAAAGTAATCTCATGAGGCACTCCCTGTAAGAAAAACAAATTGATGTATTCTCAACAGGAGCTCCCTATAACAAAAGGAAACTAATGGAATCTTCTCACTAGATGCTCTCCAAATGTCCAGTTCGATTTTAAAAATCGCAACAGGAAACTATCTAATCTTCCATGGTTCCCTAATGTAATAACTGTAAACCATGACAATCTTTATAACTAACTGACAGCTCCACATGTTAGGAGTCTCAACTCCTGTCGTCCAGATCAGATCTTTCAATTCAGCTTTGTGAGGACCACACTTTGGACTTAAGGGGCTTGATTTCCTCTGCAACGCCGCCTAATGTCAGGCAATATAGTGGTGGGAAATTGGGCTTACTACCGCATCCCTATTCCTACCAGTAATGCCCTCAATTTCCCCACCACCCACCCCCCCCCCCCCCAAACCAGCAGGGAAGGAGGCTAAACACCCTTTATGGCCCCAATGGAGCCAAGGTACCTGTAAGATTTCCCTACCTTCCACTGCTACTGCTGCTGACCCCAGAGACCGCCAGGAGAGGGGTGTCCCGCTGCAGCACGACCGCATCTTCTTCCCTCGCGGTGATGGGTTACTTCTGGCTGGCAGAGATCCTGCTGGGAACCCGTCTGCACAACTAACAATCCGCAACCCAGGAAAATGGGTCGGGATGAGTGTGGCAAGCGCAAGCCCCACCCTAACCCACCTTCGGCAGCAAAACCATTGCAGTGGAAATTTCAGGCCTACAAGTCAAATCCCAAATAATATCAAGTTCTCCAATGAGTCCAAACAGTGTCTTCAGTGCTTGACAGATTCATTATGACATCAGAAAGAAGCCAGTCATTGTTTCGACAATAACAGATTAATTTTTCTCAAATGTTACACCATCTTACCTATTACTTGACCTATGATGCAAGCCGTTGCTGACAGTAAAATATCGTGTTCATCATACTTGTAATTGCAAATCTGCATGATTCACTAATAATTTCCTCCTGGAAGCTTATGGGATGTACTGTTTACTCGGACAAACTACAAAACACATTGTTCTTCGTTGTTAAATCAATATGTATTGGAACTGTGTTTAATTGTTGGAACTTATTTTATTCTGAATGTGCATGTGCTTTTCTATGGTCAGTGGTGTGTGCATTTTCTAGATTGACTGCATAAAAATGCTACTGCGCCTAAATGAATTCTTGGAGTACTACCTGTTATATTTTGTTAAAATATGTGTTATTTTTATAGCCTTGGTACATTTTCCGGAGTATACATCCAACACCAATTTTAAACTTTTCAGACTGTGCACAAACCATTTTAACAGAGTATACCTTTTTTTTGCCCAAAATAGCGTTCAGGAATTACTTTTGTGACTGAGTATAATTTTTCATTCCATTCTTGACATATACAAGTTAACGAGCCTGCGGAACTGCAGCTCAGTGACATTATTGCTTAGTTAAAATAATTCCTGCGTAATTACATGTAACAAAGTGGTTCTTTCCCATTCCGATTCACAAATAATAAAAGTCACAGATATTCAGACACTGACAATATATTTGTTTCTTGTGCTGGTAGGTGTGCATATCTAATCAGGATAGTAATTTTAGATATAAAGATTCTCAAATCAAAAGAACCTCTTGGTTAAAATCGCTGCTATCGTATAACTGTGTGGGAACCATAAGGATGTATTGCTAATCTAATTGACAATTGTTATTTTCTGGGCATATATAATATATTCTGAGAGTTTCAATTTCAGAACCGTTTTTGTCAATGCTTCAAGAATTGAATTGTCGCTGATTGTGACAGACAGCAAGATACAGTGACAGAAATGAGGACCATCTCTTTAATACCCTAAACACGCATTTTCCTTTGCCATTCCATTCATTTTTATATAACATTATTATTGCTTTGAATGTTATTACAGTTGATATACTCCATATTTTACTTTAAGCTTCTTATTGAAGTAGGTAGATGTGAGGTTACAGATACAGAATCATAGATGCTAGAAGTGAATTATCATGGAGTCATTCAATCGAGGAGTTCAGTTGGTAGTTCTGAACCCTGAAATATAATTACTGCCTTCAGCTCACTTTTAGATTTTTACTTTTATTTTACAGATGTTGAGTATTTCCTATAGGTTATATTTTTTAATTTTTTTCACTCTGATCACTTCTTTCCCTCTTCCTCTCCTGAAGGCATTGGTAAGATTTTCAACTTACTGGCCTGGCGTAAAACTGGCGTTGCTGATCGGCCACCCAATTATAGAAACCACCTAATTTTCATTTCCATAAAAATCGAGTGGTTTCTGCAGCTGGCGGACAATCTTGAAAATCTACCCCGTTGATTCCTGGTGGGGTAGAGTTCACTGGGCACTGGTGACCCTCCAGTACCTTTAAAAATGGGCAAAGTGATCACAGTATCAGTTATTGTCTTTGATGGTGATTCCTTAGGTGTGATCCTTCACAGTGGGTCTCGGTAAGCAATTTGTCTATGACGGCCAAGTCCTCTCTTGTCCTCACCTGATCTCTACAGACACGCATACTTTCCAACTAGACTCGATGGATGTCAATCAGGAGTTGGAGCGCTGACCAATTTACCCTCTTCAACCCAAGTTGTGATGGCTAATTATAGTATCCCTACTGCCGACTCGGCTGTTTCCAGCACAGATCAGAAATCAAATTTGGGCCCTTCCTGGTCTGTATGAGTAAGCTACTTCCTGGAAAAGCTTGCAAGGTCATCTTGGGAGTAAATTTCTTGCCAGGGAACAGGGGTACTGCTGCTGCCTTTCTGACCCACTAGTCTTATTTTAATAGCAGGTAAAATAATTGAACTGATTATCCGGAGTAAACTTGGATTACCTGCATGATAATAGCCTTATAAACAGCAGCCAATGTGGAGTCAGAAAAGGAAAATCCTGCATGATCAATCTTCATGATTTTTTTGTGTAAGTAACATCCTAATAGGGCTGTGGAAAGCCTTATGACATGGTGCACCTTGGCGTCCAAAAAGCATTTGACAAACGTGCGCATGAAAGGCTACTGGTTAAGCTTAAATGGTTGGAGATTTAGGCTGAAACTTTGGAATAGATAAGGGCCGAGAAATTGCAGTCGGCAGCGTACCTCCGGAGTATGCCTCCAACCCGTGAAACATTTACGAGATTACCTGTTGGCATCCAGGCTGCGAAGAGTTGCCGGTCTCGGGCCTCGAGGCGGAAGACAGTGAAACGGCCCACGGATCCCGGGGACACAGGCGGTTCGGAAGTGTACCTGGGATCAAGTGGGCCCGGTCCTCCAATGATGATGAAGACTTGCGCACGTTGACAGGCCGCAAGTTCCGGATTTCCCGCATGCAGAATTCCGGCTCTCGCGGGGCATTTCAAAGGGATTATGATGGCGTAATCTGAGAGTACGCCGTCAGACACCGCAATTCCAGGGTCAAGAAATTGGCCAAAGGGTAGGGAGCAGTGTGTATTTGTTGCATGAATTAAGTTGAGTACGGGGAAGTGCTCCAGGGATAGGTGTTGGGAACCCCACTATTTCTAATTTACATTATAGTAAGGATTTGCATTCAGAGGCTCAGTGTAAACATGTAAAACTCATAGATGATAGAAAAGCAGGTGGTGCAATTGAATCTGAGAAGGTGGCTCGGGATCTACAAAATGAGCTAAAGTATATTAGATAGCAAGAACGATGGCAGATCAAAGTGTAAAATACTGCACGTAGGAATTAAAAAAGGATGATGTAAGTTATTCCATGATTGGCATCAAAATAACTGAGGATAAAGTTGAAAGAGATTTAAGGGTTTTAATAAACTCATTTTTTAACATGTCTAATCACTCTGGAACAGCAGTCAACACAGCAAACGGAATGTTGCACTATTTAGCCAAAACAGTAGAGTAGGACTTCGAGAAAGTGCTACTCTTAAGGAAAAAAATAATATTGATAGTTTAATTTCAGGAAAACATTTACACTGCTCAATCCCAAAGTGCTTTAATATTTCCATGATTAAATTTCAAATTAATCTAAGCACCAATGCTGGGGGCTAGCTGGTGCAGCGGGTTAGGACCAGACCAATTTGTGGTCCGTTTATGCGTTGAGAGCCCATGACCACTAGAAATCGGTTTGAGATTGACCAAGCTCATATCACACATGACCTTTGGAGCTGGCAAAAAAGTCATTCTATTACTCTGGCCAAGGTTTGAGGCCAGATCTCAAAGGCAGAATATTAATCCATTATACAATATATTCCTCATAAATTTGCCAACATTTGATACCTCAGTAGATCCTGATTCTAGTGCTGACACATTGCCGAAATATGCCACTTAAGTAATCAGCAATTTAATTTCTAAATGGAATAATTGAACTGCTGTTGATCCCATTTACGTGGTACTTACTCTTACTCGTCATAGTTTTCCATGGCGAGTCAGTGATTCCTAATTAAAACTGAGTAAGTAACTGAAACTGATTCACAAGGAAACACAGAAAAGCAAGCCTGAGATTTGTCTGTTTATAAACTTTACGATCACAGTCGTGTCTTTCTGAATGTCCACCTTGAATGATTTTCTCATAAATTTGCTTTAAAGGCCTTTGACTGCCAGGGAGAGGACTTGTGGAAAAAATTGGTTAACCTGATTTTTAAGCAGTTTAAGGATGCTTTTTTCAACGTAACTGAGTGCAGATTCTGTGAACTGTTTCTGCAATTCATCCAGTTTCATTTTCTTAATTTGCCTCACACCTAGCTCTCTGTGGATGTTTCCCTCTGCCCTGCTCCGCCCCGCCCATCCCAAACAGGTCCCCAGTTGAAATCAACTCCAAAATGCCTACTTCCAGATTTTGCTAACTAATAGTTCCAAAGTATAAAATGGGGTGATCGGTTGACTGGTGGATGCTGATGAGCATATATGTAGATACTTGGATAACATTTAGGATCGTGGAGCAATTCAGTGCAAAAGCAAAGCATGCAATCGTCATCATTCTGGCTGGCATTATGTGGTCCTTATCTTTAGTGATTGGTGGCATTGAATTCTATTTCTGTCATGCATCTGTTGCATTCTTTCTTAATTTCTGCAAAATAATATAACTATTGTTGAGATGCTGTGGGACTCCTGAATAGCAAGTCTCATCTTCTGCTATGCCCCATAATATCACAGTCCATTTCTACATATTACTTTATCAATTAAGTCACAAGGTGTGTATTATAGATGTGGATTTTTTTGAAAAGCACGTTTAATATCCTGTAGGATAAGCATTCTTTTATTAGTATTCTTGGGTTCTGAATCAATAGTCTTGGACAAGTGGAAGTCTTTGCGTTTGTCTTGATGGTAGATATTTAGTATGATTGTGTATATACCAAACTGAAATCTGTTGTTCTTCATTTTAAAGGGTCTACTGATGTTGTTGCAGAACCTACCTACAATCCACTGGGGTAACGAAGAAGTTGGCCTTCTCCTAGCAGAAGCGTACAGGCTTAAGTACATGTTTGCAGATGCACCCAATCACTACAGACGATAAGTGATTAGCAAAAATATTGAGAGCCGAATTTAAACTCCTTGCAGTCTTTCAGGTCAGGTGGACATCAGCTCTATCGACTGAGACAGCAAGTGTTTCAACTACTGTGAAAGTAGTTTCTACTTACTTGAAGCTTTTCTTAAGCTATTATTGTAATATACTAAATTGGAGATAGACTGAGAGTGCCCTCAGTGTGCTCTTCATGGAGCCTTGCTAAATCTTTGATACTAGGTTATACATAATTCTTAATAGAAAAGGATTTAAAAGGCATTATATAGTGTGTTTCTGTATAATAGTTACAATGTATATGTCCTTAATTTGAACTACTGTGAGCTTACACTTAGAAAATTGGCTTAAGCGTTTGGGCTTAGTGTGCATAAAGGAGACTGGTTAAAATTTTCCTCATTCTTAAGCATAACTGGCATCCAATTCCTTGCGGTAAATGATAAATTCACAATATTTTTAATTGTGACTCTTTTAAAAACATTATTTTCCCTCAAACTTTATTTTAAAGTTGCTGTGTTTTATTTGTTGTTAACTTTAGCTGTTTCAGTGAGGTACGATCATTTAAAAATACTTTTCATTTCTACTAATTATCATTTTTTTATAAGCAATAAAATGATTCATTTTTTAATGTAGAATTTGGGAAATTTGAAAAAATCTAACTATCTTTATAACTTTTTTTAAGATCTGTGTTATTATGAGCACTAATGCTGTGTTAAAAAGGCCAACTGTATTGCCAATAATGTAGATTTCAAACTGTACTGAAGCCATTCAAGATTAAAATATGTTTCTCAGGTATTTCCTTTTGATTTGTGTGCCTTTTGACCTGTTTATGTAATGTTGAGAAAACATTGCGATATTTATGTTTGAAGTTGCTTTGGAAAGGGTTGATGAATTTTCTTTTGACTCTTAATACACCTCTTTTGCCTGCTGAAAGAGCTAATATCTTTGGTACGGATTCCAGTGTTTAAGAATTTTTTCATGTAACTAAAATATATATATATATATTTTTAAATATATATCTGAGACCTGAGAAGCAGATTTTTCTGTTGATGGCCAACAAATATGAGGACAGGGTGAAATCTTTGATTTTTGTTCCTTTTCCCTCTTGTGCTCACCTTACTGGTTTGAGGCTCTAATTTTACAGAAGTGGTGCAGAGAATTTATTCCAATTAAGCTGGCTGGAAAAGCAGCTTGGTGATACCCTGCAGCCAGCAATGACTGATATCATTCTCAGATTGCCTATTGTTTCCAAGCATTCCCGAGGGATATGGAGAAAAGGTGGGGAAATGGAGCTGAGTACAGATCAGGAACAATCTAACAGAAGAGCAGAACAAGCTAGAGGGGCTGAATGGCCTATTCCTATTCTTATAGGTAAGGATATCAAGGAATATGGAGAGAAAGCAGATTAAATGGAGTTGAGGTACAGATCAGCCATGACCTAATAGAATGGCAGAACAGGCTCAGCGGGTTAAATGGCCTACTCCTTTTCCTGTGTTCCCATGTTCAGGAACCACCGCTACTTACACTCTACTGACAGGATAAAGCAGGATGTATCATTATTCTGACAGCCAGGCTGGGTACCATCTGCCACAAACCATCCCTTAATAGAAGCCTGGCCAAAGGGCACATTCTTGGGAATCAAGCTTGGAACTTGATCTAGTAATTCCAAGGTTGCGAGTCTGTCTACTGCTAGACTCCTGGGTCAGCTTTATTGTATTTAATTTATAACCTTTGATCATTTTTTGGTCATGTCAGGAAAAAGTAGCATTTGTTTACTTCTACACTGAATGTCATTGGGTGGTGTGGTTCTTTGGAAGCTGTTATCCAGAGGCATTTTCACTGAGTAACTGCAGAGAAGAGGTAGTTAAATGATGTAGGTTTGGAGGTCCACAAATAGACATTATTACATCTTTATAACCGTCAGTAATTTCATCCTTTGCTTTTTAGTTTATTGTCTGAAAATGCCAGATTTCTTTCAATTGTGTTTTCCTTTTTATGTAAAGGGCAAATTATTGGAAACTACTCTGCTGTAGTTTTTGGTGTGTCTGTGTCTGTGTCACTCTGGAAATTTTAAATAATGTAAATGGTAATTTTCACATTGAATTTCAAGCAAAAACTGTGCTTTAATTTCCTGCTTTCTAAAAGTAAGAGTGAATGTGCAGATTGTTTTCTGGGCAATTAGGTAGGTGTGTAAATTCACCAATGTATTTACAGTCCTAACACCTGGTTCTGCTTCCATTTTTATATTCTCTTGCAAATGGTTGCATTCTAGTAAAAATCAAGCACATGAATCAAAGCACAATTACTTTCTTTGATTAAATTAAGTATATAGTTCCCCCCCCCCCCCCCACTTCATATATAATGTAGCTTTCCTGGCTTATCCCAGTTGCTGCTGATCTGAGAGGTGATTTACCACCAAAAGGAAGGCCCAAATTGAAAGACAAGTCAATCCAAGCTACTCTTAGTGGTTGGTTGCAGAATGTATTGGCTAACATGTGGGAACAGATTGGCTGGCTACCATCTTACCTGGGGAATGGTTATATGGTGCAAGGAAGCTTTAAACATTTTTTTTAATTGGCAAATGAACACACTAATATAATGGTGCAAATGTTTTCACTCCAGTGAAAATAATGGGACTGTTTTGACCATATATGTGTTGGTTCTCCACATGTTGTTGGGTGAAGCTGGAACCCTCATCAGGAAGCAGAGAAAACAAGTGCTATTTTAGCTTTTATATACTAAAGAGTTGCTATTCACGTGATGAAAACGTGAGTCGAACCAACATGTCGAACAAGTGAACTTGTACACCCTTGCTAACTTTTCTGAACTGGACAGGTGTGATCGTGTTTGGCCACAACTGTATGGCATCTGGAATTGTAAATATTAGCACTGTGTCTATGACTCTGGAATGCTTACAGCTGCACCATCAGAAACCAGAGAGATGTTGCATGGTATATCAACAGTTTCTTTAGACCTTTTGGATGTAAGTGAATTATAACTGTGACTTTCCACCTTTTCACTGTGTGATGTTTTAACATAATATGAGCTATCAAAAAGGCACGATTTGTTGTCACTTCTGTGTGCAATAGGTCCAAAAGATGAATGTTTTTTTTTTGTGCATTGTGCAGTAGCTGTTATAGTCCTGTTTTGGAGATTACATAATACAAGATGTTCCAGTTTTGTTAAAGTAGTTTAACAAATGACTGTAGAACTATGTGATATAGCAAGCACATTCGTACAGCAGTGAAGAGATTAATATATAAGCCCTTTGGATGATACTGTCTCTGAAATATGCCAAATTTTTTTCAACCATGGTATTTTTTTTAATGCTTCTGTAGTCAGTGCTATTATGAGGCTTTAAAAAATTAAATTCCTGCTCCACATCAGTCAGTTGTCTTTGATTATTATTTCATCTGTACAGCTCATTGTGCATCTGCACTTCAGTAATGTTCACCCACGGTTGTTCATTTTCAGAGGCTTGAACTGAAGACTGAGTAATAAAAGCATGAAACTGATATTGTCAACAAAACCCCATGGTTAGATCACAGGATAAAATGATTCTGGCCACTAACTCTAATCGCAATTGCACATTCAAAGTGAATGCAGCCCCTACTTCATCATTTTTCTTTGACTAACCATGATAGCCAGTGCAATGAGACAATTTCACAAGATATTTACGATTTCCTCTGTGCAACATATGTAACAAAATTTGAAACCAGTTTATAAAGTACAGATTCATGATTTTGCTATACATAGCTACAAAGAAAATGTTTCCCCATTGTTTCCTGACAAGCAACATTTTTTTTAGAAAATGCCATCAGGATTTAATACTTGTTGTTCACTATGATATTACTTGATATCGCACACTAGGGTAAATCCAGTGATCCTGCACCCCCCCAAGTGGGGAGCTCTACTCAGAGAATGTTGTAGCCCTGTCTGCAACCCTCACTCTCTGAATTGGGAGTGCAGGATGATTGAATTTGACTTGCTGTTCATTGCTTCCTCACTGCAGCATAATTCTTCATTCAATTGCATTTAATTCCACAAACAAGTTATCTCCGTGTCAGCTCCAGGTTATCACTGTGGTGGGAAGGAGCCTTAAAGATATTTAAGGCAGTCATGACCTGCCTTTGAGTTCCAAACGTCAGCTCCCCCCTTTCCATAATAGTGGATAGTCACATGGATATGTAAATCGAAGTCTGCTGACCAAATTTTCTTCTAACAAAAACAAGTACAGATGTGGAAGGCTATTCATCTCATCTAGCTCATTGTTCTGTAAAAACTATGTCCCCACATCACAGTGTTAAACTGCTTCTTTAATGATGCCAGAGATTTTTTCCTACACTGCCCTACCCCAAAGTCCATTCTAGATATGACTCCCTCTTTGTTTCAAAAAGTTCTTCCTGACATCAGTCTTGAAACTGCATATTATTGGTCTTAACTTCGTCCCTTTTTCCTGTTTAACCTGAAATAGTGCTCAGGATTTACCTTTTCTATTCCAGTTGGTACTTTATATTTTTTTCTAAGGACCCCTCTCAGATGGTTCTTTTGAGGACTGAAGAGTGCAAGTTTTTTTTATCCTTTCTCGTAACTCAGCCCTCGGACACTAGAAATTAGCCTTTTTACCCTTCTCTTATTTTTCAGTAGAGAAAACGCTTTAACATTGAATTGTAACTAGTTCATCTCATGGCCTTGGTTCAAACAAACACCCAATATTTAATCATTCCATCTTGTTTCTGCCAACAACAATCAGAGCTTCATCAGGTTCACTGCAGGCCTGTGAAAGGTTTAAAGATGTCCTTCCCTCCACTGCTTCAAAATGCGCTCAATCTTCAGACGTTCTTCACCATGTCCAAGAAAGCAAAGACTCACTAGGTAGAGAGAAGCCCTCACTTCCCAAATGATGAATCTTAAGACCCAGTGCTCCAGCTATTGCAGCACTACCAGAGCATTTTCCAGCGAAGGGAAAGAAGCACCTTCAGAGATATGACTCTCAGGACTGACTCAAAGAATACACTGATGAAAACATTGTACTACAGATATCAACAGCATTGAGATAGTGATCTGGATGCAGAACATTGGTAACAGTGCCAACTACATCAAACTAAATGTGTTTGCTCAATATCATACAGAACTCAAGAACAATATTTATTACACAATGAGTTTGACTGATTTCTGAGTTTGCAGAACCTAGCTGCATTTCGAACGTTCAATCATACACTAAGGAACGTTAACCTAATATATCAATGCACAAGCTTATACAAAGGCTCCACTGATTAGCGTGCCACTGGAACTGAAGACGTTGATCCATATCAACATACCTTTTTTTCAGGGTATCGTCGCTGCTGCTGTACCACCAGCCTGGCTTCCTCATTATGAATGACTGAGGCTTTATCACCTTTCCAAGACCTTTAAATCTGGTCTACTTGTCACTATTCTCCAGCTTTCACTTCAAAAGTTGCCCACCAATACCTATCTTTTGACTTGAAACAAAGCTCATCAGTCTTCCCCCCCGCCCCTGTTTCCAATACCATTTGAGAAAGTGAAGTGCAGATTATAATTGAAGAACCACTAGGCAATTATCAGTGCAGGGTGATGATATGAAAGATGATATGTAACTACAAATGTTTTCAATTGAAAATACAAAATCCATTGGCTGGAAAGATACCAAAGATGCTATAGTACGAACAAAGCCATCAATAAGATCGATCTATCTTTTGCCATTTTGGTAATTTTCAAAATTTGTGTTACAGGTAAGCATCTATAACATTATTGATTAAAAACTTTTTTATACACTTGCCCTCTCCTATTTTGTTACACACATTCTAATCCAATTTTACCATGTTAGTTACACACATTCTAATCCAATTTTACCATGCTAGTTTTGCCAGGAGATTAATATGAAACATATTTAATGTATGTACTCTCTATATATAACATATTTATTAACGTATGTACTCTCTCTCTCTCTCTCTCTCTCTCTCTCTCTCTCTCTCTATCTCTATATATATCTCTATATTATATAACATACAGTGTAACATAGCTAAAGACTTTTTACAGTGACATGATGATCCAACTTGGATTTGGTCCCACTCTGGCATATTAGAAGGAATGAAGAACTATATTCTCATTCTTCTTTCTCTCTCTCTCTCTCATTCACACTCATACATTATACAGTACATCAAATTCATTTTTATATTCAGTTCTGATACATCAGAATGTTGCCAGAAATTGGATTACAAGCATTCCTGTTCCTTGTATACATAAATGAGCTAGGATCATAGTCATAATGCAAGGTAACTAAACTTACTAATGGCACCAAGCTTGGGACTGTGGAGTTAGAGGAGGCATCTCAGATCTTATAATGAGTTCGACAGTGTTGCATCTGGGCTGCTCAGTACCAAGTTAAGTTCAGTATTGCCAAATGAAATTTGCATAGTGGAAGTAAGAATATGAAGCATATATACTCTGAGATAGAACTTACCAAAGGGGAAATTGAATGATCCTCTAGGAGATATAGTTGACATGTTATTCAACATATTCAAACAGTGTTAGGTGACAAACAGGTTAGGTTATATTGCCAAATCAGTTTGAGTTCAAATTCCCAGAAGTCATGCTGAAGCTGTACAGGGCCCTGATCAGACCAAATCTAGAGTATTGCTTACATTTCTGATCACCATGACATGATAGGGCTATCCAGACACTAGGAGGGGGGGGAATTTGTGTGGCTCAAGCGCCAAGAGATGACGCTGAAATGCAGTTGACAGCTGTAACGACAGCTGACGCTGGTTCTAGCGCCGCACGCCATATCAGTGGTGTCAGTAGCGCTACCAGTAAACCTTAGCGCCAGGGAGCTCGCCATCATGGAGATCGTGATGTCAGTGAGTGTGCAACGCTCACTGGACGCCCAATCTCCAACATTGGATTTAGCCACTTACCTTAACAGCAGCGCAGAACAACGACAGGGAGAGCTGGTGTCTGCAAGCAGAAAGCAGGCTGCAGCAGCGTTATTTAAAGGCACCATCCCCACTCAGCTGTACCTGACAGGCTTTTGCAGTTTCAGTGCCTGTTTGCTACTTCCTGCAACTGAAACAGCTCTCTAGTTATTTCAAGATTGTTTAGTGACGGGGAGTATTTATTCAAGTGCAGAAGTCACTCATTATTTGTTAAAGGCTTCTGCTCACAACACTTCCCCACACTCATGGCGGCTGCATTACCTCAGGACCAGGATGAGGAGGACAAGGCAGAGAAGAGGAGGCAGAGGAGGGAGGGCAGAGGCAGTGAGACAATCGGCTTTCGGGACGGGCTGTCCGTGACTGACTCATCAGACTCCGATTCACATGAATGAAACCCCAGATCCCCGTAGCTCACCACGTCCCCATCATACAATCCCTGTCTCATGGCATATCACAGCGTCCTGAGCACAGTGAAATGAGAGACCACAAAATATTCCAAGCACCATTAATAAATTTATCTATAAACATATCACATGAATTCTAATAACTAATGACCCTTGGTGCCTACCATAGTTGAATAGCTGTCATTGTATGCAAGGTGTGAGATGTGGGTGAGAGTGTTGCTAGGTAGAGATTGTTGGTGGGTGAGTGCCGGGGGTGTGGTACATTGAGCAGTGTGAAGCTTGTGGTACAGATGGTGGTATGTAGCATTTGTTGAAGCCTTCACTCACCCTGACCATTCGTGTGCGCTCATTAAACTTCCTCCTGCACTGGGTGTGGGACCTGGGGACTACAGTGCTGCCCGTGACGTGATGTGCCACCTCCCTCCACATACTCCGGCAGACTTGCGGCAAGGGCCTTCTGCCAGTTGGCACAGGACTGCCGCCTTCTCTCCACCGCTAAAACCAGTGCTTCCTCGGAAAACCCCCAGGCGCTCTCCCTGGGGTGGCGATCTGCCATCAGCATTTGTAAATAAGTGCTTCTCTTTGTCGTCTTATGGTTGTTGAGGCAGCTGTACACCTAACAATGCTGAGAATGAGATGCTGCAGCATCAATGGACCTCTTTAAGCAGTGAAAAAAGCCTGTGGCAATCATTACTTGCGTTTAGACTGCACCCGATATTGGTCCATCTTTTTGGTGTAGCGCCAATGAGCTTGGGTTTTTAGACTAGATTTATGGCTCCAATCATTTTAATGAGGAGTGAGGATGAATTTTGTGTGCAGTCTAGACGATTTTCACCTAGCGCTAATTCACCATTTTTAGTCTAAACACCGCCCATTCTTTAGCTATAATGAATTTCTAGCCCTAGAATTTCAATGGGGAACAGCAAGGCTGATTGATCCCTGGTGTTGGATTTATGAGGAACAACTGGATGAGGTAGGTCTCTTCAGCTTGAAAGACATGTCTCAAAAGGGACTTTAAAGAGAAAGACTAATTTAAAATACTTAATAGAATAGAAAAATTAAACCTGAAATAATACTTTCAGATACGCTGGAGCAGCAGAGGGCACAGATTTAGTGTTGTGAAAAACAAATTTAGCATAGGTGGGAGAAGGGTGATAAATATCTGGTGCAGGTTGTGAAAAAAGTTGGTTGAGCCCACAACATGGACTCCATTAAGAAAATTGGGTAGAGGGTAGAATTGGTATTCTGGAAGGATGACATGACACGGACAGAAGGACCTTCATTAAAACCTATCTTGTGAAATCTTGACCAGATAGTCTGCTAATAAGGACCCACTTTATTTGCTACAGCACCAAATTTCTCCACTTTGGATTCCTGCAATAGATAAACGTTCACAGAGCATCTTATCAACAAAACATGTATACCACAATGTAGCAAACACTCATTTATATCTACTGAAACTGGTCTGGAGTTTGCTGTAGGAAGGGAATTATTATGAGCAATTTTGTGAATTTGAGATTAGCATTAACCATAGAGCTAGTCACAGATTTAAAATTCTTGTCTCTAGTGTCTCAGCAAGAAGGGAAGCGGTGTTATCAGTTGAAATGGGGATGGTTAAATATACATTATACATTTCCCTCTTGTAGTGGTGCTACCAGTGGTAGGAATAAAACCAACTTTTGTTCTGTTTTGATGGGAATTGATGGCAGGAGTGAAAGATTTTTGTCAGAAAAATGTACAATTATAGATCAGAATTAGCATTGGCTCTGATCAAGGGTTAATGCAGTTTGTATTTTTGCTGTTAGAAACTGTGCTAGATTAGCATGTTATCTTACTCGTGTTATTCATTTCTGTCTCTAACCACAGACCTGTCTTAAATGCATTGGATATGTTGTAACGGCAGATCTCTCTGTGCACATCACCCTTACTCCTTTTCTAATGGAAATGTGATTATCGTCATAGTGGTAAGTTAGCAGCTCTTGCAACAAAGAAAAGTCTATTTTATTACGGGTATGCTATTCCTGGTAGCCTTGTGGTGGGAGTGATATGCATCCTGATGGTGGTGATGTGTCTCAAAATGGTGGCAGCTACCTATGGTTCTTAGTTCAGATGAAATTGCTCCATAGCCTTTGGAGTGCTGTTGTTGACAGTGTGGAGTGCAGTTGTACTGCTGCTATTGTATCAATGTAAAACACATTTTGGTGTGCAGCAAGACCAAGACTCCGGAGACTGCTGAGTGCACTAATGTTGTGAGGTGTGAGGCCGAGTACAGCTGGTCATCTCACACCAGTTTGAAATCACGTTTCTGCCACTGAAGCATTGCCTGCCTCCATCCCTACCTCAGCCCATCTTCTGCCCAATTCCTCTTTCATGCCTTTGTTGCCTCCAAATGATACCCCAGCCAGCTGGCCAACCTCTCCCCCTCCACCTGCCATAAACTTCAGCTTCTCCAAAACTCTTGCTGCCCCTTTGCTTTCCCACCATACCCATCCTCGCTGACCGACGTTGGCTCCTAGTTTCTTAATGTTTCAAATTTTAAATTCTCATCCCTGCGTTTAAATCCTTAAATGGCCTTACCCTTCCCTATCTACGTAACCTGCTCCAGCCCTGCAAAGTCCCCCGGACACTCCATTCCTCTAGCCTCGTGTGCATGACCCTTCACCCCACCCTACCATTGCAGCCATGCCTTTAACTTCCAAGGTCCCACACTCTGGAATTCCTTCCTTAAACACCTCTGTCTACTTCCATCGCCGCCTTTAATACCCTCCTTAAAACCAATCTCTCCGATCAAGCTTTTGGTCACCCCCTCCTAATATCTCCTTCATTGGCTCATTTTTCCATTCACCTCTGAAGCATTTCTGGCTGTTTTCTCTCTCTTCTATAAATAAATCTTGTAAGATCCAGTGTCATTGTTTAAGTTACCTTTATTTTGGGTTAAAATGTCACGCTAGCACTGTCAGCTCCCGACAGGCAGGTCTCAAGCTACCAGTAGCAGCTCCAAAGTTAACCCCGCAGATTTACTAAAGCCTGGCACTGGGAAGAGGTCTTCCCAGTGGCTGAACTGAAGCAAATCAGGCAAGTTTACTTTTGAGGTCACCACTGGTTACAAGAGAACCACAAAGAAGTCTGAATTAATCCAAGGCTTGTTGACCCTGCGTAACAAGCAGCTGATTGATTTGTACCCGTTGTCAACTGGTAACTGAGTATTTTTAGTTTAAATGCCTCCAAGTCTTGCAGTTTATATATCAGGACAGCTTATGGTTTCATGTTCAAGGAAGTTAATTATCTGGACAATTCCTTTTTTCGGATTTTGACTGGGAGTCTTTGACTTCTCATTCAAACCCTATTATTTATTTATTTATTCTCTCTAATCCTGTTTGATTCCATAAAATCTTAATATGCAAACCACCCTAGCAGCTTAAATTCTAAGTCTTATCCTGTGTCACAAGCATTGTAACTTTTTATTCCCAATTCAAGAGGAATTATCATATTTGTGTATTTCCCATAGGATTCAAGCATATGTTTCTCTCTCCGGGCTAGACTAAATAAAGTTTAGTATGGTGCAGTAAAAGATGAATTGCTGTGGGAGAGTATTGTAATAAAATCAACTGAATATTTTCCATATTCATTTCCAGATGTTAATCATAAAATAAATTATTTTTACAGCTGTTATATAATATTTATCAGTTGGTGGTCGAAATTGAACATGTGACCTCTCAGGAGTTTCATATAAAAAAAAATAGGGGCCAGGATAACAAAATGGATTGGTATTTCACCATTGGAGCCTGGGTTTATCTAGCTCCTAGCTCACATTGATTGGATAAAAGTCTGCCCTGTCTGCCATATGTAGGGCTGTTAGGTGAAGGGTGTTTGGACAATTTCAATCTAGTTTTTGGTGTGCATGGAGCCACAGCACAAAGCTATCCCCAGTTTGACACTACGTTACGGATTGGCCACCAGTGGGAAGGAAAGTCGGCGGGGTGTATAATGCGGAAAGTCGGGCGGGTGTATACTGCGGAAAGTCGGGGGTGTATAATGCGGAAAGTCGAGCGGGTGTATAATGGGGAAAGTCGAGGGTGTATAATGGGGAAAGTCGGGCGGGGTGTATAATGGGGAAAGTCGGGCGGGTTTATAATGGGGAAAGTCGGGCGGGTGTATAATGGGGAAAGTCGGGCGGGTGTATAATGGGGAAAGTCGGGCGGGTGTATAATGGGGAAAGTCGGGCGGGTGTATAATGGGGAAAGTCGGGCGGGTGTATAATGGGGAAAGTCGGGCGGGTGTATAATGGGGAAAGTCGGGCGGGTGTATAATGGGGAAAGTCGGGCGGGTGTATAATGGGGAAAGTCGGGCGGGTGTATAATGGGGAAAGTCGGGCGGGTGTATAATGGGGAAAGTCGGGGTGTATAATTGGGAAAGTCGGGCGGGTTTATAATGGGGAAAGTCGGCGGGTGTATAATGGGGATAGTCGGGGTGTATAATGGGGAAAGTCGGGCGGGTGTATAATGGGGAAAGTCGGGGTGTATAATGGGGAAAGTCGGGCGGGGTGTATAATGGGGAAAGTCGGGCGGGTGTATAATGGGGAAAGTCGGGGGTGTATAATGGGGAAAGTCGGGGTGTATAATGGGGAAAGTCGGGGTGTATAATGGGGAAAGTCGGGCGGGTGTATAATGGGGAAAGTCGGGCGGTGTATAATGGGGAAAGTCGGGCGGGTGTATAATGGGGAAAGTCGGGCGGGTGTATAATGGGGAAAGTCGGGGTGTATAATGGGGAAAGTCGGGCGGGTGTATAATGGGGAAAGTCGGGGTGTATAATGGGAAAGTCGGGCGGGGTTTATAATGGGGAAAGTCGGGCGGGTGTATAATGGGGATAGTCGGGGTGTATAATGGGGAAAGTCGGGCGGTGTATAATGGGGAAAGTCGGGCGGTGTATAATGGGGAAAGTCGGGCGGTGTATAATGGGGAAAGTCGGGCGGGTGTATAATGGGGAAAGTCGGGCGGGTGTATAATGGGGAAAGTCGGGCGGGTGTATAATGGGGAAAGTCGGGGGTGTATAATGGGGAAAGTCGGGCGGGTGTATAATGGGGAAAGTCGGGCGGGTGTATAATGGGGAAAGTCGGGCGGGTGTATAATGGGGAAAGTCGGGCGGGTGTATAATGGGGAAAGTCGGGGGTGTATAATGGGGAAAGTCGGGCGGGTGTATAATGGGGAAAGTCGGGCGGGTGTATAATGGGGATAGTCGGGGGTGTATAATGGGGAAAGTCGGGGGTGTATAATGGGGAAAGTCGGGCGGGTGTATAATGGGGAAAGTCGGGGTGTATAATGGGGAAAGTCGGGCGGGGTGTATAATGGGGAAAGTCGGGCGGGGTGTATAATGGGGAAAGTCGGGGGTGTATAATGGGGAAAGTCGGGGGTGTATAATGGGGAAAGTCGGGCGGGTGTATAATGGGGAAAGTCGGGCGGGTGTATAATGGGGAAAGTCGGGCGGGTGTATAATGGGGAAAGTCGGGCGGGTGTATAATGGGGAAAGTCGGGGTGTATAATGGGGAAAGTCGGGCGGGTGTATAATGGGGAAAGTCGGGCGGGTGTATAATGGGGAAAGTCGGGCGGGTGTATAATGGGGAAAGTCGGGCGGGTGTATAATGGGGAAAGTCGGGGTGTATAATGGGGAAAGTCGGGGGTGTATAATGGGGAAAGTCGGGCGGGTGTATAATGGGGAAAGTCGGGCGGGTGTATAATGGGGAAAGTCGGGCGGGTGTATAATGGGGAAAGTCGGGCGGGTGTATAATGGGGAAAGTCGGGGGTGTATAATGGGGAAAGTCGGGCGGGTGTATAATGGGGAAAGTCGGGCGGGGTGTATAATGGGGAAAGTCGGGCGGGTGTATAATGGGGAAAGTCGGGCGGGTGTATAATGGGGAAAGTCGGGCGGGTGTATAATGGGGAAAGTCGGGCGGTGTATAATGGGGAAAGTCGGCGGGTGTATAATGGGGAAAGTCGGGCGGGGTGTATAATGGGGAAAGTCGGGCGGGGTGTATAATGGGGAAAGTCGGGCGGGTGTATAATGGGGAAAGTCGGGCGGGTGTATAATGGGGAAAGTCGGGCGGGTGTATAATGGGGAAAGTCGGGCGGGTGTATAATGGGGAAAGTCGGGCGGGTGTATAATGGGGAAAGTCGGGGTGTATAATGGGGAAAGTCGGGCGGGTGTATAATGGGGAAAGTCGGGGTGTATAATGGGGAAAGTCGGGCGGGTGTATAATGGGGAAAGTCGGGCGGGTGTATAATGGGGAAAGTCGGGCGGGTGTATAATGGGGAAAGTCGGGCGGGTGTATAATGGGGAAAGTCGGGGGGTGTATAATGGGGAAAGTCGGGCGGGGTGTATAATGGGGAAAGTCGGGCGGGTGTATAATGGGGAAAGTCGGGCGGGTGTATAATGGGGAAAGTCGGGGGTGTATAATGGGGAAAGTCGGCGGGTGTATAATGGGGAAAGTCGGGCGGGTGTATAATGGGGAAAGTCGGGCGGGTGTATAATGGGGAAAGTCGGGCGGGTGTATAATGGGGAAAGTCGGCGGGTGTATAATGGGGAAAGTCGGGGGGTGTATAATGGGGAAAGTCGGCGGGTGTATAATGGGGAAAGTCGGGCGGGTGTATAATGGGGAAAGTCGGGCGGGTGTATAATGGGGAAAGTCGGGCGGGTGTATAATGGGGAAAGTCGGGCGGGTGTATAATGGGGAAAGTTGGGCGGGGTGTATAATGGGGAAAGTCAGGCGGGTGTATAATGGGAGGCTGATCTCCACCGCCTTGTTTACTGCCCAGCAATGATAGTCAGAGGCTACCAAAGTGTTTCTCTACATGTAACTATGCTTTATCTGATTTAGGAATGCTTGATGCTGACATTGAATGTTGGAACTAGAAATTGTTCCTTTCCTAAGCGCTTCATTAACTTGTTGAGCACAAAATTCACAAAAATGTAACATAAAAATAAAGAAATAAAATAACAATGAACTTGTTCTAAATGCAGCCAATAACTTCTTAACAGACACAAACTACTGAAGAACGTTCATCTTTGTGGCTCAAGCTTCTAAAATTAATTAAAACTATTTATATCAATAATATATTATTTGCAGTTATGAAAGAAAGGAGTCTTTTGGTACATTTGAAATCCACTGGGTCAACTGGTTACCATAGAAACCCTGCAAAATTAATTTTGTGGTACTTTTAATATTTCTAACATATTCTTATGCTAAACTTACATATATAATAAAAGAGACCAATATACGATTTAGAAATGATCACAGAGCTCTCTCACTATAAATTAAAATCTTGATAGGGTTTGAGTGGCTTCAGTTTAATTTTGTAAGCAAAAACTAAACCCTAAATGAGATATCAAACTTTCATAATGCATCTAATGGTCCTTGACATGCATTTAGGCCACATCTATGGTCAAAGTTCGGTCTGGGGCTTTACCTATGCATATATATATCCGATTATTTTTATTTCTATGTCTTGTTCTCTCCAGCCCTAGTTGTTTCCTAGAAAAGTCAAAATGCTAACTAGCTGAATAACAAGACATGGGGGGGGGGGGCAATTTTGCCAATGGGGGCACGTTGGAGGCGGGACTGCTGCTTGTCGGGTCGTTGTCCCGCCTCCATCGACTTGTGGCCAACCCACGCTATTTTCCCTTGATTGACCTTGTTAAGCCCACCCAGCGGGTTTAGCAGGCCAATTAAGGGAAAGCCGGTTACAGAGAACGTCAGCGTATGACAATTCATCTGTCAAAAATTTTTAACATGATTTGTCATCGTTTGACAGCTCTGTGAAGCTGTCAAACACTGACATTCTATGTTGTTTGATGAGTCCTTGTATTCAAGACTCATCAAACCTCTTTCTTTAGCAGAAATTAGATGGTTGTTGCATCGGAGAATGCAACAGCCATCGGTCATCTCTGCCAGTGAGATGCGAGACTCTCCGCATCCCCAACTGTTGAAGCCTGCAGGAAGAATCAAAGGTAAGTAAACATTTTCTATCACTTTTCACTCACCTCACCATACTTACCTTTCCACACTTGCACCCATCACTTACCTTCACAGCACACTTTTGCACCCCTCCGACCCCCGCAGACCCACTGCTCGCCTCGGTGACACTGGCGGGACCCTGTTAACAGGCAGTTAAGTGGCTGTAATCCCCTTCCCGCCTCAAGGAGACGAGACCCGGCACGGGTCGGCTACCCGCCTCCTGGGAAGATGGCACGGAGTGGGTTGGGTGCGGGATGGGCACCCGCCCCCAGATTCTGCCATTTTTCCGGCAGTCCCGCCTCCCCAGGGCTGGCAAGATCACGCCCATGAACTTCAAAAATCTTTAATGCTGAAAAATGGGAATTAAGACCTCTAGGCAGTATATAGACAAGAGTTTTTCAGTGCATTTGCACGATGATAATGCATCTGCTTTGGACCAATGCTACATTGAAGTGTAAATGCACCCTTATTTCCATGTGTAACTACCCTGTTGAGAAGGCTTAATATGTTAATAAGAACATAAGAAATAAGAGCAGGATTAGGCCATACGGCTCATCGAGCCTGCTCCGCCATTCAACAAGATCATGGCTGAACTTCTACATCAATTGACTTTCCCGCCCTATCCCCATATCTCTTGATTCCCTTAGTGCCCAAAAATCTATCGATCTCAGTCTTGAATATACTCATCGACTGAGCATCCACAGCCCTCTGAGAATTCCAAAGATTCACACCCCTCTGAGTGAAGAAATTTCTCCTCATCTCAGTCCTAAATGGCCGACCCCTTATCCTGAGACTGTGACCCCTAGTTCTGGACTCCCCAGCCGGGGGAAACAGCCTCTCAGCATCTACCCTGTCAAGTCCTCCTAAGAATTTTATACGTTTCAATGCGATCACCTCCCACTCTTCTAAACTCCAGGGAATATAGGCCCATTCTACTCAATCTCTCCTCATAGGACAGCCCTCTCATCCCAGGAATCAATCTAATTATTCATAAAATCATAGAATGATACAGCCCATCGTGCCTGTGCCGGCTCTTTGTTAGAGCTATCCAATTAATCCCACCCGCCTGCTCTTTCCCCATAGCCCTGTAAATATTTTCCCTTCAAGTATTTATCTAATTCTCTCATGAAAGTTACTATTGAATCTGCTTCCACCACCACCTCAGGCAGTGCATTCCAGATCACAGCAACTCGCTGCGTAAAAAAATATTTCCTCATGTCACCTCTGGTTCTTTTGCCAATCACCTTAAATCTGTATCTTCTGGTTACCGACCCTTCGGCCACTGGAAACAGTTTCTCCTTATTTACTCTGTCAAAACCATTCATGATTTTGAACACCTCTATCAAATCTCCTCTTAACTTTCTATGCTCTAAGGAGAACAACCTCATCCTTCTCCGGTCTCTCCACATAACTGAAGTCCCTTATCCCTGGTACCATTCTAGTAAATTTCTTCTGCACCCTCTCCAAGGCCTTGACATCCATCCTAAAGTGTGGTGCCCAGAATTGAACACAATACTCCAGCTGAGGCAGTGTTTTATAAAGGTTGACCATAATTTCCTGGCTTTTGTACTCTATTCCTCTATTAATAAAAATGAGAAGTCCACCCCAGTCCAACGCCGGCATCTCCACATCATGACCTCTATTAATAAAGCCTAGGATCCCATATGCTTTTTTTAACAGCCTTCTCAACTTGTCCGGCCACCTTCAAAGATTTGTGTACCGTGCACCCCCTTTAAAATTGTAGCATTTAGTTCATATTGCCTCCTTCCTACCAAAATGTATCACTTCACACTTCTCTATTAAATTTCATCTGCCATGTGTCTGTCCATGTTTGTCTATGTCCTCCTGAAGTCTGTTACTATACTCATCATTGTTTACTACATTTCCAACTTTTGTGAAACCAATCATGTTCTCAAACTTGGGTAGCCAGATTTTATTGGTCTAACTTTACCTAGCCTTAATTCAATGCCATGTCACAATACATTCTGCAAATCAAAAGACATATATTATATATATATATTTACTCTTCAATGTAATTGTGTGTGCAAATGGGAACTATTAAACAATAAAGGCATTTGGGACTGGAATAATTTACTTTAATAGCTATCGACTTGAAACATTCAATTCTGTGACAAAGGCCTGCCAAGTCCACACTCCAGACACATCAGTGACATTTCTCTTGAGTAAATCTACTTTACTGTCAAAGTAGATTCCCCACAGAAAAGAAATTTGCTTTACTTAGTTTTTCAGATGGTTTGTACGTGGAAGGGCACAAGATCCATTGAAAACATGCCCAAGCAGAAGTGTTGATGTATTTTAATGAATGTGGACTGGGAATGGCAACTTACTTAGTAATGAACCTGACACTTGCCAAGTTCTTACACCTCACACATCAACGACATTACTCTTGGGTAAATCAACCTTTATTTTCCTATTCTGTGCAAAGCATGGCCATTCTTCCCTTGTCTGAGCTTGACTGCTGATCGTAAACTGCAAAATCCTACCCCAAGTTAATTACAATTTAAATAAAAAAACTCATCCAGTTGGAACAAATGCAATTACTTTATGTGACTCCTAATTGACTCTCTTTATTGCTAACAGTGGGCTGTAATTGACTGGTAATAGCTTCTTGCAACCATGTTGATTAATTAATACATTCTCTGAGGACAATGCCCTCTTTATCATTGCTAAAATGATCTGACAGTAGGTGTAATCCATGTTGAGATGCTGATATCATCACACACTTTTTTGTGCATTTGAGATGTAGACTGTCCATACAAATAAAGAGTGATTTCAGATTTTCCAAATGCCATTAATAAGAAAGGTTGTCTTACCAATTTAAAATGAATTACTGTAATTTGACTCTCTCATAAATGCATGCTGACTTTTATTTTATGGTTGTTTATAAAGCAGTACGAGTATGGGGAGTCTATAGCTAGGAAAATAGCTCAAAAACAGCTCTGAATATAGGCCTATGACTTGTGTAGCTGAGTTCGACTAGGACACTTGCCTGTCACTCCCTATTAAAAGTTGATATTCGGAGGGGTGACTAAAAGCTTGGTCAAAGAGGTGAGTTTTGGGGAGGAGGGGGAAGCAGATGGGTTTAGGGAGGCAATTCCAGAGTGTAGGGACTAGATAGCTGAAGGCCTGGCCAGCAATGGTGGGGCGAAGGAAGTGGGAGATGTATAAGAGTCCAGAGTTGGAGGAGCGCAGAGTTCTTGGAGAGCTGTAGGGCTGGAGGAGGTTACAGATGTGGAGGGGTGAGGCATTGAAGGGATTTAAACACAAGGATAAGAAATTTAAATTTATGGGGTTGGAGGCTCAGCTTGGGGTCAAATAGGATGTTGAGGTTGCAAACAATCTGATTCAACCTGAGACAGTGGCTCCGGAGGTGGGATTGAATCAGTGGGGCAAGGTTACGGAGTTTGTGGTGGGGACCGAAGACAATGGCTTTGCTCTAGCCAGTGTTTAACTGGAGGAAATTGTGACTTGTTCAGAACTAGATGTTGGACAAGAAATCTGACAATACAGAGGTGGTGGTGGTGGGGTAGAGCTGGGTGTCGGCCGGTGTACATGTGGAAACTGATCCCATATATTTGGATGCTATCGCTATGGGGCAACATGTGGATGGGGACGAAGAGTGACCTTGGGGGACTCCAGAGGTAATGGTGCAAGGGCAGGAAGAGAAACCAAGATGGTCTAGCTACGATTGGAAACTCTAGCTACGAGTGAAAACGACCAAAGGGCACTCCCGCTGAGCTGAACAATGGAGGAGAGGCATTGGAGGAGGATGTTGTGGTGACTGTGTCAAAGGCTGCCGAAAGATCCAGAAAGACGAGGCGGGACAGTGCACCGCAGTCGCAGAGGTGAGTTTGATTAGGGCCATTTCAGTGACGTGGCAGGGTTGGAAACCTGATCGGGGAGATTTGAACATGGGAAAGATGGGCACAGATTTGGGAGGTACCAGCACGTTCAAAAATAATCTTCACATAAGACAATAGTTCGGCATGCCTCAAAGTTCCTTTGAGCAAAATAAAAAAGTTTTAAGTAGCTGCATCTCATTTGCCACATACAACTTCTTTGGGGACAAACACTCAATAAACACATGTAATTGTGACTCTCGGAAGCCGATACTTGTAACATTGTTCTGCCTCAGCAAACCACGGGTGTAAGTATTGTCTGATTGCTTCCCGTCTCACTATTCAACCGATCTGATTGGTTGTGACTAAACTTTGTGACTGGCTTCAGTCCCATTTTGCAAATGATCCGAGTGGTTGATACTGACAACCTCGGATGAGACGTTAAACCGAGGCCCCGTCTGCTCTCTCAGGTGGACGTAAAAGATCCCATGGGCACTATTTCGAAGAAGAGCAGGGGAGTTATCCCCGGTGTCCTGGCCAATATTTATCCCTCAATCAACCTAACAAAAACAGATGATCTGGTCATTATCACTTTGCTGTTTGTGGGAGCTTGCTGTGCGCAAATTGGCTACCGCGTTTCCCACATTACAACAGTGACTAAACTTCAAAAGTACTTCATTGGCTGTTAAGCGCTTTGAGACATCCGGTGGTCGTGAAAGGCGCTATATAAATGCAAGTCTTTCTTTAATCCAATCAAACAACTGATTTTCCTTTTAAAACACTGACATGCTGACAAATGGGGTTGAAATGCTGACTGCCAATTTAAAAAGCTAATGGTTGGCAGAATTAATATACTACTGACTGTAGGTGTGCCTTAGCCTGGCTGTGACGACAAATGTCTTTCAGCTCAAGTTGCCCCATGTGGTTATGCAGATGGTATGAAAAACAGTATAAAAAGAGCTGATGAAAGTGCTTGTGTTTGAGTGCAGGAGCCTTTCACACAACTCCAACTCGAGGCTCGCAGCATAACACTGCCAATGTGGAATTGCTGCAGAGCATGATGGAGGGAGAGCTATTTCTGCTGTCCATAGCCTGACTCGCACCAAGTCCCGTTCACCCATCACCCCTGTGCTCGCTGACCTACATTGGCTCCTGGTCCGGCAACACCTCGATTTTAAAATTCTCATCCTTGTTTTCAAATCCCTCCATGGCCTCGCCCCTCCCTATCTCTATAACCTCCTGTAAGATTTGGATCACAGGTCACACACACATTACCCAGAGGGTCTTAGGAGTTGTAAGGCTTTTTATTAGAGAGCTACAGCTTAAGCATAATGAGATACTACATGCGATTGAAATAGATATAGTAATCATACAACCCATGACAGATGAGAGCCATCTATGGCCCCGCGACGGAATGGATGGAACAAAATGACCAGACGGACGTCGATGAATGTTGATGGATGTCTTTGTCTGCAACAACAGTTACTTCTGTTGGGTCGCTGCTCGAGCTGTTGGAGGTGTTAGGCTGTCAGCCAGCATAGGATTCACCTCAGAGCTCGAGCCTAATCAGAGTGTTAAGCCGAAGCTAACATTTCATCCACTCTGACCCTTCCTCTAACAGTTAGTTTCTCTCTGTTGCCCATTTCTATATCTTATTTCGGTGGGCTGGAATCACAGATATTCATCATTTTTCATCCACCTCATTACTTTTATTACCAGCGCAAAGGTACCCCCTGACCATCTTATTTCCTGAGCTAGAGTTCAGTTATTTCTTTTGTGTTAAATGTTTTAATTATGGTAAAGAATATTTTGCTTATTCAGCTGGCTGGTTCCCTGCTGGCTCCCTTATCAGTCTTACAATGTCTGTTTGTGAGGCCTGCTTGTACTTGTGTTGACCTAAGGCCTCTCTCTGTTCTTATCTGATGTGATTGGAATTCTTTCTGGGTGATCAGTCAGTGGGTCAGCAGATCCATTTCCTACGGAATCATTAAACACCTTATAACTTGCAGCTTTCTTTAGGATTGAATGTTTCTTACACTCCTCCAGCACTACAACCAATGTTCCCTGTAATTTCTTTTGGGGCACTGCGGCCCCTTTAACGGGCTGCGCGGCTCATTCAAAATAACGCGCGCATGCGTTTTTTTTCCAATTAAAAGCCAGCTCACCAGCTGCGCGGTCCCCCTGGGGCGCTGTGCAGCCGCGCAGCTTAAGCGCAACATTGCCTACAACCCTCCAAGATCTCTGTGCTCTTCCAGTTAAGGTCCCTTGTGCATCCCCAAATTTTTTCTCTCCACCATTGGTGGTCGAGCTTTCAGCTGCCTAGGCCCGAAGCTCTGGAATTCCCTCCCTAAACCTCTCTACCTCTCTCTTCCCCTTTTAAGATGCTCCTTAAAACCTACCTCTTTGACCAAGCTTTGTGGTCATCTGTCCTGATATCTCCACTCTGGCTCGGTGTCAAATGTTGTTTGATTATCGTTGCTGTGACGCGCCTTGGGACGTTTTACTATGTTAAAGATGCTATATAAATACAAGTTGTTGTTTTTGTTTCTGTATCCTCAGCGATGTGCACTACTGCAGTCAATTAGAATGTTTCCTTTTCTCGCCTCCTCTGCTTAAAGGTTGTGATTTGAGCTCGGTTCGATTCCATGGACATCCGCAGCCCTTTGGCCGTTCCTCATGTGTGAACCGGGGCAGTGAATGCTGCCAGGCTTTTCATCTGTCGGCGACATCACACCAGATCCTAATCCTGTCGTCAGTTGATGTCCACACAAGCGTATTGATCAGAAACGGAAACCCTAAATGATTTTTGCCTCTCTAGTCCAGAATAACTGAAGCCAATTGTACCTCCAACAGTGCAGCTTTGGCACATTTATGATCTGTATGGCAGTGTATTTACAACAACAATAACTTGCATTCATATGCAGCCCCCACCGCTTACACTGTCCCCGCTTATCCCGGACAGCCGCCAAGAATTGGCAATAGATGCTAACCATTTGCCATTGCTACAGGCGTCACTTACAAAGACGCCACTTAATCTGTATTAAGCGCGCCGACTATTTTGGGCAGTTCAAGCAGCAGTTCCCACCACCTCTTTACAATTCCGGTCACAAAATTCCAGCCTCTGTTTTACAGTCAGGCTTAACTCACCCTCTGTGTAATTGGGAAAAGCTTGTGCTCGTGCAACAGCAGCCCCACTGCCTCTAGTCCCCCTGGGACCTCGAGAACTCCTGTGACCTTGGGCAAAATTTTTGCGGTATAAATAACAGTGAGGCTAACGCCGCTCGCCGTTATTTATAGGTAAATGGTACTTCAGATGAGGAGCAGATGCGCAGTTAAAGGCCAATCTCCAAAGGTTGCTGTCCGAGTTGCGCTGCTCCACCGTTAGCTTTGCAAAAATGGCATCTCGCTGTCTGCCTCACCCTTGAAATGCATTGAATGGCGTGAAGTTGCTGTATTTGCACGTTAGATACGAACTAAACCCGCCACAGAAAGTTACGTCTTGTCATTAGTAGCATAACTACCTATTAATGATGTGATAATTGTTAATTACTGCCAATCAACCTTTGGCGCAGAAAATTAACTATTAAAAGTGAGGAGTCTCATTCCTTCAGGTATTAATTCTTGTTGAAGATTTTAAAAATGTCATTATTTTTTTTAAAACTTTTCTTTTCTGCCTCTTTTTTTCTCTCTCAATCCAATCTTTCTTTCCCTCTCTTTATTTCTCTTTCTGTACCTGATTTGACGTTGAATTCACCCACTCTAATTTACACTTCCTGCTCAGTCCTTCCGTTGTTTAATTCTCAGTCCTTCAGTCTGATTGGTTAAGGAGATACCCTGTTGATTGCACTGTTCACTCAGGTCCCAGATGCCCTGTTTCCCTCGCTGCGACATTATCAGCTCGTGCTTTCAGCAACTCAGTGGGCAAAAATGTTTTGAGCTGAAGCTATACCGTCATCAAGCTGGATGGGAACTGCACTTGCCTGGCTTAATTCCTATTTTTCCAACTGTAACCATAGAAATCACCTGCAATAGCTTCTCTTCCTGATCCTGCACTGTCAACTCTGGTGTCCCCCGAGGATCTATCCTTGGCCCCCTTCTATTTCTCATCTATATGCTGCCCCTCGGTGACATCATCCAGCAACACAACGTGAGTTTTCACATGTACGCTGATGATACCCAGCTCTACCTCTCCTCCACCTCTCTTGGACCCTCCACCATCTCTATGCCACCAGACTGCTTGTCTGAAATTTCCTCCAATTAAATATCGGGAAGACTGAAGCCATTGTCTTCGGTTCACGCCACAAACTCCGTTCCCTTTCCACTGATTCAATCGCTCTCCCCAGCAACTGTCTAAGACTGGCCAAGTCTCTTCGCAACCTTGGTGTCCTATTTGATGACGAATTGAGCTTCCTACCTCATCTGTTCTATCACTAAGACTGCTCATTTTCACCTTCGTAATATCGCCAGTCTCCCCTACTCTTATCTGCTGCTGAAACCCTCATCCATGCCTTTATCACCTCTAGACTTGACCATTCCACTGCACTCCTGGCCGGCCTCCCTAGTTCTACCCTCCATAAACTTGAGGTCATCCAAAACTCTGCTGCCCATGTGCTAACTCGCACCAAGTTCCGCTCACCCATCTCCCCTGTGCTTGTTGACCTACATTAGCTCCCAGTTAAGCAACACCTCGTTTAAAAATTCTCATCCTTGTGAGAAAAAATTTCTCCTCATCTCTGTCTTAAATGGGCGACCCCTTATTTTTAAACAGTGACCCCTAGTTCTAGATTCTCCCACAAGAGGAAACATCCTCGCCACATCCACCCTGTCCAGACCCCTCAGGATCTTATATGTTTCAATCAAGTCACCTCTTACTCTTCTAAACTCCAGCGGATACAAGCCTAGCCCGCCCATTCCAGGTAGTAGTCTAGTAAACCTTCTGTGAACTGCTTCCAACGCATTTACATCCTTCCTTAAATAAGGAGACCAATACTGTACACAGTACTCCAGATGTGGTCTCACCAATGCCCTGTATAACTGAAGCATAACCTCCCTACTTTTGTATTCAATTCCCCTTGCAATAAACAATAACATTCTATTAGCTTTCCTAATTACTTGCTCTACCTGCATACTAACCTTTGGTGATTCATGCACAAGGACACCCAAATCCCTCTGCATCTCAGAGCTCTGCAATCTCCCACCATTTAGATAATATGCTTTTTTATTCTTCCTGCCAAAATGGACAATTTCACATTTTCCCACATTATACTCCATTTGCCAGATCTTTGCCCACTCACTTAACCTATCTATATCCCTTTGTAGCCTCCTTATGTCCTCTTCACAATTTACCTTCCTACCTACTGAGTCAGCTTTCCATGGCATACAATAATCTGATATCCGAGTCAGGCATGTCTGTAGTACTCCAGTGCAATGATGATAATTAACCAACCCGTCTAGCTCATGAGTGAAACTTGGAGACATAGACCTACACTGGAAGCTGGGATTTTCTTCCTTCGGCTCCAGATAACTTTGAAGCCAATACTGAACAGGTCACTTTATAACTCAACTTTCATGAATTTTAGCTGTTCCCATATGCTTCGAGATATCAAGGCTGCTATTTAAAGCATTTTAAAGTTCCAGTGAGTGGAGACTATGTTTATGGTACATCATCTGGTGACATCCACCAAAGCATTGGGACACAGCAGCATCAGGAGGGTGGGTTAGAGGCAACTGCATAGTTGTGTTAAAAAATGAAAACAGATATTACATATAAAGTATAATGTCTGCCTACAGTTGACGTTGTTACAGAAACTTTACATTGTATATTATGCCAACTTTATGTCCTCTGTTTTATTCTATTTTTCCATGTCCAGTAATGCTATTTTCACCTCAATAATTTGAAACAATATCCTAATCACTCAAATAAAAATTAGGACAATAGGTCATTTCAGCCCCAATCAGATTTTCACTGAATTGCATAACTGATTTCCTAATAGTTTTGGAGTTCTTTTCTCAAATTAGTAAATAAGGAACCAGATTTGATTGCTGCACCATTAAATTCAAATTCATTTAGGTTCTAACAATACAAATGGAAAGTTTGCTTATTTGAATTTAATCACTTGTTACTTTGTCTGCCCACTTTCCTGTCTGCCTATCATAGCATATATTGATTTGAATCTACATTAATCATTTTTAAATTGCTACAATATATTTCACACATTCTTGTTATATATTTTTACATTTGTGCAGAGAAATTTTTAATGTGGAGAAAATAAACACAATTGCTGTAAATATTTTTAAAATATTTTCTTTTTTTTGGCATTCAAATGGTCATTATATAAATTTTTAACAGTGATTTGAGTTAAAAGGCTTTTAATGTCTAGTATATCGATAATTATTATAACAATTAATTTACCTCATTTGTAACAAATTCTTACTGATTTGCATTCCTCATTTCACATTTTTGCAGTATTTAACAATTTCGAGTAAACTTTCCAATGTGCATCTGCATATTTTCTGTTTTTTTATAAATCCTTGTGTGTGTTTTCTATTTTCACTACATTTGGATTGCTTTCTTATTTGCTTTCTCAAACCTTATGTATCAATATTCTTTCAGTGGGGATCTATGTGTTTCTGACCATCAAGTCAAATAATACCAAGAAATTGATTCCCTCCACCTAATTAATCCCGTTGCCAATTTCAGTAATAACATGATGTCTTTCACCCCCTGCCACTACTTTTCTCTTGTTTTGTGTGAATTCTATTACCAAGCTGAGAAATGTCAGTGCTAGGACCGAAAAACCTTTCCACTTTTGGTATCCAGTGTCTACACCAAGCACTTCCGGATTATACAGTATGGCCAGATGCAGGGTCTTGCTCCCTCTCCTCCTCCCCACCAATGTGTCTTACCCAAAACTCGGAAGAGCAGTCACAACTTGAAGCAGTGAAAACTTTTCTGATTTCCATATCAGCCATCCTTAAGGCCTGTGAAAGATGATGTCAATTAATGGGCACCTTTCTCCAGTAACTTGTGCCTGTTCAGAACTGATTTGAGACTCTAATTCCAGCAGTCTGTGCTGGATTTGAACCCATGTCCCAGGGTAGTATATGAACCATCTGCACCACCTAGTCTTCTGCCATCCTCTTCAGATTATTTCAGCAATTAGCTAAAACACTTTCCATTTCAAAATCCATCATAAGATTTACATTTCTCTTGCATACTGTCACAAATAAAAGTCTGCCCTAGATACCTTCTCATGCTCCGTGCTCCTCATATGGTCTGAACATCTTACTGATATGGAAGTTGACTCGCACTGGCTTATATCTACTCGCATGATTGTGGAACGATGATTCTCAGGGTAGATAATTGCCAGGATAATTCAGGTTGTGACCTGAATTGAATATTTGTGCCTCTCACATGTACTTCTTCAATCTCTCTGAAGGAGACCATGCACACCTGGCTCGTCGAGGCCACATAGAAATCATTAAGCGGCTTTATTTTGCAGTAAGTATTGCATTGATATCCTGGAGTTTTCACTCAATTAGTTTGGGGTAAGGACAAAAATTCACAGAAATCTGTTGATTCACTTTGCTCAGAAGATTAAATAATTTATGGAAAATCCATAATTGATATTAAATGTGCCTTGTTGGAAGGAGAAGGCTTGGATGACTGAATCAGCTTTCCTCATTCTGTACTTGGCTTATTTTGTAAATTGTGTCGTCCCGAGGTTTTTATATGGATTACTCTTTGGTCTGAATCAGTTGGTGACTACATTTTTGACACATCTGAGCAATGTACTTTGTATACATAGAAATACATAGAAGTTACAACACGGAAACAGGCCATTCGGCCCAATCAGACCATGTTGCCGTTTACGCTCCATGTGGGCAAATAATTCTAATCACATTTACCCAGCCTGCTCCAATATCCCTTCAACCCTTTCCCTTCATCCACCTATCCAATCTAATCTTGAATGTTGACATAGTTTCCAATAGCCAATAACTCTCGAAGTGAATTCCACAGCCTCACAACTCTCTCTGTGAACAAGTTTCTCCTGGACTCATCCTAAATCTCTTACACTTCATCTTATATTTATAGCCTCTCATTCTTGACCCCTCAACTACTGGAAACTGTCTGCTTCTCTCTACCTCGTTCTATTATATTGCCCCACAATCTGTGTTGTTCTAATGAAATCGTTCAAGTCTTTCTTTGTCTTTGTATTTCCTCACACCAGGTACCATCCTTTTGAATCTGCACTGTACCTCTCTAAAGCCTCACTATCCTTCCTATTGCCTGGAGCCCAGTACTGCACACAGTACTCTAACTGAGGTCTCACTAGGATTTTATGTAGCCTCATCATTACCTCTTGGCATTTATATTGTATACCTCTAGAATTCCATTACAGCCATATCAACCTGACGCTCGGCCTTTAATGTTCTGTGAACCTGTACCTCCAAGTCCCTCTGCTCTTTCACAGCATCACGCCGACTGCCATTCAAAGTGTAATTATTGCTGTTATTTATTTCACCAAAATGCATTACCTCAGACTTACTGACATTGAATTCCATCTGTCACCTTTTAGCTGGGCAGCTGACCGGTAGCATGTAGCTGCGAACTGGGAGTTAGAATACCCCGGGCCTCAAACTTAGACCAGCGAGTGTGTTTCACACTTGCCTGCATCCCGGACTCCCATGTAACAGTTTCAATCCAAGTCATTAGGTGCAGGGTACAATGGCCTAGAAATTCGGGTGGCTGGCTTGCCGCGGGGGTAAGGATCGCGCGCGCTCTTACCTACCGCGCCTGCAGTTGTGTTTCGGGCCCACAGGAACTTCGGGTCCTGGGCCTCTCCCTAGTGCCGGCGCGCAGTGCTTGCGTGTCCCAGGGGCGCAGTTAGTGCGATGCGACCTCTGGAATCACGTGTGCCATGGAGAGCCAATGGCAGCAGACCATCTTTCATTCATAGATTTGACAGGAGACCTGTCAAATCTGTGAATTGAAATCAGCCCCAAAAGAACAGCTAAACTTAAAATAATTTTTTTTAAAACCATCACATTAATAAAATAACTATAGTTAAATAAATTAACCACTTTAAACAAAAATTAAATTTTTACAAATATTTAAATTCTTTTTAAAAGTTATAAAAATAAACTTACGTTTCTTTAAAGTCTCTAAAAAAGATAAACCTGTTGAAAAAAATTTAAAATTATACTTAATTAACTACTTACCTTGTTCAAAAGGGTCTTACGCCTCCTTTTTACTTGTGTAGAATCTTCCATACTTACCCTCGCGTTGAAACCTGAAAAAAAACCTAAGTGTGCTGCGTGCGCGCAGCCTCTAGTGCTCACGCGGTTCACCGAGGAACTGCCCCCTTCGCCATACCGGAAGTGCCGGTTTCCCGCGCATGCGCAGTGCATGCAGGAAACCGGCACTTCGGGAACGAATACGGGTGAGTACGCACTGAGTACTCACCTGTTCTCGGCCGAATTTTTGGGCCAATGTTGTAACAAACTAGCAAGACAAATACAGAAAGGGTGGGAAAGTTACAAATTACAGTGTCTCTCTCTCTCTCTCTCTCTCTCCTGGTATTGACCCAGTCTCCCAATTATCAAAGCTATGAGGTAGGAAGGGAAGAATACGGTAACAAAAAAAGGGAATGGATTAAATAAATTCCACTTCAGTGCCTGTTATAGACAAGAAAGTCCAGAAAGAGTATTTGCAGTTTATCCATTGTCTCAAAGGGCTGAATGGAGAAATAATCCAGAGTTGGACTGTTTCCATTCAAATTCAGCAGAATATTGTCATTCAAAAAAAATGTCAGACACTAAATGATATAAAAGAAAGTGGAAGATAGCACCAATAAGTAGATAAATTACTACATTCGCTCAAAAATAGTTTGTTAGAGCAAAAGACGATAAATATGTCGAACTTGTAATTCAAATGAATGGAGCACAAGCCAATCGATGCTATCACAGAGTGCAATGCCATGAGCAGGTATTAAAAAACAAGATGAAAACAAGGCAGGCTTCCTCGGGGGACTCGGAGGAAATTTCCATTTCAAAAAAAACATCTCTTTAATTGGATTTTTCGAAAGAAAAAGTAGCTAATTTGTGACCAGGAAGATTTGATTGAAGAAGACAAAAAGAACTGATTAGGAAGGGCAGCTGTGCAGCCTTGGCACAATAAGCAGGTGTCGAGAGGATTGCTCCAGTAAATTCACAGTATATGAGAAAGACAAACCACACGGGTGGTTTGCCCTTAATGGTGCTGATGGAAGGCAGCAGATCCTTCCTGGTATCAGCTGTAGTTATTTTTCCACAAGCAGATCTGTATTCATGTTCAAGTGTCACAGTGTAACAACGTTGGTGATTAAACACACGCACTCATTTATGACTTGTCTGCTAATATTCTGGATAATTGATTACTTACATTTCTGACCCGTAATTTCCAATAGGAGGCATCCTGCGTGCGATCCTGGGCCTCTCCTGGTGCACGCGCGCAAAGGCCCAGGTATCCAAGGGGCGCAGGCGGTTCACAAGCGTCCCTGGGATCACGTGGGCCAGGTGAGCCAATGGGAGAAGGGAAATCCCCCTTCATACTTTTGACAGATAGAACTGTCAAAGGTATGAATGGGGATCACTGAAAAAAGACACTAAAACATTAAATAATTTTTTTTTTAAATCACGTTTTTAAAATGAGTTAAAATTACATTAAATATTTTAAACAAAAATTTAACTTTTTGAGAAAAAAAATTAAAGTTTTTTACGGGGCTAAAAATAAACTTACCTTTATTAAAAGTATTTTTACATTATAAACGAGTGACAAAAAATTATTTTTTTACTAATTTAAACTCTTATGCTGGTAAAAGCAGGCCTTACACCTGCTTTTACCAGGCGTAAGATTTTTAAGTGATTTTAGCGGGTGGAGGTTCTGCAGAAAACGGAACGCTCCACCCGCAGAGGCCCTTCTCCAGGGCAGGCGTCCGATCTGTCAGGAGGAGTCTTGACAGATCGGAAGTGCCGGTTTTCAGCGCATGCGCTTGCGAGGTCCCTACGGGTGTGTACACAGCTTGTACACACCGTAGGGATCGGAAAATACGGGCCATTATCTTTTTAAAGTTTCTATTTGCATAATCGGTTTTAGTAACAACTTTCTAATGAGAGATATAACATACTAAACGTTTGGGTAGAGTTTCCACTTTGGGCCCAGATTGTGCTCAAAATTGCGCTAGTTTTCAGAAGTGATTTTTCTTTTTTGCTCAAGATTTGGCTCAAACTCATTTGCATATCGCTGAACTTAAAACCTTCCATGAACCAGCGTTTTAAAACATAATTTAAGAAAAAACATTTTGCATTAAAGAGTATTCCTTGATGTATTTAAAAGTGTTAACCTGGTGCAGTTTTATTAATACAGCTGAAAATGGGTTTATCAGACAAAATAAGCATTTTTAATAAGTGTCACCTGTGAGAAACCTGATTTTAAATTACTGAAAATTACTTTACAAAACTATACAGAACCATTCACTAGTTTCAATGTTGAACACTAGTTAGTTTCTTAGTAAATTAAATATTTTTTTAATATTTAAAAGCTATTTAAATGTGCATATTAGTGTCCTTGCACCTAAAAAAAAAAAGAAGCTTAATTTTAAGAGCACCCTTGAAGACCTGCAAACGGGCACAATTAGCGTAAACTCGCCATGGTGATTAATTCGATCTGGGGGTATGGCCAGTTTTGTGGGCGGGGCCGGCTTCCAGTGCGATTTTTTTTTTTTTTAAGTCAGCGCAAAAGATGGCGGTAACTCGATTTGCACTGGGCGTAATTTGTGCTTGTAATTCTTCGATCTTTTGCGCTGCTTTGCCTGATTTCGAGCAAATTGCATTGAAAAAAACCAGCGCAACCTAGTGGAATCTCCAGGCCTATAACTTTAGTAATAGAATACTGAACTCCCAATCATGTGGGTTCAAATCCCAAGCTTAGTCAAGTCGCCTGTCCTTATTGAGGGATTCCTGTCAACACGGGGCCATTATACAGAAAATGAAATGGAGCAGAAAGCTGAGACAAAAACATTGTCCGTATCAGTCCCTTCACGCAGAAGCTCCTGTTGACTAAACATGGAGTGGCAGCCACTTTCTCAACTGAAAGGAAGAATTTAAGAGACATTCGGCTAAATTTCCACCTCCATCACTTGGGCGGTAATCTGGTGGAGAGGATTGTCGACCCGTTAATCAAAGCCACCTGATCTTCACCCTATTCCACTCCACCAGATTATCACCCTGGAAGATGAAAATTTACCTCACAAGGCCTACTATGGGAGCAAAAGAGCTCATGGAAAATAAGATACTTTTACTTCTTTACTTTGGAAAAAAAAATTCTTCAAAAATCGAAGTAATTTGTAGTGAACTTTTTGTACTGGAGGTTTTTTCGCTAAAATGATTTGGTGTGCGTGTCAGTATGTGCTGAGGAACAATTCCTGTTAACACAACACATTTAAATAGTCTAAATGCTTTCAGAGGTTTTCCAAGTATGTGTTGGTACGAAAATTACCCAATTATTTTTTTAGTGGGCTTGTGAAATAAACATTTTTGTTTTGATGTGGCATTTTTCATTGCTGGTACAAAGCAAGTGGGGCTGCCGTGCCACCGCACATATCTCTCAGTGAAAGCAACCTTTTGTGGTGGTTACACGTAGTAGGTCACTAACAACATCACCAGTGGTGAGCATGTGATTAAACTTGACATTAGCGAGTGAACATGCAAAATTAATGGATTAGAAAAGGAAGAAAAATAATGGCTTGGAAACTGCTGTTGCGGTCTGGTCATTGTTCATGCATTGATTTGTCCAAACACTTTTTAATTTTTAACAGGAATATCCTTTTGAGAAGGGGTTATTGGAATGAAATAAATAGCACATTTTAATGAGCAATAATGTCAGGTTCACTCTACTCCAATAGGGAGCCAACAATTAAACACAAACTGCTGTTAAAATAAGTATCATGGGAAAGTTCATGTATCCCCGAAACTATCTGTTCCCTATCACTAAAGTCAGGTACACTGCTGTCTGTTAAAGTCGTATGAATAGGGAGGGAAATTGTGTCAATATGCATAATCTCAAATGTATCCTATCAAACCGCTCTCGAGTAGCTTACGGAAAAGTTTGGAAAGCAGTATTTGTGCATTCCTTCAGTAAAAGACTGTCAGTGACTAGGTATATAAATAGTTACAGGAAAACTGAGGTGTGTGATTAGGAAGGAAGAAGTGTCTGAGAGTAGAAGATATCTGGAGGGAAGCTGCTGAGCTGGAGTGGAGAAGAAAGAGGGTGGCACTGCAAATAGGAGACAGAATAGGCCAAAGGAAATGATTTCTAAAAGACTGCCTAGCACTGCTTGTTTTATGTGGAAGTATTTTTTTTTCATAAGATAACATCAAGCTACATATCATCATGTCTGTCCTACCAACGAGGAAGGCTCAGTGTTCCTCGATTGTCCAAGGTGAGATTCACAAAGTGACAGTTTGACAGTTAACTAGTGTAAGAGGGGGAGAGGGAATATCCTGTGATGCATTTTCATTGTATATGGTTACAGGCTAATTTTCATCATGCAGACTTAGTAAAGGAATACAACTGCAGTTTTTTTTAATTAAAAATGTTTTACAATTTTTATTGTGTCTTTCGAAATTAAGGGGGAAAAATTCAGCTGCTTGCGCCTCCCGTTAGCGCCTTAAGAGGGCGCTAATGGGGCGTAAAGCAGCTAACGCCCGGGCGCAGCGCCGCCCACGCCTCCCGAAAAATTCAGCGGGAGGTTAGCGGCGGCGCCAGCCGGTAGCGCCCTGTGGCGCTGCGCCGCCGGCGATGACATCATCGCCGTGCGCAGCACCCCGCTCGCGCTCCAGCCGCGATCTTCAGTCGCGCCCCCTGATTTACCGCCAGACGCTATGTCCGACGGGTTCAGGGAGGCGGCCGGGGCGGCGATATTTAAAGGGGAGGTGGCAGGCGGCCATTTTTGTTGCTGGCCGCCTGCCAGCACCTGCCCCCGTTGCTGTCCCCGGCCCCCGTGAAGCCCCCCCACCGTGAAGTGCCGGCTGCGCTCCAAGAGCCCGGCACTTCTCTTGAGTGCCAGGCTCTTTTGCCGGCACTCCCGATCCCTGGGGGCCCAGCTGGGCCCCGGTTCGCGCTGCGCAGGGTCCCTCCCCTTTAAGAAGGGGAGGAAGGCCTGCAATACCGCGGCGCGACGTGCCGCAGCGCCATGTAGCGCCAGGATATTCCCTCACAGCGCCCCAAGAGGGATGCGGGGTGCTTCCAGTGGCGCCCCGCTTCCCTCTTGGGGCGCAACCACTGAAGTTCCGGCGCGGGGCCGCTAATTTTTTCGGGGCGCTAAAAGTCGCGCCCCGGCGAGGTTAGCGCCCCAAATGGGGCGCGACTCAATTTTTACCCCTAAAAGTCGTCTTCATGCTGATTACGAGGGATAAGTCTCTACTGAATACCTGAACTGACCTGTATTGGGCCAATTTGGAATAGTTTGTAAAATTCTTCATTCAGATTGCCGCTATTGGTACAACTCTATACCATATGCCAAACAGTAACATTTTAAAGCTTCATCCCATGTAACACCTTGTTCTCATTTCACCCCATGTGTCACTTTGTTCGCATTTCACAAGAGAAGTCACTTTTCTTCACTGAATTTGGAGCTTGTCACTATCAATCAATCAGTCCAGTTGGAAACCAGAATTGAAGGTTTCCCTGTGTGAAGATTTAATTGCATCAAGCCACAATGTAAATGCATTGACAGGTGTTATTTGAACCTTCAATTTCCTATGAATGCGACATGATTTTCAGACAGTATTTAGGCAGTCGAAAATGGTCACTTTTCCACTCGAAATCTGCCACTTTGCGTCCAATGGATTTTCGAGCGGTGGAAAAGTGTATACCTCAAAGTGTATGCGGGTATTTCATTTAAGTATTCATTTGGGGGCGTGTCAGTCCTACACACCTGTGACAAATTTGGGTTTTGCCTATGTTGCCTGCTTTGGCTTTTTTAACTTATAATATTTCGCGAATGATGAATTCAGCATTTTTTTCCCTCAACCTTAAGCCAGCAGCCTGTGCTGGTTATTTTGACGATTTGAAGTGTTGATTACTTATTCAAAAGTAAGGGGAAATCATAGTGTACAATTTTACTATTGTGAGTAGAGCACACTTAGCAACTGCTTAAGGGGCTGATTGTTGTTCCATTTCATTGGCACAGTTGGACATTTAGTTAAAGTAGACATTTGCGAGACTCATGCTCACATATCAATGGGTAGTGACTTTGATTGGCATGTTGGTGGGCTGGACCCCCTCATTTCATGGACTTAAAGCAGGGGCCAGAGAAGTCTGTCTGTTCCTCTTTCCCTTGCAGACATGGGTGAGCTGTGGGCTAACAACATCAGTAAGATGCTATCTATTATCTTCAGTAGCTCAGCTGGAGAATGTAGGCTAATGTTCAAAGAGTTAGTAAGTAGCATCTTTATTGTTTTTGATAACTAAGGAGTGTAAGCAAATTGATTGTTCTTATTGTGAATCTTGTGCACTGTTCATTCATGTATTTTATGTCAACTAAACAAGCTGTTGGGTTGAAGCTGTGGTTGTTTCGATAGAGTGCTTTTCAGTCCACCTTGGATAGAGAGGAGAATATACAGGGTGGCACGTGCGATATTTCAATAGCTGGTATATGGAGCAAGGGTTCACTGTTATGATCTCTGGGTCATGTTATCATAGAAACATAGAATAGGACAGCGCAGAGGGAGGCAATTCGGCCCATCGAGTCTGCTCCGGCTCTTTCAAAGAGCAATCCAGTTAGTCTCACTCCCCCGCTCTTTCCCCATATCCCTGCAATGTTTCCTCCTTCAAGTATTTATCCAATTCCCTTTTGAAGGCTACTGTTGAATCTGTATCCACCACCCTATCAGGCAGTGCATTCTAAATCCTAACCAGAAAGTTTTCCTCATATCACCTCTGGTTCTTTTGCCAATCACCTTAAATCTGTGCCCTCTGGTTATCGACCCTTCAGCCATTGGAAACAGTTTCTCTATTTTTACTCTATCTAAACCCTTCATGATTTTAAACATCTCTATCAAATCTCCTCTTAGCTTTCTCTGCTCCAAGGAGAATGTTATCATTTAACTAGATATTGGGTATTAAAAGATGCACCCTGGATTGTAGGGGATTTGAGTTCTTACAGGAGTGACCAATGATGCTTTTGTCCCAGAGAATATTTAGCACAAAAACTCCCAAATTGTGGCCCGCTGTTCTGGTGTAGACAAATTTAAATTCAAAGGCATGTTTGAAAGAAGAGTAGAACCTATAGAGGGATGTCAGGCTGGACTAGAAATGCTTTGTGCCTATCCATCTGTTCCACACACCCACATCTGCAGATAGAGACAACCAGACTGTGCTTTGGACACATTTTGATGGTGATTCTGCTTTTCCTAAAGGAAGCTGAGACAGCAGACCTGATGAGATTGCTAAGGTGTGTGAATGCCTGACCAACCATTCTGTTGGATGACTTCGAGGCAGCTACCCAGTCAAAATGTGTCATGTTTCAGTGGCTACTTTGTAAAGAAGGCATACCTGGATGGGCATGAGTCACCAACCACTACTGCAGGTTAGCACATCTAATGGGCAGTGACCATCAGGACCTGTCTTCTCGGGGTCCACATCAGCAGAGAGGCAGATGCAATGCTATGCCATCAGCTACCATGCAACATCGGGCTGGCTCATGCAGTGACTGCAACGGTCAGCTGTGGCCACCAACATTCTGGCATCCTGCGATGCTGACCGATGGAGATGGTGTTGTTTAGTGGCACAGAAGACTACCATCTATGTGACTACAAACCCTGAAGCCACATCATACAGTACTACCTCTACTTCAGCATCCATGAAACAGGTATCCGGTGCCGAACTGCTCTATCACTTGCTTGCAGACTCATGCATGCACCTTCAGTTCCCTTTCACATAATTATTGCCTCTTTCTTCTGAGTCCCTTACCCTTTCAGTTTGGCAAAAGCTGTTAATCGGTGGAGGCTTTTGAAAGGCTTTCAGAATATTTGTCCCTCTGTTGTGACGTTCCCCTTTAATTGTCCCAATTCCTTTAAATTTCACTTATATGCAATGTTGTGCTCTTTGTGTATTCCCTAGACCTGTCCAAATCAGCTACTGAACTGACATCAGAAAAGTGGATGTGAACAGCACATTTTGTATGAATCTGTCAAATTTATATAGCACCTTTCACAACCTCAGGTTGTCCCAAAGTGCTTTACAGCAATGAAGTTTTTTTGAAGTGTAGTCACTGTTGTAATGTAGGGAAACGTGGAGCTCTCTAATCTTCCTATCATTCCCTATTCTAGCACATGGCTGGGAGTACTCTAAAGATTATCACCCTGACATTCCTGCTTCTAGACATACTTCCTAACCTCCTAAATCCTTTTGGAATGACTTCCATTCCGCTAACTTTGTCTCCCACATGGACCATGATGACTGACTGCTCTCCCCCCTCTTCCATAATCTTGTCCAGTCTTTCAAAAATGTTCCTTCCCTGGCACCTGGGAGGTAACAAAGCAACTGGGACTATCAGTCTGTACTGCAAAAATAGCACCCCTCTAACTATCAAGTCACCTATTAATATTGTATTCCTAATTGCTAATCTTCCCTTCTTGCAATGTCTCATTTTTTTGGTGCCCATTGTAATCCATTGGATGGTCCTGCCCAGAGTCCTCATCTTCCCCACAGGAATAAAGTGTTTCAAAGTTGTTGGAGAGGATCATTTTCTCTGGATGTTCCTGCTATAGCCTGCTCATTCTCGCTTTTCCTGACCTGTGGATAGTCACCACTCTTTCCTCTACTACTACCAGCTCACTGTCTCTCATTGGGGTTACTACCCTCTGAAACACTTGGTGCATAAATCTCTGTCCATCCCTGATGTGTTGAATTGACTCTAACTCCGACAAGGTCGAAGATCTTGAGCTCAAGTAATTTCATTTGGAGGCACTACCTGCAGTTGTGTTTGTCTGAGTCGATGTTTGCTACTTGAAACTCCCACTACCTGCAGGAGGCACGTATCACTGTTCCTTCCTGTGCTGCCATTCTTCCAATAAACATTAGTTAAGTTACACAAGTTTCACATTTATATTCTTCATCTACTTCTAATTTCAATGAAACTACCCAACTCCTTCCACCCCTGCTTCAAATGCTCACTTTAGCCAAATTCCCATTTTGGAAATACTATTCCCACCTCACTCCATTACCAGCTCTCATCACCACGTACTACCATGATATGTGAGGTGGACTGTTGGTTTGTTATTGTGAGCGCAGTGTCTGCTTCTGTAGTGTAACTTCAAAGCTATTTTCGGTTTCTTTACACGTTTGCAGTGGCAGCCCCTTTGTTACCAGGGACACAGCATACAATGTTCCGTATTCGAGTGGTCAACATCTACAGGAAAATGCGAGGAGTGATATTAATATTCAGTAATAGTAGATTGCGCACTCCAGAGTGGAGGCACAGACAGGTCCATCTGAGTACTCAAAATTCAGCTCTCCATGCCTGTTCCTGCAAATCGTGATTTTGTGTAGTTCCGTTTTTTTTTTAAACAGTTGCAGTGCAAAATGATTTCTGTTTCCAGTACAAGAAGCTAACCTTTCTGACAGGGCCAAAAACGCAATATCGGCTCGAGATAAAACTGTTTGAAGGTTAGCCTGTTCAGTTTAAAGGGTTAGCAACTCCATTAAAATAGCAGAGAGATGAATGTCATCTGAACATATTAAGCATTTGTCTGCTATTATTGGCACCAGTAATTTATCCTGTTATAGTTTAAGGTTTCAAAAACAGAAATAATTTTGAAATGAACAGCAGTTTGATCACCATCTAAAAGAGAAAAAGAAAGGCTAACGTTTCAGTGTGATACCTCAGGAGAACTCAGTTCTAAGGTTTTGCTTCAGAGATATTGGATCCCTTTATCACTCCTGAAACTATTTAAAAAGTATAAGAAAGAAACATCTTGCATTTATATAGCGCCCAAAGTGCTTCACAGCCAATAAAATACTTTTGAAGTGTAGACATTGTTGTAATGTCGGTAAATGTGGTAGTTAGTTTGCGCACCGCAAGGTCCCACAACCAGCAGTGAGATAAATGACCATTTTTTTTGGTGGTGTTGGGAGGGATAAATATTGACCAGCACACCGTTAAAATTCCCCTGGTCATCTTCAAATAGTGTCTCGGGATCTTTTACATTCACCTCTGAGGATAGATGGAATCCAAGCATCTCATTCGAAAGACAGCACCTCTCACAGTGCAGTGCTCTGTCAGTACTACACTGAAGTAGATTATATGCTCCAGTCTCTGGAGTGGGGCTTGAACCCTCAACCTTCTGACTTAGAGATGACAATGCAATGACCAATCAAAGAATAATAGAATTATAGTATAGTACAGCATGGAAGGAGGCCATTCGGCCCATCGAGTCTGCGCCAGCTCTTTCGAAAAGCAATCCAGTCAGTCCCACTCCCCCGCTCTTTCCCCATATCCCTGCAATTTTTTCTCCTTCAAGTATTTATCCAATTCCCTTTTGAAGGCTACTATTGAATCTGTATCCACCGCCCCATCAGGCAGTACATTCCAAATCCTAACCACTCATTGAGTAAAAAGGTTTCTCCTCATGTCGTCTCTAGTTCTTTTGCCAATCACCTTAAATCTGTGCCCTCTGGTTATCGGCCCTTCAGCCATTGTAATCAGTTTCTCTTCATTTAGTCTATCTAAATGCTTTATGATTTTAAACACCTCTATCAAATCTCCTTTTAGCCTTCTCTGCTCTCAGGAGAACAACCCCAGCTTCTCCAGTCTATCCACGTAACTGTAATTCCTCATCCCTGGAACCATTCTCATAAATCTCTTCTGTGCCCTCGCCAAAGCTTTCACGTCCTTCCTAAAGTGTGGTGCCCAGAATTGGACACAATACTCCAGCGGAGGCCGAACTAGTGTTTTATATAGGTTTAGCCTAACTTCCTGGCTTTTGTACTCTGTGCCTCTATTTATAAAGCCCAGGATCCCATAGGCTTTATTATCTGTTTTGTTAACCTGTCCTGCCACCTTGAAAGATTTGTGCACAAACACTCCCAGGTCTCTCTCTTCTTGCACCCCCTTTAAAATTGTACCATTTAGCGTGTATTGTCTCTCCTCATTCTTCCTACCAAAATGTATCACTTTACACTTTCCTGCATTGAATTTCATCTGCCATGTGTCCACCCATTCCACCAGCCTGTCTACATCCTCTTGAAGTCTATTACTAGCTTCCTCACTGTTTACTATACTTTTAACTTTTGTATCATCTGCAAATTTCGATATTGTGCCCTGTACTCCCAAGTCCAAGTCATTAATGTACATCAAAAACAGCAGTGGTCCTAGGACTGAACCTTGGGGAACACCATTGTATACCTCCCTCCAGGCCGAAGAACAGCTACTCACCACAACTCTCTGTTTTCTATCCCATAGCCAATTTTGTATCCATGCTGCTACTGCCCCTTTTATTCCATGGGCTTCAATTTTGCTGACAAGCCTAATATGTGGTACTTTATCAAACCCCTTTTGAAAGTCCATATACACGACAGCAACTGCACTACCCTCATCCACCCTCTCTGTTACCTCATCAAAAAACTCAATCAAGTTAGTCAAACGCGATTTGCCCTTAATAAATCCATGCTGGCTCTCCTTTATTAGTCCATGCTTGTGAAAGTGGCTGTTAATTTTCTCATGGATTATTGTTGCTAAAAGCTTCCCCACCACCGACGTTAAACTGACTGGCCTGTAATTGCCAGGTTTATCCTTCTTCCCTTTTTTAAACAAGGATGTAACATTTGCAATCCTTCAGTCCTTTGGCACCACCCCTGTATCTAAGGAGGATTGGAAAATTGTGGCCAGCACCTCTGCAATTTCTACCCTTATTTCCCTCAGCAACCTAGGATGTATCCCATCCGGACCGGGTGAATTATCCACTTTAAGTACCGCCAACCTTTCTAGTAACTCCTGTTTATCTATTTCTATCTCATCCAGTATCCCAGCAGTCTCCTCATTTACCATAGCTTTGGCAAAGTCCTCTTCCTTGGTAAACACCGATGCAAAGTACTCATTTAGTACCTCAGCCATGCCTTCTGCCTCCACCGATAGATCTCCATTTTGGTCCTTAATCGGCCCCACCGCTCCTCGGACAACCCTTTTACTGTTAACGATAGCAAAATACTGCGGATGCTGGAAATCCGAAATAACAACAGAAAACGCTGGAAAAACTCAGCAGGCCAGGCAACATCCGTGGAGAGAGAAAGAGAGTTAACGTTTCAGGTCGATGACCTTTCATCAGAACCTTTTACTGTTAATATGCTCATAGAAGACCTTTGGAGTCCATTTTATGTTAGCCACCAATCTATTCTCATACTGTTTCTTAGCCCCTCTTATTTCCTTTTTTAATTCTCCTCTGTAGTTTTTATATTCAGCCTGATTCTCCCTTATATTATCAAGCTGACATCTGTCATACGCCCCCTTTTTTTTGCTTCATCCTACTCTCTAACTCCTTTGTCATTCAATGAGCTCTGGCTTTGGTTGCCCTTGTGGGAATGCACCTAGACTGTACCCAAACAATCTCCTCTTTAAAGTCCACCCATCGCTCCATTACATTTCTGCCTGCCAGTCTTTGACTCCAGTTTACCTGGGTCAGATCCCTCCTCGATTCACTGAAATTAGCCCTCCTCCAGTTATGTATTTTTATTCTAGATTGCTGCTTGTCCTTCTCCATAACTAATCTAAACCTTATGAACACTATTCCTGAGATGCCTCCCAACTGTAACATTCTCCACTTGACCCAATTCGTTCCCCAGGACTAGATCCAGCAATGCCTCCTTCCTCGTTGGGCAGGAAACATACTGATCAAGAAAATTCTCCTGAACAAACTTTAGAAATTCCTCCCCTTCTCTGCCCTTTAACACAATCACTGCCCCATTCAATATTGGAGTAGTTAAAGTCTCCCATTAGCACTACTCGAAAGTTCTTGCACCTTTCAGTAATGTCTTTGCAAATTTGTTCCTCTATCTCCTTTCCACTATTTGGTGGCCTATAAAATACACCAAGTAACAAAATAGGCTAACACATATGAAATAGTTAGGTCAGCATATCTTCAATCTTGCTAATACCCCATCTGCCTACGTGGGGTGCTATGAGGTTGGACAGAGATAAATGCAATAGTTAACCAGTGTTGTCTGAACAAGGTAGAATGCACCGCCAGGTAGGATTATTGTAGGTGCGAATTGTAAAAGATTTCCGTTCACAAATTAACATAATGTCAGGAGTTAGATTTGCAATGAAAGGAACTGAACCCTGTAAATCTGTACTGAAGTCGCGATAGCTACTTTTATTTTCATACTTAAAATATCTGTAACCTTTTCAGGATAAATTATTTTTTATTTGAAAGATAGAATTAGGCTCCAAAATGCCCAAAAAAAAGCACCAAATGAAGTGTCAAAAATCCTAATTTTCTGAGGGCTATTTTTCCCAGAAAATATACTTCATGCCTTCATTACTCATATTCCACTTTGGTAACTTCTAAATCCATCACTGATGAAAACTGTGATTTTGTGTCCTTTAAGTTTTGTTCCTCTGCAATAAAAGCAATGGAATGTTGAATATAGCTATGGCTTAAATTAGGAAAGGCCCAACTCCCCCTGTACTTTCATTTAACTCCTTGTCTTCACGTGTCATGAAGCCTATGCTCAGAGCTGTTCTTGACTTATCAGATTTGCTGAAGCTGTTAGTCAGGTTTTGCTAGTTATCTGGGTTAGTATGTATGATATATTAGATGATAGCAAGGATGGTTAAGCAGTAATCATACAATTGGCCATTTTGAATGCCTGTAGCTTAAGAATGTAAGTGCACCAAAACCAGATGTAGATTATCAAATTGAAATACTTCCCATACCCTTTATTCATGCTCTTTGCAAAAAGGCCACAGGCAAACGAAATTCCAAGGGAAGTCTATACTTCCTATGAGCCAAAACTTGACTTATGTGCAAAATATCTGCAAAAGTGTTTAGTTCACAAATCAACTTAATGTTCGGGGTTAAATTTGCAATGAAAGGAACTGAACCCTGTAAAGCTGTACTGAAGTCCCTAAAGCTACTTTAAGTCAAACACAGATCTGAAATGTAATGGAGCAATGGGCAAACGTGTTGCCACAATGAACCCATCTACTATTGGGATAGGAACTGTAAATAATAAAATCTATCAACTGTGCACTTCAGATTTGGTTGAAAAATGCTTCACAGATCAGTTAGCTCAGGCTAAAGATGTCAATTTGTGTTTATTAAAAAGTAAAATTGTAAAGAAACAAACTGTTGCTTTCAAACCAAAAGCTTTTTGAGGTGCATTTTATGTAAACGCATACCTTTGCACTCCTGGAGTCCTGCGACACTGTAACAGCCTGGATATGCAATTTAACTGCATGAACTGAACTAAGGAACTTGGAAATCTTGTCATCTTTCTCCCCAGATTCGAGCAGCTTCTGGTCACTGAACTGTCAAGGAAGATAGATTTCAACGGTATAAGAGCAGTCTCTAGGTTACCTGACTAAAACAATTTCTATATCTGTAAAGCAAAGCTGTGAGAGTCACGGCAACATGGCGCCCTGGTGGGATTGCCACAACTGACGATGGCTTGGTTGTTTACAAACAGATGGTGGGGGACTGATTAGAAATTGGAAGCATATTTATTTTTAATCTTTCAACTGTTCAAAAAACAGTTGCGCTTGCAATGGACTGGGAGGCCAGACAATTGAATGCCTGGTGATCCCTATTAATTATTTCTATCTTCTGGGTGAGCTTTGCATCTTCTAATCTTTGTTAGGCAATAGAAATTGGTTGGTCCTAAGTGACCATATGTGCCTGATTGGAAACTACAAATGAGGCCAGCTATTGTTTTTATAAAGGATTTATAATTTGATTAGCTTTACTTCAAAGTGCTCCTGGGCAACTCAAAGTTTTCACAACCGGGAGCAAATTCCTCAGCAATTTAGCATTGTAGTGACATCAGATGGAGGGATGTAAAGTCATACATAGAAAAACAATAGCAACGCTTTTCAGCTAGCAGTTCACAGAAACCAATTTAGATTTGGCCATTTTATTCCAGCTACAATTTTAGATAACAAGATAAAATATAGAATCCTGGATAACAAATTGCTGAAGAAGTATTGAAGTACAAAAGTTCAATAACAATTTGCATTTATATAATGGTGTTAGCATAATCCCAAAGTACTTTACAGAAGCAAACATAGCTGCTGAGCAGTAATAGAACTAGGGAACATGTCCAAAGGCATGGTCAAAGAGAGAAGTTATGAGGAGGTTTTAAGGCGGGGAGAGAGGTAGCAAGTTGGAAGAATTGATGGAAAGAAGAACTGAGGCAGAAGAGTGGAGGGTGTGCACAGACACTTGGGGCTCGGTGAGGTTGCCATGAAAGGATTTGTAAGTAAGGTCAAAGATTTTGGAAATCAATGTATTGGGAACAGGCAGCCAATTGAGGTTGGCAAGGACAGGAGTGATGGGGGTTAAGGGCTTAGTGAGGGATTGGGTGCAGGAATTTCAAATTAATAAGAGTTTATTGAGAGTGGATTAGGAAGGCTAGCAAAGAGAGTATTATAGAAGTCAAGCCTGGTGGTGATGAAACTGTGAATGAGGTTCCAGTGGATATAAGGTAAGAGCAGAGATAGGAATAGGTGGACTTGGTGTTAGATAGAATATATGATTTGAAGCTCAGCTCAGGTTGCATATCATCAGGTTCAATCTCCAGTGTCAGCTGTGGCTCAGTTGGTAGCACACTCGCCTCTGAGTCAGAAGGTTGTGGGTTCAAGTCCCACTCCGGGGAAGCTAGGCTGACACTCCAGTGCCGTGCTGAGGGAGTGCTGCACTGTCGGAGGTGCATTCTTTCGGATGAGACGTTAAACCGAAGCCCTGTCTGCTTTCTCAGGTGGATATAAAAGATCGCATGGCACTATTTTGAAGAAGAGCAGGGAAGTTATCCCCGGTGTCCTGGCCAATAGTTATCCCTCAACCAACATAACAAAAACAGATTATCTGGTCATCATCGCATTGCTGTTTGTGGGAGCTTGCTGTGCGCAAATTGGCTGCCGCGTTTCCCACATTACAACAGTGACTCCACTTCAAAAATACTTAATTGGCTGTAAAGCGCTTTGGGACGTCCGGTGGTCGTGAAAGGCGCTATATAAATGCAAGTCTTTCTTTAAGTATGCAGGCAAGGAGGGTATGGAATCAGAGGATAGTTGGTGGGAGCTAAGCAGAATGGTTTTAACTATCTAAGAAGGAGAAATTTACGGCTTATATATAAGTTGACAAGCAGTCAGATAGTACAGTAGTGATCATAGAGTTGAGGGTGGCAGCGGAGCGGGAGAACTGGGTGTCATCGGCATACATGAGAAAACTGATATTTCCTCATGAATGATGTCATTGAGGGGTAGCATGTAGACAAGGACTAGGAGTGGATCCAGGAGGGAACCTTGGGGCACCCGCAGGGTGACAGTGAGAGAGAAGCCATTGCAAGAGATATGCTGGCTATGTTGGAATGGGTAGGAGTGGAGCAAAGCAAAAATGGTGCTATGGAGAAGGGCCAGAGAAGAGATGGTGGAGAGAATGGAGTAATCGACTGTCGACCTCTGCAGCGAGTTCAAGGAGAACAAGAATGGATCACTCGCGGTGGTTGCAGTGACAACGAATAACATTGATGACTTTGACCAGAGCAGGCTCAGTGCTGTGGGCAGGTGGAAACGGAAATGAAGGCATTTTAACAGGAAGTGATGGGAAATATAAGCATGGATTTGATTGGGCATGACCTGTTCAAGGACCTTAGAGAAGAAAGGAAAATTTGAGGTTTATGGTAGAGCGAACTAAAGTGATTTTCAGGACTTTTTGAAGTGGGGGTACAACAGCAGTTTTGAAGGGTGGGGAATGGTGCCTGATGACGGGGTGATGTTGACCATGTACAGTGTCACCGAGCCTTAGGTCAAGGATAAGTCCCGTTCCTTGTTCGCATGTATTTGATATGTGGACTAAGCTCCTACTATTCTTACGATAGCAAAATACTGCAGATGCTGGAAATCCGAAATAACAACAGAAAACGCTGGGAAAAACTCAGCAGGCCAGGCAGCATCCGTGGAGAGAGAAACAGAGTTAACGTTTCAGGTCGAAGACCTTTCGTCAGAAGTGGAAAAAAGCAGGAAATGAAATAGATTTTGAAGCAAGTTTAATGCTGGGAAAAGGGGGAGGGGATGAAAGGACAAAAGGGAAGGTCAGTGATGGGATAGAAAGCAGGAGAGATTAAGAGACATTAAGAAATATTCAAGGCAAGAGGCGGTGGTAATGTGACAGGTTGAGGAACAAAGGATGGCTCCACATGAAGTGTGAAATGCGCTGGCAGAATGAAGGACAGCTGCCAGCTTCTGGGAGGGAAGAAAAAAAAAGGCCAAACAAAAGGGTGGATAAAAAATTTAAATAAAAAAAAATATATATATATATGTGATGGGGGCCGGGGTTATGATCTGAAATTGTTGAACTCTATGTTGAGTCCAGAGGGCTGTAGAGTGCCTAAACGAAAGATGAGGTGCTGTTCCTACTATTCTTGTTGCTCATAACCTTCCTGTAGATACAAAGATGTGCATAGTTGTACGCAAAAGTCATTGAGATGATATATATAAGCTTTTATGAAAATTGTGCAAGAATCAGACAATTAATAAAAACTTTTTTCCACAGTCTTTCTGCCGTTTTTTTGTTTTTTTTTGCACTCCTGATTCTAGTCCTGCTCAAAATTGCATCCAGCAACAGGAGCTTCAGGGTGACAAAGTTTTCAGGTGGCAAGATCTGTGGTGCCAGCATGGAATTGGCATGCAAAGGACTGGTATATCAAGCAGGGATCTCTGTGCTGGATCCTCGCTTGATTCATGCCGTGTGCAATCTTCTGGCCAACGTTTTTAGGGAAGCCTAAAATACTCTTGGACGAAATGTGTCAGAGCTTCATGAAAGCCCCATTTCCTATCAGGATTTACCTGGTGTAGCAATTTCCTGATTTTCCTGTGCGCTCAGCTTGCCCTTATAAAATGGGAAATCATGTTCTGACCTTTCAGTAGCTGAATACTTAAAGCTGAAATGCTGCATATTTCATTACTGTAATCGAAATTCATGAAATGTGTATTAAGTTTAATGCTCTTATTTAAAGTTTTTTGAAGGCAGAAGGAAGAGGATGAAAGGGCAGATGCTAGGCAGGTTCCTTTGCACCAGAGGCAGAACCCCCAGCACCCACCCATGCAGCTGTTTGTACAATCCCAGTCACATTTACTTAAGAATATCCGAGGAGAACTCCCTTTGCTGCCTCCCCTTCGCCAGGGAGGCAGTCACAGAGATGGACCATCTGCTGGAGTCTGACATTCAGACACTGTTGACAACACAAATATCAATGCAATGGCTGTGAAAGCGACCACAGCACTGAATTTATATGCTTCCAGCTCCTTTCCGAGCTATCTCAGGAGACATGCAGCATCAGTCAATCTACAATGTACAGATGCTTCAAGCAGGTCACTGATATGTTATTCATCAAGGAAAACATCTTCATCACTTTCCCCTTGGAAAAACAACAGAAGAATGAGAAGGCACTACAATGTTTCTGCTTTGCAAGATTCCCAAAGCCCAGGACATTATCGATGGCACCTATGTGCCCCCTCTGGACTGCTACACACAATGCCTTGGTGCTCATGAACTGAAAGCGGTTCCACTCCATCAATGTCGAGGTACTCAGTGAACAATACAGGATGATGCAGGTCAATACCAGCTTCAAAGGCAACAGTCAGCATTCCTTTAATTTAAGGCAGTCTCTTGTGCCTCGCTTATTTAGTAGAAGTCAGACTGTAAGGAAGGCTTCTGAAAGATAAAGGTGGTCAGTCCTGACTCATGATATTCTTGCAACAGCCAGGAACGCCAGACCTGTGCAGCCACCAATATTGTTACTAAGCACAATAATGGGCCTCCTTTAGCAGCACGTCTGATGTCTGGCCAGATCAGCGGGTGTATTGCAGTGCAGCCCTGCCAAGGTCATTGCTTTATGCTGCACACTACATTACTTCGCCAGCTAGAGAGGTCTAATTATGGGGCAGCTGACTAAGAAGGGCCAGCCACATTGAAAGGCAAAGCAGGACACTGACAATGACCTGCTGAAACATCTTTCCAAGCAGCAAGAGTAGCGCACAAGGCTCTCAGAGACTAGGGGCTGGATTTTCAATGACCCGTGGAGTCGGGTTTGGAGGCGTGTGGGGGGTTAAAGTTGCAGAATCGGGGGTCCCGACCCCATCCCGACTCCATTCCGCCTCCACGCAATTTTGACAAAATTGGTCGCGGGGTTCCCGACTCCGTCCCGCCTCCAAAAGACGGGAGAGGCCATTAAAGCCCTTAACAAGCCTCTCCCCTCTCTCTCTCTCTCTCTCTGAGATGCTGCTCATTTTGCATCCAGGTCCTCTCTCAGCAAAGGCCAGGCAGTCTCTGACCTGCAATGATGACATCATCAGAGGCGACTTTCAGACTGAAAACACTAATTGGTTCATGGGTTCCCACATGCTGGAACTCAATTGCCCAATTAGGTGAAAATTGCATCAATCTCCCACATCCAATTGCAGTCGGGTGGATAACACGAAATGCGGATGACACGACCTTAACCCACCCCAGTATCAAAATCCAGCCCATAATCTTCACTTGTGCTTCACCCACCCAGTTCAATAATGGCTCTGTGCACAAAGCCAGTTTCTTTCCTTCTTTCCTTTTTATCTACCATGTTTTTTGCACCACTAAACATACACTCCCTGGATAAAGTTGATGTGAAGTGCCATAAAATGTAATGCCCTAAAATTGATGAATGTATGTGTTTGGTATGTTTTTACTGATAACCATCATACAGGGCTGCACAGATGCAAGTGGCAAACTCTTCTGCAGATGCCAACCGGCCTTACAGGGTTCTTTGGGCAGACCCAAATGACTGAAGGTAATTATTGTGCAAATTTTTATGAAGCCTGAATCTCAGCTCTTTTGCGCCTGAGAAAGGACGCATTCTAGCCCTCGAGCCAGCAGGTTCCTGTTCCTCCACTCTTACCATGATATGTTGCTGCCCACTGGTGTGTGTCTGTGCCGGTACTTGCAACAGGTGGAGTAAGTGGTGCTGGATGCTGTGAGCTGCTATCTTCTTCTGTGCCACTGGAAGCTCTGACCAGTTCTTGGGGGACTCTTGTACAAACAGAAGATGTTGGAATGTTAATACGTTAGAATTCTGGTTTGAAACCACCCCTTTAAATAGCACAAATGGTGCGTGTCTTGGTGATGTGCTTGAGTATACGCCCATGTGTGACAGTGTAACAGGAAAAGTGTGCTACTCACTCTGAACTTTGGGCAGGCCGCTGGCTTCTGCTCTACATTCTGCCTCCTCTCCTCCTATGCTTTCAATCACCAGGATTTCGAGAGTGGCCTTTGGAAAGAGACTTAAGGACAGAAACTAACAGAGTTTTGCTGACCAGCAGATATTGTGTATCTACTGAGTCAAGGGAGAAAAACTTTTTATTAATTATTAACTGCCATACTATGCATATTGATCTGGACTTCAAAGGAGAGTGCGTGTAAAAGGGAGAAAAGACATCTAACAATTTATTTTCCCAATGAACTGTCAAAGAAATTTGCGAATGCTTGAATGGATATTTTCACCTGGATTTGAGGTGAAGGTGAGGTCAAGTCATTCAGCGTATGATATCACAAGGGAGGGAATTCATCTTTGTACTTTCACTTCATCGTGCATCAGATTATGTGTTTGTTTCATGTCATAAATGAATTTTTCTTACAATTTTTAATGCATTTCTTTCTAAGATATTCTGCCGATTGTCAGCATTTCTACCCTTTTCAGGACATTTTCTAGTTAATTCTGTGTTTTCCCTTTACGCTCTACTCATACACACGACCAAAATTGAGTGCTGTCTGTTATTTGCTTTGTGTTTCAATGACTTTAGATTCTTTGCTAGCTTTGCTTTGCCAAACTGCAGTTTAATATATTGTTAGAGGGAAATTCTGGCTGATTAAGAAAATCACTGTCCTCAGATGTTGAGCTCTTTGTTCTGGTACTGTTCTGTGTCAGGAATAATAAGACTGCCACCTTTTGATGTTCTCTGACTGAATGAAATCCCCAGTTTCCTGTCAATGAAGCTTCCTGCTCCAAGATAAAAGAGATGTTTTTATGGAGTGAATGGTAACCTTATGTATGTACTCAGTGCCATTCATTGTATTCACCCAACAACCCTCACCTTCTGAATCAATGGTCACATCGAATGATAATCACAAAGCTGACCACTCTGCCAATTGCCAAATGCCGTGGGACAGCAAGGGCAAACATTTTGCTTTAGTGCCTGATAGTCAGGCACATCTTGAATGGTAACCTTGAACAAGAATGGCTACTGGATAATCAGTAAGAGTATCACGTTTTCCAGTAAATAACATCTGAAGTAGAATGCATTATTAAATACTTCTGTTTGCATTACTTAACCTACTTTCAGCATACAGTAGTGGCCATGTTAATACTTTAGATCAAACGCCATGTTAAGTTACCTTAAAAATGTAAAGGATAAGGGTAAATTTATCTGGCATTGAACCTGACTCGCCAGAAGTGCGGATCAAAGAATCAGTCGCAGAGGTCAACTTGCTCGGTTCACTGGACTCCGTATTTTGCGGTGGAAAATTGGGAGGTCGCGAATCATGCACATTGACCTCCACACCTGATTCTCCGAGCTACATTCCTATTGAGTAAAGCTCTGTGCCAGGAGTGCAACCGTGTAAAATGTGCCCTTGTGCTTCCAGTTTATATTTTTTAATACTCACTATGATGGTGAGGAATTTTACTGCTCAGGAAACATTTTTTTTCCCCATTATAGGCACCTCCAACAGCATGAAGCATTCCAAATCAATTATAACACGAGCCTGAAACTAAGTGAAGCTCCCATTACCATGTTCACAACAATTGACTAAAAAGAGCACTATCTTATTGAAAACACCTTTGGCAAATGAGTTTGGTTTTGGAAAGTATGGCAGTGAGATGGGCTACAAGGTCATGCTGTAATTTGCAACTGGTGTATCAGTTAAATATTGAAAATAATATTTGTGCTGTGGTGGGGAAGCTTCCAAGTTTTCTTGTGGTGTCTCTTCTACATTAATTGTACATTAGATATGATTATGGAAACCTTTTCAGGGCAGGACAGCAAAACAACCCCAAACTCTAACCAGGCAGTGGAATTTTCAATTCACTATGCCTATTATATGTTCTATCTGTATCCTTCTGTGGGGATGTTCCTCAATATATTTTCTTCCTGCCGCACTTCATGCACTCTGCAGCCGTGTCACAGCCTGAGAGGCTTTCCCAGGATTCATCCATCGAGGGTGGAAATTCCATGAAATAATGGTAGGACTGTTGACTGAAGTAGAATAAATGCATTGTTCCAAATGATCACGTTGCACCCTTGCTCTGCCCCCTTCCTCATTTTTGCGGCCTCCCGTGCTGTTGTTGGCCGTCTGCTGAAGGGCTCACAACTTTGTCCTGCCAAACATTATGCTCAGCAGCTGACCCCAGGATCTCTGATGGGGTCAGCGTCCTTGGATGTTGACGGGCAGAAGACCCGCCCTGCTGAATTTCAGGGTCAGAATGTCTAAACATTTTTATTCTAAAATGTACTGCATTGGAGGTGTCCATACCAATAATGTCTTGGTAATTAAACCACAAAAAGCGTCATATGAAAGAAAGAAACAATAGCATTTATATAGTACCGTATCATGTCCTCAAAGTGATTTATATCCAATGAATTCCCTTTGAAATGTGGCCACGGTTTTGTGGACAATTGCAGCAGCCAATTTCCACACAACAAGGTTCCCCAAGCAGCAGATGAGATGACTGACCGGTTAATCTGTTTTTAGTGGTGATGGTCCAGGGAAGAATGTTGGCCAGAATACCAGGTGAACTTCCTGCTTTGACTAGCACCATGACATCTTTTCTATCTAACGAAACAGAGAGATGGAGCCTCAGTTAAACATCTCAAAACCACTTCCAACAAAACAGAACCCTCTTGGTCTGGCATTGAAGTGTCAGTCTGGATGATGTGCTCAATTTCTAGAATTACCTCGACATCCATCAAAGTAGGTAAGGCAAAGAACTATAAATAACAGAATAAGAGGTTTTGGTTCTCTGCATTTTAAACAAGTTTTGGAAAGGGTAAATAAAAACGGAAAATGCTGGAGACACTCAGCAGGTCAGGCAGCATCTGTGAAGAGAGAAACAGAGTTAACGTTTCAGGTCGATGACCTTTTGTCAGAACTGGAAAAAAGCAGGAAATGGAACAGATTTTAAAGCAAGTTTAGGGGCTGGGAAATGGGGGAGGGGATGAAAGAACAAAAGGGAAGGTCTGTGATAGGATAAAAGGCAGGAGAGGTTAAGAGACTTTAAGAGATATTTAAAGCAAAAGGAGATGGTAATGGGACAGGTTAAGAAACAAAGGATGGCTCTAGATGAAGTGTGAATTGCGCTGGCAGAATGAAGGACAGCTGCCATGTGGGAGAGAAGAACAAAAGGCACAAACAAAAAGTGTGGATAAAAAATATATATATGATAGGGGCCGAGGTTATGATCTGAAATTGTTGAACTCTATGTTGAGTCCAGAGGGCTGTAGAGTGCCTAATCGAAAGATGAGGTGCTGTTCCTCGAGCTTATGCTGAGCTTCCGTGGAACAATGCAAGAGGCCGAAGACGGTGAGGTCTGAGTGGGAGTGGTGTAAAGAATTAAAGTGACAAGTGACCGGGAGCTCGGGGTCCCCCTTACGGACTGAACGGAGGTGTTCCGCAAAGCGGTCACCCAATCTGCGTTTGGTCTCCCCAATGTAGAGGAGACCGCATCGTGAGCAGCGAATACAGTATACTAAATTGCAAGAAGTACTGTACAAGTAAATCGCTGTTTCACCTGGAAGGGGTGTTTGGGGCCCTGGACAGTGGGAAGGGGGGAGGTATAAGGGCAGGTGTTGCACCTCCTGCGCTTGCACGGGAAGGTGCCGGGCGAAGGGGAAGGGGTGATGGGGGTGATAGAGGAGTGGACTAGGGTGTCACGGAGGGAGCGGTCCCTATGGAATGCTAAAAGGGGAGGTGAGGGGAAGATGCATTTGGTGGTGGGATCACGCTGGAGGTGGCGGAAATGGCGGAGGATGATCCGTTGAATGTGGAGGCTGGTGGGGTGAAAGGTGAGGACAAGGGGAACTCTATCGTGGTTCCGGGAGGGAGGGGCAGGGGTGAGGGCAGAAGTGCGAGAGATAGAACGGACACGGTCGAGGGCTGTGTCAACCACTGTAGAGGGGAATCCTTGGTTGAGGAAAAAGGAAGACATGTCGGAAGCACTGGTATGGAAGGTGGCACCGTCAGAGCAGATGCAGCGGAGACGGAGAAACTGGGAGAATGGAATAGAGTCCTTACAGGAGGCGGGGTGGGAGGAAGTGTAGTCCAGGTAGCTGTGGGAGTCAGTGGGCTTGTAGCGAATGTTTGTCAATAACCTATTCCCAGAAATGGAGACGGAGAAGTCGCGGAAGGGAAGGGAAGAGTCGGAGATGGGCCATTTGAGGGTGAGGGAAGGGTGGAAATTGGAAGCAAAGTGAATGAAATTATCTAGTTCAGGGAGAGAGCAGGAAACGGCACTGATACAGTCATCGATGTACCAGAAAAAGATGTGAGGGAGGGGACCCGGGTAGGACTGGAACAAAGAATGTTCCACATATCCCACAAAAAGGCAGGCATAGCTAGGACCCATGCGGGTTCCCATAGCAACACCTTTGATTTGGAGGAAATGAGTGGAGTCAAATGAGAAGTTGTTCAATGTGAGAACAAGTTCAGCCAGGCGGAGGAGGTTGGTGGTGGATGGGGACTGGTTGGGCCTCTGTTCAAGGAAGAAGCGGAGTGCCCTCAGGCCATCCTGGTGGGGGATGGAGGTGTAGAGGGATTGTGCGTCCATAGTGAAAAGCAGGCGAAAGGTCTTCGACCTGAAACGTTAACTCTGTTTCTCTCTCCACGGATGCTGCCTGGCCTGCTGAGTTTTTCCAGCGTTTTCTGTTGTTATTTTGTGAAAAGGAGGCGGTTGGGGCCAGGAAACTGGAAACTGTTAAAGTGGCGGAGGGTGTCGGAAGAGTCACGGATGTAGGTGGGAAGAGACTGGACAAGGGGAGAAAAAATAGAGTTGAGATAGGAAGAGATAAGTTCCGGGGGGCAAGAACAGGCTGAAACGATGGGTCTACCAGGGCAGCCCTGTTTGTGGATCTTGGGAAGGAGGTAGAAGCGGGCTGTGCGGTGTTGGGGAACTATGAGGTTGGCGGCCTTGGGGGGAAGGTCTCCAGAGGAGATGAGGTCAGTGACCGTCTTGGAAACGGTGGCTTGATGTTTGGTAGTGAGGTCATGGTCCAGGCGGAGGTAGGAGGAGGAGGTGTCGGAGAGTTGGCGTTCAGCTTCCGCTAGGTAGAGGTCGGTTCGCCAAACAACAACAGCACCACCCTTGTCAGCAGGTTTAATGACAATGTCGGGGTTGGATCTGAGAGAATGGAGTGCTGCAAGTTCAGAGGGAGGTAGGTTGGAGTGAGTGAGGGGAGCAGAGAAATGGAGACGGCCGATGTCACGACGGCAGTTTGCAATGAAAAGATCTAGAGAGGGTAAGAGGCCAGAGAGAGGGGTCCGGGTAGAACGAGAATTCTGAAAGCGGGAGAAAGGGTCAGCCGTGTGGGGGGAAGACTCCTGGCCAAAGAAGTGGGCACGGAAAGGGTAGCTAAGTTGTATTACAAATATTATATCTGTGAGGCCTGTATCTTTCAGTATCAGTAAACTGTGTAGAATTTTCACCTCGTGTCAACTGTGTGACGTATTGTTTAGTAAATTCTCTGAATTGCAGTGGTGGGCAAACTGCTGTCATGTTTAGGCTGCAACAGGATTGTGAAAACATCAGAAACCACACTCTAGGTCTGTAGGCAATGTCACAGAAGATCTACTAGTTAATTACACAATTCTGAAGCTCTGTTATGCTTCTTTAGGCAAATGTATCTAAAATAAATAGATCAGTACATGTGGTTAATTTAAAAAAAGGAAGAAATTAATAAATGTGTTTCCTGCATATGGCATAATTAATGTTTTTCTATATATGCGAGATGTATATGTAGTTTTATTTGGACCCAAGTTGGAAGAATACCAATCCCCATAACAGCTTTACCCCTCCAGGTTCCATAAAATGTGTGAATGTTCTGCACGATCCTCTTGACCACAGTATGGATATGATATTTCTATGAGGGAAGCTGGTTTTAATCCCTTAAGTACCGTGACAGAATTAAAGAAGCCAGTACCATAATGTTAACATAGGAATTGCTGGATGAAAAAAGGCCAAGGTCCATCTAGTAGTTGCATGATACAATGATGGTAGAGTTGTTGACTAATTATAGCAATCAATCTCTATCAATTAGTCTTCAACAGACCCAGACATGAGGCGAGAAAATCCCCAGTCGCGGAAAGCTTTAGGCACCATAGGTCCAAAGTCCTCTATTCCTTTCAAACATGCTACACTTTATCATATGTCATGTCTCAAATTACTTTCTACTGTATCTCAAAATATTATTTTCTCTCATTTGAATGAATCAATACTATCTGTTTTCACCATCTTTCTATTTGATTAGAGTTAAGAAATAATAGAGGTGCCATTATACTACTAGGTGTATACTACATTCTGTCAGTGTCAGCTGTGGCTCAGTTGGTAGCACACTCGCCTCTGAGTCAGAAGGTTGTGGGTTCAAGTCCCACTCCAGGGACTTGAGCACATAAAGCTAGGCAGACACTCCAGTGCAGTATTGAGGGAGTGCGGCACTTTCGGATGAGACGTTAAACCAAGGCCCGGTCTGCTCTCTCAGGTGGACGTAAAAGATCATGATCGTATTGAATGGTGGAGCAGGCTCGACGGGCTGAATGGCCTACTCCTGCTCCTAGATTCTATGTTTCTATCCCATGGCACTCTTTCGAAGAAGAGCAGGGTTATCCCCGGTGTCCTGGCCAATATTTATCCCTCAACCAACATAACAAAAACAGATTATCTGGTCATCATCACATTGCTGTTTGTGGGACCTTGCTGTGTGCAAATTGGCTGCCACGTTTCCCACATTACAATAGTGACTCCACTTCAAATAGTACTTCATTGGCTGTAAAGCGCTTTGAGACGTCCGGTGGACATGAAAGGCGCTATATAAATGCAAGTCTTTCTTTCTTTCTTTTATAGGCCACCTACTAGTGGGAAGGATATAGAGGAGCAAGTTTGCAGGGAAATTACAGAGAGGTGCAAAAACTATAGAGTAGTGATAATGGGGGACTTCAACTATCCTAATATAGACTGGGATAGTAATAGCATAAAGTGCAGAGAAGGGGATGAATTTCTGAAGTGTGCTCAAGAGAACTTTTTTGATCAGTACGTTTCCGGCCTAATGAGGAAGGAGGAGGCATTACTGGATCTGGTTCTGGGAATGAGGTAGGTCAAGTGGAGCAAATTTCAGGGGAACATTTAGGGAACAGTGATCATAGTATCAAAAGGTTTAGATTAGCTATGGAAAAGGACAGGGAGCAATCTAGAGTAAAAATGCTTAATTGGAGGAAGGCCAATTTCAGTGGGTTGAGAATGGATCTGGTCCGGGTAAATTGGAATCAAAGATAGGCAGGCAAAACTGTAATCGAACAATGGGCTGCCTTTAAAGAAGCGATGGTTTGGGTACAGTCGAGGTACATTACCGGGAAGGGGAAAGGTAGGGCAACCAAAGTCAGAGCTCCCTAGATGAAGCAGAAAAAGGGGGTGTATGACAGATGTCAGGTTGAGAATGCAAGTGAGAACCAGGCTGAATATAGAAAGTTCAGAGGGGAAGTGAAAAAGAAAATAAGAGGGTCAAAGAGAGAGTATCAGAATAGATTGGCAGCTAAAATAAAAGGGAATCCAAAAGTCTTCTATAGGCAGAAAATAGTAAATGGGTAGCAAGAGGAGGGGTGGGGCCAATTAGGGACCAAAAATGAGACCTACGCATGGAGGCAGAGGACATAGCTGAGGTACTAAATGAGTACTTTGCATCTGTCTTTACCCAGGAAGATGATGTGTGAAGGAGGAGGTAGTTGAGATACTGGATGGGATAAAAATTGATAAAGAGGAGGTACTAGAAAGGCTGTCTGTACTTAAAGTAGATAAGTCACCAGGACCGGATGGGATGCATCCTAGGATGCTGAGGGAAGTAAAGGTGGAAATTGCGGAGGTACTGGCCATAATCTTCCAATCCTCCTTAGATATGGGGGTGGTGCCAGAGGACTGGAGAATTGCAAATGTTACACCCTTGTTCAAAAAAGGGTGTAAGGATAAACCCAGCAACTACAGGCCAGTCAGTTTAACCTCAGTAGCGGGGAAGCTTTTAGAAACGATAATCCAGGACAAAGTTAACAATCAGTTGGGCAAGTATGGATTAATTAAGGAAAGCCAGCACGGATTTGTTAAAGGCAAATCATGTGTAACTAACTTAATTGAGTTTTTTGATGAGGGAACAGAGAGGGTTGATGAGGTCAATACGGTTGATTTGGTGTACATAGATTTCCAAAAGGTGTTTGACAAAGTGCCACATAATAGGCTTGCCAGCAAAGTTGAAGCCCGTGGAATAAAAGGGACAGTGGCAGCATGGATACAAAATTGGCTAAGTGACAGGAAACAGAGAGTAGTGGTGAACAGTTGTTTTTCGGACTGGAGGAAGATACACAATGATGCTCCCCAGAGGTCGGTGCTAGGACCACTGCTTTTCTTAATATATATTAATGACTTGGACTTGGGTGTACAGGGCACAATTTCAAAATTTGTAGATGACGCAAAACTTGTAAATATAGTGAACAGTGAGGATACATGGCAGATGAAATTTAACGCAGAAAAGTGCAAAGTGATACATTTTGGTAGGAAGAAAGAGGTGAAGCAATATAAACTAAAGGATACAATTCTAAAGGATGTGCATAAACAGAGAGACCTGGAGGTATATGTGCACAAATCGTTGAAGGTGGCAGGGCAGGTTGAGAAAGCAGTTAAAAAAGCATACGTTATCCTGGGCTTCATAAATAGAGGCATAGGGCTGGATTTTGTCTTGGGGTCGGGTTGGGGTCGTGTAATCCGCATTTTGGGCTGGATTTTGAATGACCCATAGAGTCGGGTTTGGAGGCGTGTGGGGGGTTAAATTTGCGGGGTCGGGGTTTCCGACCCCATCCCAACTCCATCCCGCCTCCACGCAATTTTGACAAAATCAGTCATGGGGTTCCCGGCTCCATCCCACCTCCAAGAGGCGGGAGAGGCCATTAAAGCCCTTAACAAGCTCTAAATTGGCTCTGTAATGCCATTTTGAAATGTTTTAGCTAGTTTAACCCTTTTCTGACATGAAGTACGCCTGGTGTGAAACACTCCAGTGAAACCTGGCGGGAGCACAAGTGGACAGCTGACTATCAGCTGCAGGTCCACTATTACAACGGAGATGTGATGAAGGTAGTAGTAGTATTAGGTCTGAAAGTCGCCGCTGCTGCATTGAATGTGTTCAGAGACTGCCTGGCCTTTGCTGTGAGAGGACTTGGATGCAAAAAAATTCATTCTCTCTCTCGCTCTCGCTCTCTCTCGCTGTCTCTCTCTCTTCTCCCCCCCATCATATTTTGCATCCAGGTCCACTCACATCAAAAGCAAGCCAGGCAGGTCCTCTCTCACCAACAGTCTCTGAGACTAGGCAGTCAGCAATGATGACATCATCAAAGGCGACTTTCAGACTGAAACCACTAATTGGTTCATGGGTTCCCACATGCTGGAACTCAATTGCCCAATTAAGTGAAAATTGCATCATTTATCCACATTAATCTGGAGCCGGGGGGGAAACACGGAATGCGGATTACACGACCCCAAGACAAAATCCAGCCCTTCGTGTTTCCCCCCCGACTCCAGATTAATGTGGATGAATGATGCAATTTTCACTTAATTGGGCAATTGAGTTCCAGCATGTGGGAACCCATGAACCAATTAGTGGTTTCAGTCTGAAAGTCGCCTCTGATGATGTCATCATTGCTGACTGCCTAGTCTCAGAGACTGTTGGTGAGAGAGGACCTGCCTGGCTTGCTTTTGATGTGAGTGGACCTGGATGCAAAATATGGGGGGGGGAAGAAGGGGAGAGAGAGAGAATTTTTTTTGCATCCAAGTCCTCTCACAGCAAAGGCCAGGCAGTCTCTGAACACATTCAATGCAGCAGCGGTGACTTTCAGACCTAATACTACTACTACCTTCATCACATCTCCGTTGTAAAAGTGGACCTGCAGCTGACAGTCAGCTGTCCACTTGTGCTCCCGCCAGGTTTCACTGGAGTGTTTCACACCAGGCGTACTTCACGTCAGAAAAGGGTTAAACTAGTTAAAACGTTTCAAAATGGCATTACAGAGCCAATTTAGAGCTTGTTAAGGGCTTTAATGGCCTCTCCCGCCTCTTGGAGGCGGGACGGAGTTGGGAACCCTGCGACTGATTTTGTCAAAATTGCATGGAGTCGGGATGGGGTCGGAAACCCCGACCCCGCAAATTTAACCCCCCCACACGCCTCCAAACCCGACTCCATGGGTCATTCAAAATCCAGCCCATAGAGTACAAAAGCAAGGAAGTTATGATGAACCTTTAAAAAACACTGGTCCGACCTCAACTGCAGTATTGTCCAATTCTGGGCACCACACTTTAGGAAGGATGTGAAGGCATTAGAGAGGGTGCAGAAAAGATTTACAAGAATGGTTCCAGGGATGAAGGAACTTCAGTTACGTGGATAGACTGGAGAAGCTGGGGTTCTCCTTAGAGCAGCGAAAGTTGAGAGGAGATTTGATAGAGGTGTTCAAAATCATGAGGGGTCGAGACAGAGTCGATAGAGAGAAACTGTTCCCATTGGCGGAAGGGTCGAGAACCAGAGGACACAGAATTAAGGTAATTGGCAGAAGAACCAAAGGCGGCATGAGGAAAAACTTTTTTATGCAGCGAGTGGTTAGTATCTGGAATGCATTGCCTGAAAGGGTGGTGGAGGCAGATTCAATCGTGGCTTTCAAAAGGGAATTGAATAAGAACCTGAAGGAAAAAAATTTGCAGGGCTACGGGGAAAGGGCGGGGGAGTGGGACTAGCTGAAGTGCTCTTGTAAAGAGCTGGCAGAGGCTTGACGGGCAGAATGGCCTCCTTCTGTGCTGTAACCATTCTATGATTCCTACGGAGCCTGTTCCATATCTTGCCCACTCGCTCACTGAAATAATGGCCGCGATTTACCCTACCTCGGCGGGCGATGTCGGTGGCGGGTCTCGGCCCCGTTGCTAGCTCCATCCCAGCCTCCGAAATGACTTTCCGATGATTGGGCTTGTTAAGCCCACCCAGCGCATTTGCCGGCCAATTGAAGGAAGCGGGTCTGATGACGTAATTTATGACGCGTCATCAGCCGGTTTCCTTAAAGGGGCCATACGCAAATTTAGTTTGACATTTGCGTTGTCAGTGTTCTACAGCATTGAGATACTGCAAGCACCGACAAGCACTGCACAGAGGTGCACAGCTGCACCCAGGCTCTCCCATGACTCCCTCCATATGCTTATAGCATGCAGGGAGGTCCTCTTCTCTTCCCATGTGCGGAAGAGACCTCCCCAGGACACCAACGCAGCCTGCTTGCACATTGCACAGGAGGACACAAGCAGGGATGTGGTCAGGAGGACCTAGGTGCAGTCCCGCAAACCTTTCAATGATCTCAGTAGATCATGAAACGTTAGCACAAAGCCACACTCAACCTCATCCTGCTGTGCCTCTCATCACATCCCCATCACCCTGCCTTCCCTACCTTACTCCTGTACATCCTTACTCACACCAACTTACCTTGCACCTCCACCCATCCCTCTCTATCTACATTATCCCATCCCCATCTCACAAGCCACCCCTCACACTCACCCTCATCCTAGTGCAATCATTCCAACTAAAGGGTGGACACTTGGGTGTTTTAGCCAATGTTCATGTATAGTTTCTGTTAATGTGCTGTCAAACATTGAAATTTTTATTTTCAACACTTTGCGTTCTTGGACAGATTTGTGTGCACCTTTGTAAGTGGCTTAGTGAGTTGCAGTGAATGGTGAGACATAACGGTAACCCCCTGCAATGCTGATGAGTGTGAAAGGAATGGCTGGGCATTGTAGGGATGCTTTATGGTGCTGGTGTGGGGCGGCGCCAACCTGGCGCATCATGTGGCAGCCAGGGTGTACAGCATCAAGTGAAGTAAGTCTGGCCATGGTGAGGCCATCCCTGGCCTCCCGGGCAGCAATGTGGTCGGGTGCTGATGCCCTGTGTCCTGGGCAGCATCAGGTGATTGCGGAGAAGGTTGGTGTTGTTGTTGGTGCTGCTGGTGTTCGGGCTGATTGGGGTGGGATTCTGAGGACCAAGGTGAGAGAGTTTCAAGGGCACCCATGCTGATGTAATAGATGACAGGTGAAGTAGAGATGACAGAAGAGATCTGTCAATGGTGGGAGAGGTAATGAGATCAGACTGGATGGAGACTTCTGTAAAGACTTGCAGCATGGTGAATCTGTAGTGGAAATGTAGTTTAGAGAAGCTAATGGTTAACGGAACATGTCTCAATCAGCTGGGAACTTTGACTTGACATTTGAAGCTGTCAACTCATCAGCTGATTCAATGGCTCACCTCAGCTTCACAGACAGGGTCTAGACACAACGGGAAACCGGTGGGCGACCTGTCAAATCCAAAAATCTGGGAAAAAACTTTAAGTGGCTGTAAACAAGCCACTAATGACTTGCATTGCCTCCCCCGCCGCTGCCTGTCGGATCTGCTCAGCGCTGGCGGACCTGACATCAGGAAAGTCCAGTGTGCACGTTTTGACAGCGGGTTTCCGCAGATTAGTTTTGAATTTATCCTCCTCAAACGCAGGCCAAGTCCCCTGGTACTACTGTTCCGGACAAGGTGAAACAGCTCCATTTTTTGTCAAAGGCAGCATTAAACTATGTGAATGCCTGATTAATTGTAATATGAGATGTTTCCTTAGAAGCCCTCTAATACCAGTATGTCACGCTTCCAGTGGCACTGCACGAAGCAAGGCATGCCATGGTGTTCACAGCTCGCATACCTTGATTGAGCAAATGTGCCAAGATACCCTGGCAATGACCATGGAAAACTCTTCATAGGGTCCAGATTATCTGTAAAGCTGTGCCATCTGCTTCGAAGGCAGCTGCAGCTATCATTGCAGCATCGGGCTGGGGACACTCAGTGACGAGAAAGGTCAGTTGTGGCCTGAAACTTGACTTCACCTCATTCCAAACATGCCACAATGCTGGCCTATGGAGGTGATGCCATGAAGTGGCACAGACCTCCTCACCAACCATCTCATGTAGCACTACCTCCATTTCAGCAACCATCAAAAACAGAGTTGGGTGCTGAGCTGCTCTGTCACTTGCTTGCAGGCTCATGTCTGCACCTTCCTTTTCCTCTCCCTTCATTTTCACCTTATTTCTGACTCTCCTGTTTCAACCTTGACAAAAGCTGCTAATGGGTTGCAATGCCTTTTCAGCTTTCAAAAGACTGACAGAATTTTTTGTCATCACAGAATCCCCACAGTGCAGATAGAGGCCATTTCGGCCCATCGAGCCTGCACCGACACATATCCCACCCTATCCCCGTAACCCCACGTATTTAATCCCCCCCTAACACTAAGGGTCAATTTATCATAGCCAAATCAACCTAACCCGCACATCTTTGGACTGTGGGAGGAAACCGGAGCACCCGGAGGAAACCCACGCAGACACAGGGAGAATGTGCAAACTCCACACAGACAGTCACTCGAGGCCGGATTCGAACCCGGGTCCCTGGCGCTGTGAGGCAACAGTGCTAACCACTATGCCACCGTGTTGCCCTCATCCTTTTGTGTCACTCTCCCTTATTTGTTCCCATTCCCCATCTACATGCGATCTTCTGCTCCTACTTCCTATGCAGTCCCTGCACTTGTTCAAGTCCTGCACCTGGAGATATGCATGAGACCAAGATAACCATTCGGGTATAAACTGCATCTATACTGGAAAATCTGGGCTCAACTCTCAAAGGCCAGAACAAGCCTTTCCTTCCCACACCTAATTTATATGGGTGTAGAGGTTTGTAAGCAGTTTATCGGCAAAAAGCAAGGGAAATCTCAATTCAGTTCAGGGTTTTAATGAGGCACTTGGATGCTTTGTGTGAGCATTCCTTATGATTCAGGTGAGATACATGCGTGAGACCGTCACATCTGATTTTCTGACCCATTGAGAAATCTACTCTACTAAAATACACTTGTGCTTGCCAGAATTTTTATTGAAGCTAGATTTAAAAATTAAAATTATTTTTAATTAGTAACGTTGTATGTGTGGGATCTTGCTGTGCGCCAATTAGCTGCCCGATTTCCTACATTGTAACAACTGCACTTCAAAAAGTATTTCATTGGCTAGGAATCGCTTTAGCGATATTCTGAGGTCATGAAAGATGCTATAGAAATGCAAGCTCTTTCTGTTCGTTCTCAAATGAGATGCTTCGAGAAAATAGAAGTACAAGATTTATTCCATTTGTGAGAAAAATCTTGATTAACTTATTTGTGCCTTCCTCAGTCATGGGTTCAACTCTGTATTCTTGTTTTCTGGTGAGCAGCCGTTACTGAAAGCATTTGTGAAGTTCAGCTGCAACCTGCAGCTCTATTGTTGATGGAAACATTTTTTTTTTTTATTTCTCACCTTGATGGAGAGGCGCACAATCCCCCAAAAGCTTGTGAAAAATGTATAATCTAAAAGCTAAGAAAAATAGTGTGTGGGCACTGCAATAACACTTCTGTGCACTGTTTTATTGCTGCAGTGTTGCTGATTAAAGAAAAATACTGTCGTAAAAGAACAATTGTAGAGTCCAGAGCTACAGCTAGTGTTAATTGGACCAGGTTGCAGTGCCTTGCAGCACATTCCTCATGTATTATCCTGTCCCCACGCCTCAGTTTTTGCTCCCAAAGCTACTGAATGCTTTCCCCAGGCTATTGCCACAACTCTAATTCAGCTCATACTGCTGCAGCTTTCCTCCCCAGTATTATCACTCTTCCCCAATGCCCATGCTATCCTCCCATATAGATGTCAATGGTTGTTTTAGACAGATATGAGTTCACCAGCTGTGGTGCTGGATTTTTTTTTTTTTATTATTCCTACTCCATTAGTTCGAAATTGAAAATCAATCTTGGGGAAAGTCACATCCCTGTCTAAACTCTCACCTTGCTCACATTGTGTGTGTGCGCACCAGGTGCTCCTGTGTCTCCAGGAAGATAATAAATGACTGGTGATGTAAAAAGGTTCCAAAATAGAACCTTGAATGCTAAGGGGAGAAAAGTGCCTGTATGGAGAAATGTTCTGAAAACCTTCGTGCTAAGGACAGGATTAGATGCCGTAAAAATAGATAACGCCCCTGTCAGTATGGACTGATTTACAGCAGAAATCCCAGTTAATAAGGGTTTGAGTTCTGATTTGAATAGCATGAGCGTGTAATCAGAGTGTCCTGCAATCTGTTGAAAGGGGTGAGAAACAGTAACTGGAATGGAATCGACATGCCAAATAATATATCATATACAATTTATACAACTCGCCCACCATTCTGCAGTTTACATTACTTGACCATTTTTAGCTGAGGCATTCACTTAGCTTTGATGCTGAGAGCAAACTTTTAAAGACACAGGTCCTTCAAGGTTTTAAAGCATTTACTGCACGCTGTTGGTTTGTGTAAGTGCATTATTATTGGACTCTGAAATTGACAATTAATCTACTTTCTGTAATAAAAATTACAGTATTTGCCAAGATGATGTGCAGCGCGCTTCACGTCAGAAGTGTGAGCATGCGCCACGGACGCCATTTTGGATCCCTAACGGCACCAGTAGCGCTCAAAAAAAATGGGCACTACCGAGTCCAATTTCTTGCCCAACATGTTTACGTAGGCAGTTTCCATTATAAATGTGGACATAGGAATATACAATGGCAAAAGTCGACAAGGAGTGTGTGCAGAAGAAGTGCTAAACTGTGTCCTATCATGAACAGTGTGACTGCTACTATTCAGACTTTAGGCAACCAGTTAGGGGAGTCTGCCAGTGCTAGATTTGACAGACTGGGTGATAATTTGGAAAGGATTGTGCTTCACCAATATTGCAGACACCATACAGACTGGGCCCCAGCAAGGTGAGTTCCAGGCATGGTAAGTAACCTAAACCTTACAAGACTTCCACAAGATAATTTTCTCATGCTTAATACCCTTACAAAGGCTGATCTACATGTGATACCCTCCCCTGGAATTAGCAGTCAGAGATCATGTCTTATGCAGCTTGGGGCAGGCAGACACCAATAGTATTGCGGGTGGCCTCGGGTCCATACTAATTAGATGCTTTCCCCCAGTGCTGGAGGACACCACAGGTGCGATCTTGGCGTAAATGCAGGATCATAGTCTGGCAAATTTGGGCACAATAAAGTTGAATAAATCGCTCAATTACTTCTCTCTGCAGAAACAAATCTCATTGCTTTCTGCACCAATTTATATTTGTTTCAATGACCTTTCCTGATAACTTGATCTACAAGTCTACCATCTTTTTTGATTAAAAATGTTCCCCTTGACTTACTTCCTTACTCCGAACTGTTTAATTTGGACATGAGTCTCTTGATATTTGAATCTTTCACAATGGTGAATATTTTGCTAGATCAGCTTGGTCAATTTGCATCATAATTCATGAAACTCCAATTAGATCACCTTCTAAAGAACAGAAACCAACATTTCTTAACCTTTTGTTTTAATTTAAATTCCTCGTACCCAGAATCATCTTTTGTAGCTTATGCCTGTACTCTCTTGAGGGCAGTAATGCCCTTTCTGTGATTAGATGAGTAGACTTGTGCAGAGTGCTCAGGCCAATACCTTGCACACTAATAACACAACCTCTTCTGACTTGTAATCCATCCCTCTAATAATACTGTACAACCTATTACTTTACTTGCCTTTTTTTTTACTAAAGGAATGCCTGGAGTGACTGTATCCATAATAATCCCTAGATTTCTTTACTGATCAAAACGACATATGATTGTTCATAAATACAGAGAAAGATAGACAAGTATAAAAAAAGACTTGCGTTTATATAGCGCCTTTCACAACCTCAGGATGTCCCAAAGTGCTTTACAGCCAATGAAGTACTTTTGAAATGTAGTCATTGTTGTAATGTAGGAAACACAGCAGCCAATTTGTGCACAGCAAGCTCCCACAAACAGCAATGTGATAATGACCAGATAATCTGTTTTTTGTGATGTTGATTGAGGGGTAACTATTGGCCAGGACACCGGGACGCCTGCTCTTCTTCGAAATAGTGCCATGGGTTCTTTTATATCCACCTGAGTGAGCAGACGGGGCCTCAGTTTAACGTCTCATCCGAAAGACGGCACCTCCGACAGTGCAGCACTCCCTCAGTACTGCACTGGAGTGTCGGCCTGGATTTTTGTGCTCAAGTCCCTGGAGTGGGATTTGAACCCACAACCTTCTGACTCAGAGGCGAGGGTGCTACTAACTAAGATATGGCTGACACTGCATCTATCTGAAATAGTAGCTGAAATATCAACAGACATTTGTTGCAATAGAACAGATGGAAGAAAGGAGAGATTAGAAGAGCAATATGATTAAAAACTAGGGAAAGGAAAGACTTTGTTTAGAATGAGAATGAATAAAAGGATATAGAAACAAAAAAAATGTTTTGCCCCAGGATGTGCGATAATTGTTAATGCAGCTGTGTATAAGTGTGATGTAAATGTCTATGGTAAAAGAAACTGGTAGGTTCGAAACTCTATTGACATGTATGGGGTTTATGTTCCCTAACATTCCCATGGAAGTGAAAGTGGAAACGGGACAGTGAGTGCCATGAACAGATTTTTATGAACGAATCCCATTGTTTCATCCCCAGAACCTTGGTTCTAATCTATTCCAGACAAATGGGATGAGCCTCCCCTCTGCTTGTATCAAGCAATTGTGGGTGAAGGTGGTATTACTGGGAGATACTAAAAATTGACACGATTCACCAGTTTAGATGCTTTCAAAAAAATTCCGACCACACCCTTTACAGGATCCTAAGTTGCTTGTTTAAATTTTCATCTTGTTTGCTATAATTTCTTAACCAGTTTTGCTTGAGTGACAAGTGTATCTGCTGTGCCTACTATTAGAAATCATTTAGATATAAAAATTCTAAAGGTTCTGGATAGTCTCAATGCAGGTCTAAGTGAATATGAGAGCACAATATGAATGCATGGACTTGTTCGCAATTTGCAATTCAGTCAATTAACATTCTTTCTAAAGCTGACAGGTGTGACAGGTGATACTGAGGCTTTGATTAAAGATGTCAAATTTCATAACGAGCCCTCTCTGATGGAAATCAAATTTCAATTACTGTCTTCGTCACAATTGCAAGAATTTGCTTGTGGCAGTTTCAAATAAAGATCAGATAATAGTCACGTTTGAAATTGTTAATGGGCGCCTAAGTGTGAACAGCCATTTGTTCTGAGTCATGAATGAGACAGTATGTTTGCCTGGTAATGTACAAGTGGTTTGAATATGCAGACGAGAATGTATCTTAGCTTCAAGATAGCCTGATTTTTGATCATTGTAGTATGGCGCAATTTGATGAAGTACTTCTGCATTGAGTAAGAGTTATTGGGGTAAAAATTAGGTCGCGCCCCATTTGGGGCGCAAATATCGTCCGGACGCAAATATTAGCGCCTGGCGCTAATTATCGGCACTGACAGGAAACTTCACTTTTACCGCCCCGGGAGGTGAGTGGAGCGCTAAAGCAGGCGCTGCACACCTCTCTTAAGGCGCAAAGGCCGAGCAGTGAGGCGCTAACTCGGAGCGCTGGCGAAGCTCATGTAATGTCAGTCAGCAATGGAACACACACACAATGGCACGGGGCAGTTCTTAAAGGGGATGGTTAATCTTGCTTTCCATCCACATCCTGTTCATTGCTGCCTTGAATCTCGGCCTGGAGAGACTTGCACATCAAATGTGCTGGAAAGAACAATGGAAAGTACCAGGCAAAGAGCTCAGAGTGCAGCTCCCACAGTCTCTGCTAAATCGATACAAGGAATGGCAAATCAAAATGAACCTGCAAAGTGCTGCTCAGTACCCAAAACTCCTTCACACAACGTTGAATCTCTCCAGAAGTCTCTCCCTCTCTCTCTCAGAATGCGTAGTTCAAAAATGCCACCAACAATAAAAGACAGGAAGAGGCCCCCTTTAAATAGCGCCCCCCCCAGCCCCACAGCGATTGATAGCGTTCCAGTCTTCTGGTCGTTGGAAGCGCCAGGCGGTAAGGCAGGGGGCGCCACTCAATTTCTGCTACGGGGCGCCCCAAGGGCGTTGCACCATGGAATGACGTCACAATCTGCGCGCGCAGGTGGTCGCAGCGGTAAGTTTTAGCGCCGCCGCACAATCTCAAGTTAAGTTCTCGAGCGGCGCAAACATCGCTGCGCCCGGGCGTTAGCAGCTTTGCGCCCCATTAGCGCCCTCTTAAGGCGCTAACGGGAGGCGCAACCAAGTGAATTTTTACCCCATTGGCTCTTAAATTCCTGGAGCTGTAGAGGATGGAAAGCCAGATTTCCACCTGGAGGGTCAAACATTTGGGATGGAACCCATTCAAGCTGGAATTGCACCCCCTTTGCAATGATCTTTTAAATTCCAGTCAGAGGGGCCATGGATAGATCTTCCTCCTCCCCACATCAAGGGGGTATGTCGGGTAATTCCTGGACGGTCCGAGGAATTTCACCCATTATTCCCTCATAACTAAATAAAAGAGGAAATGTGATTGTGTCAGTGAGAGCCAGCTGGGAGCTAGCCATTAACAAGACCCCAAACCTATACTGGACTAAGGAAATGAATTCTAGAAGGAATTGACTTCCTTAGTCTGCAGAGAGAATGGTTTCTCTAGGTGCTGAAGACTTCTTTGCCCTTTTTTTCTTTGATGTCTCAGATAGAGTGACTGTGGGCAACTCTGCCTTCGGGCAGATGAACTGAGGTGGGCACAGCTGAGCCTTCCCCAATCATGTGAATGAGCCCATCCCTTCGATTTGGGGTGGGGTCTCTGGCTTTCCATTAGGGCAGGCCCCTAGAAATTTTGGGGCCGTTGTTTTTAAAAGTTGCTAACGTCCATGCCTGATTGAAAGAGAGAGAGAGAGACGTATGGATGTATTTAAAGAAAAAAATCATAACTGAATGTAGAGACACAACGCAGAAGATCCATTGGAACCAGTGAGATTCAAAGTGGAAAGTCGAAGTGGCTTCCCCCCCACCATGAAATGTCTTTGTTTCTGGGACTGGAATTGTCAGGATCGACTGCTGCTGATCACGGAGGAGGATGGAGGACCTTTTGGAAGTGAAAAAAGATAATGAATTTGTGTATGTACTATGTTTCGGTCTATCTGCATACAATCACTTTTCGCTGTCTTTTGTACAATTAAGACTACATAAATTCATAAGATTGAGGCTGTCTGTGCGAAATGGCTGGCTTTAGTGGTTCAAGGCCAAGTCAAAACAGAGTGATGTGGACCCCTGTAGCTAGTGATGCTGACAACTGGGGAAAACCCCATAAATATTGGAATAAAAGCAGTACTGTGCCCTCTCCTTTAGCATGCGTAGTTAAAATATAGCAAGATTTGCAGAATGATGAATCTATGGGCAGAGTGCAGAGCTAGCACAGCCCCCAGCAGTTGAGTATGCTAGCTTCTCCCCTGGGAGCAGAGACTAGCAGGGATGATTCTGTCGGAATGTTGGTTCAGGTTATCAGGGAAAAGGTTAACATATTCGTGGCTCCATTATTTCTCTATAAAGGGTCTAGCGGGATTGAGAAACTTGAGAGCGTAAGCCCGGAAACAACACCACTTTCCTGGTAGGAGGTGATAGAGACTGACCTGAAATCTTATGCTTTGACCCCTCTAATTTAAACGTTGTGATGAAATCAAATGTAAAAGAAACCCTGTAATTCCAAGGAGATGGAACGTATAAATATAATGTATAAGAATTGGAGGAGATTTTATGAAATTCTCCGTGGAAAAGGGATTTAGAGCAGGCCGGAGAACTTACGAAGAGGCTTGTGGAGAGAGAGAGAGCGGTAAGCAAATTTGGTTTTGAAACCATTAAAACAAAATACGACAGTATAGAAAGGAGGTTTTTGCTGATTTTTGACATTTTGGTAAAATTATCTCCAACTGTATGTCATGGTGTACATTTATATGACCATAGGAAAAAAGAAACCCTTTTTGATTATTGGTTAAGACTAAATAGAATTATGGAACTATGGGTTTTTAAAATCTTGGGATGGAGAAAATTGAAAACTCAGATTTAAGATTGCAATAATGTTTGCCAAACACTGTCCCGATCCCATTCTAGCTGTAGGTTTTAGAAAATTGGACACAGAAAGTGATGCAAGAGATGACTGGCAGTTACTAAATTTAACAAGACCTCAGTTGCCACCAGAAAATACTGTACGACGTGTGGAATTACCCCTCGCCCCGTCCAACAGGTTCTAGAGTTCGGACTTGAGACTTATGAGAAATGACACCAGACACACAGGGTTCTGTCTTTAACCTTTTATTGTTCCTAAGACAGATTCAAAACCCCGACCACTATTCGAGCCGTTCCACCAATAATGTTACAGGAAATCATACATACAACCACCCGCGATGATCAGTCCAGCGTTGATTGTAGGTCCTCGTAGGCGAAATGATTGGCCAGGCCCCTCCTTCCTCTGACTGCAGCCTGATCCTCGTAGGTGAGATGACTGGCCAAACCACCTTCTTCCGACTGCAGTGCTGATATTTATACGACGAAGGGTTTCGACCTGAAACATTAACTGTTTCTCTCTCCACGGATGCTGCCTGGCCTGCTGAGTTTTTCCAGCGTTTTCTGTTGTTATTTTGGATTTCCAGCATCCGCAGTATTTTGCTATCCGATATTTATACTGTTTTCCGTAAATCAGTCATTCAGAAATGGTGAAATGTTCCTTTAATGTTTGACCTGAGTTGTTTGAGCTGTCGAACGTTCACTCTCACACATCCTGTGTCGCTCTCCATTAGTTGCCTTTATCAAAGCCCAAAATTGTTCATTCACTCATAAAGTTTACAAAAGTGGCAGAAAACCATTTGGTTACAATTCATGTGTTACGTCGTATTCTGCATTTCAAAACTTCAAAGGTTTGACTTCTCCCCTTTAGCTACCAAAAGCCATTAGAGACACGATGGGGGGTGATTTTGCCAATGGGGGTGCGTTGCAGGTGGGACTGCTGCTTGTCGGGTTTTAGTCCCGCCTCCATCGACTTGTGGCCAACCCACGCTATTTTCCCTTGATTGACCTTGTTAAGCCCGCCCAATGGGCTTAGCAGGCCAATTAAGGTGAAGCTAGTTACAGAGAACGTCAGCGTGTGACGTTTCATCTGTCAAAAATTTTTGACATATGATTTGTCATCGTTTGACAGCTTTGAGCAGCTGTCAAACACTGACATTCTCTGTTGTTTGGTGAGTTCTTGTACTCAAGGCTCACCAAACCTATTTTCTGAGCAGAAAGCAGATGGCTGTCATCTCTGCCATTGAGATGCCGGAGCCTCCGGATCCCCAACGATTGAAGCCTGCAGGAAGAAACAAAGGGAAGGAAACTTTTTCTAACACTTTTCACTCACCTCACATACTTACCTCTCCACACTTGCACCCATCACTCACCTCCACAGCGCACTTTTGGACCCCTGCAGACCCACAGCTCACCTCGGTGACCCTGGCGGGGTTTCCTGACGTCGGGAAGCCCGCACCTCTGCTGGAAAAATGGGGATAATCCTCTTAACTGCCGGTTAACATGCAGTTAAGTGGCTGTAATCCCCTTCTCGCCTCCAGGAGACGGGACCCGGCGCGGGTCGGCTACCTGCCTCCTGGGCGGGTTGGGGGCCCCCCGATTCTGCCATTTTCCCGGCAGTCCTGCCTCCGTACCCGCCTCCCCAGGGCTGGCAAAATCGCCCCCGATGTCTGCAAAATCTAAGGGGGTTTGTTTATCTCTGTTATCAATGACAACCCCCTGCAGTCACAACCATGTTTGCTGCCTTTTAATAAAGCACATCAAAGCACATTCCATGTCCACTTATCAGTGAAAGACTGTTACAACTTTATTTTACTTTGGGGGAAAAAAACTTTTTTGGCCTGGCAAAGCATTTTGATATATACCGAAATTAAAATTAAGGGTCTGTATATACTTTCTACAAAACTAATGAACCAGGCTACTGAAAAAGTATCCTGGGGATCACAGGAGCTAGAAGTTAATACTGGTGTAATCAAAGGGGTACTGAACCATTATGTAAAATTGTTAAGTTTAAACTTTTAAGAAGTAAATTAATTTGTATGTTGCACAGAATCTTGGTTAACCATGAAAACACTGTTGTGGAGAAAAAAAAACCAGTTTTAGACTGAGAACACCACAAAGGTTCAAAGGAAACAGTCCTCCTCCATGTCACGTTTATGGGGAAGGGCATACCGGCGATACTGTATTGGGGATTGCCTGAACATGTTACATGGGAGTGTCCAGCAGGTAGAGTATAGGTGATGAAATACCAACAGTGAGCAGGAAACTATAACCCCCACATCCAGAGGAGGGCAATGAGGGAGATCGTATGGTCAGCCTGCCGGAGTTGACCGAAGCCATTTTAGAATTTCAATTGATACAGTGTTATAGAAATCCGATCCTTGTGCAGCAAAGTTCTTTTAAAAAGCAAATGTGAGAAGTCGCACAACACCAGGTTATAGTCCAACAGCTTTATTTGAAATCACAAGCTTTCGGAGCGCTGCTCCTTCGTCAGGTGAAGTGAAGAGATACATATGGGCACAGCATATATAGACAGAGAACAATGCCTGTGCAGAGAACACTGCCAGACGACTACAGTTAATCTTTCTAACTGCCCTTTATCACACCTAAAAGGGCAGTTAGAAAGATTAACTGTAGTCGTCAGGCATTGTTCTCTGTCTATATATGCTGTGCCCATATGTATTTCTTCACTTCACCTGACGAAGGAGCAGCGCTCGAAAAGCTTGTGATTTCAAATAAAACTGTTGGACTATAATCTGGTGTTGTGCGACTTCTCACTTTTGTCCACCCCAGTCCAACACCGGCATCTCCGCATCATGACTTTTAAAAAGCAGTTGCATATCTGTTTAGCGCTAGTGCAGATTTAGTGGGGGTGAAATTCGATAAGGCCTGAAAACAGGCGTGGGCACCGCGATGCGAGATACGCACGCGCCCATTCAGAAAGCGCCGGCCGCACATCAATTTGGTGCTAATTATCATGATTGTAACACACAGCCTAGCGACTAACGCGCTGCTGACAGACTGGATGCTCAGCAGGGGGCCCGTATTCACGTCACTGGAGCGAGGCTGGCTTTACTTAAAGCTAGCCTGCTCCTTTAAAGCTCTTAAAACTGAACTGCCTTCTGCAAAAAAAAATCCTTCAGCACAAGGCAGTTTGCAGCTCTGAAAGCTGAACTGCCTTCTGCACATACAAAATGTTATAAGTGCTTCAGCACCAACTCAAATGGCTCAACAGGCCAGGGAAAGGCACCCAGAGTTTCTAACACAGCACTCCAGCTTTGTACAGGTGGTCAACACTGGAAGAGATGTCCTCTACCAACAGAGGGCCAGGAGGCCCTCCAGAAAGAAGGATGTGGGACAAGATCGCTGAGGCCGTCTCTGCCAGCAGTGTCACCCCCCCCCGCGCCGCCCCCCCCCCCCCCCCGCCAAACCTGGCTCCAGTACCCAAAGAAGTTTCATGACCTCAGGCGATTGGTCAATGTCAGTGGATGCATCATCAAAAGCCGTCTCCTACCAACTGCTCCACTAGTCTCTCACATTGCTCAATGCACAATGACGCCCCCCCCCCCCCACCCCACCAACTCACTCACCTACCAACAATCTGTACCAAGCATGAGGCACACCTCACATTCCTAGCTTCACCTCACCCCCCTTGGAGGAGACGGTACTGGCCATTCTTGGCAGGGGCATGGCTGAATGCTTGGCCATCAGCAGGGCTGAAAGAATACAAGATGCTGGTATCCTCACACGTTATCCTCCTTCTCACATCCCACTTCCCCTTCATCCCACAATATCTTCTGATTTACAAGCTGCACATGCATAAGCATGCACCTCTTGCTTTACTCCCCTCCCCTCACCACAACCCTACCCTTGTGCCTTCCTCATTTCAGACACCCAAGAAATTCAGCCTGCCCAGCCAGTGGGTGACCAAGAAGAGGGAGAGGAGAGTGAAGAAGAAGAAACACAGTCACTCGATTTCACACTCCCAGCCACCAGCTCCTCGAGGTCGTCCTGCAAGGCTATCTGCAGTGTCCCCCACTGAAAGTCAGCAGCCTTCCACCAGCCATGCTGCAGCCACTGGGGTAGCACTGTATGACATCAGTAGGATAGACAAAGGCACACATAAGACGCTCACTAAGGGAATGCACAAGGGTGATGAGTTGATTTGTTGATGTAATATTGGATGCATATATGGATAAAGTTGGATTGGAAAGTTTGCTTTGTGGTGGCTTTTATTTCAGCATTGTAGCCAAGAGGACACTGTGATGGTCAGTAACAGAGAGAAGGTAAGGTGTGGGACAAATTGAAAGGGGCATTAGGGTTGTGTTCACTGGTACCGCAGACGAATGATTTGATCCCGGATATCCCTGCCAGAAAGGGGCTGTCTGAGTTGCCACCTTCCTTCTGCTTCCTCCTCTTCTGCTTTTTCCTCTTGTGCTTCCTCCTCTTCTGTTGCCTCCTTCCTCTGCGAGCAGCTTATCCCATTTGCTGCCTCTGCTTCATCTCCGTGTGATGTTGCAGCCCAAGGGGGACTGCAACTAGAGCTCCCAGAACTGTGAGCAAGTGGTGTTCTCAGAGGCCTTCCTTTAACAGCCAAAGCCTTGCAAATGTCCAGCAGCACTCCTGGCACACTTTAACAACTTTTTAAATGTATAGCGCCAAGCCATTACTCTAATAAAATGCAAAATAAAGTCCAAAAGCAAAAATCTAAACTTACCTAAAAAATGTTTGTGTCCCTTTTAAGAAGTGCCGGCAGTGTCTCTGTTGTACAGCTGCACGCACTTCCTTCCGTGCGTGATTTGGAGAGGGCGGTATCAAGAGTGGCGACGTCCAAAATCACAGATCATGCATTAATTCAAGCGTTGCACGCCGATTGACATCACGATCTGCATCATTTAAATGTGGGTGGTGAGTGCAGGCAACGGCAGCAGTGCCAACCTGCCCAAAATGGACGGTCGCCGCGTTTTGCAGCGGAGGTGAGGCGGCCGCCATTTTTTTCAGCAAAACCGGCCTTAATGGCCGGCGCTACACCTCCCAATTTTGCGGCAAGTGTTGGGTTACTGACAAGTTACACTGTTCAGAGCAGAATCTGATATGCCTGGCCCTGTACGGTTGCTGTGTGTATGTTCTTTACCTATTGACTATACAGACAGATATGCTGAATGTGGCATTATCGCCCAAGTAGTGAAGGTGAGAAATTACCCTAAATGTTTGATATTTCTCTACCTTCTGAGGAGGGATAGTCAAGTTTGTAACTACTATAAACTACAGTGTGTCATTGCTTCTGTTCATTTATTCATTCACTGGTTAATTGGCTTCATGTTCACCAATGACTCAATTTTGAATTTTTTATCCTTTTATATTTAAATCCCTCCATGGCATTGCCCCTCCTTCTCCCTGCAACCTTTTCCCATGCTACAATTCCACCATGAAGTTTCTGTTTCTCTGACTTTGGCCTCTTGTGCATTTCTCCATCCATTCGCCCCACCATTGGCAACTGCTTTCAGTTTCTTAGTCCCTACGCTCTGAATTTCCGTCCCTAATCCCCATTGCCTCTCCACCTCTCTCTTGTTTACAGGCGTAAGGCCTGCTTTTACCAGCATAAGAGTTTTAAAAAATAGAAAAATAACATGTTATCACTCATTTATACATTAAAAACCCTGTACAATAAGGTAAGTTTATTTTTTAGCCCCGTTAAAACATGATGGGCCGGATATTCCGACCCCCCACGGGTGTGTACGTGGTGCGTACGCAACCGTAGGGGATAGGCAAGTGCCGGTTTCAGGCATGCGCTAAAACCCGGCACTTCTGATCCGTCAAGAATTCTCTTGACAGATCCTCCGCCTGCCCGGAGAAGGGCCTCCGCGGGCAGAGAGTTCCGCTTTCTGCACAACCTCCGCCCACTGAAAACCTTTAAAAATCTTACGCCTGGTAAAAGCAGGTAAGGCCTGCTTTTACCAGCATAAGAGTTTAAAATGTTAAAAAAAAAATTTCCACTCATTTATAATTTAAAAATTACTTTTAAAAAAGGTAAGTTTATTTTTAGCCCTGTTAAAAGCTTTAATTATTTTTTTCAAAAATTTAAAGTTTTGTTTAAAATGTTTAATTTAATGTAATTTTAACTAATTTTAAATGTGATTTAAAAAAAAAATTTATTTAATGTTTAACTTTTTTAAGTGATCCCCATTCATACTTTTGACCGATCAGTGTGTAGAGACCTATCAAAAGTGTGAAGGGAGATTCCCTTCTTTGATTGGTTCCCCATGGCCCACGTGACCCCAGGGGCGCTTGTGCCCGCGTGTACCCAGAGAGGCCCAGGATCGCAAGCCTCCGTATCTCCCGGGCCACCAGGTACATTTGTAGATTTTTTACAGGTCGAAAGCCTCCGACTGCAAATTTTGGGCCAATGTCTTATGATCTTACTTCTTATGAAGACCATGTATTGCAGATCCACTGTAATTCTTCCTTATCTCTTCCTGTAGGTTGTTCCCAAGATGATGAGGGCACTACTGGCCCCAGCACATCGCAGGCAAACACTTCAGGCTAGATTTTCCCCGTGGAGTTTTCAGCGTGCCTGTGATGAAATGGGCAGGTTCCCCGCCCAGAAGTCAGGCTAGCTTCCAGTCGGGCGGGAACGCGGACCAGGACGCCGCAGAACCAGGTAGGTGCCGGTCCCAGGTTGGTTTGGGTGTGGGGGAGGGGGGAGATCCAAGCCCAGCGCGGGGGGGGGGGGTTCTGATCCCCGACCCCGGGGCTGAGTCCCGATCCTTGTGGGGGGGGGGGAAGTTCCAAGCCCTTGGGGGGGGAGGGGGTGTCAGAACCCCGACCCCGACCAGGGGGGGTGCAGGCTGATGGTGGGGGAGCTTGGGGGGCTGGGAGAGGAAGCACTTGTGCTCCTCCTGGCCCACAAGGATTGCTCCCCAAAGCTGTGGCCGCCTCATTGCAGCTACCGGGAATCCCGAGCCCCGGGATCCCCGGCCACCTGCAGTTAAACCTGCACAGCAGGTTAATGTAAAGGCTTCAGGGCCTCGTTATCATATTTAAATTGCCAACCCGCCTCCTGGCAGCGGGTTGGCTACCCGCCCCCCCGTCCCGCCTGAGTGAAAAGTGAAAGTGGGCGGGTTGGGGTCGGGTTTTAGATTTATACAACTTTCACTTCCCCTCCCACCTCCAACCCACCTGGTTTTACCTGTGAAAATTCCGGCCTTCACCTGTTCACAGTACCAGCACAGATCCTACTACCCCAGGGAATGTAGGTTATCAGTTGGAGGAAGGAGCACCAGATGATTCAAATGAAGAGGAGCAACTGGAAATGGCAAAAGAGGAACAGTATGCTGAGAACCTGTTGTGTTTCTCTGCTGCATGTGCAAGGGATTGGTACTCCACTGGGCCTGCCTTGCAAAATCTGCGTGCCCTGCCTGCTCTTGATGCATAATCAGAAGGCCTTCACAACATCATTTGCGTTTGCCATGAGCAGTCTGTGGCAGCTGGAAGAAAATATGTAGCAGAGTACCTCCAATATCACTATAGGCAGCAGTTTACTCAAATGCAGGGTACCATGGAGCGAGTGGCCATCTTCAGAGGAGCCCTGAACCAGGTAAGAAATAAAATAAATACTGCGGATGCTGGAAATCTGAAATAAAAACAGAAAATGCTGGAAATACTCAGCAGATCAGGCAGCATCTGTGGAGAGAGAAACAGAGTTACCGCGGGCCAGAAATTCGGCACTCCGGCTTCCTGCGGGTGCAAGCATCGCGCGTTTACTTACCTACCGCGCCTGCCATTGTGCTTCGGGCCCACGAGGACTTCGGCTCCTGGGCCTCCTGCAGCTGCCGGCGCGCAGTGCTTGTGTATCCCAGGGGCGCAGTTAGTTCGAAGCGTCCCCTGGGATCACGTGGGCCATGGAGAGCCAATCCTAGCAGGGAATTTTCATTCATAGATTTGACAGGAAGATCTGTCAAATCTATGAATAGAGATCGGCCCCAAAACCTCACTTAAACTTCAAACAAATTTAAAAAAAAACAACACATTTTTAAAATAACTATAAGTTACATAAATTAACTACTTTAAACAAAAATTTAAATTTTTGAAAAAATTAATTATACTTTTTAACGGTGCTAAAAATAAACTTACCTTTCTTTAAAGTATGTAAAAAAGATAAACCTGTTGAAAAAATGTTTAAATTGTAATTAATTAACCACTTACCTTGTTAAAAACAGGCCTTGCGCCTCCTTTTTAAAAGTGCAGCTTCTCCATACTTACTCTCACGGAGAAACCTGAAAAAACCGAAGTTCGCTGCGTGCGCGCAGCCTCTACCGTGCACGCGTTCAACTTCTGAACCCCTCCCTTCAGGGGAATGGAAGTTCCGGTTTCCCGCGCATGCGCAGTGCATGCAGGAAACTGGCACTTCAGGTGGCCTTACAGTTGAGTACACAGCGCGTACTCACCCGACAAGAGCCGAATTTCTGGCCCAATGTTTCAGGTTGATGACCTTTCGTCAGAACTGGAAACAGTTAGAGATATAGCAGATTTTAAGCAAGTGCAGGGGCAGGGAAAGCGGGGAAGGGAGGAAAGAACAAAAGGGAATACTGTAACTGAGACCATGGCATGCACTTACAGGAGCCTGTCACTGTTACAGGAGCCTGTCACTGTTACAGGAGCCTGTCACTGTTACAGGAGCCTGTCACTGTTACAGGTGGCTGTCACTGTTACAGGAGCCTGTCACTGTTACAGGAGCCTGTCACTGTTACAGGAGCCTGTCACTGTTACAGGAGCCTGTCACTGTTACAGGTGGCTGTCACTGTTACAGGTGGCTGTCACTGTTACAGGTGGCTGTCACTGTTACAGGAGCCTGTCACTGTTACAGGTGCCTGTCACTGTTACAGGAGCCTGTCACTGTTACAGGTGGCTGTCACTGTTACAGGTGGCTGTCACTGTTACAGGAGCCTGTCACTGTTACAGGTGGCTGTCACTGTTACAGGTGGCTGTCATTGCCAGATTTGACTAGACTACATGGTCAATTGGAAAAAAGCTACGACTGTGGGCTTAACCCACATTGGAGATACCACATCGACTGAGTCCATGCTCATTACTGGTGTGTCCAGCACCTGAGGCATGACAGGTGAAGGAGCAGATGAGGCAGCTTCCTCTTAGTGTCCTCACATCCACCAGAGGGTCAACACCTCCACCATCCCTCCTGGGCTGCAATACACTGGGGCAGCTGGCCACTACAATTGCTTCTCCCACTCAAAGATCCTGAGACATCATGTAGTAGGACGAGCTCAAGGAGAAGCATGCTGATCAGAATTAAGGAACTATTCATGTAAATATCACTAAATAAATATTGATCCTTTTATTATTGCTTTATGCAAACAATGTTTGTTGTGAAGGGCCATGGAAGTGCTGGGTAGTGTTGAAAGATCGCAATTCAGTTCAGTAAGAATAAGGTGTGACATATTCTTTTGGGGCATAATGTGTGAGTTTTTATCGCAATAACAACGTTGTTCAGTTGCAGGATGTGGAAATGCCATAGAGTGCTGCACCAACTTGCTTGCCTGGACATCAACTCCCTCCCTGTCAACCTTCTCCTCTTCCTGTGGGCCTACAACCTCATTGAGAGTAAACATATACCACCCAAAATATATGAGCAATGACGGACAGATAAAGACCATCTGGTCCATCAAGCCTATTCCACACAATTGCGATACCTTGTGTATCACAACATATACACTCCACCCCACCCGAAACCGTGTGATCTCCTGGGAGAGGCAAAAAACCAGATAGTTGAACCTGAAGATCTTGGCCCTCAAGAAATCCTCATCATCGGAACACCCGAGAGGAGTCCAATCCTCACAGCATTGTTAGCTGCAACTTTTAATGCAATAGCAAATAAAAGTGCTCCAGGAAAGCTTTGTCAAGCAAAGTGAAAGTTTTTACAAAACTGCAGAAAAGCAGAGGCATAAAAGGCTATGCAAAATGTTAAATGCAGAAACAGATAAAAGTTCATTGGCAGAGTAAAACAGAAGTTTCCCACCAACTCCAATAATTGCAATCTTCCTTTAAAGATCACGTTAAAACAGGCCAGTCCTATGGAGCGGTCATGTGCCCATTTTATATGGACAAGATGCTTGCTGAGGGTGGTACTTCGCCTAAAGTTCAGAGTTGGACTTTATTTAAATAATTATACAATTTAAATTAGTCTTCTGCTTGTTGCATCACTGCCCCATTTAGCCCAGCAAAATAATGCTTCACAAAATTTCAAGCACCCTGAATTGCCACTGGCAGAGAACCATACAGTTAGGGCTTTTAAGTACTGTTGTAAAATGAGGGATAACGTTATTGGGCAATCAGTAAGGTGCGTTGTGCCTATCCAGCATTGGGGCAGAGTGGGGCCAGAAAAAAAAGGTCCTCTATTATTTTTACGGGGTGGGGAAGCCAAGGAAGCTGAAAGTGGTTTAAGTTAAGGCTAATGGCTTCTTATTCAGAATCGATATTGTATTAATGGCACCAATTTGTTGGCTCCCTATAATTGTCTTTTCTCTCCTCTCCACTACTGCTGTCCCCATTTGTTTTACAGAAACTAAAAATGTCTTCATTCCTAAAGGACTAAATAAAGAATACTTCAGATTTTTATCTGAACCAAATTCTCTTGACTTATTTTCCTGAGGTAATTTCTAGAAAACCAGAAATAGAAGTTGCAAGGATGTGGTCTGGGAAAACAGCACTTTCACGCTCAACCAACATTTCCCTGAACAAATTCTCATGATCTCTTACTAATTTACCTGTGAATTGGGAATTAATGTTCCTAATATTTTCACACCCACATTTGCACAGCCACCCCCGCGCATATGTTCAGTTTTATTGTGTGCTTGTTTTTTTTCCAAGAACCTCGTTGATGTGCAGAGAGTTTCAAAACGAATGTTTAATATCAAATCGTGACATCTTTTGAGGAAATTTAAAAATGAATTCTTTCTGCTTTATTTATACGAAGTGGCCTTCTTTTAATTGCGCCTTCGGGGTTTCCAAAGAAAAACTGTGACAGCTTCATCTGAATGCCTCTTATTCCCAAATCGCTGCCATCTCTTGACCTAATTATTAGACGATAATAGTTGGAGAACAAGAAACTTTGCTAACAGCTATAATTTGAAAATTGCCTAAATCTATGTTTAATTAACTTTTCAAAAACATGATATAGGACAGAGTGAACACGAGATAATATCAGCAGAAAATGCTGGAAATACTCAGCCGGTCAGCCATACCTGCTGAGTGTTTCCAGCATTTTCTGTTTATATTTCAGATTTCCAGCATCCGCAGTATTTTGCCTTTTGAACACTAAATAATGTTGGGGCGGGGGGGTGGGGGGTGGTCTGGGTGCTGCAGTCAGTTAGAACATTATCCACATCCATTTACCAATTATATCTACTATTTAGAGGAAAGTTCTGAATAAAATCCCTCAATTTAAAATATTTTTATCAAAAAGTTCTGCTTAATACACAAAGTGCTGTTGCTAATATATTTAGTCACAAAGAAAAGATATAAGTAAGAAAACATTATAATAACAGTTTGTATATTTCTTGGCATGCACTATAAAAAGCCAGACCCCAAAGTATGGAACAAATGTATTTATTTATCTCCCTGCGGTTGGGAAGGAAATATGATTTAATTTCTAGAAACCAATCAAAAAAAGCCTCGCTGTCTTTAGCGAGATTGCTTACAAACCTTGTTCCAAGTTCTTTTGGTGAAGATGTGAACTCCTCCCCCATTTCTGCACCCCAGTACCCCAACTTTTGTAATAACATCATTAATCGTGAGCATGCCATGCGAGATCTGTTAGTATATTGGAAAATTAGTATAATTGGAGGCATATTTTACTTAGTTGCTGTATTAATTCTTCTCCCCACTGAACTTTAGGAGATAGAAGAAGAGAGCTGACCCTAATTGTGACAGAGTGTAGTTTTTCTGGTTTGCAACCTGTAGATAGGAATCCTGTACACGATCAAGCAGAGCTAACCACCATTACCTTGTGCATCTTGATATCTATGGAGTGCAGTTGACCAAGCCATTGATTTTGAACTCCATCTCATGACTCATTCAGTCTTTGTTTTTGAACCCTACCTGTTGCTGCATCAGAACTTAGATTTGCCTGACATCTATCTGAGGTTTAAAAGCTACTGGGAGTGAACACCTTTTAAAAAAATAATTGGAGGAACTGGTTTGAAGAAGTTTTTCATCCCCGTAGCGTAGGAATGAAACTAATGCACATTCACTGTTGAAATAATAATCAACCAATTCTCAGTTATACAATTTGCCCTCAGTGTTTAAACAGAAATGTTTATTATGAATAAACAAGGGTGGGATCCCTACAATTGGCTTCCATATCCCAGCCTAGCAGGAGAAAAATCATCTAGAGTAACCAGTTTTGATGGCAATCCAGTAACTCAAATTGGAAACTATGCATGTGGGGATGACAGGTGAAGTTAGGAATGGTCTCAGCTGGAATGTCCTCCCACAGTTGAACAGCCTGTTAACATTTATTGTTTTGCCTCAAACATGAAGAATGGCCACTGAAATGAGGCATTGAAAAATGCACAGTGACAAACAATGTCTTCAGGAAAGAAGGGGATATATTTGGAGAGAGAAACAAAAAAAAAAGTAAGTTTTTGTCCTTATAATGGTCTATATTAAAATAGAAGTACAGATGATATTTGTTTATAAAAGTCTAATAGGCCTTTAAGAAAGCCAAAAAGTTGATGACTGTGGTTACTTTTGTGTAATACACTGCTAAATTATGAATAAGAATTTCATCAGAATATTGAGCTGAAATTTGAGCTGATTACAGAGCCAACATGAATTTGTAAAGGATAGGTCATGTCTAATGGACCTAGTTGATTTTTTGAGTAAGTAACTAAAGTAGTAGACTGGGGAATGTGGTTTATGTGGACTTCCAGAAGGCATTCGATAAGGTTCCACATAAAAGACTCTTAGCTAAAATTAAAGCTCATGGAATTGAAGGCAAATTATTGACCTTGTTGGGAGATTGGTTACGTGGTAGAAGACAGAGATGGGATAATGGGTATGTACTCGAATTGGAAGGAAGTGACTCGTGGTGTCCCACAAGGATCTGTGCTGGGGCCTCAACTATTCACTATATTTATTAATGACTTAGATAACATAAGTTTGCCGATGACACAAAGATTGCTGGCATAGTAGGTAGTGTGGCTGGGAGCATAAAATTACAAAAAGACATTGATAGATTAAGTGGGTAGGCAAAACTGTGGCAGATGGATTTCAATGCAGGTCAGTGTGAGGTCATCCATTTTGGACCAAAAAAGGATAGATCTGAGTATTTTTTTAAATAGTAAAAAGCTAGGAACAGTGGAGGTCCAAAGAGATTTAGGGGTGCATGTACACAGATCACTAAAATGGAGTAGTCAAGTACAAAAAATAATCAAAAAGGCTAATGGAATGTTAGCCTTTATAACTAGAGGGCTGGAATATAAAGGGGAGGAAGTTTTGTGACAGCTATACAAAGCACCGGTGGTGAAAGATTGGAGAATGCAGATGCTCAAAGGGACCTGGGTGTCCTTGTACATGAGTCACTGAAAGTGAATGTGCAGGTGCAGCAAGCCATTAGGAAGGCAAATGGTATGCTGGCCTTCATTACAAGAGGATTTGAGTACAGGAGTAAAGAAGTCTTACTCCAATTATATAGGGCCTTGGTGAGACCCACACCTGGAGTACTGTGTACAATTTTGGTCTCCTTACCTAAGGAAGGATATACTTGCCATAGAGGGAGTGCAACGAAGGTTCACGAGATTGATTCCTGGGATGGCGGGACTGTCGTATGAGAAGAGATTGAGTAAACTAGGCCTGTATTCTCTTGAATTCAGAAGAATGAGAGGGGATCTCATTAAAGCATACAAAATTATTACAGGGCTTGATAGAATGGATGCTGGGAGAATGTTTCCCTTGGCTGGGGAGTCTAGAACCAGGGGCCACAGCCTCAAGATAAAGGGTAGGCCATTCAGGACTGAAATGAGAAGAAATTTCTTCACACAGAGGGTGGTGAATCTTTGGAGTTCTCTACCCCAGAGGGCTGTGGAGGCAGTTCAAAACAGAAGTCGATAGATTTCTGACTAGTAAGGGCATCAAGGGATATGGCGATAGGGCCGGTGAATGGAGTTGAGGCAGAAGATCAGCCATGATCTCATTGAATGGCGGAGCAGGCGCGAAGGGCCGAATGGCCTACTCCTGCTCCTATTTCTTATGTTCTTATGACCACATCTGGAGTTCTGTGTACAGTTCTGGGCACCACATCTTAGAAAGGATATATTGACCTCTGAAGGAGTGCAGCACAAATTCACCAGAATGTTACCAGGGCTCCAAGGATTAGATTATGAGGCGAGATTACATAAACTGGGCTTGTATTCCCTGGAATATAGAAGGTTAAGGGGTGATTTGATTGAGGTTTTTAGGATTTTGAAAGGAATTGATAGGGTAGATAGAGAGAAACTTTTTTCTGCTGGTGGGGGAGTTTAGGGCAAGAGGACATCACCTTAAAATCAGAGCCAGGCCATTCAGGAGAGAAGTTAGGAACCACTTCTTCATGCAAAGGGTGGTAGAAGTGTGGAACTCTCTCCCACAAAAAGGAGTAGATGCTGGCTCAATTAATAATTTTAAATCTGAGATTGATAGAATTTTGCTAGCCAAGGGTATTAAGTGATATGGAGCCAAGGTAGGTGGACAGAGTTAGGATACAGAGCCATGATCTCATTGAATAGTGGAACAGACTCGAGGGGCTGAATGGGCTACTCCTGCTCCGTTCCTATGATCTGAAATCTTGACGCATATTATCAACTGCATTTTCAGTATTAGAAAACAATTGTCTAAATGGCTTTAATCTAAGAAGTTAATGGAGAGGCAGTTCACTTTCTATATAGTATCCTATTACATATTGATTACCTGCCCTGATGAATTTCGATGAGGTCAGCTTCCTTCAATAAATCACTCAGCTGATTTAAGATCAGAAAAAATCTCATAAAAGTTACTGGCCTCTGCTCAGGATTTCAAAACTCTATTTGAAGAACTATCTGCTCTCTGATTCATCTATATCAGTTGCCCATTTCAGCTGGTATTGGTTGATCTGATTGGGTCGGCACATTGTTTGCTGCTTTCCACAAGGCAGGCGCTACAGACTATTACCCCATCTGCTATTTGTGTCACATTCGTGAATAAAGAGCTGCTGCAATATCTGAATCACTTCAACCTGTTGTCCACTGGTCAGCTTGGATGCTGAGCAAATCTGTCAGCTTCTGATATTTGCAGTCTTGTGCTCTGGAAACTAAGGGGGAGAAATTCGGCACGTTAGCGTCCCCAGGTAGCGCTCAGGCAGGAGCAGGCGGGACGAATCCCGCGCCGCACGGCAAATTCGCTGGCCCCTGTAGCGCCGGCGATAACAGTTAGCGCCTCGGCAGCTTTCGCCATGCAGATCATGACTTCAGCGAGTGTGCAACGCTCACTGGGCGCCCGATCTGCAAACTTCAGTAGTGCCTCACGCCGACAGCGCCAGGGAGCGGAGGCGTGAACCAGCTGGCTGGCGGTTGGCACGGCGCTACTTAAATGGATGCGCCCCAGCTGTCAAGGAACTTCCGTTCCAAAGGTCAGTTGTGAGTGCCAGAGAGCGCAGGAGGTATCTGCAGCCAAATAAAGGCTGCTTAGTCCCCGGAGTGTTATGGGCCATCAAAGCACTTTGCATTTCATCCCACAGCATATCGCCGTTCTGCACTCCCCGAATCATTGAGGGCTGGTGTGCAGACTCCATTGACCCTCTCCTTTAATGGCTGGAAGGCGCCTTCGCCAATGCTCACTCCCGATTACACAACACCTCATATTCGTTATCGTTTGGCGTCTAACGCCACTCACCTATGCCATTAGCGCCTGATTTAGCGCTCCCCTGCATTCTTTGAGCGCTGAGACTGAATTTAGCGGGCAGCGAGCTTGATGCCGCTAATCTTCCAACTTCTCAAAAGTTAGCGCCCCATCTGGGGTGATACCAAATTTCTAGCCCTTATAAGTCTCTTGATGCCCAGTTACAACTGTCACTCTTTACATTTCTTTAGGTTTTGATAAGGTATAGTATCAGTGAAAAGCCAGCCTAGGCAGGAAATTGTTGAACTCGATATGTAACTTCTTCAGAGGAGACAAACTTCAAGTCATGAGAAATTGATGTTCTTCATCTTACTGCAAAATCTATGTGGAAGTTCCTTAGGGAAGCATTTGTTTCTTAGTTTCCCCATTGACCTGGTGGATGTCATGAAATATGATGCTTTCTTTTGCTGATGGCACCACCCTGTCCAAAATGGTTAACTTCCTATATAAGAAACAAGTAGCAAGGAAATAACTGCCGGCAGATATAGATAGAATTGGATAGTGAACAGGTAAATGGTATATTCAAAGTTAAAAAGAATCCAAATCAATATTCTTGAGAAACATTAACTGCGATGCTGTTCCCCGTATTTGAAATTGGTAGCAATCTCTCTTCAATTGCAAACATTCAGCTTCTTGGCTTGGAAATTACACTTAAAGATGGCTCAAAAAGCTGGTAGAATAATACAGATTGTCTGCCTTATTGATCACCATTCTCACCAATAATGCCCCCGATATTGAGAGGGGCGGGTTTTCCGGGGGAGGAGGGGGCAGTGGAGTTTTGGTCCCCGCATGCTGTGGAGTTAACTCCACAGTGTGTGTATCTTTTTTATGACAGGATCCCGGCCCGGACGTCAGCCTGATTGACAGGCTTGGTTTCCAGTCGGGCGGGGAGCACTCCGGAGCAGTGGGAGCGTGGTGTGTGGGGATTCTGATCCCCGATCCGGGGGGTCAAATCCCCCAGGGGGATCTATCCCAGACCCTCGGGGGGGGGGGGGGGGGGTCTGATTCCCGGTCGGAATGGAGTCTTTGGATGGGGGCAGGGGGGGAGAGGTCCAATCCCAGGGAAGCAGGTAAGTTTGGGGGCGGGGTGGCAGGGGAAGGACTCCTGCTCCTCCTGGCCCACAAGCAGTGCTTTAAGGGCATTTACCTTTTCCCCGAGGCCTGGGAAACCCAGCCAGCCAGGGTTAAACCTGTAAGGGAAGTTAAATGTGAGGATCCCAGCCTCATTGTAATATTTAAATGGCCAACCCGCCTCCCACGTTAAACTCGGAAGTGGGCGAGTTGTGGTCGGGTTTGAAATTTTTAAATTTCTTTACATCTCACCCAACCCCAACCCCACCTGTTTTTGGTGCTTAAAATTCACCCCAATGTTTTCTAAAGTCTATATTCATCCAGCACTGAGATTTGGTAGCTCTGTTATGCAAGCTGCAAAGAAAACCACATCACTTGCTCATGGACTCAATACAGTCCAAATGGTTTTTTTCGGGGGGGGGGGGGGGGGGCGGCTTAAGACTGGGGTACATCATGAAGAAGGCCTAATCCATGCCAGAGCCTACCCTCCACACATCAGACAGATGCTACCAGAGCACCAGTCCTATTTTAAGATTATGTTCAGAGCAGTACAATGCGTTGGTCGTTTCTGTCATGTTCATGTTTATGGGCGAATCACAGAAGCTGCTGCAACTGCACTTCAATATTTCATTTAAAGTCTGTATAAAATACCAACACTAAAGTTTCACACACTGGTCCCCTTCCCTGTGGGACTGTTTCCCAGAGGTGGTGTTGCCTATGTTGTTGTGTGCAGAAGTTAAAATCCAGAGTAAGTCAATACTTGCTGAATCAAGGTTATTGGAAGATGTATTAGCCTTTGAAAAATGTGTTATTTTCCCATTGGTACCTCAGTACAATTTCAAATCTCTACACTTTCAGCAACGAGCAGGACCAAACTTGGAGAACATTTCTCCTTTTTAATGTTGAGTCTGGCTGCGCCCTGTCACCTACTGCACAAAATAAAATCTACTTTCCCTTTCCATATAATATAATCTTCAGTTATTTACCTAGCCAGAAACCGGGTTTAGGTAAGCGATTATACCACTAAAGTTCTGTTGTGACAAATACTTCACTCAGCTGCCTGACCCCAACTCCACCAGCTGCCTGACCCCAACTCCACCTATCAATTGAATGTTGCAAACTAGCTTGGAGGAATCAATTGCTTCATCCAGCGGGGGCTTGCTAGTATCAGGTGTCTTGACATTTGTTGTGTCCTTAACCCTAAACAGGTACTCAACAATTATGATTAAATACATTGGGTAACTTCAGAGGACTGCATGTCATTTCGTCCCACCAAGCCGCAACAATCATTAACTAGAAATAGTGTTGTATTTGTGTTCCACAAGTCTGTGCATTTCACAGCTGAGAGTGTGAGGAACCAACTTATTTCTATTACAAAAGCAAAATACTGTGGATGCTGGGAATCTGAAATACAAACAGAAATTGCTGGAAATACTCAGCAGGTCAGGCAGCATCTGTAGAGAGAGAAACAGAGTTAACGTTTCAGGTCAATGACCCTTCGTCAGAACTGGAAAAAGTTGGAGATGGAACAGGTTTTTAAGCAAGTGTAGGGGCAGGGAAAGGGGGGAGGGGAGGAAAGAACAAAAGGGAAGGTCTGTGATGGGCTGGAAGGCAGGAGAGATTAAGAGACAAAAGGGATGATGGTGCAAGGCAAAAGGAGATGGTAATGGGACAAGTTAAGAAACAAAAGATGAGTCTAGATGAAGTGTAAATGGCAATGGCAGATTGATCAACAGCTGCCATGTGAGAGAGAGAAGAAAAATGATAGGGGCAGAGTTTATGGTCTGAAATTGTTGAACTCTATGTTGAGTCCAGAAGGCTGTAAAGTGCCTAATTGAGAGATGAGGTGTTGTTCCTCGAGCTTACGTTGAGCTTCATTGGAACAGTGTAAGAGGCCGAAGACGGAGAGGTCAGAGTAGGAGTGGAGCGGAGAATTAAAGTGACAGGCGACCGGAAGCTCGGGGTCCCCCTTACGGACTGAACGGAGGTGTTCTGCAAAGCGGTCGCCTAATCTGCGTTTGGTCTCCCCAATGTCAAGGAGACCGCATCGTGAGCAGCAAATACAGTATACCAAATTGCAAGAAGTACAAGTAAATCGCTGTTTCACCTGGAAGGAGTGTTTGGGACCCTGGACAGTGGGAAGGGAGGAGGTAAAAGGGCAGGTGTTGCATCTCCTGCGCTTGCACGGGAAAGTGGACGCGAAGGGAGCGGTCCCTTCGGAATGCTGAAAGGGGAGGTGAGGGGTAGATGTGTTTGGTGGTGGGATCATGCTGGAGATGGCGGAGCATGATCCGTTGAATGTGGAGGCTGATGGGGTGAAAGGTGAGGACAAGGGGAACCCTATCGTGGTTGCGGGAGGGAGGAGAAGGGGTGAGAGCAGAAATGCGGGAAATAGAATGGAGACGGTCATTTCTATCCCTCTGGTAATACCACTCTCTGACAGACTGTTAGAAACTTCATGAGAGTGGGCTCATTTCCCCTCCCTTCTCATGGGGAACTGTCTCTGTTCTGTTTGGGTCTTCCCTCTGATGTGATGATTCAGATAAACAACTCACTGGACGGCGCATTGTTGCTGAGAGTGTGTGCCCCATCACTCTGGTCCAGCACAATGCTGCATCAATGTATTATGCCACCAGGCCATCTGGACAGTTTTCTAAATTCTAACAATCACAGGTATTACCATAAAACTTTATTTTGCTTTTCCATCCCTCATACACAGTAGACAGTGGATTAAATAAAAACCCAGCTCTCATGCATGGAATTATTTGACTTGTATCTCCTTCTGGCCCACGGGAGGGGGATTTAAATTGTCTTTCAGTTCAGAAAGGTTCTTTCTGTTCATCCAGCAGCCTTTTTTTCTGACATTGGATTCAAAGTGTAGTTTCGGAGTGGACAGAGGGTGAGCTGAAACCAAAGTTCAAATTAATCCAAATTCTCATCTTTACTTATGACTTATTTGTGCTGGTGTCATTTAGTGGATTCATTTTTGTTAAATCATCAATCGCCTCTTGTTAACTGATTGCAGGTTTGCTTTTGAAGAAATAAACCTTGTACAGTACCTGAAGGTCAACCTCCATGGAATGCCTTGGCTCTGACAGCTTGTATATATGAAGATAAATTAATAGGCGTCCTAACCTCCCCTCTGGAACCAGACAACATGAGCCCCAGCAACTCATTCCATCACACAGCCACAAATTAAGTTACTGTGATTCAATTTGCAAGTGGGATCCTTTCTACTCCCATACATCAGAGAAGATAGATTTTATTACATAGCTACAAAACTGCTGCCTGCTATAGTCACTCATGCAGGGGAAGGCATCATCAGTGTATTATGACATTTAATCAATACTCACCAAGAGTCTGTGAAGAGGTATTAGACTCAAAGTTGCAATGTGACCACAAATGTTGCACTGACTGAAATGAAATTCAGATCTTGGTTTTAGCCTGCGCTTCTTGTCATTGGTTCTTTTGTCATTTGTTTTTTGTTTAATTTTATATATTTTTTTAATACTTTATGTTTCTTTGTTTTCAAACATATGACAGGATCTGTCATTGCATTGACCTGAATCCAAGCCCACAAACCCTTAGTTTTTTTTCCCCCACAACTCTCAAGGAACTTTTTCTTCTTTTGTAATTAGATAATAAAACTATTAACAACACTCAGTACAAAAATCTTTGCTTATAACTTCTATACTGCACTCGGGAAGGTTGATTATATTTGTGACCGAACTAAAGACGTTGGGCGGAGCAGAGGCTCCCACCATTGATCACAATCTGATTCGCTGGATTACACACCAGAGGTTATGACGTTTGTTTTTTAATGCTCCATTGATATTGAAAGGAACAGATAATTCAAACACAGCTAACACTCCGCCACTGAGTGTAGTTAGACGGGACTTTTCTTTTTTGAAGTGAACACTTTTAGTGACTTGTTTCTATTTATCTGTAAAGTTCATCAAAGGTTTAAAAAAAAAACTTTTAACCGAATGTTTAATGCAATAGCATTTACCTCTATGTATTGTAAAAGGAACTGCACCAGTAGGTGGCACTGAAAACATAACGTTAAGTAACCATTGAACAAGATTTTGGCCTGCACGTCTCTTTCCCCTGCAGAGGAAGATTTTGCCCTTAACTCTCTCACCGCTCCCCCACCACCTCCTCCAAGCTGGCCAGTACCTCTCTATTTGCTTCCTCCTCCTTCCCCTTCTCACCCTCCCCTCTTCCCTACATTTATTCCCCACCCTCTAATTCTGCTTCGCCTCAAAAATTCAAATTGGTCTTGATTACCCTTGTGCGACATAATGAGAGATTGAATAATAAATTATTTATAATCTTGTGTGGCACACACAGTTCTTGTCCACAAACTCTAATTCCTCTTGTCACAATTTTTGGTCATGCTTTTCTGGCAACAATAAATTGCTATGTCAACATTTCCCATTCAATTTACCCTACATCAACTATCATGATGTAGTTGCAAGTACTGGCCATTAGGTGCCTTTGTGGTGTGGGTTTATGAAGGCTTTCTCCTAACTATGTTGTGTAGAAAAAGACTTTGGGGTCGAATATAATGCACCATCCCCAGCGGGAACCAGGCAGATGAACGTTACAATCGGTCAATTTTACTTACCGCCTTGTTCCGCTGTAATCACGCTGGTCGCTATTTTAACTCCTGACTTTATTTAGGTGGCTGAGACATCTTCCGCCAGAAGCAGGTGGATGCCTCATGAATGCATGGAAATTGGGGTCATTAGGATCCCAATGGAATTTTAACCAGGCGGGTCAGAAGTCCCACCCAGCTTTCAACCTGCTGAGTAAAAAACTGACTGGCGTATTGACCGCAAGAACTATTGAAAGGGGCATTCAGCTGCAGCCACTCAGATCATCGGGATCCAATTTCCAGGACTACAGCTGGGGCTGTACAGCCAGACCGATATAAAACCAAGCAGAGTGACTTTATAATTAAGAATAGTTGTTATTTACCACAGGTAGTCTTTATAATTTTTAGTGCACAGTGGTGTTTGTATAAATGCATACCTAATTCAAGTATTCAATTCTAAAGTAGCATTCCAATCCCTATTATGTAGTAACTCTGACCTAAGTATAGTCACGAGTATAAATCAGTTTTCAGCTAAACATCCAGTATCATTTATTAGAAAGTTGACTAGTGATGTATTACATTTAACCTTCATTAGCAGTTTTGGAGTGATTGAAGAAGCTGAAATCTGGCTTATTGCCTAACGTTAACTCCCTGCAGTGGCTGGCAAGTACTTGAATTGCAGAGCGCATAGCAATGTTAATGCATGGTAAAGCATACCGGACACACATTCTCCCAGGATTTTAATCTGCTTCTATATTCTTGAAAAACTTTCATGACTGTCGTAATGAATCCAAAATTATTATGCAAATCGGACACAAGGAGATTCCTGGTGAAGTCCCCATACGTGTAAATCTTTACAGGGGGCAATTTTAACCTAACTTGCCCAGAGGGAAACAGATGGCCACAGATCAGCCGCCCGTTTTACAATCCGCCCGATTTCACTCTCCGTTGACTTCAATAAAAAGTTAAAACCAGGTGGGGTGCAAAACAGGCGGCCGTTAGTTTGCTGCTTAGCGGGTTAGGTTAAAAATTAGAAATGTCAGTTTGATTCTAAGTTAGTGTTAGTCTACAACTCTGATCAGGTGCAACTTTTTTGTCTGTTCTGACTTATCGAGTGTAATAGAATTCCACTAAATCTGCTGAAAACAATTAGGGTGTCTACTCGACTGTAAAACAATGTACTGGTGGAAGTAATCTATCTTGGACACAGTCAGTGACAGTTACCCTTCTTTGTTTAAAGGCTTTCCCAATGTTTCTAGTGAAATTGTCTATAATGATTAGAATAGGAAGTGGTCAGTGATTGCTTTGTTAACTTTGTGTATATCTGTGTATTTGTCCTGGTCAGGGTGAGGGATGACAGTACTGATAAATTGATTATTTTTTTCTACTTTCTGAGGTCTGAATGAGATTTATGTTAAAAAAAAAAATGAATGTCAGGATTAATTGAGGTAAACCCACCCCACTGCCTATATTTACATTTTAATATGAAATCGTGTATTTAAGCATTTTTAAGTAAGATGATCCTGAATGGTACACTTCAAAGGTGAAATTATTGAAGTCTCTGAGTCTTACCTGCCATATTTACAGTAGGATAACAGCCTATTTATCATTTACATCTGTTTGAATCTTCTCTGCATTATCTTCCTACCACAGTAATGTTTTCGAATGAAGAGGAAAAGATATTCTGAAATGAGGACTTCTGTATAACTATTGACAACACTACTTTTATCATCTGCTAGGATTAAATGCACTCCATGCGTGCACCAAATGTCCCTCTTTTTGCCCTCTCCCTGAGATGAAATGTTGCTTATATATGACTAACTCTACGAGACACCTTGTGAAACTCAGAATTTAACTGAGTTTGATTAATGGTCTTGATTGGGATTCAGGCCCATGCCTTCTAAATGGGAGTGCACTGTTGTACCATTGGAGCTGTGTCAAACATTTAAATGTTGTTGCACTTTGAAAAATATGAAAGGATTAGGTGGGCACAATTCAGGGTTTTACCTTCAAAGCCCTGAAAATATGTAGAGAGGATCTGGATATAGTCGGGATGACTGAAACATGGCTACATAGAGAACAGGATTGGCAACTCAATATTACAGGATACAACACATTTAGGTAGAAAGGGAAGGAAGGAGGGGAGGTGGAGTAGCTCTACTAGTTAAAGATAACATAATGGCAGTAGTAAAAAAGGATGTAACTAGTAGTAAGATAGATATAGAATCCATATGGATTAAGTTAAAAGACAATGGACCCATCACCCTAATAGGGGTATACTATAGACCACCAAATAGTAGAAGGGAATTGGAGGAAGAAATAGGTAGGCAAATCTACGAGGTGAGCAGCAGGCATAGAATAATAATCATGGGAGATTTCAACTACCCCCAAATAAACTGGAAGAAATAGCAAAAGGAGATAAGGAAATTGAGTTTTTACAGTGTATACAGGATTCCTTTCTCACTCAGTATATAAGAAGTCCAACAAGAAAAGAATCACTGCTGGATCTTGTAATGGGTAATCAACCAGAACAGATAGGAAAAGTAAGAGTAAGAGAGCATCTTAGTAGTAGTGATCACAACATAGTAAGGTTCAAGATTAGGATCGAGAGTGACATAAGTCGGACAAAGACTAAGGTAATAGATGGGAAAAGAGAAAATTATGAGGAAATGAGGGTGGAAGTAAAGAATGTAAACTGGCAGAACATCTTAAACAAAGAGATAGAAAAACATCGGGAAATCATTAAAAAGGTAATCAATAGCGTTCAAGAGAAATGCATTCCACTAAAAGCCAAAAATAAGCAAGCTACTTATGGGGCACCGTTGATGAATAAAGAACTAAAGGGAAAATTGAATTTCAAGAAAAAGACATATAAGAAGTACTTGGATACTAAAGGAGAGGACAAAAGGGAATACAAGGAACTTAGGAGAGAAGTTAAAGAAACCATCAGGAAGGCAAAGAAAAATTACAAAATCAAATTATCAAGGAATATAAAAAGAAAGAATGAAGTGTTCTATAGACACATAAATAAAAAAAGGAAAATTAAAGTAGGAATAGGGCCATTAAAGGATGAGCAAGATAAACTCACAAGGAATAACAGAGAAATGGCAGAAGTATTGAATAACTACTTTGCCTCAGTTTTTACTAAAGAAGGCAACAAAATCGACACTTCACCAGAGGATGAGCTTAAAAAGAATATTAACACAGTTGGGATAGAGAGTGAGAAAATAATTGACAAACTAGCAAAACTAAAAGAGGATAAAAGCCCAGGTCTGGATGGTATGCACCTATGCATATTAAGGAAACTAGGGAGGAGATAGCAGAGGCACTAGTTTATAAACTAGTATGTGGAGTCAGGAGTCAAATAAATGGATAGCAAATTGGCTAAAAAATAGAAAACAGAGAGTAGGCATAAAGGGTAGTTCAGATTGGAGGAAGGTAGAAAGCGATGTTCCACAAGGATCAGTGCTGGGACCACTGTTCTTCATAATGTAAATTAATGATTTGGACTTAGGATCAAGTAACTCAATATCAAAATTTGAAGATGATACCAAACTGGAGGGTATAGCTAACACTGAGGAAGAATGCAACATAATACAAGAAGACATTAGAAAACTTGCAGACTGGGCAGTTAAGTGGCAAATGAACTTTAATGTAGATAAATGCGAAGTGATGCACTTTGGTAGGAAAAATAGAAACATCGCCTACAGCTTGGAAAAAAAAACTGAATGGGGTAAAAGAGCAAAGTGACCTAGGGATACTGGTGAAAAAAATCATTAAAAGCAGCGCAATTAAAAATGCTAACAAAGCACTGGGATTTATTTCCAAGGGTATAGAATTCAAAAGTAGTGATGTTGTGTTAAACTTGTATCGGACCCTGGTCAGGCCGCACTTAGAGCACTGTGCACAGTACTGATCTCCAGACTATAAAAAGGACATAGAAGCACTGGAGAAAGTGCAAAAAAGATTGATAAGAATGGTGCCAGAACTGAGAGATTACAGCTATCGGGAAAGATTGACCAGGTTGGGGATTGTAGCTTTAGAAAAGAGAAGACTTAGAGGTGACCTGATAGAGGTCTTTAAAATTATGAATGGGTTGGACAGGGTAGTTGTGGAGAGAATGTTTCCACTTGTGAGAGAATCCAAAACTAGGGGCCATAAATACAAGATGGTTACTAATAAATCCAATAGGGAAATAAGGAGAGATGTCTTTACTCAGAGTGGTTAGAATGTGGAACTCGCTACCACAGGAAGTGGTTGAGGCAAATGCTTTCATACTTTCAAAAGGAAACTAGATGAGTACATGAAAGAAAAGAGAATAGAAAGATATGTTGAAAGGCTTAGATAAGGCAGATGGAATGGAAGGAGACTTGTATGGAGTATTAACACCAGCACAGACTAGTTGGGCTGAATGGCCTGTTTCTGTGCTGTATATTCTGTGTGCCTCAACCAAAGCTTGGTGGATCACCTATTACCCGTACCAATCTAACTTTGAATTCCGAAACACTCTATCCTTCTATCTTATTTAATGAGGTTAGTTATTTGGTGGTCTGATTCTGCTATGATTTGGAAACTGATATTCATTTAAGAAACTTAACCTTTGGAACATTGCTGACAAATTATCCCTTCAGTGTCTAACTAGGCTTCCAGGGCTGGCATTGAGATAACTCTTTGGTTGGTTGCTCTTCCTCTTTAACAAGGGGCGGGGTGGGACAGGGAGAGGTAAGTGGATAAGGTTGACCTGGTCACATCTATGACTAAGCCATCTAATTCCATACTTCTGAGGCTCATTGGAAAAATGGTTGAACGTGCTGCTTTTCTGACAGTCAGGGGCCAACTTTTGTGACCTGGGTCTCATCTCAAAATGGATTGTGGGATGCTGGAGGCTTAAGATAAGTATAGGAGACCTTCCTAACAGTCCAAATCTATCTATGTAAAACAATACTGCAGTGCTGGTGGGAACTGCAATCATTGTAACAACAGAATAAGAGTAATCAGACAAACAAACGAGGTGAGAAGGAAATATGACAGCAAATCAGAAAAAAGGAAAATAGTGATGAGAATCAGACAGATCAAAACAATATTCGAAACAAATGCATAGATTGAGCGAAAAAGAGAGATAGGGAAAACGAAGGTATTTTAGGATAATTAAATACACATAGATAGAAAATAGCATTCAGGAATAGGCTACATTGCAAACCTGGTACAAACCTGCTCAATTTAAAATGGAGTTTCCTCCACTTTCGTCTGTTGTAATTCCTCCCATTGTTCTTGGTATTGCACCTCCTCGTCAACTAAGAGCCAGTCAGAGATGTAAACCTACCTAGGGGAGTCTCATTGCTGCTGATGCCTTACGGAGAGGTAGGCTTTTTACTGCTACACTGTGCTGCAGAGCCCCTAAGAGCAATTGCCACTGAGCATTACAAGCAAGTGAATCTGTGAGACAGAGAAAGCAGGGATTCAAAGTCATGACTGTCCTATTGCCACAGCAACCAGAACCATAGAGGTTTGATCCAAGCTTACCTAAAACCCTTTTGAAATGTCCCCAAAAGCTTTAACCTTCAAATTATGCTGTGACATACCAGCATACGAATACTTAGTGCTTTATCTGAAATTCTTTCCTCTGCTATTTAATGGTGGCATTAATTAATTTCAAATAAATAGTTTAATGACTCCACTAAAATGGTTAATTATTCATATGCTGGTATCTGAGTGTAATTTCAGGAACCTTCTGCCTTAAATTAGAACGATGATTTCTTTTGACATGTGCTGATTAACACATGGCTTGTGGTCCATGGGCAGGTTCATCATTTTGGGATTGACATAATTTTTACTGACTTTCAATAGAGTTAAAAAAGTTTGGAGGAATTGCAATGCATTGAAAAATATTTTCCTTCTCTTTGTGGGATATGTGCAACCTCTACCCTGGATGGTGTGTGACCCTTGATTTACTAACCTGTCCATGTATTATCTGGAGCGTCACCTCAAATATTGATCATCAAATGTTTATGAGCCCCTGCTATCTGCCATTTTTCCCATGAATAAATCCTGCTGCTTGATGACAAGAGTGTTTTTGTGATGTTTAGTTGGTTATCATAAAAGGCTTCTACTTGGCTTGTAACTTACTGGACAATGTCAGAACTACAGAGAGCTATACAAGATATTAATAATGTAAAAAAGTTAATTTAGAATACTATTTCAAGTTAAACCATAATTGCAAGACAAGGGGGCATAGGTACAAACTGGCAAAAGGCTAGTTCAAGATTGATGCCAGGAAGTACTTCTTCACACAAGTACAAAGAATGATTAATACCTGGAATGATTATCCAGCTAGACTGATGAAGGCAAAAGCTCGGGAGTAGTTCAACACGCAGTTAGTGGCTGTGATGCACTGTAGCTTTCTACAGAAGATTGAGCTAGATGAGTTGAATGGCTGCCCTTTTTTGCACTTCTCTTTTTTGGAATGTGTTACTTAGAGATGCTGGGCTGGATTTTCATTGACCCATGGAGGCGGGTTTGGAGGCGTGTGGGGGGTTAAAATTGCGAAAACTGGCGGGCGGGCACAAGTCCGCCTCCATCCCGCCTCCACGCAATTTTCATGAAATCGTGTCTGCTGGTCCCGACTCCGTCCCGCCTTTAAGAGGCGGGATAGGCTGTTAAGGCCCTTAACAAGCACTAAATTGGCTCTATAATGCCATTTTGAAAGACCTTTGTGATTTTAACCCTTGTTGTACATGAAGCATGCCTGTTGTGAACCACGAATGTGAATCCTGGCGGGAGCACATTTGGCTGGATCTCTCTCTCTCTCTCTCTCTCGTGGTGTAAAAATATCTGGGAGCAGACTTAGGGCTGCTGCTGCTCATTTTGCATCCAGGTCCTCTCACAGCAAAGGCCAGGCAGTCTCTGAAGACCTTCAATGCAGCAGCAATGATGACATCATCAGAGGCGACTTTCAGACTGAAAACACTCATGGGTTCCCACATGCTGGAACTCAATTGCCCAATTAGGTGAAAATCGCATCAATCTCCCACATCCAATTGCAGTCGGGTGGATGACACGACCCCAACCCGCCCCAGTATCAAAATCCAGCCCACTGGCTCTGAAATTCCTCAGGATGTGATCATGGTGTAACTACCTACTGGGTACCTTCCAGTGCTGACCTCACTGGAGCTTGTGGGGTCAATGGGAGGGCACCTAATGTGCAAAAGGGCAAGTGTGCTCAAGCTCCACTCTGGGAAGATCTCCGGAGCCCACCCGCTCCATGCGGCTGGAAAATCCAGCTGCTGCCTGCCTTACAGTGGAGGGTTTTGCAACCCACCTTCCCAAACTCTGCTGTGTCCCCGTCGGTCCCCTGTGTAAGGAGTCCGATTTTTTTTAAATTAAGCACTTTCATTGAGAGTCCAATGTGAGAAATCGCACAACACCAGGTTATAGTCCAACAGTTTTATTTGAAATCACAAGCTTTCAGAGTGCTGCTCCTTCGTCAGGTGAAGGTGCTTCACCTGACGAAGGAGCAGCGCTCCGAAAGCTTGTGATTTCAAATAAAACTGTTGGACTATAACCTGGTGTTGTGCGACTTCTCACATTTGTCCACCCCAGTCCAACACCGGCATCTCCACATCATTGGGAGTCCAGGCCAATGGTGGGGCCCACTTTCACTCATCTGGGGGCTGGTATGCCTCAACTCACTCGGCATATCAACCTCCAGAGGTACGCCATGTCCCAATTGAGCCAGGCTAGTGGGCACTCCCACTGTAGGGAGTCTTCACCCCCTGACTACATTTGGCCTGTAAGGAACAGGCGGAGATTCTAGCCTTGGGAATTCCCAGGAATGGCAGAGACCCAGAGCAACTGGTTCTCTGTTGTTTTCCAAGGGTTTCCCACCAGAACCTTGTGGTCTATTAGGCCCATTTTATTGTCCTGTTCCACACTCTGTAAGTTTATCCAATCCGCTACCTGTACAGCGATGCATTTTGTACTGGTGGAATTGAGAAATTATGAATATATATCTGTCAACTGAGGACTGGTTAGAAACTTTGACAAGAAAACTCTTCTCTTACAGCCCTCAGTACCAGAGGGAAGAAGCCACAATTTCCTTCAATCTCTAGCTGTTTTCTAGTGCAATGTGCCAATCAGTCACCATTCATTTTTTCTAGTGCTCATACTGTTTGACTCTCAGTATTAAAGTCCTAATGTATTTGAAATCTGCCTCAACCCAATTATTATACAATGAGAATTATTATAGTTCCCCAATGGTGCTGCAAGCTGCTTGCTTTCAACTAATGAAGCCCCAAGATTTATATTATTCTGTACAAGGTAAATTCTAACTGCATCATCAAATTCTTTGGACTGGAAATATCTAGTTTTCTAGTCAATTGTCAAAATGTCAATACCAAAGATATTAGTATCATATTTACAAAGACTTACAATTAACATAAATTAATAGTATGGCAAAATCTAAGTAATGACTTAATCTCTTATCTCTCAGATTAATAGTCTGATTTTTTTTAAATTACTGCTAGATTTACTAGATTGCTACATTTTAATTAAGAGCTCTTAAACTCTTTTCATGCTGAACTACAACTGCTTCATCAGGTGAATGAAGCCTGGAAATTATGCTGTGCAATATTATTATACAAATGTTTTCATTTCAAATTTCTATGTCCAATGTTTGAAAGAAATGTTAACCCATATAAATGAATTGGCTTAATATCTTTATTAAAATGGAGAGGAATTGGCCTTCATACAATAATATCATAACAGTGTAATTTTCAGACTTAACACTGACAAAACATTAAATTAAAAATTCTAGAAATGCAGGTAATCTTTCATTATCGTAACTATACCTGCAAAGGATTCTTAATGGGATTGAAAGGCTCTGTGGGCTGCCTATTTATTTTATATTTTCACTTTTCATGTAAATGTTTAATGAGTAGCTTTATTATTGTGATATTGTCCATCTACTTGTAAACAGATACCTACCCTTTTAAATAAAAAGAAAACTTTTACGACATTTCACTTGTGCTGTCCGTGCCACCCCTTGCTTTCCCTGTCTCACCACTTGCCGTCTCTGTCTCGCTCTCTCTCTTTCTCTCCCTTTGTTTCAGAGGGCTGAATTTTAATGGGGAAGGTAGTTGGGGGCTCCAAGGCAGACTGGAACCCCGGGAGAACGGGTTTCCCACAGGCGCAGCCGACTTTAACGGCAGGGCCTGATTTGAATAGGAAACTTCTGTTTCCCGCCCGCAGCAGGCTGGTTGGCTCTGGGCGGGTAGGCCTCTGGTGGGGAGGCCCGGTTAGAAGATCACGAGAGGCCCGGGCCGGGTGTAGAAGATCGTTGGGGGGGTGGGTGCGGGCCGGGTAGAAGATCGCGAGGGGGCTGGGAGCGGCAAGAAGATTGTGAGGAGGCCGGGCTGTGTAGAAGACCGTGAGGAGGCAGGGCCAGGTAAAAGATTGCGAGGGGGCCGGGCCGGGTAGAAGATCGTGGAGGATTGGGGGCGTTGGCCAGGTAGAAGATCACGAGGGGTCCGGGCCGGGCCAGGTAAAAGATTGCGAGGGGGCCGGGCCGGGTAGAAGATCGTGGGGGGTTGGGGGCGTTGGCCAGATAGGAGATCACGTGGGGGCCGGGCCGGGTAGAAGAATGCGAGGAGGCCGGGCTGTGTAGAAGACTGTGAGGAGGCAGGGCCAGGTAAAAGATTGCAAGGGGGCCAGAAGCGGCAAGAAGATGGGGGGATGGTCCGGGTAGAAGATCAGCAGTGGGTCGAGGTAGAAGATCAGGGAGGGGGGGTGCCGTGTAGAAGACTGTGAGGGGATCGGGAGCAGCAAGAAGATCGGGGGTGGGGGGCGGGAGGAAGATCAAGGGGGACTGGGGGGCGTCCGGAGGAGGATTGGGATGGGGGTCCGAAGAGGATCAGGGCTGGAGGAGCAGCATGGGGTGGTGGGGGGGGGGGGGGCGGGGGATTGTCCAAAGAGGATTGGTGCCGGAGGAGCAGCACGGGGGGAGGTCCAAAGAGGACCAGGGCCAGAGGAGCAGCATGGGGCGTGCTGGAGGAGCAGAGGGGGGGTGTGATCGGCTGTCTTGTGGGGGGTCTCCAATCGTGGGGGGTGGGTTAGGCAGGGACCCTGGATCCAGGAGGTAGGTGTAAAGGGCACTTACCCCCTGGATGCAGCAGTCGTCACCTTACTGTAGCAGGCGGGTTTCACAAGGTGTGCGAAACCCGACCAGCGATGGTTAAAGACAAAATGGAGGTTAAAGAAGTGGCTTCCAGCCTCATTATAATATTTAAATAGACGGCCTGCCTCCCGGCTCCCCCGTCCTGTTTCCATTAAAACTGGAAGTGGGTGGGTTGGAGGCGGGTTCAGGTCAGGATTCCGATTTTTAACACTAACTACCCCCACGCCCCACCCACCCATTTTTTAAGGTTGAAATTCCCCCCTGAGAGTCTGAAGTTGTGGTCCGCCCACAGCTCATTTCTACAATACAACAAATGCATGAAGGAGAGGAGTTTAACTTAGCAATTTATGTTTAAAATTAGCCTCCAGAGGCCCAAAAAGATATTTATTTGAAAAAAAAAATTAAATCTCTATATAACTATCCTTTAACCCACCACTCTATAAGAAGCCTATGCAAAGAAATTTGGTTCAAAGTTAAATCATATGAGCTGGAACTCCTCGCGGCAGGGCTGGTATTCAGGGTTGCTGGTGTGGCGATTGCCAGTTTATTGGCTGCATTTTACCAAATAGAAAAACTGAGACAGTGAGGACGAAGTGTGGAAGACTTTGCACACATATATAGCTACTAATCTGATTATATGACATTAATTTTGTGATGCTATCATTATGTGGCACAGAGGAACTGGAATCTATTTCAAAACTTTGATTAAACTTTGCAGGTCCAGTTCTACAATTAACATAGCAGATTATGTATATTTCTATTCACCAATTGTTTTTGTTTTAACTGGATTTGTATGGAAGATTAGGACATTCAGTTTATAATTACTATTTCAAATGTTACTTTTCATTGATGTAACTACTGTAAAAGATAAATGTTGGTGGCGGGCATCAGAATGCAAGATACTGGTAAATATTTAATGGTATTTCCGAGCTTCGAAGTACCATTGAGTGTGTAGGGATTGTATAATATGCTACATTCTTAACATTTTTTACTGGTCAACATCACAGATGATAAACTTAAAGGGGCACTTAAGACAGATGAAGCAGGAGGGAACCTACAAAAGGATTTTTGATAAAATCTTCAATTGGACAGATCCATGACAGGTAAAATTCAGATAAGTGGAAAGTATTGAACTTTGATAGGAAAAATGGATGTCAGCAGTACTGTAAGGATGATGTATAAATAGATAAAGGTGAAGCAGAGATGGATCTGGGAATGATGATAGTGTTATGCCAAACCGCAGTGGGACAGCAATTGAATGTTTCATTATATTACCAGTCAATTGAGTATAAATCATAAGATATACTAAAACTATACAGTGCTCTGGTCAAACCACACCTTCCTTAAATGTTCTGCTTCAACAAGGGTTCATGCTGGAGAATTTTACATTCCAACCATCCCATGTCTAAAGACTTTTTTCCTGATTTCTCTTCTAATTATTTTTGTATTCTTATTATTTACCAGTATCTTGCATTCTGATGCCCGCCACCAACATTTATCTTTTACAGTAGTTACATCAATGAAAAATAACATTTGAAATAGTAATTATAAACTGAATGTCCTAATCTTCCATACAAATCCAGTTAAAACAAAAACAATTGGTGAATAGAAATATACATAATCTGCTATGTTAATTGGAGAACTGGACCTGCAAAGTTTAATCAAAGTTTTAAAATAGATTCCAGTTCCAGTTCCTCTGTGCCATATAAATTTGTGTTGATTCATGTCTGCCTCACTGACCGGTGGAAACAATCTTTCACAACTTATCTTTCATAATCTTGAAAAACCACTATGAAGTCCCACCGTAACTTTTTCAGGTCTGGTGAAAAGTGCCTAAATACTCAAATCTCTCTTCAGAACTGCTACCCCTCATTCTTGGAAACATCTGACTGAATCTACGCTGCCCTTTTTCCATTGCTCATATCCAGTTAATTGATGTGGTGGGGAGAGTTTGGGCCTTTTGTTTGGATGGATGAGCTAAGACAGGCTGAATGCTCTCCCTCATCTGTATCTATCTTGTTTTCAAGAGGATTATTTATGTGAAATTGGTGCTGTTTCCAGTTTCAACAGAACACAGTGATGATACAAAGGGGGTGATTCTATCATCAGGCACTCCCAGCAGAGAGCACTGTTTGCAGGGAGCACATCTTCAGATGGAAAGTCACAGGGGGAGAAATTCGGTATCGCCCCGTTTGGGGCACAATTATCAGCCTGGCGCTAATTATCGCCTCCGGCTGCAAACTTTGCTTCTATCGCCCCTGGAGGTGATTGGAGCGCTAAATCAGGCGCTACACACCTCTCTTAAGGCGCTAACGCCGAGGAGCGAGGCGCTACCTCAGAGCGCTGACGAAGCTCATGTGATGTCATTCAGCAATGGAACACAGACACACTGGCGCCGGCCAGTTCTTAAAGGGGAGGGTCGATCTTGCTCTCCATCCTCACCCTGCTCATTGCAGCCTTGAATCTCGGCCTGGAGAGACCTGTACATCAAATCTGCTGGAAATAACAATGGAGAGGCCCAGGGAAAGAGCTCAGAGTGCAGCCCCCATAGTCTCTTCTAAATCGATGAAAGGAAGGTCAAATCAAAATGAACCTGCAAAGTGCTGCTCAGTATCCAAAACTCCTTCACACAGCGTTGAATCTCTCCAGAAGTCTCCCTCTCTCTCAGAATGCGTGGTGCAAAAATGTCGCCGACAAAAAAAGGAAAGGAAGCAGCCGCCTTTAAATAACGCTTCCCCAGTCCCTTCCCGACTGCAAAACATTCCCCTCAACCTGTCGTTGCTAGCGGCAGGCAGAAAGGCAGGGGGCGCCACTCAATATCCGGTCCGGGGCGTAGCACACTCGACTGACGTCACGATCTGCGGGTGCAGGAGATCGTGGCGGTAGTGTTTAGCGCCGCCGCAAAATGACTGGTCAATTTCGCGAGCGGCACAAACATCGCTGCGCCCAGGCGCTAGTTGCTTTGCGCCCCATTAACGCCCTCTTAAGGCGCTAACGGGAGGCGCTAAGCAACCGAATTTTTCCCCCACAGGCTATATATCCTTAATTTCCTAAGGTCCATTTCTGTGAGCTTTGCTTCTGATTGAGAATGCTAGATCAGGGAATCATGCCAAAAACATTTTGTCTAACTTTTTCATTTTTTTTTTGACACAGTAACATAACTTAAGGAGATATATACAACCCAGTCCCAAAATGTTCGTATAGCTTTTAACTGATGTAATTTTCAACTAATTATTTAAAACTTTTAGGAAATATAATAATTTTTTTTTAATATCTGTTCAAGGAGTCTGTAACATTGTACAGGCTTTTAGTAGAAATCGATGTAGCTTCATATCATCATTTGTGTTATACCTGATAGAATCCAATAGGATTATAAAGAATTAATTTCTAAATAATACTCTAATTGGGGTCTAAATCTATACTATTGTTAGAAATTAGGGGTATCTAAAATGTATATGGTTATGCGAATGAAATTGTGACGCGAATAATACGGTGTTTAGATGATTGTATTAGAACTTGAGACAAAAGTGTCTCTTCAGACCAGTATTAGAATAGCTGGATAGATGCTTAGAATTTGCTGATGTTTTTGGTTCCCTGTGGACGTTATAACATTCTGCACCATGGCGGTCACATATGACCTTGCTTCTCAGGCTAGTTATCTGCTGTTTGTAAGTTAGGATTTCAACATTGTTTAATGCATCTTTAATTTGACCAAACTAAGGCCTAATGCCTATGTTTCTTCCATTACTGCTAATAACCATATTGGCCCAGAAATTCCGATCGCAGGCCTCCCGCGGGCGGAGGGCTGCGATCTGGAAAAATCTGCGCCTGGACTGAAGGGCTCCCGGGAGGCGCCGAGTTCCGTTGCTGGGCCTCTCCAAACTGCTGCTGCGCAGGGCCCGCGTATCCCAGAGGCGCAGGGGGATCGCAGCGTCCCTGGGGAGCCAATCAGAGAAGGGAATCTCCCTTCATACATTTGACAGGAAGACCTGTCAAATATATGAATAGAGATCACCCCCAAAACATAGTAAAACTTCAAATAAATTTTAAAAAAAATCACATTTTTAAAATGACTTTAAATTACAATAAATTAAGTATTTTAAACAAAATTTTTATTTTTTGAAAAAAATAATTAAAGTTTTTAATGGGGCTAAAAATAAACTTACCTTTCTTTAAAGTATTTTTAAATGATAAATCAGTGGAAATTTTTAAAAAACTTTTTTCAACTCTTATCCTGGTAAAAGCAGGCCTTAAGCCTTTTACCAGGCGCAAGAATTGTAAGTGTTTCTGCGAGCGGAGGGTCTCCAAAAAGCGGAACTCTCCGCCCGCAGAGGCCCTTCTCCCGGGCAGCTGGAGGATCTGTCCAGAGCTTTCTTGATAGATCGGAAATGCTGGTTTCCAGCGCATGCGCTGTGCATGCCTAAAACTGGCATTTCCGTTGGCCCTACGGGTGAGTACACAGCGCGTACACACCCGTAGGGATCGGAATTTCTGCCTCAATATTAATTTTAATAATAATGCTAAGTTAGGATTTTGACTTTGTTTAACAACGCTCGTTAGAAATAGCTAAGTTATGGCTATCTCTGGTCACTTTAAATAATCAGGTTCGAGTGCAAACCAATATGGAGGGTATATTGTGTTTAATCAGAGTTTAAGATGGAATATAACACATTAGTTATACAGCAAAAACATACGACCGTGACAAACATAGAAACATAGAAACATAGAAAAATAGGAGCAGGAGTAGGCCATTCGGCCCTTCGAGCCTGCCCCGCCATTCAATATGATCATGGCTGATCCTCTATCTCAATACCATATTCCTGCTCTCTCCCCATACCCCTTGATGCCTTTTGTGTCTAGAAATCTATCTATCTCCTTCTTAAATATATTCAGTGACTTGGCCTCCACAGCATTCTGTGGTAGAGAATTCCACAGGTTCACCACCCTCTGAGTGAAGAAATTTCTCTTCATCTCAGTCCTAAATATCCTACCCCGTATCCTGAGATTGTGATCCCTCGTTCTAGACCCCCCAGCCAGTGGAAACATCCTCCCTGCATCCAGTCTGTCTATCCCTGTCAGAATTTTATATGTTTCAATGAGATCCCCTCTCATTCTTCTAAACTCTAGTGAATACAGGCCTAGTCGACCCAATCTCTCCTCGTACAACAGTCCTGCCATCCCAGGAATCAGTCTGGTGAACCTTCGCTGCACTCCCTCTATGGCAAGTATATCTTTTCTTAGGTAAGGAGACCAAAACTGCACACAGTACTCCAGGTGTGGTCTCACCAAGGCCCTGTGAGACCACACCAAGAAGCTGATACCGATCTGATTGGACAGACGGTTGACACACGTGAGCAATTCTCTTCTTCCTTTCGTCTGTGAGTACAAGCTTTGGGAGGTCACTTTTTTTCTACTTTTAGGGGTGGGCCTGAACCTGGATAGTGACAAGACCTTTTGACCTATAGAAATTCCCCAAAAACCTTAATATCCAATGAGACTTCCAGTTCTTTGTCTCGATTCTTGTGTCAAAATCCGCCCTAAAGATGTCTTACGATTTTGGCCACATGTCTTTCTCTGTTTATAATTTCCCAGGGTTTCCTTCCTGTGGAATTCGTGTCTTATCTCTTTCAGCCATATCCTTCTTTGATCTCAAGAGGTCCAACTAGAAACCTATTCGTTTCAGAGTGTTACCTCCTTTGTGACATAGCAAATGTTTACGTTAACTTCCCCAAACTTCCTTCCATTATCTTTGCAAATGTGAGAAGTCGCACAACACCAGGTTATAGTCCAACAGTTTTATTTGAAATCACAAGCTTTCGGAGCGCTGCTCCTTCGTCAGGTGACGAAGGAGCAGCGCTCCGAAAGCTTGTGATTTCAAATAAAACTGTTGGACTATAACCTGGTGTTGTGCGACTTCTCACATTTGTCCACCCCAGTCCAACACCGGCATCTCCACATCATTATCTTTGCAAGCAGTTCTGTTAAACTAACTTCAAATCCTACCTTAGCATTTTACATAAAATACATAGACATGGTTCAAGTCTTAACTTAAAAACAACAGATAATCGCTTAGCAACAGGGAGATTGTACCTCCGTAGGAAACCAAAACATTAGCACTTCTAAGCATTTATCTGTCCCAAGGAGACTTTCCTTCTGCAATTCGAACATAACCATTCAAACACAGCATTTTTTGCGTCACAGTTTTAATCGCATAACCATATCCATTTTTAGGCATCTTTAGTTTCTAACACGCTGTTTTAAAATGCATAAGTTAACCAGTGTGTGAGAATAGAATAGAGGATATCTTTGGGAATTTAATGATTCATTCCATGGTACAATAGTCTGATAATGGAATGAAATAGTTAGTTTTGCACAGCTAAGCTGCATGAACAGCTTGAACATAAATAACTGATAACAAGTAGCTGCGAACATCTGAAGGCCGAGAATGGCATGTCCGACTCCAAACTTGGGAGGATAAGAAGGAGAGATAAGAGGAATTCAGATGGATGGGCGTTTAGAATGTATAAACAGGAAAGACATGTGAAGGAAAAGCCCTTAGGAGAGGGCTTTAATCTGAAAGTTCAGACAAAGAACTTGACATAGCATTGGGCACCTTGGTTTAAGAGGAACTCTTACAAGTTAAATGGTCTTGTCAATATTCTATCCCCAGGTCCACCCCGAAAAAAGGGTATAAAAGAGAGACCTGAAAAGCCCCTAGTGCAGACGGTGGAGTGAGAACTCCCAAGGGTGGACACCATGCTGACTTCGGTCTAACACTCTTGGGTAGTTCAAGAGAGAGAGGGATACGTGACACAAGAAGGAGAGCTGTTCGCGCACGCCAGCTGTCTGTTCGTTCGGGACTGACGGGTACCAGTTACTTGTCATGGTCATATGTTTTTGCTGTATAACTAGTGTGTTATATTCCGTCTTAAACTCCAATTAAACGCAATATACACAGCATATTGGTTTGCACTCGATTCTGATTATTTGAAAGGCCAGAGATAAGCTAATATTAACAAATTGGCTAATCTCAACACTATGAATGATTTATTACATTTACTAATTTATAGTTAAATTTAAAGTATATTTTGGGTAAGGTCCTTGTTATCAGGTTAGTTAACTTCTGAAACATTGCTGAATTTGTTTTACAGGATGACTTGCTAAGGGGGAAATCTATAATCTCTGTTACCCTCTGAATATATTACATATATCCTAAATACTGATAAATTGCCATGTCTAATAAATAACAGATGTATGCCTGGGAGGCATTTCAGGAAAATTATTTTACACTCTGTACTTTAGACACAAAACTATATTTACATAATGCCAATAGGTAGAGTAATAAGCTTTCAGACAACTATATAGCATATTTATGTATTTTTTATCAAGCCATTTAAAATGATTCAGTATCACATACAATGCTCAAGCAGTCACATAATATCAAGGGGAAGTTTTAATTTTTGATTGTAATAAAATATTGTTCATTATGCACTTTGGAAATACCCAGAAATAAATAAATAGCCCAAGCTGCAACACCCTTTCCCACAATGACCATCTTGTATTTTTACAGAATTCAGCCAATTTATTAGAGTGTGCTTCAGGCTGGTGAAAGAGACTGAAAGACTTAAACGAATAGGTCACCAGTATAAAACGATTACAAAAAAATATAAATACAGGGGAAAATATATTTATTTGAAGAGGTGTCAATGGTCATAGGAGAAAATTTCCTCCGTGCATTCGGAGTGTAAATAAATTTATAAAAAAGCAGATTTGCATCCAGAGCACAGAGGAAATCTTTCCTCAAATATATAATGTGATCACTTCACCCCAGTTTATTCACAAATCCTTTTGACTCTAGCAGCAAATAATTTTTCAAAAATTGTTTTTAAAATCAATTTTCTCTATTTACCATTCTTTTTGTCCTGGCTCTCCGCTCCAGCACACGGGGTTAGCAACATGAAGTAACACCAAAGTTGTCCTTTAATACTCTTTTGCCACAGCTTCAGCGAGTGGAAAGAAGTATCAGCTGCAAAGTAACAACGACAATTAACAAAATCCCGTATATTTGAAGTGAAAGCAGAGCACTGCGGACACTGCAAATCTGAAATATATACAGAAAATGCTGGAAATACTCAGCAGGTTAGGTAGCCTCTGTGGAGAGAGAAAAACAGTTAACATTTCAGGTCAATGGCCTGTCATTTGAAGTGACATTGTTTTAGGGAAAGACAGAAAATCATGTCCAGACTATTGGGCCGAAAATTGATCCCGGTGCGCGAGAGTACGCACTGCGTACTCTCGCGTATTCCCACTCCAATTGCCGGTTTTCTGCATGCCCTGCGCATGCGCTGAAAACCGGCAATTGCTCTTCTGAAAAGGGGGCAGGGCCTGGGTGCATCGCGTGCGCGCTACAGGCTGCGCGCACGCTGTGCACTTCATGCTTTGGACGCGCAGGTAAGTAGGGAAGATTTTGGAAATGTAAAAAGGAGGAGTAAGACCCGCTTTTAAGAAGGTAAGTAGTGAATTAAGTATTTTTTTGAATTTTTTTTTACAGGTATATCTTTTTTAGAGACTTTAAAGACAGGTAAGTTTATTTTTATAACTTTTTAAAAGATTTTAAATTTTTTCAAAAATTTAATTTTTTATTTAAAATGGTTAATTTAATTAACTATACTTATTTTATTAATGTGATGGTTTTTTTTAAATTTAATTGAGGTTTAGCTGTTATTTTGGGGGGGTGTAAGATTCATAGATTTCACACCCATGCTGTGAGACTTATGAATGGAAGATGGTGTGCTGCCATTGGCTCTAACTGAGTCACGTGATCCCACAGCTCGCACGAATTCACTACGCCGCTGGGATACGCAAGCCCAGCACAGCTGATGTCTGGAACATCAAGTTCGTGCGAGCTGGATCTGAAAAAGCATAAGCGAGGTGAGACATCGCGGGGAAGGCTTACCCCCGCGGGAACAGAGCGAGATCAATTTCTGGGCCATTATTTGTATAACATTTGATAATTGCTGTGACTCCTGCTATTATGTGCCACCTATTTAACATTAATGTAGTTAAAAAATTACTTGTTTTTTAGTCCATGCATGGGTTGTAATCGATTTACATTATACTCAAAAATATTGCCTGGTAATTGCAATGCCATGTAATAAGTTGAACGTCACATAGTACTTCATAGCAACCAAAACAAACCTTATAAAACAAAAATCAACCTCAATATTTGAAGGAATGTTTTTGCTAATTCACACATATACAAAGAAGGTTTATTTTGTAACCTTATGCATCAGTCGAGTATTTATGGACTAGACTAATACCTGGAATGGGCAGGTTGTCTTATGAGGAAAGGTTGGACAGGCTAGGCTTGTATCCGCTGGAGTTTAGAAGAGTAAGAGGTGACTTGATTGAAACATATAAGATCCTGAGGGGTCTGGACAGGGTGGATGTGGAGAGGATGTTTCCTCTTGTGGGAGAATCTAGAACTAGGGGTCACTGTTTAAAAATAAGGGGTCGCCCATTTAAGACAGAGATGAGGAGAAATCTTTTCTCACAGAGGGTCGTGAGTCTTTGGAACTCTCTTCCTTAGAGGGCGGTGGAAGCAGAGTCTTTGAATATTTTTAAGGCAGAGGTAGATAGATTCTTGGTAAGCAAGGGGGTGAAAGGTTATCGGGGGTAGGCGGGAATGTGGAGTAATCAGATCAGCCATGATCTTATTGAATGGTGGAGCAGGCTCGAGGGGCCGAGTGGCCGACTCCTGCTCCTAATTCGTATGTTCGTAATAAGCCAATATCATATGCAGGCTGGTGTCCCCACTTTTACTTGAGTGCTGGGATTTGTATTTTGTATGCTATGGTTCTTATGATCTCTTAATATTCCAAAATCAGATTCACAAAATGGAAACAGCTGGTTTACAAAAAATAATCAAACAAGGTTTGGGAAGTCTGTCGCTTCGAATCGAATGTAATATTTAACAAGACAGTGCTAATTAACTGACTGATACAAGAAGACGTGGTTCAACATGGTCACCAAGTGCCCACCTGCGACTTTCTTTATCAGCATGCTTGCAAGCAGCATGAAAAGTTGGCGCAGATCAAGGAGATGTGGCATCGCCACTGTTGTGTAGGGGAGGCCGGAGCTGTTGGCCTAAATCTTCCTGGGGCCTTGCACCATTACATCGTAGGGACCCTTCAACAGCGCAAAAGCAGGAGGAAATTATCGAGTAAGTGACTTATGCCGTTAATTATGCCACTCCATATTTTCCTGGGACTGTTGCGGAACTCCACCGTTACCCTCCCCGAAGAGAGCTAGGTAATTATCATAGCTCCGCCCCCATTAAAATCAATGACGATCACAATTTTCCTCCATATAAGCCAGTTTCCACGCCGTTGTCATTTAGACTGAAAACTAATGATTTAAGTGGCATGGCCATGGTGTGATTGATTGCTCCAAGATTGGGTTTAAACTCCCAGTTGTTAAAGTTCTATTACTGTTGCAAAGGTTAAGCAACAAGGATCTTTAAGTACCCACATCATACACCTGGGATTTTCAGTTTTAATATTGCCACGCCATATGCTTGAAGCCCAATCAATTTATCCGATTGTTTTCAGAATTTAAATGACTGTTTTCCAACAGTGCTAAACCTCATTAAAGCCACGAACACAACAAACATATATTTCCTAATAACTCTCCTTTTCTTATTAATCATTATTGTTTCAATCAGTTATGACTAAATTGATATATATCTCCCTCAAAAACCTCTCAAGACCATCTACTTAGAGGAAAGTCAGCATGTCATTATGCAAATTTGAGCTGACTACAAAGATTTACGATCTTCAGCCTCGTTCTAACCCACAACTTTTCAAAAAGTTTAAAAACTCACAGTTAGCTTTCTTAGATCATTTTATGCCCTCGTAATCCAAGAAAATAAAAGTCAATCATTATTAATAACTTATAGTGCAACACCTGAGTTCAATAGTGAAACTTTACAAGCATCTCGAAACTCAGGATTGTCAGGATGCCAGTTATTAAAGATTTTTTCATAATAATAGCCCCTGATTATATTTTCCCTAAACAATGTTTTTGCACGTGCAATAAAATAGTAATAAAATTACCTTCCAATTTGTTGAGGCACTATTCTGTGTTATTTGTGTGAATTTGGAGTGGTGTAATATTATTCGGATTTTGTGTGATTCTCTTATTGTGTGGTTTAAATTGGTTAAGAGACAATGGCCCGTATTTTCCGATGCCTACGGGTGTGTACGAGCTGTGTACACACCCGTAGGGACCTCGCAAGTGCCGGTTTCAGGCGTGCAAAGCGCATGCGCTGAAAACCGGCATTTCCGATCTGTCAAGACTCCTCTTGACAGATCGCACGCCTGCCCTGGAGAAGGGCCTCTGTGGGTGGAGAGTTCCGCTTTCTGCAGAACCTCCGCCCACTGAAATCCCTTAAAAATCTTACGCCTGATAAAAGCAGGCGTAAGACCTGCTTTTACCAGCATAAGAGTTTTAAAAAAGTTAAAAAAAAATGTTTTTCACTCATTTATAATTTAAAAATACTTTAAAAAAAGTAAGCTTATTTTTAGCCCTGTAAAAACTTTCATTTTTTTTCCAAAAATTACATTTTTGTTTAAAATATTTAATTTAATGTAATTTTAGCTAATTTTAAAATGTGATTTAAATAAAAAAATTATTTAATGTTTTGATGTGTTTTTGGAGTGATCTCCATTCATACTTTTGACAGGTCTAAGCTGTCAAAAGTATGAAGGGAGATTCTCTTCTTTCATTGGTTCCCCATGGCCCACGTGATCTCAGGGACGCTTGCGAACCGCATGCGCCCGTGGGATACCTGGGCCCTGCGCATTTCGTAGAGCAGAGGCCCAGAAGCAGAAATGGCCGGACCTCTGGAGCTCTCAGGTAAGGGCGTAGATTTTTTCCAAATCGGAGGCCTCTGCACGCAGGAATATACAGGCCTTTAGTGTATCAGCTGTAGTAGATCCTTTCTGCCCTAAAATAAACTTGTACTTTAGTGAGAAGGTTAAATTTTTTATAGAATTACATAGAATACGGGATACTGAGCTTCATAAATAGAGTACAAAAGCAAGGAAGTTATGATGAACCTTTATAAAACACTGGCTCAGCCTCAACTGGAGTATTGTGTCCAATTTGGGGCAGCACACTTTAGGAAGGATGTGAAGGCCTGAGAGAGGGTGCAGAAAAGATTTACAAGAATGGTTCCAGGGATGAGGGACATCAGTTACGTGGATAGACCAAAGAAGCTGGGGTTGTTCTCCTTGGAGCAGAGAAAGTTGAGAGGAGATTTGATAGAGGTATTCAAAATCATGAGGAGTCTAGATAGAGTAGATAGAGAGAAACTGTTCCCATTGGCGGAAGGGTCGAGAACCAGAGGACACAGATTTAAGGTGACTGGCAAAAGAACCAAAGGCGAAATGAGGAAAAACTTTTTTACGCAGTGAGTGGTAAAATAAAAAATTTGCAGGGCTATGGGGAAAGGGCGGGGGGAGTGGGACTAGCTGAAGTGCTCTTGCAGAGAGCCGGCACGGGCTCGATGGGCCGAATGGCCTCCTTCTGTGCTGTAACCATTCTATGATTCTATAATTCTAATATACAGCACAGAGACAGGTTATTCGGCCCAACCAGGCCATGCTGTCGTTTATGCTCCACTCAAGGCTCCTCCCATCCTTCTTCATCTAACTCTATCAACATAACCCTCTATTCCCTTCTCCCACATATGCTTATCTAGCTTTCCCTTAAATGCATCTATACGTTTTGCCTCAACTACTCCCTGTGGTAGCGAGTTCCACATTGTCACCACTCTCTGGGTAAAGAAGTTTCTCCTGAATTTCCTGTTTGATTTCTTGGTGACTATCTTATATTGATGGCCTCTAGTTTTGCTCTTCCCCACAAGTGGAAACACTCCCTCTGTATCTACTCTATTAAAACCTTTCTTAATTTTAAAGACCTGTATTAGGTCACCGCTCAGCCTTCTCTTTTCAAGAGAAAACAGACCCAGCCTGTTCATCCTTTCCTGATAGGTATACCCTCGCAGTTCTAGTATCATCCTTGTAAATCTTTTTTGCACCCTCTCCAGTGCCTCTATATCCTTTTTATAACATTGCGACCAGAACTGTGCACAATACTCCAAATGGAGTTTGACGAGGCCTTTACATATCAGAGTGCATCTATTGTCCAGCATTCTATCTCAAATAAATCCTGGACGCTGCTCCTTCGTCAGGTGAAGAGCAGCGCTCCGAAAGCTTGTGATTTCAAATAAAGCTGTTGGACTATAACCTGGTGTTGTGCGACTTCTCACATTTGTCCACCCCAGTCCAACACCGGCATCTCCACATCCTGGACTAGTTTTGATCGCCTAGATGGGTCGGAGAGGAATTTCCCAGATTTTTTCCCCCCAAATTGATCTAGGTTTTTATCTGTTTTTTCGCCTCTCCGAGGAGATCACATGGTTTTGTGTGGGGTGGGGAGTGTTTATATAGTATAAAACACAAGGTATCGCAATTTCACAATTGTGTGAGACAGGCTGAACAGTCCAGAGGGTTTTTACCTGCCCATCATTGTTCATATGTTCGTAAATAATTGTGAACTCCATCTTTGCAAAGCCAACATTATTGGTTATTGAATGCATCTGCAAGGAAGCATAACTGAATCTTATCACTACATTTTGTATACTTGGAGATATGCTGTTTAATAAGAACTTGAAAATCTGTAATGAGAGCAATGGCTTATCAAATCCTTCCACCTGTTGACTTGGTGCTATAGATAGGCCCTCACCATTATTATTCTCTAACTCCCTGCCATGTAAAGCCCAACCCCATCAAACTCCAACTTGCTTTAATTTGAAACATATTCTCCTTTAAATCCAACTCTGTTGATGTAATTTTTGAAGATTTTACAGATTCAGATTAAGTATCAGAATCCACAAAGAACACCTACAAATTCTTTCCAAAAAGCAAACAACTTTATATAATCATCATCCGGTTAAGGGGCTGTGGCAAGTTTTCCACCCTCCTCAAACCTCAATTCTTTACAATCCTTCCATTCTTGAGTCAAAATTTTCCATATGTTGTTTCACTTAGCTGCCGATACAACTTGCTTGACTCCAGTCCGTACATGAATTGGGTCTGTGGTGGAACCGTTGGTCAGGATCACAACTTGCATGTCGTCGTGAAGCAGGCGGAGGATGGTGACAAACTTTTGAGGGCGACGGTTGACAGTGTCAAAGGCCTTTGTGAGGTCAAAGAAGGCCATGTACAGCGGTTGGTGCTGTTCCCTGCATTTCTCTTGAACTTGGCGCGCGGTGAAAATCATGTCCACCGTGCCCCTTAGTGGGCGGAATCCACATTGCGACTCTGGGAGGAGCTCTTCAGCCACTGGGAGAAGGCGATTGAGGAGGATTCTTGCGATGACTTTCCCTGTGGCAGACAGCAGGGAAACTCCTCTGTAATTACCGCAATCGGACGTCACATTTCTTGAAGGTGGTCACAATTACGGCATCTCTGAGATCCCCTGGCATGCTCTCCTCCTTCCAGATAAGAGAAATGAGGTCATGAATTCGCGCCAGTAGTACTTCTCCGCCATGCTTTAGTGCCTCGGCAGGGATTCCATCTGCTCCTGAGGCCTTGTTGTTCTTCAGTTGTCGGATGGCCTTTTCAACCTCATGCCGGGCTGGGGTTGTGCTGAGATGGTGGCGGGTAGCATGCTGCGGGATGGAGTTGAGGACACTCACGTCGACGACAGAGTCTCGGTTAAGGAGATCTTCGAAGTGCTCCTTCCAGCGGGCACTGACTGCCTCCCTGTCCTTGATGAGTACCTCTCCATTCTTGGCCCACAGTGGGGTAGGACCTTGGGTGCTTGGGCCGTAGGCGGTCTTGACTGCGCTAAAGAATCCACGCAAGTCGTGGTTGTCGGCTAGCAGCTGGATCTCCTGCGCTTTCTCCACCCACCATCTGTTCTTTCGGTCGCGAGTTTTTTGTTGGACCTCGGCATTCAGGCGTCTGTAGAGCTGCTTTCTTGCTCTCAAGTTGTGTTGCTTTGACCACGCTCGATCAGCTCCGATGGACGGGTCACATCATCCGCATGCCCAATACAAGACTCCCAAAACAAGCGCTCTACTCGGAGCTCCGGCATGGCAAGAGAGCCCCAGGTGAGCAGAGGAAACGCTTCAAGGACACCGTCAAAGCTTCCTTGAAAAAGTGCAACATCCCCACCGACACCTGGGAATCCCTGGCCCAAGACCGTACAAAGTGGAGGAGAAGCATCCGGGAAGGCGCCGAATACCTCGAGTCTCTTCGCCGGGAGCAAGCGGAAGCCAAGTGCAAACAGCGGAAGGAGCGCACGTCAACCCGAGTACCCCACCCACCCGCCCCTTCAACCACCGTCTGCCCCACCTGTGACAGAGACTGTAGGTCCCACATTGAACTCATCAGTCACCTGAGAACTCATTTTTAATGTGGAAGCAAGTCATCTTTGGTTCCGAGGGACTGCCTAAGAAGAAGAGACTATACAACTATGGGACGATGGTATTCATGAAATCCAGCATGCTGCTCAAATGCCTGGGAGGGTGAATTGTACAGAAGGGGAGGGGGGACGTTGTTGGACCTGAGTTTATGAGTAGATTTGTGATTTTCTTTTTTGTGAACCTTTTGTGTGTTTATTAGGTGATGCATTCTAGGCTTAGGAATATGTAATGGGGTGGATGAGGAACTGCCATGGCAACTGTGTATCTCAGAATTTTTTTGTTGGAATGCGATTCGGTAGAATTTTTTTTAGGTCGAATGTAATTGTGGAGAAAGGTTTTGCATAATATGATTGGTGCATAACAAATCTGGAAAATAACTCGTTAGAAAGGACGGAAATGAAGCAAATTAAACGAGGAGCAAGGAGAAAAATGATTGACAGCTCAATGGAGACTCAGATTTGATGGCTCAATATTCACACAGTTTATGACGGACTTGACATACACAACAGACATAGGAAAATTTATTATTCGGTTTAATCTGTTTGAAATTCACATTTCTTTCATCGAGATGAATATGTTGTACTGCAGTCGCAACCTATCTAAAAGTGGTACGCTCTGGCAAGTAATTAAAATTTCAATTATGACATTTTGAAAGTTCAATAGCTGTGATTCAGGGTTTTTTTCCTGATACTTCGAAGTAATTTTCAACGTGTTGCCATTCGTACTGATTTGAAAGCCACAGCACTTTACAACTTCTAGGGATAGAAATTCATCTCGGGCAGTGACGCAAAATGAGCGGTATTGGATCGACTGCCTGTCATACAGAGAAACATAGAAACATAGGAAAATAGGAGCAGGAGTAGGCCATTCGGCCCTTCGAGCCTGCTCCGCCACTCAATATGATCATGGCTGATCCTCTATCTCAATACCATATTCCCGCTCTCTCCCCATACCCCTTGACGCCTTTTGCGTCTAGAAATCTATCTATCTCCTTCTTAAATATATTCAGTGACTTGGCCTCCACAGCCTTCTGTGGTAGAGAATTCCACAGGTTCACCACCCTCTGAGTGAAGAAATTTCTCCTCATCTCAGTCCTAAATGTCCGACCCCGTATCCTGAGACTGTGACCCCTCGTTCTAGACCCCCCCCCAGCCAGGAGAAACATCCTCCCTGCACCCAGTCTGTCTAGCCCTGTCAGAATTTTACACGTTTCAATGAGATCCCCCTCTCATTCTTCTAAACTCTAGTGAATACAGGCCTAGTCGACCCAATCTCTCCTCATACGACAGTCCTGCCATCCCAGGAATCACGCAGTGCCTGATACTTAATTTCATTGACTGCAAATGGAACTGAATATCAGGCACTGCGTATAACGTCCGGCCGGTCCGATACCGCCCGTTTTTGCGCCACCGCCCGCGATGAATTTCTAGCTCATAACCTCCGGGAAACAATCTTTGAATTTTCTCGGTTCCCTTTTGCCGATTTGTTTTCTCCACTTTGCTCATCAGTTTGTCTGCAAGGCTCTACCCGACTCCAAATAAATATCTGAATGAGTTTCTCGGTATCTCGAGTACAAATGAGGCTGAAACCCAAATTGTCACCTAATGTTTCCAACAATATCACCAATAACGATCTTTTCCCCTTTCAGCCCCCATCAGCCTGCAAAATGTCACATTGAAGCAAATCTTAACCATTTTAATATTTTATGAATACATCTAAATATTTAGATAAAGCGCTACTGTCACCGACAACGTGCTTTTTTTTAAAAAAACGGAACCGTTCAAATCAATTAACTTTAATATCCTTTAGTTTATTTCTACAGTTGATATATTTCTGGTTATTGTTGTTACAATGCTAAGTGCTAATAACATGGTCAAGTGCACTGGTGGGAAAAATTGGACCCCACAAGATGCAATGAAATACATGAGTAGAAGTACAATTACTGAGAGGTTATACAGCTCCTCGACACTGCGAGGCCCAGGAGGTCAATTTTTAAACAATTGAATAAAATCTTCATAATTGGCCAGTTAAATCACTCATTTTGTGAGTAAAGGTCTCCTGGCCATCATAAATCATCAGAGGAATGATCAGGTTAATAATTTAATGATGATTCTTTGCAGCTGTTTTTTTTATAGGGTTTGGATAATCACAGCAATATTTAAAAGTCCTCACATTCACATTTTGTTGATGATTACAGAGAATGTACAGCACAGAAACAGGCCATTAGACCTAACTGGTCCATGCTGGTGTTTCTGCTCCACGTGAGCCTCCTCCCACCCCTCTTCATCTCACCCTATCAGCATAAGCTCCTGTTCCTTTCTTCCTCATGAGTTTATCTCGCTTCCCTTTAAATGCATCCATGCTATTCATCTCAACTACTAGTGAGTTCCACATTCAAACCACTCTTTGGGTAAAGGAGTTTCTCCTGAATTCCCCATTGGATTTATTAGCGACTATCTTATACTTATGGCCACTAGTTTTGGTCTCCCCCATGAGTGGAAACATCTTCTCTACGTCTACCCTATCAAACCCTTTCATAAAGTTAAAGACCTCTATCAGGTCACCCCACAGCCTTCCCTTTTCTAGAGAAAAAAGCCCCAGCCTGTTCAATCTTTCCTGATAAGTATTTTTTTGTAATTCGTTTTATGGGATGTGGGCGTCCCTGGCAAGGCCAGCATTTATTGCCCATCCCTAATTGCCCTTGAGAAGGTGGTGGTGAGCCGCCTTATTGAACCGCTGCAGTCTGTGTGGTGAAGGTGTTCCCACAGTGCTGTTTGGGAGGGAGTTCCAGGATTTTGACCCAGCGACGATGAAGGATTAGCGATATACTTCTAAGTCGGGATGGTGTGTGACTTGGAGGGGAACTTGGAGGTGGTGGTGTTCCCATGCGCCTGCTGCCCTTGTCCTTCTAGGTGGAAGAGGTCGCGGGTTTGGGAGGTGCTGCCGAAGAAGCCTTGACGAGTTGCTGCAGTGCATCTTGTAGATGTTACACACTGCAGCCACGGTACGCCGGTGGTGGAGGAAGTGAATGTTTAAGGAGGTGGATGGGGTGCCAATCAAGCGGGCTGCTTTGTCCTGGATGGTGTCAAGCTTCTTGAGTGTTGTTGGAGCTGCACTCATCCAGGCAAGTGGAGAGTATTCCATCACACTCCTTACTTATGCCTTGTAGATGGTAGAAAGGCTTTGGGGAGTCAGGAGATGAGACACTCGCCGCAGAATACCTAGCCTCTGACCTGCTCTTGTTGCCACAGTATTTATGTGGCTGGTCCAGTTAAGTTTCTAGTCAATGGTAACCCCCAGGATGTTGATGGTGGGGGCAATTTGGTGATGGTAATACCGTTGAATGTCAAGGGGAGGTGGTTAGACTCTCGCTTGTTGGAGATAGTCATTGCCTGGCACTTCTGTGGCGCAAATGTTACCTGCCACTTATCAGCCCAAGCCTGAACGTCATCCAGGTCTTGTTGCATGCGGGCATGTACTGCTTCATTATCTGAGGAGTTGTGAATGACGCTGAACACTGTGCAATCATCAGCGAACATCCCTATTTCTGTCCTTATATAGGGGGGAAGGTCATTGATGAAGCAGCTGAAGATGGTAGGGCCTAGGACACTGTCCTGAGGAACTCCTGCAGCGATGTCCTGGGGCTGTGATGATTGACCTTCAACCACCACAACTATCTTCCTTTGTGCTAGGTATGACTCCAGCCAGTGGAGCGTTTTCCCTCTGATTCCCATTGACTTCAGTTTTACGAGGGCTCCTTGATGCCACACTCGGTCAAATGCTGCCTTGATGTCAAGGGCAGTCATTCTCACCTCACCTCTGGAATTCAGCTCCTTTGTCCATGTTTGGACCAAGGCTGTAATGAGGTCGGGAGACGAGTGGTCTTGGCGGAACCCACACTGGGCATCAGTGAGCAGGTTATTGGTGAGTAAGTGCCGCTTGATAGCACTTTCGATGACACCTTCCATCACTTTGCTGATGATTGAGCGTAGACTGATGGGGCGGTAATTGGCCGGATTGGATTTGTCCTGCTTTTTGTGGACAGGACCTACCTGGGCAGTTTTCCACATTGTCGGATAGATGCCAGTGTTGTAGCTGTACTGGAACAGCTTGGCTAGAGGTGCGGCTAGTCCTGGAGCACAAGTCTTCAGCACGATAGCCGGGATGTTGTCGGGGCCCACGCCTTTGTTGTTGTTTTGTCGTAGTGGTTTGTTGCAACTGAGTGGCTTGTTAAGCCATTTCAGAGGGCAGTTAAGAGTCAACCACATTCCTGTGGGTCTGGAGTCACATATAGGCCAAACCAGGTAAGGACGGCAGATTTCCTGGGTTTTTACGACAATCTGATAGTTTCATGGTTACCATTACTGATACTAGTAATTATTCCAGATTTATTTAATTAACTGAATTTAAATTCCCCAGCTGCTATGGTGGGATTTGAACTCACGTCTCGGGTTCATTAATCCAGGCCTCTGGATTACTAGCCCAGTGACATTACCATTACGCTACCATTCCCGTATAACCTCTCAGTTCTGGTATCACCTTTGTAAATATTTTTTGCACCTTCTCCAGTGCTTCAATATCCTTTTTATAATATTGAGACCAGAACTGAGCACAGTGTGGTCTAACCAAGGCTCTATACAAGTTTAACAAAATGTTTCTACTTTTATAGAAATGAACCCCAGTGCTTTGTTTGCTTTTTTATAGCCTTATTAACCTATGTCGCTACTTTTAGTGATTTGTGTATCGGTACCTCTTGATCCCTTTGCTCCTCTACCCCATTTAGACCCTTATTTCTCAAGGAGTATGAGGCCTCCTTATTCTTCCTACCAAAATGTACCACCTCACACTTATCTATATTGAGATTCAATTGCCAATTATATGCCCATTCTGCAACTTTATTAATGTCTTCTTGTATTTTGTTGCATTCTTCCTCAGTATTAACTATTCCCCCCCGAATTAGTGTCATCCGCAAATTTTGAAATTGTATTTCCAATTCCCGAATCCAAATCGTTTATGTAAATGGTGAACAACAGTGGTCCCAGCACCAATCTTCGTGGAACTCCACTTTGCACTTTTTGACAGTCTGAGTAACTACCTTTATCCCCTACTCTCTGTTTTCTGTTTTGTAATCAGCTTGCTATCCATTCTGCTACTTGTCTCCTGACTCCACACCTTAGTCATGAGTCTAACATGCCGTACCTTATTGAAGGCCTTTTGAAAATCCAAATAGATTACATGTACTACATTACCCTTATCTACCCCTGGTCACTTCTTCAAAGAATTCACTAAGGTTGGTTAAGCATGACCTTCCCTTTTGAAATCTGTGCTGATGCACTTTATTATATTTTTGGTTCTAGAAAGTTTCTATTATATCTTTGAGTAAAGATTCCATTATATTTCCTACCACCGACTTTAAGCTAACTGGTCTGCAGTTCCCTGGACTAGTTTGTTGATATCCCGTGGTCATAGTGCAGAAATAGGAGATGTAGTTATGGTTCTGAATTATGGGAAACGAGTTTGAACCTAAAAAGAAAGGACCATTTCTGATAGTGGATAGAGCTATCCCAACGATTTATTTAGTACAGTACACAGCGAAGGGAAAGGAAAAGGTCACAAGTTGGTACCACATTAATCAGCATAATTCAGTAATGGGCAAAGATGGAATTGGTAATTAACATATGTTGCCTTTGATCTTTAAGTAGCCCCAAAGAGGGAAGATGATCAAAATACTCACCATTGTGATGTTGATAGCCGGACCAATAAGTATATGGACAGACCAACGTCGTGACCTTAGGGTGGAGGGAAGCAACAGAACAACCAGCCCTGCATGATCTATCTCCCTTTTTAAATATAGTAGTCACATTAGCTGTCTGTCAGTCCTCTTGCATTATTCCTCTAATGAACTTTTATATATATATATATATATATATGTAACAGTGCCTCTGGTATCTCTTTCCTCACTTCTTTTAATGTGCATGGATGCAATCCATCTGGACCATGGGTTTTATCCTCTCTAAGTTTGATTAGTTTATCAATTATCTCTGCCTTTCTATCATAAATGCTATTGTATCTTTTTTGATCTCATCTTCTAGTATCATGTCCACCCTGTTAGTCTCCCTGGTAAATACTGAGGCAAAGTAACTATTCAATTTTTCTGTCATTTCGCTGTCATTACCTGTGAGGTTATCTTGTGCATTCCTGATCCGGATTTTTCTTTTGTTATTCATGTGTCTGTAGATTACTTTACTATTTCTTTTTGATCGCCTTTTTAATTATTTACCACTGCAGTTCTATCTCTTTCTCTGTCAATTTTTTTCCATAGTTCCATTCTCATCTCCTCAAAATTAGCTTTTTTCCAATCTATTACTTTGGTCTTTGTCTCACTTATGTCTTTCTCAGTCAGTCAGTATTTTAAACCTTATTATGTTGTGATCACTATTGCCTAGATGTTCCCCTGCGCTTACTTCACTTATCTGCTCTGGTTCATTTTCCATTACTAGATCCAGCAGTGATTCCTCTCTTGTTGGGCTTCTTACATACTGGGTAAGAAAGGACTCCTTAACACACTGATCTTGTGATCCTTATAGAATAATTGCTTTTATAAATTATTCTGGCTTATATCTTCACAAAGTTACAGACAAATACTGCTTTAACTTTTTAAGTACAGTTGAATTATCATAAACATATCAAGAATTTTGCAGAGACATTTTATCCCTGAATCAGAATTACACTGAGATTGAAATTTCTAGTTATAGCAAATACAATAAGCAAATTTGCTTCATATAAAGAAAGAAAGACTTGCATTTAATAAGCGCCTTTCACGACCACCGGACATCTCAAAGTGCTTTACAGCCAATGAAGTACTTTTGAAGTGTAGTCACTGTTGTAATGTAGGAAACGTGTAGGTTTGTGCACAGCAAGCTCCCACAAACAGCAATGTGATAATGAGCAGATAATCTGTTTTAGTGATGTTGATTGAGGGATAAATATTGGCCAGGACACCAAGGATAACTGCCCTGCTCTTCTTCGAAATAGTGCCATGGGATCTTTTACGTCCACCTGAGAGAGCAGACGGGGGCCTCGGTTTAACATCTCACCTGAAAGACGGCACCTCCGACAATGCAGCACTCCCTCAATACTGCACTGGAGTGTCAGTCTAGGTTTTTGTGCTCAAGTCCCTGGAGTGGGACTTGAACCCACTGGTGGTCAGTGTTTCCCAATAGTGAACTTAAACCCTCATTATTAGGGGTGGTTCTTTAGTTAGTTTGTATTCCTTGATCGGTTAAACTTCTAATGCCACTCGGGCTGCAAGTCACAATCCAGCCATGTTTTATTACCACTACCGGAGCGAAAGCATTGGGCTATAAATTCGCCATGGGCTGTAGCTCAAAATGGGTGATAACTAATTGGCAGCCCTTTTTACACTCAGCCCAGATTTCTTTTCCATTGAAAACACGGGCTGTCAACTTGCTATCGTCCATTTTGCACGACCGCCCAAAGCAAATTTATACCCCATTGTTCCTATCTGCACTTTTCCTTGCAATAGCAACAGTCTTTGTTCTCTGTGGATGAGTGGGAAGAAATGGAAATGCAAACATAAGAGGGAAGCAGAGGACCATATTTATAGCAGTGTTGACAAAGGATGGCGTTCATGGAATTATCTGAGCCAACACTGCCATAAAATGTTTAAGCTAAATTGGAAGGGTGATGGCAGAAATAGGCCAAATGTTAGTCGCAGATATGGAGGGTGTCTCAACAATCCCATCTCTGTCTAGAACTGTTGCTCATGACATGGTTAATGTTTTCTGCTGCATTCTTTGCAGGCACCTAAAGGAGATTACAGTGGTAACAATCAAGGCACAGTAATGTTTATTTGTGTTCAGAGGGTGACAGATGCACTGTTCTGGCTGACAGATTCGTTCATTTTTCAGAAAGGAACAGTTGATCACAGAGCAAAAATTGAATAACTCTGATAGCTCTTCTGGTCTGTTTACATTATCTCTAAACAACAGTGGAGCATAATACAACTAGGCACACACATTTATGTACGCTGATATTCTTATACTGCTGAAACATTGATTTAGGTGCATTAATTGCTCTGTTGTTGTATTGACGAGCCAAAGTGTATAAATTGTTTGCAGCAGACTGCATGCTGCATACCCTAGCCACTCAAAGGAGTGTCCAAAAAGTGGATCAATGACCTGGCTTTGAATGAGAAGGCACTCCAGCTGCATGATGTATTGAAATGGTAGGCAGTTTCAAATTGACTCTTCTGTATTTAATGATTTAGGTGTCAAGTTGTGTACAAGTGTTTGCCCATTCTAACCAATTGTATTGTGTGTACATATTGAAGTGGTTGTTTAGATTTGTATTTCATAAATGAGACTGAATGTAAAACTGTTTTCCTTGTTGTATTCTGTCTTCCCCATTAGTGCATATTTGAAACAACAACAGAAAATGCTGGAAACACTCAGCAGGTCAGGCAGCATCGTGGAAAGAGAAACAGAGTTAACGTTTCAGGTCGGTGACCCTTCATCAGAACTGGAAAAAGTTGGAGAAGTAACAGATATTTAAGCAAGTAACTGTCCCTGCCCCACACTTGCTTAAATATCTGTTGTTTCAGATTTCCAGCATCCGCAGTATTTTGCTAGTGCATATTTGAAGTTTCTTTTTGTTATTATTACTTTTTAGCTGAACTTTAATTCTGTGTTGTGACACTGGAAAATTGGATTTATGTTGAGGTTAGGATGATGTTCCATGGAGCAGGGAGGTATAAGAAAAGGAAACAGAAAATTAAAGCTAAATAAGTATAATGAAGTATTTTGGTTGGAATTTCTTTTGAAAGGGAATAAGGAACATTAGAGAAGAAAAATAAAATAAGAAATGTCAGGGCATCAGAATTAAAGTATTGATAGTTTTATTTGAAATTGGTTTTGATGTTTTCAGTGTCGCAATGCAGGACTTTTACACAATTAATTAACCCAGGGAGACTGCAATTCCCCTTGACTTTCTGGGAGTCTAAGGAGAAAACATATCCTGATCCATATTACCTTTGCTGTTTCTGGAAATGTGCTATTGTGCCCTTAAATTTGCTTTACTTTCTTAGAAAAGGCACTATCTGTCTTGCAATAAGAATCTACAGAACTGTGCCTCATAGACCTAATTTCCGTCAAAACTTCAAAAGTTGAAATTGTAGCCAAAGCAATCGCTTGACAACCAGAATCAATCATTTCTAAGCAGATCAGACTGCAGCACATGTGCTTTATCAAACAGTGGTGCTCACTCATCGTTAACACTCTCCAGTACACTCAATCTAATAATCGGACGGTCTTGGTAGACTCTCTAGATACTGGAAAGGTCTTCAGCTGGAGGGCAGAGCTTTCTGATTGTTGCCCTGAGGGCAGTGATGATATAATAAAGCAAACACACACACACAGTTATAGCAAATCTGTACAATATCGTGATTGCAACTTTGGAAACTGGACTCCTGTACAGAGGTCCTGATTGTGCCTATTATTCATGTTTGCTTCCCTGTAGAAGTTGAATTTTACTAACTCATATGTGCAACTAAATGGAATCCTCTTTGGTTGTGAAAAATCCATCTCAGAAGAGGTAAAGTTAGAAGGATCAGTTTATTATGCACCATATAAATCTACTGATTAAGTTAACTGATTTTGGATTGAGTGTGGTTCATATCATGCTGTCCTCTCAACTAAAGGCAGATTTGTAACGGCATAGAAACATAGAAGATAGGAGCAGGAGTAGGCCATTCGGCCCCTCGAGCCTGCTCCGCCATTCGATGAGATCATGGCTGATCATCCAAACCCTGTACCTGCCTTCTCCCCATATCCCTTGATACCTTTATCTTTAAGAAATATATCTAACTCATTCTTCAATATATTTAATGACTTGGCCTCAACTACCTTCTGTGGTAGAGAATTCCACAGGTTCACCACTCTCTGGGTGAAGAAATTCTTCCTCATTTCTGTCCTAAATGGCTTACCCCTTATCCTTAGATTATGACCCCTGGTTCTGGACTCACTGACCATCGGGAACATTATTCCTGCATCTAGTTTGTCCAGACCTGTCAGAATTTTATATGTTTCGATGAGCTCCCCTCTCATTCTTCTATACTCCAGCGAGTATAAGCCCAATCGACCCAATCTCTCCGCATTGTGTGATCTAACCATTTAGGGCTGTGAATATACAAATATATCAAAAATATATACGAAAATGTGTCAGCTATGGTTCAGTGGGTAGCACTCTTGCCTCTGAGTCTGGAGGTCATGGGTTCAATGAGCACAAAATCTAGGTGGACACTCCAGTGCAGTACTGAGGGGGTGCTGCACTATCCAAGGTGCCATCTTTCAGATGACCCGTTAAACTAAGGGCCCCGTCTGGCCTCTCAGGTGGACGAAAAGATCCCATGGTACTATTCAAAGAACAGCAGGGGAGTGTCATAACAATATTTAATCCCTCAACCAACACCTAAAAACACATTGGCCCAGAAATTCGGGTCGGAGGTTTCCCGCGGGTGCAAGCCCCCGACCTGCACTTACCTAGCGCGCCTGCCGTTGTGCTGTGGGCCCATGTGGGATTCCGATCCTGGGCCTCCTCCAGCTGCCGGCGCGCAGTGCTCGCGTATCCCAGCGGCGAAGCTAGTTCGCAGCGTCCCCTGGGATCACGTGGGCTATGGGGGAGCCAATCGGAGCAGGGAATCTCCATTCATAGATTTGACAGGAAGACCTGTCAAATCTATGAATAGAGATCGGCCCCAAAACCTAAGTAAAACTTCAAATACATTTTAAAAAAAACATCACATTTTTAAAATAACTATAAATTACATAAATTAACTATTTTAAACAAAAATTTTAATTTTTGAAAAAATTAATTAAAGTTTTTAACGGGGCTAAAAATAAACTTACCTTTCTTTAAAGTATTTAAAATTGATAAACCTGTGGAAAAAATGTTTCAATTTTACTTAATTCACCTCTTACCTTGTTAAAAGCTGGCCTTGCGCCTGCTTTTTCCACGCGCAGCTGCTAGGGACTTACCCGCACGGAGAAACCTGTAAAAAAAAAAGCGGAAGTTCCAGGTCTACGCGCTGCCTCTCCGGCGCACGCGTTTGACCTGTGAACCCCTTCCTTCAAGGGAACAGAAGTTCCGATTTCCAGCGCACGCGCAGTGCATGCGCGAGACCGGCACTTTCGTTGGCCTTATGGGTGAGTACACAGCGCATACTCACCCGTGGGGACCCGAATTTCTGGGCCAATATCTTGTCATTATCACATTGCAGTTCATGGGACCTTGCTGTGCACCAATTGGCTGCCGCGTTTCCTACTATACAACAGTGATGACACTTCAAAATTACTTTATTGTCTGTAAAGTGCTTTAGGATGTCCTAAGGTTGTGAAAGGCGCTATATAAATACAAATCTTTCTTCTCTATATAATGGCGGGGAAATGCCTCCGATCCACAAATAAAATGCCTGCGTACCTGGTGGTCTGGGAGGTACGGAGACTGGCGGTCCTGGGCCTCTCCGGGTACCCGCAGGTAGAGGCCCAGGTATCCCAGGGCTGCAGGCGGTTCGCAAGCGTCCCCGAGATCACGTGGGCCAGCCCAACCAATAAAAGAAGGGGATTCCCATTCATGCATGAATGGGAATACCCCAAAAAATACACCTAGACATCAAATCATTTTTTTTTTAAATTACATATTTAAAATTAATTAAAATGCCATTGAATTAAATATTTAAAACAAAAATGTATTTTTTTGAAAAATAAATGTAAATGTTTTAAAGGGGCTAAAAATAACTTTACTTTATTACACAGGTTTTTTATGTATAAATGATTGATAAAAATGTATTTTTATGTTTTCTTGAACTCTGACGCTGGCAAAAGCAGGCCTTACACCTGCTTTTACCAGACGTAAGAATTTCACGAGCATTCGCTGGGCAGAATTTGGGCAAATAGCCCAACTCTCCGCCCACAGAGGCCCTTTTCCAGGGGGTGTGGAGGATCTGTCAAGAATATTCTTGACAGGTTGCAAGTTCCGGGTTTTTCATGCCTGCGCTTTGCGCGCGAAAACCCGGAACATGCGTGGCCTTACGGGCGTGTGCGCACCTCGTACGCACCCGTAGGGGGCCGCAAAATCCGAGCCACTAGATTTTACGTGTTCAAATCGAGTGGTCCCTTAAATGAACTTTGTCTCCCACCAGTACACTGGTCATGGATGATCAGCCAGTTCAGATCTGGACAGCAAGTTTTTATATTTTATGGCGTCAGCTGTGGCTCAGTGGGCAGCACTCTCGCCTTTGAGTCAGATGGTTGTGGGTTCAATTCCCACTCCAGAGACCTGAGCACAAAAATCTCGGCTGACACTCCAGTGCAGTACCGAGGGAGTGCTGCACAGTTTGAGGTGCCGTCTTTCGGATGAGACGTTAAACCGAGGTCCTGTCTGCTCTCCCAGGTTGATGTAAAATATGATGCGGAGATGCCGGTGTTGGACTGGGGTGGACAAATGTGAGAAGTCGCACAACACCAGGTTATAGTCCAACAGTTTTATTTGAAATCACAAGCTTTCGGAGCGCTGCTCCTTCGTCAGGTGAAGAAGGAGCAGCGCTCCGAAAGCTTGTGATTTCAAATAAAACTGTTGGACTATAACCTGGTGTTGTGCGACTTCTCACATGTAAAAGATCCCATGGCACTATTTCGAAGAAGAGCAGGGGAGTTATCCCCGGTGGCCTGGCCAATATTTATCCCTCAATCAACATAACAGAAGCAGATTATCTGGTGATTATCACACTGCTGTTTGTGGGAGCTTGCTGTGCGCAATTGGCTGCTGTGTTTCCTGCATTACAACAGTGACTACACTCCAAAAAGTACTTCATTGGCTGTAAAGCGCTTTGGGACATCCTGAGGTCGTGAAAGGTGCTATAGAAATGCAAGTCTGTCTTTCTTTCTCTTTTAATTTCCAAATACTTTGATCATTCTTATTTTTCATGATATTTGCATGAGGGCGATGTGCCTCTGGAATGAGGATAAATACTGGCATTTATAATCTAGACACAGAGGTTTGAATGAAAGATTGGTTTACCTAATTATAAATTCATGGGAAATCTTTATGATATTATTTGTTATGGGAAATAATCTATCATTTCAAGCGTGCATTAAGATGAAGGATGGCAGAGCTCAGCAACATTTCTGAGATCCACTCTTTTACGACTTGTCATAATTCATCCCCAACCTCAGAAAATTTTAACCTCAACAGTCAAAGATATCGGGGGTGGAATTGGGCTCTGCAGCACCTGTATTTCGGGCGCTACAAGACCTCTTAAACTACAAAAATGGCATCCGTGATGTGCGTCAACTTGACGGGAAGTGCGCCGGGCGCCATATTTATAAAGAGGTTTGCGCGGGTGCAATGAACGACCGACAGCAGCAGGTAGTGCAATGCTGATTTGGCACCAGAGCTGCCATTTTGGAGCTTCACGCTCCAGTCTACGCCCTCTTCTTAACCTCGCACAGCTGAACACGACGTTAAACGGCATTGCGGACCACCCCCGCCCCCCGCCAGCGCTACTTAAAGGGATCATGAACTACTTACAGATTAGTAGCTGGATTATTTCTTCAGGCTGTCGCTGCAATTCTACAGGTTAAAACCTGCAGGCGTACCTCTCCCCTCCCATTCATTCCTGCTGCCTCCTGCTGTGCACCACCACCTCCTACAGGAAAGAGGGAAGTGTGTCAGCGAGTGTTGTGCAATATGTTTGGGAAATGTGGCTGTCATGGTTTATTAGCTGGCAGTGTGTGCAAGCTTTGAGACGTGGGCGCAAGGCTTGCAGCAGTGCTAATTGGGTGAGGGTGAGGTGAAGCATATGAATGTTAGGTATGAGTCCTGATTGATAGAGATTGTTGGTAGGTAAGTGATGGGGGTGTAGTGAATTGAGCAGTGGATGAGGCTAATGGTACAGTTGGTAGGATATGGCATTTGAAGATGCACTCACTGACCTTGACAACTCGTGTGAGATCATTAAACTTCTTCAATAGCAAAATACTGCGGATGCTGGAAAACTGAAATAACAACAGAAAGCGCTGGAAAAACTCAGCAGGCCAGGCAACATCCGTGGAGAGAGAAACAGAGTTAACGTTTCAGGTCGAAGACCCTTCGTCAGAACTGAGAAAAACGCAGGAAATGAAACAGATGTTAAAGCAAGTTTGGAGGCTGGGGGAGGGAATAAAAGAACAAAAGGGAAGGTCTGTGAGACGTCTTTTATTTCCTCCCCCAGCCTCCAAACTTGCTTTAACATCTGTTTCATTTCCTGCGTTTTTCTCAGTTCTGACGAAGGGTATTCGACCTGAAACGTTGACTCTGTTTCTCTCTCCACGGATGTTGCCTGGCCTGCTGAGTTTTTCCAGCGTTTTCTGTTGTTATTTCATTAAACTTCTTCCTGCACTGCATCCAGGTCGTTGGGGCTACACTCCTGGCATTGAGCTCTGCCGCTATCTCTTGCCATTGCCTTCTGAGCATGTTTCTGGAGGGCCTCTGGCCCCCCGCTGAGGATATAGGACATCTCCCCTTCTTTTTCCAACTCTTCCACCAAGACCTCCAGTGCAGTGTCTGAAAACCTTGGTGCTCACTCTCTCATGTGGTCAGCCATTGTTGATTCTTCCACAGTACAATATTCAGAATGATCTCAGCACCGCCAGCAGCCACAATGCACCTCCCCATTAAGAGGTGCAGGCTAGCTTTAAGTAGTGCTCGGCACTAAGGATATTGGGCCCCCTGCTGAGGCTTGCAGCCAATGAACAGCGCGGGGAGTCCTGGCTGCACACAGTAATCATGGAAATGTTGCAGGCAGCACGAAGCCTGCAGTGCAATCAATGGGCACGGGTTGTGCAGCGTGCAGCAGACCACTACAAATCTCCCAGACCCACTCAGCTGAGTACTGCAGGGCTCCTCCAGAGCGGTCCAGGCAGCGGAAGCATGGCTCAAGGACGGCAATAGTCTGCTCTGTAAGATTCCTTGTGGCAGCATGGCTCTCGTTGTATGCATGCTGTGCACGTGAGCATGAGTTCCGGACCGGAGTCATGAGCTATGTCATGAGTGGATAACCCCTGTCGCCCAGTAGCCACCCTTTGGTTTGCCATGGTGGTTGAAATACAGCTGGCACAGAGGACTGCGGCAGAATGAACGCATCGTGACTGCTGCCAGGATACCGGGGCAGTGACCTGCATGATGTGCTGCCTGTGATCACACACCAACTGCACACTGAGGGAGTGGAATCCCTTTCAGTTCAGGTAAATGGCCGAGCCAGTGGCCCTCGTGCTCGCTCTGCCTGCTTGTCCCTGGCAAGAGGGAATGAGATGAAGTTATCTCTCTTTGCATGGAGAGCCTGAGTGACCTCCCTTACGCAGCAGTGCACTGCAAACTGAGAGATGTTGCTTATATCTCCAGCAGCAGCAGCATGGAAGGAGCCAGATGCATAAAAGTTCAGAGCCACGATGACCTTGACAGCCACAGGCAATGTGGTCCTTGCCCTGCTCTGAGGTTGGAGTTGTGGCTGCAGCAGTTGGCAGATTTCAGGTCGCAACCTCTTTCGTGAAGCGCAGACGTCTCAAGCATTGGCCGTCACTGAGGTTTAGGTAAGAGAATTGCTCCCTAAGCACCCTCTATGAATATGGCCTCCTGCTGAGAGCTGTTCTCCCCCTCCTCCACCTCCCTCTTCTGGTAGCTTGGCCTCTGCTCCTTCTCCCAGTCATGCTCAACACCAAGAGTAAACCCTACTAGGCCACCCATGTCTGGAAGCAATCGTTGTGCAAAAGCCTTTGGCCTAAAAATTCTGTTGCTTTGCGCCTCCCGTTAGCCCTAAGAGGGCGCTAACGGGGCGCAAAGTAACTAGCGCCTGGGCGCAGCGGCGGCAACGCCTCCCGCGAAGTTCAGCGGGAGGTTAGCGGCGGCAGTAGCCGTTAGCGCCCTGTGGTGCTGCGCCGCCGGTGATGATGTCCCAGACGCGATCTTCGGTCGCGCCCCCTGACTTACCACCGGGGCGGTGCTAATTAAAGGGGAGGTGCCGGGAGGCTATTTTTGTTGCTGGCACCTGCCCCCTCTGCCGTCCCCGGCCTCCTCTGAAGCCCCGCCGCGGGGTGCCGGCTGCGCTCCGTGAACCCGGCACTTCTCTTGAGCTCTTTTGCCGGCACTCCGATCCCTGGTGGCCCAGCTGGGCCCCGGGTCACGCTGCGCTAGGCCCCCCTCCTTTAAGAAGGGGAGGAAGGCCTGCAGTACCACGGCGCGACATGCCACAGTGCGTGGCCCTGCGGCATGTAGCACCGCGATATTCACTCGCAGTGCCCCAAGAGGGAGGCGGGTCACTTCCAGTAGCCCCCCGCTTCCCTCTTGGGGCGCTACCGGTGAATTTCGGCCGCGGGGGGCGCTAATTTTTTCGGGGCGCTAAAAGTAGCGAAGTTAGTGCCCCAAAGCGGGCGCGACTCAATTTTTCCCCCTTTATGTCACCAAGAAAGTACTTCAGCACCAGCCAGACCACTCCCTGTAGATTATTAAAACTTTTAACAAGTATGGAAAAGCACCCAAAATGCATAGAATTGCAGCAACAGCCGGAAGAAATGATCCAGCACGAACCTGTAAGTAGTTGATGATCCCTTTAAATAGCACTGGTGGGGGGTCCTTCATGCCGTTTAATGCCGTGTTCAGCTGTGCAAAGTTAAGAGAGGGCGTGGCCTGGAGTGTGGAGTTCCAAAATGGCAGCACTGGTGTCAAATCTGCATTACTCACTGATTGTCGTCATGCTTGTCTGCTCTGATTGCTGCCGGCAGTCGTTAGGTATTCGCGCGCAAACCCCTTTACAAAGATGCACTTTCTGTTGGAAGTGTGCGCGGGCGCAATGCAGATGCCATTTCTGTAGTTTAAGAGGCCTCGTAATGCCCCAAAAATGGGCGTTACAGAGCCCAATTTGGTTCCCCAGATCTTTAAGAGTGTGACAAATGGAAAGTTTCAGTCAAACAGTAATTAAGGCGATATATGTCAGTGTGTTTGGACAGGCAACTGGCTATTTTAACTATGAATGACTGCTATTTACATCTGCGGGCTGTAGAATATACATATTACAGTCTGGTATGCAAAAGGCCATTTCAAAGACATGCTATGCAGATGGTTACCTGCTTGATGTGTTCATTGTGTTCTTTACTAATAGGTGGCTAAGGCTGCTGCCATGGAACAAACAGTGGTTCAATATGCAAATTCTGTTGAGTGCAGAACCATTACTATTATTCTGTCCAGCAGCATTCCTGTTTGGAAGTTCAGACAAAGTGGGGATTTTTAATTTAAGATTGTTTTTAAATGTTTATGCCTTGGTCAGCCTAGGGAGGCTGGAATTTCCGAGTTTACCAGCAGTCTAAGGAGATCTGCTAGGTTAGATAGCATGTCCTGAGTATAATTCTTCATTGGTTATTTTAGTTGGTATTCTATGCAATACCATCACATATTCTGATTCACAACACCTTTGCATTTTGAAATCTTTAGTGTGAACGTAAATACTTCTATGGATCCAAAAGGGCATCCTACACTGTTGGTAAATTAGTCAGGCATACAAGCTGTGATGGTACATTTCAAGGCTTTTGGGGAAGGATGATTCATGAGATCTATTTTATCCAGTGCATGTTATTCAGTAGGTGCTGCAACATTGAGTAGTAGCACCCCAAGCAGGAGGTGGTGTGCTTTCCAGTAGCGCTCCACCTCCTGCTTGGGGCGCTACTACTGAATTTACGGCGAAGGGGCGCTAACTTTTTCGGGACGTTAAAATTAGCGACATTAGTGCCCCAAAAGGGACACCACCCAATTTTTCCCCCATCAAATTGTGATGAAGATTTATCCATTTTGAGAGCAAAAAAAATCTGTTTGCTTCAAGATTTCTAATCATAAGTCCTGTAATAGCATAACAGGAAATATCACTCATTTCCACTCATCATATAAATGAATCCTACTTATCTATCTTCAAAATGCATGTGACTCTAAGAGAGGCACAATTGCCCACCACTGTATAGCCTGAAATGTAATCTTTTAAAATTAAATTAAATATTTTCATAGTCATAGAAATTTCAGCACAGATGAAGGCTATTCATCCCATCATACTGGGCTGGTGGTAGCTTTATATTCAAGATGTCTATTCAATAACCATTTCTCTGCTCTTTCCCCATACCCTTTAATGTTTTTCTTTGTTACTTTTAATTCCCTCTTAAATTTCATGACTTAGCTTCAAAAGCCACTTGTGGTAATAGATTCCATCTTTTAATAACCTATTACATGAAAAAAAAATCTTCTGCCCTCTTTTCAAAACGTTTTTAAACAAAATGTTCCTGATAAAACTGCTTTAAATGTTTATTGTAATATGACATCCAACAGGATATTCTTGTGAATACTGGACTTCAGTGAATTACAAATAAAATGGATATTGCCAATGATTTTTATATATTGAATAAGTTTTCACTTAATAGATTTACGCTGCGTTAATGGCAATATAATTAACATGTGTTTGTTAAAAACATGAAAGATTTTGTGTTAGCTGTGGCTCAGTTGGTAGCACCCTCGCCTCTGAGTCAGAAGGTTGTGGGTTCAGAGTCCCACCCCAGAGACTTGAGCACAAAAAATTCTAGGCTGACACTCCTGTGCAGTACGAAGGGAGTACTGCAATGTCAAAGGTGCTGTCTTTCGGATGAGAGGCCCCGTCTGCTCTCTCAGGTGGATGTAAAAGATCCTATGGCATTATTTTGAAGAAGAGCCAGGGAGCTATCCCCGATGTCCTGGCCAATATTTATCCCTCAATCAACATAATAAAAACAGATTATCTGGTCATTATCATGTGGCTGTTTGTGGGAGCTTGCTGTGCGCATATTGGCTGCTGCGTTTCCTACATTACGACGGTGACTGCACATTCAAATAAAAAATGTACTTCATTGGCTGTAAAGTGCTTTGAGACGTCCGGTGGTCGTGAAAGGCGCTATATAAATGCAAGTATTTCTTTTTTCTGTTGAAGCTCTTATCCATGCTTTTGTTACCTCCAGGCTTGACTATTCCAATGATCTCCTGGCTGGTCTCCCATCTTCCACAGTCCATAAACTGAGGGAGTGCAGTGCTGAGGGAGTGCTGCACTGTGGGAGGTGCCGTCTTTCGGATGAGATGTTAAACTGAGGGGCCCCGTCTGCTCTCTCAGATGGAAATGGAAGATCCCATGGCACTATTTGGAAGAAGAGCAGGGGAGTTCTCCCCGGTGTCCTGGCCAATATTTATCTCTCAATCAACATCACTAAAACAGATTATCTGGTCATTATCACATTGTTGTTTGTGCGAACTTTCTGTGCGCAAATTGGCTGCCGTGTGTCTACATTATAACAGTGACTACACTCCAAAATACTCAATTGGCTGTAAAGCATTTTGGGACAACTTGAACTCATCCTGACCTCTGCTGCTCGCATTCTAACCCGCACCAAATCCCGCTCACCCGTCACCCCTCAGCTCACCCGTCACCCCCGAGCTCACCCGTCACCCCCGAGCTCACCCGTCACCCCCGAGCTCACCCGTCACCCCCGAGCTCACCCATCACCCCCGAGCTCACCCGTCACCCCCGAGCTCACCCGTCACCCCCGAGCTCACCCGTCACCCCTGAGCTCGCTGATCTTGCTGAGCATTGGCTCCCAGTCCACCAACGCCTCAAATTTGAAATTTCTCATTCTCGTGTTCAAATCCCTCCATGGCCTCACCGCTCCCTTTTTCTGTAACCTCCTCCAGCCCTTCAACCCTCCAAGAACTCTGCATTCCTCCAATTCTGGCCTCTTGTGCACCCCCCCCCCACCCCCACCCTCGATCCCTTCACCTCACCTTTGGTGGCAGTGTCTTCAGCCGTCTAGGCCCTAAGCTCTGGAATTCTCTCTCAAAACTTCTCTGCCTCTCTTCCTTTAAGATCCTCCTTAAAACCTATCTCTTTGCCCAAGGTTGTTGCAAATTTCTAGATTTGTTGTTCGTTTACGCTCCTGTGAAGTGCCTTGGGGCGTTTACCTACATTAAAGGTGCTATATTAATGGAAGTTGTTGTTTTTCAATTTATTTATTTTCCTCTTCCTCGTTTGGTTGATTGCCAAGACTGATGGCAGATAATTTGATTTCAGGTTCCTCCTCTGTTGCTACAGTCAGCTGGTCACTGAGCAATGTATGGAAGCTTTCCTTAATTAATCCACACTTGTCTAAGTGACTCTTAATTTTGTCCCGGATTATCATTTCTAAAAGCTTCTCCACCACCGAGGTTAGGCTGACTGGCCTGTAGTTGCTGGGTTTATCCTTGCATCCTTTTGTGAACAAGGGTGTAACATTTGCAATTTTCCAGTCCTCTGGCAGCACCCCCATATCCAAGGAGGATTGGAAGATTATGGCCAGTACCTCCACAATTTCTATCCTAGGATGCATCCCATCTGGTCCTGGTGACCTATCTACTTTAAGTACAGCCAGCCTTTCTAGTACCTCCTCTTTATCAGTTTTTATCCCATCCAGTATTTCAACTACCTCCTCTTTCACTATGACTTTGGCAGCATCTTCTTCCTTGGTAAGACATGCAAAATATTCATTTAGTACCTCAGCCATGCCCTCTGCCTCCATGCGTAGGTCTCCTTTTTGGTCCCTAATTGGCTCCACCCCTCCTCTTACTACCCGTTTACTATTGATATGCCTGTAGAAGACTTGGATTCCCTTTTATGTTAGCTGCCAGTCTATTCGCATACTCCCTCTTTACCCCTCTTATTTCCATTTTCACTTCCCCTTTGAACTTTCCGTGTTCAGCCTGGTTCTCACTTGTATTCTCAACCTGACATCTGTCATACGCCCCTTCTTTCTGCTTTATCTTACTCTCTATCTCTTTTGTCGTCCAGGGAGCTCTGGCTTTGGTTGCCTTACCTTTCCCCCTCGAGGGAATGTACCGCGACTGTAACCCGAACTAGCTCCTGTTTAAAGGCAGCCCATTCTTCCATTACAGTTTTGCCTGCCAATCTTTGATTCCACTTTACCCAGGCCAGGTCCGTTCTCAACCCTCTAAAATTGGCCCTTCTCCAATTAAGTATTTTTACTCTAGATTGCTCCCTGTCCTTTTCCATAGCTAACCTAAACCTTATGATACTATGATCATTGTCCCCTAAATGTTTCCCTACTGAAACTTGCTCCACCTGACCCACTTCATTCCCCAGAACCAGATCCAGCAATGCCTCCTTCCTCGTTGGGCCGGAAACATACTGATCAAGAAAGTTCTCCTGAACACACTTCAGAAATTCTTCCCCCTCTCTGCCCTTTACACTATTACTATCCCAGTCTATATTAGGATAGTTGAAGTCCTCCATTATCACTCCTCTATAGTTCTTGCACCTCTCTGTAATTTCACTGCAAATTTGCTCCTCTATATCCTTCCCATTAGTTGGTGGTCTATAGAATACACCTAGTAGTGTAATGGCACCTCTATTATTTCTTAACTCTAGCCATATAGATTCTGTCCTTGATCCCTCCAGGACATCCTCCCTCTCCAGCACTGTAACATTCTCCTTAATCAATACTGCCACACCACATCCTTTCTTTCCTTCCCTATCTTTCCTGAACACCTTATATGCAGGAATATTTAATACCCAATCCTGCCCTTTTTTGAGCCATGTCTCCAGTATCGCCACAACATTATATTCCCATCTAGCTATTTGTGCCTGCAGCTCACCAACCCTATTTACCACATTTTGCGCGTTTACTTATATGCACTGTAAATCTATCTTGACCTTCTTGTATTTTCTCTTAGTCTAACCCCACCTAATACCGTACTATCTCTTACTCTAGTGCTATCTGTCTCTCCCACTCTTTTGTGCACCTTTCTAATGCTACATCCTGGTGCCATCCCCCTGCCAAATTAGTTTCAACCCTCCCCAACAGCACTAGCAAACTCCCCCGCGAGGACATTGGTCCCAGCTCTGTTGACGTGCAACCCGTCCGGCCTGTACAGGTCCCACCTCCCCCAGAACCGGTCCCAATGTCCCAGGAATCTAAAGCTCCCCTCCTACAAAATCTCACCAGCCACACATTCATCTGCTCTATCCTCCTATTTCTAAACTCACTAGCGCGTGGCACCGGGAGTAATCCGGAGATTACTACCTTTGAGGTCCTGCTTTTAAATCTCTTTCCTAGCTCCCTAAAATCTGCCTGCAGGACCTCATCCCTCTTTCTACCTAAATCGTTGATACCGATATGGACCACGACCTCTGGCTGTTCACCCTCCCCCTCAGAATGTTCTGCAGCCGCTTAGTGACATCCTTGACCCTGGCACCAGGGAGGCAACATACCATCCTGGAGTCACATGTGCGGCCGCGGAAATGCCTGTCTGCTCCCCTAACTATTGAATATCCTATCTCTGTTGCTCTCCCGATCTTTCTCCTCTCCCCTGTACAGCTGAGCCACCCATGGTGCCATGGACTTGGCTCTGGCTGTACTCCCTAGAGGAACCATTGCCATCACCAGTATTCAGTATTACAGTCCTTGAGTATTACAATCCAATGGATCAACAAGACAAAATGTTTCTCTACAAACGGGAAATACAATTGCAATATTTCACTTCTTGTTAAAAATGTGTCAGAATCAGTTGATGAAGGATCATAGAATGGTTACAGCACGGAAGAAGTCCATTTAGCCCGTCGAGCCCGTGCCGACTCTCAGCTAGTCCCACTCCCCCACCCTTTCCCCGTAGCCCTGCAAATCTTTTTTCCTTCAGATACTTATGTCGCCTTTGGTTCTTTTGCCAATCACCTTAAGGATATTCATGAGCTCTCTAAAATTCCGCTAGCAGAAGCACATTAGTCTTTTAATTTCCATTATTTTATCTGACTGGTAGTTTTTAGTGGATTTAAACTGCTTCCAGAGGCTGTGATGCTTCCTTAATTTTGAGTCATTTTGTCAACACTGTTTTCTACAGTCCATGAGGAAAAATGTTACATCATTATTATTTCATTTAGAACTGAGCATACTTCGAACAGGAAGTCAGCACGTGGAGAGTTAAAACTGATCAATTGAAGATTAATATATCCAGTGACAACAATGGTATTTTTTTGAAGCGTGTTCTTTCATTGAATAATTTGATAGTGAGAGTTACATTGGATGATTAATTTGTTAGTCTAATGCCTGGAGCTCTCAGATAAATACCAAGAATCTGTGGGGTTCAAATTAAGGGAGATGGAACTAATTCATATTCTAACATCAACTGAATATGCCTGCAAGTTACAAAGCTGCTGTGTGAAGCGGAGCCAATTGAAGAAGATCCTGTAGATGAAGGACTGTATTACACTTTTATGAACTATAAAAATTAGTGACACCTCAGGCAATTAATAAAGCTGATGTTGAAATTATTGCCATAAAATTGTATTAGTTTTCCTCTGATTCGTTGGATAGAATTCCAATTTTAATATAATTTTATTGCCTGAGATGAAATTTAATAATAAAATTGTGTTTGCTTGCTGATGAGATCCAGCAGTCATGTTTTTTATTGCTGGCATAAGTTACTTGTCAAACAACATGTCTGAAATAAACATTCCACAGAATGATAATTTACTAATGTATGCTGTGTAGTAATATTACTGGTGTAAAACAAAGCTTTACCGTGTAAAATACTGTTTAAAATGGAGACGGTGGCAGTATGGAAGAGAAGCGATGTTTTATAATGTGAAGGCAGTTGAATTGTTTGAAGGACTGAAGGGTTTTCTATGAATCAAACACAATTCTAATCCAATATTTTTGCAAAATGGTTATGACTGATTAGCTTGAAATGTGTTGGAAATAAAGTGGCGCTAGTAGACGCAAACTAGAAATTCTAATTTCGTAGTATTTGGCTGACAGGTTCCATTGTATGGTTGTGTATAAGGTAATAAAAAAACCAACCATGCTGGATAAATGCCAAGGTCATAGGCCAAAGCACTGATACTGTAGCAAAAAGCTTTTATGCTGAGTACCACATAATGGAATGCATTGCTGTTACTCTATAGTTTTTGTAAAGTAGACAAAAGAATGCCATGCTGAACAAACAACTGAACTGAAAAAAAGTGTTTAAAGACAAGCAAGATAACATTTTCGTCTGTGAATAGTCCCTCAGCTACTCAACTATCCCAAGTACATGGATAAAATTTAAATAAGTGTCTGATAATAGAGCTGGCATAGCTGGCTTGCTGTTAAAGTACACATAATGTACAATGCTACGTAGGATTATGCTCTTCGTGCATAGTTAGCAGTTCCATAGAAATATGCTGGAAAATATTTCTCCGTGCCACTTTATCACTAGCAGGGCATCGATACAGAGGCATTTTCAGGTGAGTACTGGCACTCAAATATAATGTTCTGATATTATTGGTAAAAAAGTTAATATATTGGCCTGGATTTTGTGTTAATAATAACGGTGAGCTGTCAGCGCTCACCGTTATTATGGGGTGTAAAATTCGCAATTATCGCGATTCGAAATAACAAGATAGTAGCGGATTCGTTTCATCAGTTTTATTTCAACGAAATGCTGTCATGATTAAACAGAATTGAGAGGTCGCACAACACCAGGTTATAGTCCAACAGTTTTATTTGAAATCACAAGCTTTCGGAGCTTACTCGTCACGAAGGAGTAGTAAGCTCCGAAAGCTTGTGATTTCAAATAAAACTGTTGGACTATAACCTGGTGTTGTGTGACCTCTCAATTTTGTCCACCCCAGTCCAACACCGGCATCTCCGCATCATGATTAAACAGGACACAGAAGTCTGTAAAATGGCCGCCGCGCCTCGTGGCAGAAGCTTCCAGAATTTTCAGTGGGCAGACAAGATGGCGTTCGAATAAACATTTCAGTATAAGATTGGTTAATACGCAGCAAACACTGATAAAGACAGGATGCAACCTGTCTGCATTCGACACAATAGCAAAGATATAAGTGCTGGAATCATTTTCCATGCACAAGTAAGGACCATCCAGATACATCAATAAGCAAATTCCCCACGGCTCTACAATGAGAGAGCCATTCTCGGGTGATTAAGTCAGTATTCGAGGAGGCCCCAAAACCAGTCAGGGAGGCTCCTAGCCGGTTCGACAATGGGGAAAACATTAACGGATAGTTGGCCAGTTTAAGGTGCTACCGAAACCCATTAAAGGAAAGAATCGCCCCATGCTGGGAGTTTTGTGCACCAGTATTTTACAAAGGAAGAACATTAAAGATTTGGGCGGGAGATAAGGGAACACAGCACTATAACTATAGTGAACAAACGTCCATCGCTCTCTTATTCCTCTGATCCTCCCGGGGCTGATTCGTTTGAACTGACTCTGGACGCGGGCTGAACTTTTATTCTCCTATGTTGGGTGGAGCTCAATTTGGAACGAGTCGCCTCGACGAAGGCCAGTGACCGGGTGCACCATCCCGAGGGTCGGTAAACGGTGTTCTGGACCCGAAGGCCCGAAGAGACGAGACGAGACGAGATGAGAAGAGAAGAAGAAGAATCCACGTGCTGCCACGGTCAGTAAACCCCGACCGCGCCCGAAAATATATAGACCATTTTTGAACTCTATAGGTTACTGCACGAACTGGTCAAAGACTCTTCTTTGAATTCTACCAGCAACCGGTGTCGGACACAGGAAGACTCTTCTTCGAACCGGGCCCGAGCACTGTCGAGTTCTTCATGACAACGGGGAGCCCAGCCTGCTTGCAGCAGCAACGAAAGTAAACAAGTGGGGTACAGAGACCCCTCAAAACACGTGACAGTCAGGCGCTGCAGCGAAACGAACCGAGTGCCTCGTTTAAAATTCTCCGAAGTATCACGAGTGGTGAGCATGTTTCCTCGATCCTACAAATCTAGATTAGTGTAGGTATTGATAGGGGAGGGTGGTTTTTATTAAGGATAAATATAATGTGTTCCCCTTTTTACGATGTGCCGTGCGTTCCTCATTACCCTAGACCAAGTTTTATGAATGTATGTATACTTGTACTGTCATTAATTTGTGCCTATGACATGTACTTCATGATTTTGGACGTTATGCAATAAAGATTTCCATTTCGTACTATTCAACCGGGTCTATTTGAGTTTTCTCTGCATTACTGCTCTCGCACCTAAGTCCAGTGTTAGAACCGTAAGGGCGAGTGGGTCGAACCACTCACAGGTGCTTATTGCAACAAGGCTGGCCGGAGACCAGAGCAAGCAATAATATTAGGCAACGAAGGCCTAACCCCGCACCAGCACCGGCTGCGATACAAGCACCCTGAACTGAACCCCTTACAGGGGTAAATCGGACAGCAATTTCCGGAGTATGCACATGCGCAGTTAAACGTGGAATCTGATTGTTACCAGTCCGCATTACCCTGCTCCTCCTCAGGCTGCGCTATAACAGCACCTCGCCGATAGACTCAGCATTAGAATCCATGCAATGGTGTGAAGTTGGGGTCCTTACCGACTAGTTACCCACTAAACATGCCAGAAAAAGAAAGGGCTGGTGCATTCAGGAGTAAGTGAATTTTTAACGGCATGAATTGTGATAATTACTGCCAAACAACCTCTCTGACCCTGAAAATTTAATTTTACAAGTGTGGAGTCTCATTCCTTCAGAAGTTAATTCGTGTTGGGGTTGCATTTTCTGGCAGCTTTCTGGGAGGCCTACAATGTTTGTGGGTCAGTAAATAATTTCACCCCTCAACAAAAACACACCCATTTCCTATCGGTACTCGACTCAACAACTGAAACTAAAAAGTAATTGTTGTTCAACATCCGCAAAAAATATAACACTCGCAGTGAAATTCACATCCACTTCAGCTGATGCCACTCTTGGTAATTAAATGTTATTCCATTTATCGATGCCGGTCAACAGTATAATTCCATCTGCCTAAACTGAAAACCAAACATGATCGAAATACATTCGCAACCTGTGGTGCTGGATTCAGACTATTATATGACAAGACTCATAGTTGGATTTTAGATGGATAGGCCCAGATAATCAACGGGCCCCGTTAGGCACAGAAGAATAACTAAACCTAATGATGAGACTCTACCAGACCTCTTCCCAGATTAGATACTTATACAAGTATTTTTCATGCACCTCTCAGTCTTGGCGACACAACAGGGATTATAGACATTTCAGTTACTCGTTAATTATATGGAGAAATATATGTAATGAGCCCGCATTATATGTTCCAGGATATGTATTATCTGAGAATAATGTCATGTAATTATTGAGCCTTCATGAATTATACAATGCGAATTGACCATATGTTTTTGCCAATCAATCAATGGGTGAACTCCATTGCTGTGTCTGTGATAAGATCTCTTTTATCTGCATTCATGTCATAAACAAATAAAGAATTGGCAAACATCAGGTGGCAGCTAATATTTTTGGAGCACATACAGCAACTGTTCAGGTTGCTCCTTTCTTCCCCGCTCCCCTACACTACAAGTGGGAGACAGAGGTGACCTCCCTCATAGAGTCATAGAGTTATACAGCACAGAAAGAGGCCCTCCGGCCCATCGTGTCCGCGCCGGCCATCAAGTCCTGTCTATTCTAATCCCATTTTCCAGCACTTGGTCCGTAGCCTTGTATGCTATGGCGTTTCAAGTGCTCATCTACATGCTTCTTGAATGTTGTGAGGGTTCCTGCCTCGACCACCCTTTCAGGCAGTGAGTTCCAGATTCCAACCACCCTCTGGGTGAAAAAGTTTTTCCTCAAATCCCCTCTAAACCTCCTGCCCCTTACCTTGAAACTATGCCCCCTGGTTATTGACCCCTCTGTTAAGGGGAAAAGTTCCTTTCTATCTACCCTATCTATGCCCCTCATAATTTTGTACACCTCAATCAGGTCCCCCCTCAGCCTTCTCTGTTCTAAGGAAAACAACCCCAGCCTGTCCAGTCTCTCTTCATAGCTGAAGTGCTGCAACCCAGGTAACATCCTGGTGAATCTCCTCTGCACCCTCTCCAATGCAATCACATCCTTCCTATAGAGATTAGTACTGCAAAGAGCGCGTTGCACTAGAAAATCACCGTCACGCTGACGTTAATGACCATGCTGCACCAAAATGCCGGGACTGCCTGCGCTCTCTTGGCCGTCGGCCGTTATCCTTGGCCGTCAATGTTACCAACAGGTTTCCAACGTTCCCCAATTTCTAGGCCGAAGAGTTCAGACCATTCGTTCTGGCGAACATTATCTGGCTCTGGTAAGTATGCTAATTCTGGACAAATAAAGAAAGTGCTGCCTGATATAACCTTTAGAAATGATTATGCAAAATCATTGTGTGTTTTTGTGTAGCTTTTAAAAAATGATCTAAATGAAACAATTAAAAGCAAGGTTACATTACCATGCTTAACTGGGCTGCGATCTGGGCATGTGTTTGATTACCTGAAGTCCATTGATGGTTTACATTAATGAACGAACCTATGAAGTGATTGATGTGTTCTGCAGTATCAGTCCAACCTTAGAATGGATATAATACAGCCGCATCCATCAACCTTTTGCCTCAGATCTCCTTTGTAGTATAACCATTCGTTTAGAAGTCATTGAGACATTTCATTGTGAAAGTGAACAATGTTTTCCAACAACTTAAAATGGATCCACAAAATCTAATGAAGAAGACAAAAGTTGCAAAGATTAACTCTGATTCAAATCATGCTTAACAATCAAACATGCTTCATGAACAAACCCGTTTCTATTCACTGCAATATTAGTTATAAAGTTTACAATCAATTGTATGAGGGGAAAAAAAAGCTTAAATACAAGGGGCCGTTGTTTCTGCTCGGCAATTAGACCAAGATAGGCCAAACCAGCACAAAAGATGGCGGAATTTTAAGCTCAAAATTACGTCCAGTGCAAATCGGGTTTCCGTGATCTTTTCCGCTAGTTTAAAAAAATCGCGCTAGAACCTGGTTCCACCCACAAAACTGGCCATGCCCCCAGATTGAATTAATCACCAGGGCGAGTTTCTATTAATTGCACCCATTTGCGGGCCTTCGAGGAGGCTCTTTAAATTAAGCTTTTTTTTTTAGGCACAAGGACAATAACAGGCACTAAAAGCTTTTGAATATATATATTTTTAATTAGGTTGATTTGGCTATGATAAATTGACCCTTTGTGTTAGGGGGGGATTAAATATGTGGGGTTACAGGGATAGGATGGGATATGTTAGGGGGAATTAAATACGTGGGGTTACGGGGATAGGGTGGGATATGTGTTGGTGCAGGCTCGATGGGGATTCTGTGTGAGAAAGCAGGGACAGGGTACTGGATTTGGATGATCAGCCATGATCGTATTGAATGGTGGAGCAGGCTCGACGGGCCGAATGGCCTACTCCTGCTCCTAGTTTCTATGTTTCTATCTATGTTTCTATGTAAAGAAACTGACTACTGTACACCAATGTAACTAACAAATGGTTCTGTATAGATTTTTAAAGTCATTTTCAGTTATTTAAAATCAGGTTACTCGCAGGTGCTGGACGAGACACTGATTAAAAATTCTTTTTTTTGTGATAAACCCATTTTCAGCTGTATTAATCAAACTGCACCAAGTTACCACTCTTAAATATATCAAGGAATATTTTTTAAAGCAAAAAAGTTTCTTAAAAAAATTAGGTAATAAAAAGCTGCCCAATGGTTCATAGCAGATTTTACATTCGGCGATATGCAAATGAGTTTGAGCGGAAACTTGAGGGCAAACAACACTTCTGAAAACTAGCGCATTTAGGGACATAGGAACAGGCGTGGGCCATTGAGCCCCTCGAGCCTGTTCCGCCATTCAATGAGATCGTGGCTGATCTGTGACCTAACTCCATATAACTGCCATTGACCCATATCCCTTAATACCTTTGGTTAACAAAAAGCTATCAATCTCAGATTAAAATTAACAATTGATCCAGCATCAACTGCCGTTTGTGGAAGAGAGTTCCAAACTTTTACCACTGTTTGGCCGGAATTTTCCGGCCCTGCGAGTGTGGGTCTGGAGGCGGGCCTGTTTGCAAAATGGTCCTGATTGACAGCGGGGTGGAAGTCCGCTCTGAACCCGCCTCTGTGTAAGTTTCTCTACTGTTGGGTCTGCCTGTGTAGCGCAGACCCAACACCAAGCGGTGGGCCAGTTAATTAAGGTGCTTAACAGGTAGTTTAAAGCTATTTAAGAGGATTAAAAGCAGGCACTTAGAATTTTACCAAATTTTTGACGAGTTTGCCGTCCTTCGGGGGAACACGCTGTGTAAGTGGAGTCGGGTTCTCAATGACTCTCCATTGCTTTCAATAGGTGACAGCTGCAAAAGTGGTATAAAAGCTACCATTTTACAGCTGTTCACTTTCCAATGTCAGAAGCTGTAGCCTTCAGTGTTAGGAAGTCTTTTCACCCTCATACACTTTGGAATTGTTTGTAGTGAACTCTATATTCACTGTAACCTTCTTTGAAGAAAATTTCTGACCAGTGACAGATTGCTTCTGTCAACTCAACTGGATCTGGCATATCAACAATCAAAATGGGCATGATTTATGCTCCCTCATCTTGGTCTGCCGAGTCTGATGAGGAACAGCCGCAGGAGCAGAAGAACCAGCCACACCAGCAGCAGCAACAACAAGAGCGCAACCTTCTCCTCAACCACCTCATGCTGCACAGGGCGGAGGGCATCAGCGCAGGGATGCACCGCGCCGAAGGCATTACCCCCAGCGCAGGGTCTATCGGCAGATGATAAGCTACCTAAACATGACGGAGCAGCAGTGCCGAAGGAGACTCAGCCTATCGCGCCAGGTGGTCACCGACCGTTTGCGCTTTGCTGGAGGAAGACCTGCAGCCCAGAGGAAGGGGTGAACAGCCATTACCAGTGGTTGTCAAAGTCACCCTTGACCTCAACTTCTTCGCCTCAGGCTCCTTCCAGGCATCTGCCGCAGACATTAGCAGCATTTCCCAGTCTGCCGCACACAGATGCATCACATCGGTCACCGATGCCCTGGTTAACAAGTTGGGCAACTATCTAAAGTTTACCACTCATCAAGCCAGCGTGACTGAGCGGGCGATCAACTTCGCCGCTCTGGTGGCTTCCCACAGGTGCAGGGAGTGATTGACTACACACATGTGGTGATGACATCACCGGACCCACTCCCATTAATTGGAACGGGAAATGTGCAGGGCAGGCCTAACAAGGCCCTTAATGGTAAGATCTTGTTTTTGGCCGGGATCGCCGCAGGAGCGGGTTCGTCACCCGCCTCAGCCATCTCCCGCCTTCACCCCGCCCAGGTAGGGGAAATTGCGGACTTTGTGTGTAGAAGTGTTTCCTAATTTCACTCCTGAAAGGTCTGGCTCTCATTTTTAGACTATGCCCCCTAGTCCTAGAATCCCCAACCAGCGGAAATAGTTTCTCTCTATCTACCCTATCAGTTCCCCTTAATATCTTGAAAACTTCGATCAGATCACCCCTTAACCTTCTAAATTCTAGGGAACACAACCCTAATTTGTGTAATCTCTCCTCGTAACTTAACCCTTGAAGTCCGAGTATCATTCTGGTAATCTTATGCTGCACTCCCTCCAAGGCCAATATATCCGTCAGGTGCCCAGAACTGCTCCCAGTGCTCCAGGTATGGTCTAACCAGGGCTTTGTACAGCTGCAGCATAACTTCTACCCCATTGTATTCTAGTCCTCTAGATATAAAGGCCAGCATTCCATTAGCCTTTTTGATTATTTTCTGTACCTGATCATGACATTTTAATGATCTACGTACCTGGACCCCCAAGTCTCTTTGGACATCCACTTTTTACCATTTAGCTTTTCACCATTTAGAAAGTACCCTGTTCTATCCTTTTTAGGTCCAAAGTGGATGACCTCATATTTGCTTACATTGAAATTCATTTGCCACAGTTTTGCCCATTCACTAATCTATCAATATCCCTTTATAATTTAATGCTTTCATCTACAATGCCGACAATGCCGTCTATCTTTGTGTCATCTGCAAATTTGGATATATGACTTTCTATGCCGTCATCTAAGTCGTTAATAAATATTGTGAATAGTTGAGGCCCCAACACAGATCCCTGCGGGACATCACTAGTCACATCCTGCCAATTTGAGTACCTACCCATTAGACTTACTCTCTGTCTCCTGCCGCTCAGCCAATTTCCTAACCAGGTCAATAATTTGCCCTCAATTCTGTGGGCTTCTACCTTAGCTAACAGTCTCTTATGTGAGACTTTATCAAATGCCTTCTGGAAGTCCATATAAATAACATCCATAGACATTCCCCTGTCCACTACTTTAGTCACCTCTTCAAAAAATTCAATCTGGTTTGTCAGGCATGACCTACCTTTCACAAATCCATGCTGGCTCTCTCTGAACAACTGAAACTTTTTGAGGTGTTCAGTCCAGTCACCCTATCCTTAATTATAGACTAGCAATTACCCGACAACAGGCTAAATGGTCTGTAATTCCCTGGTTTCCCTCTCTCGCCATTCTTAAATAACAGAGTGACAGCGCAATTTTCTAATCTAAAGGAACGGTTCCTGAATCGAGAGAACTTTGGAAGATTATAGTTAGGGCATCTGCAATGTGCTCATCTACTTCCTTTAAAACCCTGGGATGGAAACCATCTGGCCCTGGGGATTTGTCACTCTTTAGTGCCATTATTTTCTTCATTACTGTTATTTTACTTGCGTTAATTTTATTGAGTCCCTGTCCCCAATTCAATATTAGTTTCCTTGGGATTTCCAGCATGTTATCCTCTTCTTCTACTGTAAATACTGACGCAAAGTAATTATTCAACACGTCCGCCATTTCCCCATTGTCATTGACAATATCACCGCTTTCAGTTTTTAAGGGGCCAACATTGTTCCTGACCACCCTCTTTTTCCTAATGTAATTGTAAAAATTCTTCGTATTGATTTTGATATTCCTTGCAAGTTTCTTTTCATACTCCCTTTTTGTAGCTCTTACTGCCTGTTTTGTGACTCTTTGCTGTTCTTTGTACCTTTCCCATTCGCCAGGATCTGTGCTTTTTTTTTGCATTTTTGTATGCTTTTTCTTTTAGTTTTATGCTGTCCCTTACCTCTTTAGTCATCCATGGTGGGGTTTTTTGGCAAGTAGAGCTCTTGCCCCTCAGGGGTTTAAACTGGTTCTGTATCACATTAAATTCTTTTTTAAACATCTCTCACTGATCTTCTGTCATTTTACCCATTAACAGATTTGCCCCGTTTACAGTGGACAGGCTCGGCCTCATCCGGTTGAAGTCGGCCTTACCTAAATCTAGAATCTTAGTAACTGTTTTGTGTTTCTCCCTTTCAAACATTATGTTGAACTCAATCATGTTATGATCGCTATTGGATAAATGTTCACGCACAGTTAGGCTTGTAACTAAATCTGGCTCATTACTCATTACTAAATCTAATATGGCATGCCCCCTTGTTGCCTCTAGGACATATTGTTGTCGAAAACTATCCCGGACACACACAACAAATTCACTATCTTTCTGACAGGCACTAGTCTGCTTATGTCAATCTATATGAAAGTTAAAATCCCACATTAAAACCACTCTGCCTTTGCTACACGCTTGTCTAATCTCGGTAATTATACTATCTAGCATTTCACAGCTGTTACCAGGGGGCCTATACACAACTCCCACTAGAGTTTTAAATCTTTTCCTATTTCTTAATTCTACCCATAAAGTCTCCACTGCCTGCTTACCTCTCTTTATATCCTCTCTTATCATTGAAGTGATTTCATCCTTAATTACTAAGGCTATTCCTCCCTCTTTGCCATTTTCCCTATCTTTCCTGTAGACCTTATAACCTGGTATATTTAGTTCCCAGTCCTGACCATTGCAATCATATTTTAGTAATGGCTACAATGTCATACCCTCCAATTTGAATTCGTGCCTGCAGTTCATTCAATGTATTCCTTATACTCTGTGCGTTTGTATAAAGAATGCTTATTTGGACCACACACCAGAGCCTGTCCTTCAGCTCTTAATGTATTACTCACATGTTTCTTATTTCTCTCTCCTGGTTTAATTGCATCACATCTTTTAGTTTTCCCTTTACATGTAGTGCCTAAAGTGCAATTTCTGACTCTCTTCCCTTTCGTTTGTTTTTGAACTACTATTTGTACTACAATTTCCACCTGAGCCCTCCCCCCTCCCCTGCCCTCCATTTACTAGTTTAAAGTCCTTGTGACTGCCCTATTTATCCTTTCCACTCGGACCCTGGTGCCAGACTGGTTCAGGTGGAGCCCATCCCAATGGTACCGTTCCTTCCTGTCCCAATACTGGTGCCAGTGCCCCATGAAATGGAACCCCTCTTTCTCACACCACTCCTTTAGCCACATGTTCACTTCCCTAATCAGCTTAGCCCTGCACCAATTTTCACATGGCTCAGGTAATAATCCAGAGATTATAACTCTTGAGGTCCTGTTCTTTCATTTAGCTCCTAGTTCCTGGTAGTGCCAGGAACCCGGAGCGACGACTGCATCCGAAGTGGAAACTCTAGCCAAGCTTTTAGACTACATTTTATGATTCCAAAATCCTATAAAGCAGTGATACTCATAATGAAGCCCACTATGCCATCATCTGTAAAAGAATTGAAGGCAGATTTTCCTTCCCCTTCCCCACCCTGGACGAGCAGTGCACCTGGACATGGTCTGGGGGCACCCTAAGTACAAGCCTGCCCCTAGGCAACGCTTAAGACAGACAGAAAGAGCAGGTACAGGCCTGCAACCATATGTTGGACTTCCGAGATCAGAACCTTCTGGGTGCTGATCAGCAGCAGCTAGAAGGTCTTGATTGCCTGTAAACATCCTGGGGACATACCTTTCTGTATTTGGCCTGGCCTTGGGATTTGTGCAGTCCCTCTGGTCAACAGGAGTCCAAGTCAGGCCTCAGAGCCATGTTACACTGGCTGACCCTGCGCCGGGGTGGACTACATAAGCAGCAACGTCATAGGAAAATGAGGTACGGGGCCAGGAATGCACCGTCCCACCTCATTAACATAGCTGCAATGGGATAGTACCTACTGCAGGTGTAGGTGTAGGCCTAGCTCTGCCCCGCCCCACACCCGCCTCAGGAAGTGCTTGAGAATCCAGAGCAATGTAAAAGGGGCAGTGATCCAGCAAAATGGGTCTCTGCCTCTCTTTCCTGATCTCTCTGGCCAGGGAAATGGACATTCTCTGGGGCAAAGGTCAGGAAAACTCAGCCCCATTCATCTCCTGTCCAGCTGTAAGATGCTGTGTCTCCTTGTTTTCTGCAAGAGAGTGCTATTAGCAGGCAGTATTGCCTCAGGGTCCTCTTATCAACTTACTAATTTTCACTTGTCATGGGACATTCAGAAATGTAACACAAAGCAACAAGAACACAATGCTGTGCCCGTAATTCCCCATTCAGTCAGCTCCTGATTTCAATCATGCCATTGTGTGTAATTGCTCTTATCAAGTGAAAAGACCTTAATAAAATAGAACTACTTAATCAAATCATTGATTTTATATTTAGATTGACAGATTTTTGTTAGGTAACGGTATTGAGGGATATGAAACCAAGGCAGGTAACTGCAGTTAAGATAGAGAGACAGCCATGATCTAATTGAATAGTGGAAGAGGCTCGAGGGGCTGAATGGCCTACTTCTGTTCCTCTGTTGGGAAGTTCTTTGCTTGGCAATTACACACCCGTGGCATGATTGAAATTAGGAGCTGACTAAATGGGGAATTGCAGGCACAGCCTTGTGTTCCTGTTGCTTTGTGTTGCATGACAAGAGAAAGTTAGTGAATAACACTGCTTTTAAATGATTGCTGTTTCTCATACAATGTCTTCAAATCAAAAGGTCTATTTTCAATGGGTACATTACGTTTTCTCAGGCTACTGAAAGATCTTAATTTTTCTGCAGTTTTTCAAAATTTGTTCTCGGGATGTGAACGACACTCGCAAGGCTGCAGTTGTTGCCCATCTCTAGTTGCCAAGTGCAAGTGGTGGTGGTGGGCCTTCTTCCTGAACTGCTGCAGTCCTTGTGATGATGGTGCTCCCACAATGATGCTAAGTAGGGAATTCCATGATATTGACCCAGCGATGATAACGGAGGAATGGCGATATATGCCCAAGTCAAGTTGTGTATGACTTGGAGGGGAACTTCGAGATGGTGGTGTTCCCAGGACATTGCTGCTCTTGTCCTTCTCGGTGAAGTCAATTGAAGTCATTGGAGAGTAACATTGGGTGGGGAGTGCAACTGATGTTCCACCCAATCCCGTCAGTTTCCCGACCGATGAGTTAGGTTACCCCTAAAGAGGAAGTTTATGGATTGAATGAACTGCAAAATACTTAATAGAAAAGCAGGACATCTTTTATTGATATAAAAGGTCATCTCAGTGAGGCAATGAAATTAATATCCAGTTCTGATAAAGGGTCTATATCTGAAATGTTAACAATCTTTTTAATTATTCTGCAAATGGGACCTGAAATTCACGGGAGTCTGCTCCACGGGCACCGTTGCTCAGTTTATGAAAATTTGAACTTGGCCGAAACTAAACGTCCAAATGATGTCTGGTTCACTCAGCTTCTCACGGACTCCCCATCATGTGCTATGCCCATCCTGAGAATTTTGCATAGACAGTCAGCATTTCAAGAGTGTTGTCCATGTGTCAGTTTTTGCTGAGGAAAGTTTGCATTTTCACTGCTCCCGAGCCAGGCACAAAGGGGTTAATTTTCACCTCCATCACCTGGCCGGTAATCTGGAGGAGCAGATCGGCCGCCCATTGTAGGACCCGTATGATTTCGAAATCAATGGGATGAAGATCAAGCAGGTTCTACAATGGACGGAGGCGATCCACTTTGTCAGATTACCATCCAGGTGGTGAAGGTAAAAATTACTCGCAAGGTCTTTTATTTATCAACCGGGATCTTGGTTTCATGTCACGCTACATGACGTAGAGTCATCCAGACTCGAGTCGTCGTTGGCTTGTTCACAGATGTGATTTCCCGTTTTTTAAAAAAAGTAAAAAGCTTAACCATACAGACTGCAGCATTTGACACGTTGGACCCCCTGTGACCCCACCTCATTGTCTTAGCTGTATTTTGCTGTGTCTTTGATGTAATGCCTTCCTGACTGACCTGATTGTCTCTCTGCCGAGGTGTGACAGAGGGCAGTCAGAAAGATTTACTGTAGTCGTCTGACATTGTACGCTACACATTGTTCTCTGTCTATATATGCTTTGCTGATTTGTATTCCTTCACTTTACCTGACGAAGGAGCAGCGCTCCGAAAGCTCGTGATTTCAAATAAAACGGTTGGACTATAACCTGGTGTTGTGCGACTTCTCATTTTTGTCCACCCCAGTCCAACACCGGCATCTCCGCATCATGGCTTTTATTTATCGACATGCTGGGGCTTGCTTCCTGCAGGGTGATGTTGGTATGAATTGATTTTTAAGGACAATACCTAAGCCTTTCACCAGTGCGTCATTTTCCACTGTACATCCACACCAGTTTTACCATTCTTGTGTATGTATTATGTTAATCAGGAGTGAATTAATAATGATTGATGCTCACAATGATGCACTCCATCACTTTTACCACCATTAAAGCTAACTGTTCCATATGGAGTGCTCAGTAATAGCCATCATTTTTCTACTCATATAGGCTCTGAAATAGCTCCAGCTGCAGCGAGGAACAGCCTTTACTGTCTGGTAGTAGTCGGGGTGTGTCGCCATCACCACTGGTTTAATGGGCTGAGCAATGATTCATCCATCCCCGGAGTGACGGCAGATATGGTCTTCAAGCTGTTGGAAAGAGCTGGGCCTGCTGTGAAATAATGTGGCTGAAGGTACAATCATAGCATGTGAGACACTGACACTGTAGCAGAAGGGCTAACGTTGGTGAAGGTGGAAATTGAGGCCGAGACTGGACGAGGATGCACAGCATCTGCAGAGTTCAAAGAATAGGTCGGGACCCGTCATACATATACCCTTTTAAACCAACAGACTGGGATGAACTGACAAAACAAAATGGCAAATAGACGATCATTAATAAATGGACAGTGAATTGCAATGTACAGTTCGTTTTGTCGTGCCCATTGGTACTGGCAGGCTTCCACAGAAATGGTCGATGAAGTGCCTTGGTATTTAAATTTAATGGGGGAAAAATTGGGTATCGCCCATTTTGGGGCGCTAACATCGGCCGGACGCAAATTTTAGCGCCCAGCGCTAATTATCGCCGCTGACCGTGAAATTTGTCTCCAGAGCCCCTGGTAGTGATTGGAGCACTAAATCAGGCGCTAACGTCGGGGAACTGGGCGCTACCTCAGAGTGCTGCTGGCGCCTTCCAGTTCTTAAAGGGGAGGGTCCATCATGCTGCACAGCTTCACCCTGATCATTGCTGCTTTTGACATTGGCCGGCAAGCAGTTAAAAACCTTCATCCAAGATTTATGATGGATACTCAGAGGCCCAGGGAGAGAGATCGCCGGTTTAGCGACCAGGCATTGGTGGCTCTGGTTGGCGCTGTGGAATGGCGACGGGCAGTGCTGTTTCCAGAGACTGGCAGGAGGCCATTGCCCCCCGAGTTTACAAGAGTCTGGAGGGAGGTTGCCCAGCATGTGTCATCGAGGAGCTGGTCCAAAGGATGCATACGCAGTGCCGTAAGAAGTTCACCTCACTCGGGCGGTCAGGGTGAGTACCTGCTCCGCACCCCACCATCTCAACCTCACTCTGTACACAGACGGTGTAAATGCCCAACACTCACCCAACAACTATGCCCATCTCATAAAAGTCACATGCACATCCCACACCTTGCACACATTAACGGCTATTCAACTATGGTAGGCACATCTGCCAAACGCATGGCTGCACACTCACTCACACGCTGTCCTTTTTCTTGCAGGCCAACCTTTTACATAAACGCAGAGAGCAACAACGGATGGGAGGAGGACAGGCGGAGCTTCACCCCCTCACACAATTGGAGGAGAGAGTCCACAGACTCATTGTCAGTCATGTAGTCAGCGCTGTGGCCATTGGAGAGGTCGACCCCCTTGGGGACGGCAGCGGTATGTTCATCAGCTTTCTCTCCTCTCTCATACCACTTCCCCCTCACAACACAGGCCTTTTGCACTTTCAATCTAACGATACTGTCTCCAGTCCTTGCTCCCTTCCTGCCCCCCTGCCCTCACATTAAAGCCACTCTTGTAGCTTCCTGCTTTCAGATAGTGAACCAGCAGCTGAGCAGCCTGTCCCTCAGCCTCCCAGTGACAGCGACACGGCAGAGGATCAGGAAGACGAAGCTGGAGCCTCACCGCCGCATCTCCCGAGGGCGACACTGGGGCCACGCATTCACTGGAGGGGAGCAGGGGGTTTGCATCTGATCTGGGTGAAGCTCCAGGACCCAGTGGGCTGCAGAAATGCCATGGGGGAAGGGAAGCTCAGGGGCCATCTCCCTAGAGGGTGAGTATGAGCACGAGTTCTGCTGCACAGGACTCGGATGAGGACCTCGATATCGCGGCCATGAATACTCAGGCTATGAGCATGCATACGGAGCTCATGGGTGCAATGGCAAGGGTGCCCGAGAGCATGGATGCACGGCTAGGAGTGTGGAGGAGTTCGCCGCCAGCACAGCTGTCATCTGTGCGCAAACCCTTGAACCCATCCTTGCCTTGTTGCAGAGGATGGTTGAATTGCAGGGAGACCGTGGGGACCCAGAGCCCATGCTGTGTGTAATGGGTCAGGTGGCAGGATCTATTGTAGCACAGGCCGAGGCAACGCAATGGCTTAGTGCTGGAATCGAGTCATTGGCTGGTGCCATCCAATCTCAGACTGCTCTCATGCAGTCTCAGATTGATGTCATGCAAGCGCTGACTGCTGCCATCGTCGCTGGGTCGACCACTGTCCACCGGGATCTGATGGTGCCGCAGCAGCCCAGCAATCTGTGCTCGAGCAGATTGCTCCAGATGCTGTGGTTCTGCCCCGGGGGAGTGACAGTGTGCTGGTCGAGCAGGAAGGTGCTGTCCTCTCTCAGAATGACAGCATTCCTGCTCCCACCACTGCCACTCCGCCATTGCACTTGTCGCAGCCTGTAACCCAGCCAGCCCAGACTGCTGCCGCCCATGCAGAGTTGGTGCAGTCTGCAGCCGGGCTCTCCAGGCCCAGAGCTGGTCGAGGGGGTCCTTCACGGCCATCTGCAGTCTCTGGATCCAGCATTCAGCAGCCTTCCACCAGCCTTGCTGCAGCCACTGGGGCCACATTACGGAGGAGCAGCAGGGTGGGAAGGGGGGAAGTGCGCAGGGGATGGAGACCACCCTCGAAGGGCGAAAAGTAAAAATTCTCCAATAAATGGGGGGAATGTTTGTGCCAAAGTTTGATGTTCATGTTAATATATTGTTCACTCTGTTTACGCTTATCTCGATGTGGTAAGAACGAGTTTTGTTAGTTAATGAATTGTTGTGTTCGTTTGTCATTGGTTGCACTGAATAAATAAGACACAGTTTGTCAGATAAATAAAACATTTTATTGGAACTTTACAACTTTGCTCATTTGACTCATTGGAGCTTCGCCAGGCAATAGGGGCTTGTTCATCCCAGAAGCCATCTTCTCTGTCATTCATCAGAAGCGGTGTTTTATCAGGCGTTCATGGACGGCCCTTGCAGAGGCAACATTGAGCACCTCCCTCCCACGTTGCTGCTGCTCATCCTCCTCTTCATCCTCCTCCTCCGCCTCCTTCTCCTCCTCCTTTCCCTCTTCCTCCTCCTGAGGTGGTGCACCAATCCCTGGTGGCAATGGCTGGGTCCTCATAATTGCGAGGTTGTGAAGCCTGCAGCACACAACATGAAAAGCGAGACTCGCTCGGGAGAGCACTGCAGGGTTAGACACCGGAACCGTTGTTTCAGCACGCCGATCGTCTGTTCAATGAGGTTCCTGGTGGCGCTATGGCTCTCATTGTAGGCGAGCTCAGCAGGAGTGTTGGGGTTACGGAGCGGTGTCATCAGCCAGGTGGAGAGTGGATAACCCTTGTCCCCGAGGAGCCAGCCGCGAGCTTGATGTGATGGTTAGAACAGGTCTGGCGCAGGATGAATGCATCGTGGCTGCTGCCAGGATAGCGGGCATTGACGGCGAGGATGCGCTGTCTGTGGTCGCACACCAACTGCACGTTCAGAGAGTGGAAGCCTTTGCGGTTGCGGACAACCTCTGCATTTTCATGAGGTGCTCGCAATGCCACATGCGTGCAGTCAATGGAGCCCTGAACATGGGGAAGCCCGCTATCCTACCGAAGCCACATGCGCTGTTCACGCTGTTTGTCCCGGGTCATGGGGAAATAGATGTACTCCCTTCTCCTTCTGTAGAAAGCATTTGTGACCTCCCGGATGCAGCAATGGACAGCGAACTGGGAGATATTCGCGATGTCCCCAGTTGAAGCCTGGAAGGAGCCGTTGGCATAGAAATTCAGAGCCACCGTCACCTTTGCCACCAACAGAGACGTCCTGGTCCTGAGCTGAGGCTGCAGATCTGGTTGCAGCAGGTAGCAGAGCTCTGTATCCACCTCCTTGCTGAAGTGCAGCCTTCTGAAACACTGCTCCTCGGACAAATGAATGTAGGAGAATTGCTCCCTGAATACCCTGGGAGGGTAAGGCCTCCTGTGCAGCGGCCTGTTGACCCTCCTCCCTCTGGCCACGTTTGACACTCTCTCTCTCTGCGCCTCTGCTGCCTCCGAAGGTGAAGCTGGAGGACGACACCCCGAGTTAGTACAGCCCCCATTTAATCCTGTAAATGTGGTAAATATGAAGCTCAGAGAAATGGGAACCTGAAAAGTATTGCTCAGGAACAAAACTCCTTGTAGGACAGCGTTAAATGTCTCCAGGCGCCTCTCTCAACCTGCGTATGCCAAATATTTTGCCGACAGGAAAAAGCAGGAAGTGCACACCTTTAAATAACGCTCTCCCAGCCCCTTGCCGACTGCAAAATGTCCCCTCTACCTGTCGTTCCTCGCGGCAGGCGCTAAGGCGGGGGGGGGGGGAGAATCAATTTCTGGTCCGGGGCGCTACCGGGGTGTTGCACACTTCGATGACGTCACGATCTCCGGGTGCAGGAGATTGCTGCGGTAGTGTTTAGCACCACCGCAAAGCGCCAGGTCAATTTCGCGGGCGGAGCTAAAATCGCCGCGCTCGGGGGCGGTAAGTCCTTAGCGTTCCCCGGAGACGCTAACGGGAGGCGCTAACCAACCCAATTTTTCCCCCGGTGTTAGTTAACGGTCAGAAACCTCTTTGGCCTTTCACCTCCTTCACAAGCTGCCAAAGAGATCCTTCAATTTACTTCCCTTTTGCTTTAGGTGACCAAAGGAGAAACAGGAACAGGGTTGACTGGGATGAAAATAAGAATATGGAGAAGCGTATTTAAAGGGTGATCAGAGGACTGAAAAACGCAACAAAAAGGTCTCAAAATTCAAAATTTGCTGGTGGGGTTTCCGCCAGAGGTGCATCCGGTTGGGAATCCTGCTTGTTCAAGTGTCCTCACTCTGATCCGAGTGAATTTCTCGGGGTCATGCTAATTAAAATATTCGTGGCCAGCTTCCAGCGCTATTAATATTCTCTGTTGGGAGCTTGCCTGGAGGCGGAGGAAAATAGCTGCGGCTCCTGCCACAACATAGCATGCGTGGTGGTGCCGGGTGAAAGAAGAATGTTTTTTAAATATCCCACGTTGCAATTGGTCGCATCAGGCAAGGCTGCCGTTTCATTTTTGTACCAACCTAATATTTGCATACACCCATCCAAAAACATGCACCGTCATTTCAATGTCCATTGTCACTTCCAGTGGAAAGTCTCAGCAGTGGAGGCAGATATCGAGGAGCTGGCAGAATGGCTCCCCATTACAATACCCCCTCCCCCTGCTCCAGAAGGAGGAAAATCCAGGCTACTCTTAAAATGGTTGCTGCACGAGAAAGCTCTCATGACATTCTCCTCATGACGTGTTCTTGTTGCCAGGGTAAATGCATTTTAATTTTTTTTTTTTAAAGTTCATGTGTCAGCGCACTGATTTCTGTAACTTGCCAACCGCTTTGACTCTTCCTGTTGTTAATGGAAATGATGTGAATAGCACACATATGTGGCAGCACGCATACATTTAAGCTGAATAATTTCACACGGGTACAAGGGTTTCTAAGATCTGCAAATGTTTTGAAATGAGGGATGATTTGAATTTTCACAAAGTGTATGAGTAATACTTGCACCGCATACTGAGCTACATTACAGTTCATTCATCGTCAGTGGGAAGATTGTTTCTTTGACAAAGGCCATCTTTAATATCTTTAAATAAACATGGTTAATTATTACCGTACTGATACTTTGGTGGAAGTATTAAATATTGAAATTAAAAACACCTACAAAGTTCCACAGTACCATTTTTAAGTGCTTCTGTAACCCTATATAAAAGCAAGTTCTGACAGGAATGAGACCACACGATATCATGGTTTGACACTTGGAAATCCTGTCGTATTTTGAGGCTTTCTGATGCGAGATCAATCTACCAATGATTGGGGGGCAACATCGACGCCTGGGGAGGACTTTGTGCAAAGGAAGTGGCAGCTTTAAAATGTTCAAGGTACAGCCGTCTTTATTTTTGTGAATTATTGCCTCATCAAGTGCTTGGAAACGGAACACTTTTTCCGGTTTTGTCAAGTTTCAGTATTAAGCACTGCCAGTATAGGTGTAGCACAGGCCAGATGTGGAGTAAAGCTCCCTCAGTCTGCCCCCAAAATACACTTTAACACTATCCTTGGAAGAACAGTCCTTACTGCACCTCTGTGATTATTCTAATTCCCACAACAGCCATCCTTGTGGCTTTTCTAACCAAGATTGCCAATTTAGTACCAAATTGTGCTAAATTATGGGCAGTTTATGCGCTGCCATTATGTATACCATGAACTGGGTCAAAATTCATTTCATATTGGAACTTTACACAGAATGGACTTTCAGGCCATCAGTTTGGGTTGGAGTCAAACTGAGGTCCCTGAGAAGAAAGGAGAGCGTATTAACATGCTGCATTGCTCCGAATGAGCTTTCACAATATTCCACTGTGTAGCATTTTTATTTCATTTAGTACCTGAAGTTGGGTGTTGTGCTAACATTTCCGTTATTACAGGAAAAGATGAGGTTTAAGTTGTTGAGAACAAATTTCATGTGTGATTGCTTTTATCAATGGCAAATGAGAATTAATCTTGCATTCCCCTTAAAAATAATTTTCTACATAAAGCTCAATGTTTAAAATTTGTGTGACCTTATCTGGTCATTATCACATTGCTCTTAGAATAAGGGGCTGCCGTTTCAAAACTGAGATGAGGAGAAACTTGTTCACTCAGAGGGTAGTAAATCTATGGAATTTGCTACCTCAGAGAGCTGTGGAAGCTGCGACATTAAATAAATTTAAAACGGAGATAGACAGTTTCCTAGCTGATAAGGGAATGAAGGGTTATGGGGAGCGGGCAGGGAAGTGGACGTGAGTCTAGGTTCGGATCAGCCATGATCCTATTGAATGGCGGAGCGGGCCCGAAGGGTCGTATGGCCGACTCCTGCTCCTACTTCTTATGTTCTTATGTTCTTTTTGTGGAAACTTGCTGTGCACAAATTGGCTGCTGCATTTCCGACATCACAACAGTCACTACACTTAAAAAAAAAAAGTACTTCATTGGCTGTAAAGTGCTTTAGGATGTCATGAGGTCGTGAAAGGCGCTATATAAATGCACGTCTTCCTTTTTATTTGGGATACCATACTTAGTATGGTGTATAATTGCAGTTTTTTTACAAGTTGAAAAGAGCCCAGAGAATCAAAATGGTCTTTTTTAAAATTTGTTCTTGGGATGTTGACGATGGTGGCAAGGTCACGTTTATTATCCATCCCTAGTCCTGAGAAAGTAGTGGTGGGCTATCTACTTGAACTTTTGCCATCATTGTGGTGATGGTGCTCCAATACACAACTTGATTGGATGCCACTAAATAGTGTGATATTCTACTTATTCCATGGGCTCCATGTTTTTTTAAATTTTGGGGGGGAATTTCTCTGAAGATCCGTGTGAGGGAAATAAGTGCTGGGGAATGAAAGATCTTATCATTTTTAACATCCAATTTCACTATTAAACGCTCCAAGGTCAGGTTGTTACAGAGAGGTCAACAATCTGCGGCCCATCCAGCACACTCCTGCCAATAAGTACCAGGAATGCGGCGGATAGACTGGAAATTATGTCTTGGATCAGGATCTGCCAGGTCTCGGCCTCCCCACCGGTTTCCATGTGGAGCGGGGCCTTGTTTGTGGTGGGGTCTCTGCCAGAGTAAAGCTCCTATTAACAATCTCCTGTAACAATCGCAAACACAACTTCTAAAGAAAGGCACTACCCCACTACCCAATCCTGACAATCTCCGAGTCTATTAGAATGAAATTGTCAATTTAGTGCCAATTTATAATCTGCTTGTCAGGAGGACTTTCCAGGAAAAAGGGTTGAGGTGATCAAAAATGCATTGACTTTGGTCCCTATTACTCATCAGAAAGAGAATTATCTTATCCTGTGTCAATAAGTCCAGGCTGGATACAAACCCAAATCACAGAGGTGAGAGGAGAATATATCCAATCTAACTCACTGGGCTGTGTCACTTCATGCTGATTTATTTTTTAAATGTTAAATGTATTCTAAAATAGTACTGTTAAAGTGTTAATGGCCACATGTTTAACAAACCTTTAAAAAATGTCTTTGCATGGACACAAGGCAATGATATAACTTGCATCAAACTGCATCATTGTGCCATTTGCGAAGAAAACCATAATGACTCATTATTCTTTTGGCGAATTCTCTCTCCAAACTAGAAAAAAGGTTTTTTATTAACACCCCTTTCCTTTAAGTCATTGTTCATTGCAGTGAATTATTAGAAAGGCTGGTGTATAGCTATTAGACATATTATAATTTTATAGTATCATTGGAAATACAGTAGCACTTTTGTATTATTGCCTGCTTTATTAAAAATGCTGTGCTTTATTGCTCCTAAAATGTCTATTTTTAATCTTTGCCTGCAGCATCGTATCAATTAAATGAAATGACTACCTGATAATCCAATCCCTTTTCCGTGACGGGGGCTCTGCATCTCTCCCGTCTGTGCTTAAGTCTTCTGTTTTCGACTCCCCTTTGACTTCTTTCACAGTAAAAACAGAAAGTCAGATTTACACAGGCAGGAAAATAAAATGTTTATCGGAGCCAAAGACGAAATTCTGCAACACTGCCTTTAATGTACAAAGATATCCCAAGGCACTTCACAGAGGCATAAGAACAAAGATTGATGTCAAGCCAAAGAAGAAGGTGTTAGCAGGGGTGACCAAACAACCTCGTCAAAGAATTGGGTTTTAAGAAGGCTCTTAAAGGAGGAGAGGGAGGTGGGGGATGAGTGGGAGGTGGGGGATGAGGTGGGGGGGGGATGTGGGGGGGGGTGGATGAGGGGGGGGAGTGGGGGGGAGGTGGATGAGGGGGGGGATGTGGGATGGGGGATGAGGGGTGGGTGAGGGGGGGATGAGGGGATGAGGGAGGGATGAGGGGGGAAGGGAGGGATGGGGGGGAGGGGGATGAGGGGGGGGGGAGGGAGGGGGGATAAGGGGGGATGCGGGGGGGTGGGGGGAGGGAGGGGGGATGAGGGGGGGGATGCGGGGGGGGTGGGGGGGGGATGGGGGGTGATGGTGGGGGAGGGAGGGGGGATGAGGGAGGGATGGTGGGGGTGAGGGATGGGGGGATGAGGGGGGGTGAGGGATGAGGGGGGGAGGAGGTGGGTGGGGGGGATGGTGGGGGTGAGGGATGAGGGGGTGGGGGGGATGGTGGGGGTGAGGGATGAGGGGGTGGGGGGGATGGTGGGGGTGAGGGATGAGGGGGGTGGGGGGGATGGTGGGGGATGAAGGAGGGATATTGGGGGGAGGGGGATGGGGGGGAAATGAGGGGGGGATGGGGGGGCAATGAGGGGGGGTGGGTACGGAGGGAATTCCTGTGTGTGGGTCTTAGGTGGCTGAAGGGAGAGCGGGATGTACAAGAGACTGGAGTCAGAGGAACAGAGAGCTGGGAGGGGGGATTGTAGAACTTGAGAAGGTTACAGAGATAGGGAGGGGTGAGGCCACAGATGGATTTAAACAGAAGCATGAGAATTTTAAAGTTGAGATATTGACGGACTGGGAGCAATTATAGTTCAGTGGAGACAGGGGTGAAGGGTGAGCCAGACTTGGTGTGGAATAGGATATGGGCACAACAGTTTTGGATAAGCTGAAGTCTATGGAGGGATCAGAACCTCAGCTTGAACTTGAATAGGACACTGATGTCTGATTCAGCCTGAGATAATGGCCAGGGAGGGGAATGGAGTAGGTGGCTAGGATATGGAATTTGGAGTAGGGGGGTGGAGTGGGGGTGGCAACGATACTGGCATAGAAATTGAATCGCTCCCAAATTGGAGCGCGATTCCGGTGCAGCGTGTACTGCACGCGTCTAATGGGGCTGATAGCAGGACCATGGCAATTTGGCCTGTCTACTCTTCTTCAAAAAGTGCCATGGGATCTTTTATGTCCACCTGAACATGCAGCCAGGAGCTTAGTTTAATATCTGATCTGAAAGACTGCATCTCCAACAACGCAGCACTTGCTTTTCCAGCTCGAACTACCTACCCATTTGGATATTGGTTTGCAGGGTTATCTGGAGCTGAATGGGACGAATCCTGACCCTCAGTGACAGGTAACCTCTATTGCTGAAGAACACCTACTATAGATTGTGCACAGTCATTTGGTCACTTCTAGTTAACTTTCAGTGGTGTTTAAAAGGCTTCCAATGGCAGAATCACGCATTGTTAGAGATTCTGGGTGCAATCTGTATTTAATACGTGGTTGCAATTTTGGGTTTCTTTCGCATTCAAATTCATCAGTTGTACAGTTCAGGTGCTTGTAAAACTGATACTGAGATTCATATCCCAATCTCATTAACCCACTAAGAAACATAGAAAAATAGGAGCAGGAGTAGGCCATTTGGCCCTTTTAGCCTGCTCCGCCATTCAATATGACCATGGCTGATCCTCTATCTCAATACCATATTCCCGCTCTCTCCCCATACCTCTTGATGCCTTTTGTGTCTAGAAATCTATCTCCTTCCTAAGAGCTTCGAACTCCTAAGGTTGCCAGGGTACATAAACACAACTGCTGCCTTTCCCCGTAATATCTTTATTAAAACAGACACAGACTGAACTCTTCATTACCAGGGATCAAATGTGGATGCCATCCAAAACTGATCACCTTACCAACATTGCCAAGGGATAACTTATAGCTGCTGCTTCATTAGACTGCCAGAGATAGATTATGCCGCACCCACACTGGATTGTCACGCACTGCCACAGTGGACCAACTTAAAAAAAATAGGTGCAGAAATTCCGATCCCTACGGGCGTGTACGCGCTGTGTACTCACCCGTAGGGACATCGGAAATGCCGGTTTCAGGCATGCACTGGAAACCGGCATTTCCGATCTGTCAAGAAAGCTCTTGACTGATCCTCCGGCTGCCCGGGAGAAGGGCCTCTGCGGGCGGATAGTTCTGCTTTTTGGAGACCCTCCGCCCGCAGAAAACCCTTACAATTCTTGCGCCTGGTAACAGCAGGTATAAGGCCTGCTTTTACCAGGATAAGAGTTGAAAAAAAGTTAAAAAAAATTTCCACTGATTTATCATTTAAAAATACTTTAAAGAAAGGTAAGTTTATTTTTAGCCCCGTTAAAAACTTTGATTATTTTTTGCAAAAAATAAAATTTTTGTTTAAAATACTTAATTTATTGTAATTTAAAGTCATTTTAAAAATGTGATGTTTTTTAAAAAATTTATTTAAAGTTTTACTATGTTTTGGCGGTGATCTCTATTCATATATTTGACAGGTCTTCCTGTCAAATGTATGAAGGGAGATTCCCTTCTCTGATTGGCTCCCCATGGCCCATGTGATCCCAGGGATGCTGCGATCCCCCTGCGCCTCTGGGATACGTGGGCCCTGCGCACCGGCAGTTTGCAGAGGCCCAGCAACGGAACTCTGCGCCTCCCAGGAGCTCTCCGGTCTTGGCGCAGATTTTTCCAGATCGCAGCCCTCCGCCCGCGGGAGGCCTGCGATCGGAATATCTGGGCCTATATATATATTCAGGACTAGACCATCAGAGACTGGATACTCGTACTGCTTTGCTGCCATGTAAGTAACAAAAAAAAAGCAAGAAAACATTAGCGCCCACCTTGTTGCTACAGATGGCAGGTCACTGATGCTATAAACTGAGTGGATGAATAGTAGGATCTGCACAATGGTGGCACTACCATTTTTAGAGGGACAGTTCAACATAGATTGAAAGTAACCAGAATAGGGCACAATTCAGGACTTTACAATGTCAGCAGAAATAGGACAATTTCTGTCACTGTCATTTCTAAATCAATGTGAGAAGTCGCCCAACACCAGGTTATAGTCCAACAGCTTTATTTGAAATCGCAAGCTTTCGGAGCGCTGCTCCTTCGTCAGTTGAAGTGACTTCACCTGACGAAGGAGCAGCGCTCCGAAAGCTTGTGATTTCAGATAAAACTGTTGGACTATAACCTGGTGTTGTGCCACTTCTCACATTTGTCCACCCCAGTCCAACACCGGCATCTCCGCATCATTTCTAAATCAGTTCAGCATCCATCCCTAGGAGGTTTGACTTTTCAGTCAAGGCCTTTGCCATAGCAAGGAACAGATGGGGATGGGGTGGGGGAAAATCATATAACAGTTATCTCATTTTGGTTTCTTTTTAACAGGACCAGATAGGCCAAATTTGGTGTGTGTGTCGGGGGTGGTGGGGGGGGGGCGGAACGAGTGGATAGATTGTTCTACTGCAGTGCGTTGATCCCTAGTGTTCGCATCATTGTTGCATATTGAATTGAAACAACTTTAGATGTGGAGAAATTTCAATTTTATATTAGGTGTAAAAACATAGTTTTTCTTTTAATAATCTTAAAGGGTTTATTGTAGTAGGATTTAAGTGTTGCAATTTTCAAACCTCAAATTACAACTTTTATCATTTGATTCAAACTATATTAAGGTTATACAGAAATGATACTTCCAGCAAAAATGCTTCTCAGAATATGGAAGGGTTGATTCTGTTCGATATGTTATGATACATCAGAATAAAAAAAAAAGGTTTGTGGCATTAGTTAAATTGACATATTTTACCCCCTTTTCTTGCTGGGATTTAATACTCGGTCACCGTGAATTAACTTGTTTAACCAGAATCACAGAGCCTACTTATTGCAAAAAAATGGAATATTTCCATTCTTCAGCTCACTGGCCCTGGGAAGATCACCCCCACCCAAGAAGTGTTGGGATGGTGAAATAACTGTGCCAATGTGCATGGAATATGAAACACAGTTGAGAACGGCTATAGATTTAACAGCCCAGTGGGTCCCACCGAAACCTCCAGAGGTCAACAAGAAACATGGCTTCTATGTTGTGTGAGGACATTGGCAGGTCGGTATAAATCACCATTTAAATATTCAAACAATGCTGCTGCAGATCATGTGGTCCTGTTGAATAAAATGCAATTTCATGGTCTAATATATGTGATTACTGTTGGTGGTGTTGTTAGGCAGATAGGGCCGAGCTGTGCATTTGCCGCCAACCTGCTTGACTGAGGAGGTGAGCATGGTTAATGGCAACTCTGAGGGAAAAATAGGAGTAATGGGGTGAGCGAAGAATTAAATGACTGTATATGAGCATAAACAGTCCGATATTTAAACAAAACCTAATCATTTGTATGTTAGTACCTGCTTTTTTGTGATCTATTTTCCTTGTTTTGAAGAATGACTACAATTTAGAGCAACCATTTGTTTATTGGTGCTTTTTCTTTCAAATCAGTCCCGAGAAACAGCACTAACTGGTTGGTTGGTTGGTTGGTTGGTTGGTTGTGTGTTAAATTGATCCAAAATTTACATGTGAAGCTTTGAATAAAAATGCTGCCGGCTCAGCCATTGCACAGGGGACATCGACAAATTCGTAAACAATTCTGCAGCATGGCTGTGCTTGCAATAGTTAACATGGACAAGCGCTGTAACCCATAATTCAAGGGTTTAATTCCTCACTTTAATCCTCTGGAAAAACCTATTAAAATAAAATTATTTGCTTGAAGTATGTGCATGGGAGTGAGGTGTTTCACTGAAAATTGTTATGAATTTAAAATAAAGCTTCAAGAGATGCCTTCTTCCAAAAGTCTTTGGGAAGGAGAAATTCGGTATCGCCCCGTTTGGGGCGCAATTATCGACCGGGCGCAAAGTTTAGCGCCTGGCGCTAATTATCGCCTCCGACTGCAAACTTGGCTTCTATCGCCCCTGGAGGTGATTGGTGCGCTAAATCAGGCGCTACACACCTCTCTTAAGTCGCTAACGCCGAGGGGCAAGGCGCTACCTCAGAGCACTGGCGAAGATCATGTGATGTCAGTCAGCAACGGAACACAGACACAATGGCGCCAGCCAGTTCTTAAAGGGGAGGGTCGATCTTGCTCTCCATCCACATCCTGCTCATTGCAGCCTTGAATCTCGGCCTGGAGAGACCTGTACATCAAATCTGCTGGAAAGAACAATGGAGAGGCCCAGGGAAAGAGCTCAGAGTGCAGCCTCCACAGTCTCTTTTAAATCGATGTCAGGAAGGTCAAATCAAAATGAACCTGCAAAGTGCTGCTCAGTACCCAAAACTCCTTCACACAGCGTTGAATCTCTCCAGAAGTCTCTCTCTCTCTCTCTCTCTCAGAATGCGTGGTGCAAAAATGTCGCCGACAAAAAAAGGAAAGGAAGCGGCCGCCTTTAAATAGCGCTCCCCCAGTCCCTTCCCGACTGCAAAACGTTCCCCTCAACCTGTCGTTGCTAGCGGCAGGTGGAAAGGCAGGGGGCGCCACTCAATATCTGGTCCGAGGCGCTACCGGGGCATTGCGCACTCGACTGACGTCATGATCTGCAGGTGCAGGAGATCATGGCGGTAGTGTTTAGCACCGCTGCAAAATGTCTGGTCAATTTCGCGAGCGGCGCAAACATCGGCGCGCCCGGGCGCTAGTTGCTTTGCACCCCATTAGCGCTAGGGCGCTAACGGGAGGCGCAAAGCAACCGAATTTTCCCCCCATAAGTTCTGCAAAAAAATCTGCGGGGTTTTGATGAAACTGCGTTATGGTAGGAAATCAGGTTAGTAAAATAATTTTTAATGATTATGGAGAAATTATCTCAAAGAGGCATTGTTGATTAATGATTATGCAGGAAGAAAGGTTTTCCCTTTTCCCTGGTTAAATGAATCAAAAGAAACAGAATACTTAGATCTAGATAAGGGAACTAAATGTAATATCTCCAAGTTTGCAGATGACACAAAGCTGGGTGGGCGTGTGTGCTGCGAGGAGGATACCGAGAAACTCCAGGATGATTTGGACAGGTTGGGTGAGTGGGCAGAAGCGTGGCAGATGCAATATAATGTGGATAAATGCGAAGTTATCCACTTTGGTGTCAAAAATAGAAAGGCAGACTATTATCTAAATGGCAATAGATTGGGAGATGGGGAAGTGCAACGAGACCTGGGTGTCCTTGTGCACCAGTCGCTGAAGGTAAGCAGGCAGGTGCAGCAGGCGGTGAAGAAGGCAAATGGAATTTTGGTCTTCATAGCGAAAGGGTTTGAGTACAGGAACAGGGATGTCCTGCTGCAGTTGTACAGGGCCTTGGTGAGACCACACCTTGAGTACTGTGTGCAGTTTTGGTCGCCTTATCTGAGGAAGGATGTTCTTGCGATGGAAGGAGTTCAGCGAAGATTCACAAGGCTGATACCTGGGATGGCAGGAATGACATATGAGGAGAGATTGGGTCGATTGGGCTTATACTCGCTGGAGTATAGAAGAATGAGAGGGGATCTCATCGAAACATATAAATTTCTGACAGGTCTGGGCAACACGGTGGCATAGTGGTTAGCACTGTTGCCTCACAGCGCCAGGGACCCGGGTTCGAATCTGGCCTCGGGTGACTGTCTGTGTGGAGTTTGCACATTCTCCCCGTTTCTGCGTGGGTTTCCTCCCACAGTCCAAAGATGTGCGGGTTAGGTTGATTTGGCTATGATAAATTGACCCTTAGTGGTAGGGGGATTAAATACGTGGGGTTACAGGGATAGGGTGGGATATGTGTCAGTGCAGGCTCGATGGGCCGAAATGGCCTCTATCTGCACTGTGGGGATTCTGTGATTCTGTGAAACTAGATGCAGGAAGAATGTTCCCGATGGTCGGAGAGTCCAGAACCAGGGGTCATAATCTAAGGATAAGGGGTAAGCCATTTAGGACAGAAATGAGGAAGAATTTCTTCACCCAGAGAGTGGTGAACCTGTGGAATTCTCTACCACAGAAGGTAGTTGAGGCTAAGTCATTAAATATATTCAAGAAGGAGTTGGATATATTTCTTAAGGCTAAAGGTATCAAGGGATATGGGGAGAAGGCAGGTACAGAGTACTGAGTTTGGATGATCAGCCATGATCTCATCGAATGGCGGAGCAGGCTCGAGGGGCCGAATGGCCTACTCCTGCTCCTATCTTCTATGTTTCTATGAGATGACTTGCTAAACATCCTGGTATAGCAGTCATTCATTTATGCTTCACTGTGAAAAAGCACCAGAGAAAAAATAGAGGGGGTTATTGAGGGAATTACCTTTCCATAATTAGTCTTAATATATTTTCCAGGATATCTTGTCACACATCGATTACAAAAAAGACAAATACGAAATTGTGTGATAGCCTGTAGTCAATCGGAATCTAATTTGAATGCATAATGTTACTGAATTTTATTTTCATGGCACAGTAAAGCCCATTCATTATTGTCACACTCAATTTCTAAACCAAATGTATAATATAACATGGATTTTTTTAAAAATAAATTGAAAAAAGCGTAGAAACAAAACTAATAAAGGAATCAAAGAAAACAAGAAGAGACAGACGGATTAAACTAATAAATGAAAATGGAGAATTGTAAAAATGTTGCAAAACAGATCTGAAGTTAAAGCAATAACTCAATGGTCAGATCATATAATACTGGGTTACTAGGACTAAGTCTAATTTACGTTGAGGTATATTTGTCCTGTGTATAAAGTTTCACTAAACCACCACAATTTAATAAAAATAATGTCTCTTTAATATACACAGAGGAAAATATATCTTTTACAGTGGCAAATTTTCATGTGTTTGTGCATTTTATTTTGATATATCATGGCTGAAATGAGGTTCTACAATTTAAAGAAAATTACATTCAGTCAGTCATGTTAGATCACACACTGGTAGATTTTGTTGTTGTTGCAGTTTTTCTATGTGTAACTCTTAAATTTGAGGAAAGTAAACTCTTATTTCTCAGGTGGCGAGGTGCGTTTTACGTGAGAAACAGGGGCCCCGGAATTGTATGGACCTTCTGGCGCCCTCCCACTAGAACTCTGCCCCAGTCCTCTGTGTCAGAGGGAGTGTGGCCTCCCTGCATTGGGGGTTCCTGCTTCCTGAAGGCCAGTCGTCCAGTGGGATGAGGTGTATCAGCCTTGAGAAGATCACAAGGCCCCATTGAATGGGCTATGTAGGCCAGGGGAGTGACCTGAACCCCCAAAGATCATATGAATTTTTTTTAATTTTTATTATCAGTCCTTTACACAGGTGACTGAAGGGACAGAAAAAAATGTTCCTGGCCAGGGGGAGGGTGAGAGAACTGGGCACCTTCCCAGACAGCAGCAAGCGCCAGAGTTTCTGGCCTGTGTGGGCACCTGAGATGCACCAATAGTGGTGCAGGAGCCTGCCAATCCGATGCATGTGAAATGCCTTTCCATTGACCCTTGCATACACTGGTGGGGTCAGCGGTAGAGGGCACCTGCGGGTACAAACCTGGTACCAATGCGTCGGTATTTAATTTTATAAGTGAGTTATGTTAGAAGTTATGCAAATATACTGTTGCTGATCCAACATGTGAAAGATAATATAAAGTTACTTCTAAAACGTTGAAGTCTGAAACTGCGCTGAACTATTAAGTATTGGTTAAATTTTGCACTTTTTTGTAAATTTTGAAAAAGTGCAACATCCCCCACCGACACCTGGGAATCCCTGGCCCAAGACCGCACAAAGTGGAGGAGAAGCATCCGGGAAGGCGCCGAACTATTCGAGTCTCTTCGCCGGAAGCAAGCGGAAGCCAAGCGCAAGGAGTGCAAGGAGCACACGTCAACCCAAGCACCCCACCCACCTGCCCTTTCAACCACCGTCTGCCCCACCTGCGACAGAGACTGTAGGTCCCGCATTGGACTCATCAGTCACCTGAGAACTCATTTTTAGTGTGGAAGCAGGTCATCCTCGGTTCCGAGGGACTGCCTAAGAAGAAGGTAAATTTTGATGGTGATACTGTATTTCCTGTCCCGTTGTTCTTGTGATAATAGCGTGTAAAAATACCACATCGAATTGGCATGCACTACTCTTCTGGTATATGTTGTCTTGATAACAGATAACTAATTGTTCTGGTTATCGATAGAAATAGCTTGTTAGTGTGCTGCACTGACAATGTATCACTGCAGGGGGCAGTGTTTCATTTTATTCATGACGCTCAATGACTGCAAGCGTAATAACATTGCAGAAAACAGAAACTGCCAGAACGATACAGTAGATCCATCAGCAGCTGAAAAGTGAAAAGACAGGTTAATGTTTTGGGCCGGCCGGCATTCAAACATTTCAAGAAATGCCAGTGCGTGCCCCACTGGAAAACCAGGGCTCGTGAGGTTTCAGCGCGCCGCCCACTTTGGGGCTTTAATGTCAATTTCTGGGCAAGATTTTTTGCCGATCACTCTTACAGCCAGGAGAAAAAGCACTTTTGTTCCATCAGTCTGTGCAGGAATTTAATCTAGATTCCAGAATGAAAGGATAGTGTGCTAATTCAATGGCCTAGAAATTCACGTGGCCGGCTTGCCGCGGGGGTAAGGATCGCGCGCGCTCTTACCCACCGCGCCGGCCGTTGTGTTTCGGGCCCACAGGAACTTCGGGTCCTGGGCCTCTCCCTGGTGCCGGCGCGCAGTGCTTGCGTGTTCCAGGGGCGCAGTTAGTGCGAATTGAAATCGGCCCCAAAAGAACAGCTAAACCTCAAATAAATTTTAAAAAAACCATCACATTTATAAAATAACTATAGTTAAATAAATTAACCACTTTAAACAAAAATTTAAATTTTTGAAAAAATTAAAATACTTTTTAAAAGTTATAAAAATAAACTTACCTTTCTTTAAAGTATCTAAAAAAGATAAACCTGTTGAAAATTTTTTAAAATTATACTTAATTAACTACTTACCTTGTTCAAAAGGGGTCTTACGCCTCCTTTTTACTAGCGTAGAATCTTCCATACTTACCCTCGCGTTGAAACCTGAAAAAAAACCTAAGTGTGCTGCGTGCACGCAGCCTCTAGCGCGCACACGGTTCACCTAGGAACCGCCCCCTTCACCATACCGGAAGTGCCGGTTTCCCGCGCATGCGCAGTGCATGCAGGAAACCGGCACTTCGGGAATGAATACGGGTGAGTACGCACTGAGTACTCACCCGGGAACGGCCGAATTTTTGGGCCAATGTGACACCTGATCCTCCTCAGCTGAATGTGTTGTACATTGGATAATTACCAATTTACAGATTGGTTCTTTTGTTAATAAACAGACAGTACAAATTTTGATTCAAGCATAATTTTTCATAGCATACTAGTTATGCCCTTGTTAGGATTCACCTCCTGGTGAACATTGTTACATGTGCACATTTTTCTAATTACTGGATGATGTGCCAATGTAAAAAAAACACAATGGCCCACATTTTGCTGTATTGGGGCATCTAACGGCACCTGCCATTAGTTAGACTTGTCCTTGCGTGTTTAGGTGTTTACATTTTTTGCGTGGCAAGTTGCTGAAAGTGTGAGCTGATAATAGAAGTATTCAAATTCTCTCTCTCTTCTCTCTTAGGCAGTCCCTCGGAACCGAGGATGACTTGCTTCCACATTAAAAATGAGTTCGCAGGTGACTGATGAGTCCAATGCAGGACCTACAGTCTCTGTCACAGGTGGGGCAGACGGTGGTTGAAGGGGCAGGTGGGTGGGGTGCTTGGGTTGACGTGCGCTCCTTGCGCTGCCTGCGCTTGGCGTCCGCTTGCTCCCGGCGAAGAGACTCGAGGTATTTGGTGCCTTCCCGAATGCTTCTCCTCCACTTTGTGCGGTCTTGGGCCAGGGATTCCCAGGTGTCGGTGGGGATGTTACACTTTTTCAAGGAGGCTTTGAGGGTGTCCTTGAAGCTTTTCCTCTGCCCACCTGGGGCTCTCTTGCCGTGCCGGAGCTCCGAGTAGAGCGCTTGTTTTGGGAGTCTCTTATCGGGCATGCGGACAATGTGACCCGTCCATCAGAGCTGATTGAGCGTGGTCAAAGCTTCGATGCTGGGGATGTTGGCCTGAGCAAGAACACTGACGTTGGTGCGCCTATCCTGCCAATGGATTTGCAGGATCTTGCGGAGGCAGCGTTGGTGGTACCTCTCCAGTGCTTTGAGGTGCCTGCTGTACATGGTCCATGTCTCTGAGGCATACAGGAGGGCGGGTATCACTACTGCTCTGTAGACCATGAGCTTAGTGCCGGGTTTGAGGTCCTGGTCTTCAAACACACTAATTAGGGGTTTGATGGATAACAGGAAGTTGTGGGAAAGATGGGCATGGATTTGAGAGGTGAGGGAATCCTGAGCAAACAGGGCAGCCAACTGTTTATCTCCTTAACCAATCAGATTAAAGGATTGTAAAATAAACAGTGCAAGGACTGAGAAGCAAGTGTCAATTAGAGTGGGTAAATTCAATGTCAAATCAGGTACAGAAAGAGAAATAAAGAGAGGGAAAGAAAGATTGGATTAAGAGAGAAAGAAAAAAGAGACAGAAAGGAAAAGTTTAAAAAAATTACAAATTTTAAAACTTTACATTTTTAAAATCTCCAACAATAATTAATTCCTGAAGGAATGAGACTCCACACTTGTAACAGTTAATTTTCAGTGCCAGAGAGGTTGATTGGCATTCGGGTTACCAACCCTCCAGGATTGGCCTGCAGTCTCCAGGAATAGAAGATTAACCTCCAGGACACTGCTGCGAGCGACCCAGGAGAAAAATCATAGGGACATGAAATAGTGTTTTTTTTTTTCATTTTCTTTGAACGCTTCTGTGTATTAGTTGTAAAAATATTGGAGATAGGAAAAAAAAAGGCTATTTAACTGACAGTCAAAAATCATCCAATTGGGTATTGAAGAGTCTTTTCGCTCTCCAATTGCCGTGGGAAGGCGGTGCACTGTGATGACGGACCTGTTGGGCGACAAATGGCAGGAGCGTTGTAGCAGGGCAGCTGGAGGCAGGAGGTCTTGTGATGAAACCTCCAGGGATACGTCCAACCAGAGTGGGTAATCCCAGTGGTTGGAGGAGGGATTGCCAGGTTGGGGAGGCTTTTACTTCTTCCGCTGAAGTTGCCTGTGGGAAACACTGATCAGATTTTAACAATCGATACTGAAAGAGATTGGAGATGGGGTTATTTCAAAACAACAACTTGTATTTATATAGTGCCTTTAACATAGTAAAATGTCCCAAGGTGCTGCACAGGAGTATTTTAAGACAAAACATTTGACACCGAGCCACATAAGGATAAATTAGGGCAGGTGACCAAAAGCTTGGTCAAAGTGGTAGGTTTTAAGGAGCGTCTTAAAGGAAGAAAGAGAGGTAACAAGGTGGAAAGGTTTAGGGCAGGGAATTCCAGAGCTTAGGGCCTAGGCAACAGAAGGCACGGCCACCAATGGTTGAGCGATTATAATCAGGGATGCTCAAGAGGGCAGAATTAGAGGAGCGCAGATATCTCAGAGGGTTGTGGGGCTGAAGGAGATTACAGAGATAGGGAGGGGGCGAGGCCCTGGAGGGATTTGAAAACAAGTGTGAGAATTTTAAAATCGAGGCAATGCCGGACTGAGAGCCAATATAGGTCAGCAAGCACAAGGGTGATGGTTGAACAGGACTTGGTGTGAATTAGGATACGGGCAGCAGAGTTTTGGATAAGCTCAAGTTTACGGAGAGTGCACTGTGGGAAGCCGGCCAGGAGAGCATTGGAATAGTCGAGTCAAGAGGTAACAAAGGCAGGGGTGGAGACGGGCAAAGTTAGAGGTGGAAGTAGGCGCTCTTGGTGAAGGAGCGGATATGGGGTCGGAAGTTTATCTCGTGGTCAAATAGTACGCCACAGTTGCGAACGGTCTGGTTCAGCCTCAGAGAGTGGCCAGGAAGAGGGATGGAGTTGGTAGCTGGGGAACGGAGTTTGTTGGAAGAAGAGTCCGCTCATCGAATACAGGATGTCGGACAAATCAGAGGCAGTGGAGGGGTCAAGCTAAGTATAATTCATGCTGCAGTACAAATACTTCAAAAAAATGTTACTCTATATTTACAACAACAACAACCTGTATTTATATAGCGCCTTTAATGTAGTAAAACATCCCAAGGTGTTGCACGGGAGTATTTTAAGACAAAAAATTTGACACCGATCCACATAAGGATAAATTAGGGCAGGTGACCAAAAGCTTGGTCAAAGAGGTAGGTTTTAAGGAGCATCTTAAAGGAGGAAAGAGAGGTAGCGAGGCGGCGAGGTTTAGGCAATAATAAGAAAATAATTTAAGACTGCTAAGAGCTTTTTTTGGTAGTTACAGTTGCTAAACCTCATTAGATAGATTCAAAATTATCCAAATATTATTTGTACTTATAAGATGTATGGACTGTAAAATCATAGTAAGTAAGAAATGTCACCTATTACAGATGGATGTATGCAAACTGTTTGGAATCCCCATAATCCTCAATAAAATGAAGCCCAGTAACAATAACTGCAAGTCAGCTTGTGCTTCCCTTGACAACAACAGCAACTTATATTCATATAGCGCCTTTAACGTAATAAAACGTCCCAAGGCGCTTCACAGGAATGTTAAGGAACATAGAATCATAGTATAGTACAGCACAGAAGGAGGCCATTCAGCCCATCGAGTGTGTGCTGGCTCTTTCAAAGAGGAATCCAGTCTCACTCCCCCGCTCTTTCCCCATATCCCTGCAATTCTTTCTCCTTCCAAGTATTTATCTAATTCCCTTTCGAAGGCTACTATTGAATCTATATCCACCACCCTATCAGACAGTGCATTCCAAATCCTAACCACTCATTGTGTAAAAAACGTTTTCCCTCAGGTCGCTTCTGGTTCTTTTGCCAATCACCTTAAATCTGTGCCCTCTGGTTATCGACCCTTCAGCCATTGGAAACAGTTTCTCTTTATTCACTCTATCTAAACCCTTCATGATTTCAAACACCTTTATCAAATCTCCTCTTAGCCTTCTCTGCTCCAAGGAGAACAACCCCAACTTCTCCAGTCTATCCACATAATTCTAATCCCTCATCCCTGGAACCATTCTAGTAAACCTCTTCTGTACCCTCTCCAAACATGAATGAAGGTCACCCCCAAGTTTCAAAAAAATGATAGCAAAATACTGCGGATGCTGGAAATCTGAAATAACAACAGAAAACGCTGGAAAAACTCAGCAGGCCAGGCAGCATCCGTGGAGAGAGAAAGAGAGTCAACGCCTCAGGTCGATGACCCTTCGCCAGAAAACATCAAAAAAATGAGTTGCTCCTCACTAGATTCTCCACGTCTTAACAGCAATTAAAAGCACAGACAGTGTTTCCAACTACAGAAGCCAATTTACTCGCCATTCAACTGCCAGGATATGGAAAATGTCTGCTGGCATGTTTTAAAGGGATAAAGTTATTCAGACCCAGATTCTGATTGGACCAAATTCTGATCACGTTGGTTTTGTGATTCAGTTTGATGCTCACTTTTACTTACTGTATATTTAACAGTAGAAGCTGACATAACATGATTAGGGAATGCTTGAGTCTTTGTCAAAACACTTAAGTACAATTGCATTTTTATGATTGCTTATTTAGTATTTCGGGGTGATTTATGTGTCCGTGTGTAAAATATTTTTTTTAAATCAACAACTGGTGGAATGTCTCCTCTTAAGTTCAAAGACTAAATTAAAATATGGTTCCAGCTCTTTCTAGAGTAACTTTGTATTAGTTATTTCTATGAAGATTTCTTTTTCTATTCACTGCAACATCTTTAAGAACACATTACCCTTGATCAAAATTATACTGTAAATAAAAAGTATTTTACTGTCCCTAACTGTAAAGTGCAAATAATGCCATTTTCCAATATTCTCAACCATTGCCTTATGATCAAAAACAAATTGGAAAGAAATTAAATGAAAAAAGGCATTATTTACAAAAGCACTTTCTTTGTCACCTGCAGCAAAACGACATGACCGGCTTCATCTCCACCATTACTGTTGCTTGCTCCCATTGAAATCAATTGGTAAAGATCACTTTGAATAGAGTAGAAAGAACACAGCAGAATAGAATACGCAAGGATAATGATGTTCATCCTGCAAAAATGAATTGTGGCTCAAAAAGCAATTATATTTTTAAAAAGTTAAACTACACAAGCTGTTCTATTCTCAGCTGTCACTCGCCAGCGATGACCTTCCCAAATGACTTCTAATCCACGAATCGATCAATAACTAATAACCTAAAGAATATTATTTAGGGAAGAGAATGAAGTGGTAAACTGTGAAAAACTACATCTCATTTTATTGCCTGTAAGGCTGTATGTTATCAATGGGCCGGATTTTGCTGTTGAAATAACAGTGAGGCTAACAGCGCTCATCGTTATTTGAGTGTAAATCTGACAGCAACTTGCAGCAACTGCGCATGCGCAGTTAAACGCGGAAATCCGAAAGTTGCTGTCCGAGTTGCCCTGCTCCTCCAGAAGCTGCATCTCGCTGAGAGTCTTGGCATTCAAATATATGGAATGGCGTGAAGTTGCTGTACTTACGTGATAGATACCCACTAAACTCGCCAGAATAAGTTAGGGCTTGTCCATTCCAGTGTAAAACGGTATAAAAAGGTTTACTTACTATCAAACAACCTCTCTGGCACTGAAAGTTAACTTTTGCAAGTGTGGAGTCTCATTCCTTCAGATTTTAATTAATGTTGGAGGTTTTTTTAAATTTAAATAAAACATAAATTTTTACTTATTTCTTTCTGTCTCTTTTACTCGCTCTCAATTTCATCTTTCTTTCTATCTCCCTCTCTTTTTCTGTACCGGATTTGATATTAAATTAAATATTCTAACTGACACTTCCTGGTTCAGACTCTGTGCTGCTCATTAATGATTCGTCAATCTGATTGGTTAAGGAGATACACAGTTGCTTGTCCTGCTCATACAGGTCCCAGATGCCCTGTAGAGGGCGCCATGCCATTTTGGCTCTCTAATTTACAGTAAATTCCAGTGCAAAATCCCCAAGAAAGTCTCTGGGCAACTGCAAGTGTAATGAATGGCTGGCACCGCTGAGAGTAAAATCCAGACTATTGTTTATGCTGGCGAGTATGAATTACAATGTAACAAGTATGGTGATTTTCACAAGAGCCATGGCACAGTTTTAGCTCTGCCTCTTCCATACATGCTAAATTCTTTCTAACTACTGACCGAGCTAGCTGAGTCATGAATGAAATAGCTGCTAGACTGGACCTGTGTTAGATGTTGAGGAAAAGTAAAAGTAAATTACTTGATCTCATCCTCACCAACCTGCCTATCACAGACACATCTGTATATGATAACATGGGTAGGAATGACCACTGCACAGTCCTTGTGAAGGCTAAGTCTCATCTCCACATTGAGCACATCCTTCATTGTGTAACATGGCACTACTGCTGTTCTAAGGACCGATCTAGTAGCCCAAAACTGGCCATCTATGCTGCTGAGCCATAAACATCAGCAGAATTGTATACCACCACAACTGTAGCTTTATGACCTGGCACATCCTTCATCCCTCCATCACCATCAAGTCAGGAGACCAACCCCAGTTCAATGGGGAGAGTTGAAGGGCATGCCAGGAACAGCACTAGGGATACCTTAGAATGAGGTATCAATCTAGTGATGCTGCACCACAGGGCTACCTGCATGCTGAACTCCAAAAGCAGCAGGTTATAGACAGAGCTAAGTGGTCTCAGCCAACAGATCAGGTCAAAGCTTTGTATCTTTACCACATCCAGTCGAGAATGGTGGTGGACAACCAGGCTACTAACAGAAGGAAGAGGTTCCCTGAACATCCCCAAACTCAACTGTTGAAACCCAACACATGAGTGCAAGAGACAAGGTAAGCATCTTCAGCAAAAGTGCTGAGTGGATGATCCTACTCATTCTTCTCCCCCAAGGTTCCTACCATCATGGATTCCAGTGTCAGCCAATTCAGCTCACTCCACATTACATTAAGAAACAGCTGAGTGCACTGGACACAGCAAAGACTATGGGCCCTGACAACATTCAAGTGCACCAGAATTAGCTGCTCCCCTAGCCCAGCTGTTCCATTACAGCTATGACCCTGGCATCTACCCAATAGTGTGGAAGATTGTCCAATTGACAAAAAGCAGGACAAATCGAAACCAGCCAATTTCCACCCTATCAGCCTTCTCCTAATCATCAGTAAAGTGATTGAAGAAGTCATCAATAGTATCATGAAGCAACATCTGCTCACCAGTAACCTGCTTATCAATGCTCAGTTTGGTTCTGCTGGAACAAATTAGTTCCTGATCTCCTCATAGCCTTGATCCAGACGTAAATGCAAGAGCTGAATGTCGGATGAGAAGTGCAAAATAGCTGCTCTCCACATCAAGGCACCATTCAGCAGAGTATGTCAATAAGGAGCCCAAGCAAAACCGAGGCCACTAGGGGGTCAAAGTGAAAATCCTCCAGTGGCTGAAGTCATACCCAATGCAAAGGACAATCGTTGTGGGTGTCGGAGGCCAATCATCGCAGCCTCAGAATATCGCTGTTGGAGTTTCACAGGGAAGTACTCTTGGCCCAGCCATCTCAGCTGCTTCATCAATGATCTTTCCTCATCATAAGGTCAGGTGTGCAGTTGTTAGCTGACAATTCCACAGTGGTGAACTCCATTCACAACTCCTAAGATAATGAAGCAGCCTGTTGCAAAATATGTTGTATCCCACCCCATGTGTTCCAGGTTTAGGTGTACCTGCATCATGGTACAGCTCAAACCCATTTTTGCACAATCTGGACTCATATGCCTTGTTAACTATATAGCATTGTGGAGTTTCTCCTTCACTGAAGAGTTCATAGAATCATACACAGAAAAAGGCCATTCAGCCCATCATGCCTGTGGTGGCTCTTTGAAAGAGCTGTCCAATTATTTCCACTTCCCTGCTCTTTCCTCATAGCCTTGCAAATATTTCCTTTTCAAGTATGTATCTAACTCCCTTTTTAAAGTTACTATTGAATCTGCTTCCTCCATTCTTTCAAGCAATTTATTCCAGATCATAACAACTCGCTGTGTAAAAACATTTCTCCTCATCTCCCTTCTGGTTCTTTTGCCAATTATCGTAGTTTGTAGATTTACTGCTGCTAAGGAATAAAAGAATATAGGACAAAAAGAATGAAAGATAAATTGTAAAATAGCATGATTGCTCTTGTTTTTTTGATTCTTAAAAATTGAAAGAGAATAATTTGCCCAAAATTATCACAGATTTACCATGTCATTTAAAGTAATTTAAATTTTTTAACATTGCCTAGTTTACCCCTGCTCACTCAGTTACAAATGTCAATGGGAACATTAAAGCATTAGATTCTTTATCAAAATGACACTTTTGCCGTAAAATTTGTATTTTTTTGCTGAACTATGCAACCTCATTTAAAAGACAGTGCTTCAGAATTTGATTAGTTTTGCCAAAGAATTTTCCCATTGCTGCTGTGATATCCCAGTGAGCTTGCATGAACTGGAGAGTACACATCATTTGAAATTACCAGAGAGTATTCTAGGTAAGAAAGCATTGGATAAGTAAAGGTCATTTGGTCTATCAAACCCATTTCTTTCACACACCTTGTACAATGTTCCCTAACATGGGTTCTACCCCACCTATTTGGTCTCCACAAGGAAAGAATAGTTCTGATTGACAACCATAATATGCTATCCATCCTTGCCTCTCTACTGTTCAACACTGGCCTGCTGCCCTCAACAGATAATATCCTCCAGTTCCCTCAAACTGCATTCCCCTCCTGCTGGCCCCAGCAATTAAAAACCATCAATCCCAAGGAGTATTTGTTCATATTAGTGTATACTTAACCTGTTAACTTTCATTCCTATTCTCAACCAGTTATTTGTTCAGCTGCTTTCTGAAGGAGATAATTGAGACACCAGTTACATTTGCTGCAAGTGCATGAAGCTCAAAGGTTTGGTTGGCAATCGGTGGTGAGTTATGTAATTTCAGCTGGGACAATGGTAGAGCTCCATAATTGACTTTAGTACCCCTTGGTTTGGAAGGGGAAAAATTATTAGAGTTCCTGCTCCTTATTGCTATCTAGCAACCTCTGCTGGAAGCATGTGAGGACGTTGGATGAGGACAAGACTTGACTTAGCTCTAATGTCTCCTGTGCTCAAATAGCATGCTGATCATAGAAACATAGAAACATAGAAGATAGGAGCAGGAGTAGGCCATTCGGCCCCTCGAGCCAGTTCCGCCATTTAATGAGATCATGGCTGATCATCCAAATTCAGTACCCTGTCCCTGCCTTCTGTGGTAGAGAATTCTACAGGTTCACCACTCTCTGGGTGAAGAAATTCCTCCTCATCTCAGTCCTAAATGGCTTACCGCTTATCCTTAGACTGTGACCCCTGGTCCTGGATTCCCCCGCCATCGGGAACATCCTTCCTGCATCTAGTTTGTCTAGTCCTGTTAGAATTTTATAAGTTTCAATGAAATCCCCTCTCATTCTTCTAAACTCTAGCGAATATAAGCCGAATCGACCCAATCTCTCTTCATACGTCATTCCTGCCATCCCAGGTTTCAGTCTGGTGAATCTTCGCTGCACTCCCTCCATGGCAAGAACATCCTTCCTCAGATAAGGCGACCAAAACTGCACACAATACTCAAGGTGTGGTCTCACCAAGGCCCTGTACAACTGCAGCAAGACATCCTTGCTCCTGTACTTGAATCCTCTCGCTATGAAGGCCAACATACCATTTGCCTTCTTAACCGCCTGCTGCACCTGCATGCTTACCTTCAGTGACTGGTGCACAAGGACACCCAGGTCTCGTTGCACTTCCCCTTTTCCCAATCTATTGCCGGTCAGATAATAATCTGCCTTCCTGTTTTTGCCACCAAAGTGGATAACCTCGCATTTATCCACATTATACTGCATCTGCCATGCATCTGCCCAATCACCCAACCTGTCCAAATCATACTGGAGTTTCTCTGCATCCTCCTCACAGCACACACGCCCACCCAGCTTTGTGTTGTCTGCAAACTTGGAGATATTACATCTAGTTCCCTCGTCTAGATCATTAATATATATTGTGAATAACTGGGGTCCTAGCACCGATCCCTGTGGTACCCCACTAGTCACTGCCTGCCACTCGGAAAAAGACCCGTTTATTCCAACTCTTTGCTTCCTGTCTGCCAACCAGTTCTCTATCCAAGTCAGTACCTTACCCCCAATCCCATGTGCTTTAACTTTGCACGCTAATCTCTTATGCGGGACCATATCGAAAGCCTTCTGAAAGTCCAAATACACCACGTCCACTGGTTCTCCCTTATCTATCTCCCTCATCTCCAGGCTCACGCATGAACGCTGATATACTAGAGAGTGTCTGGTGCAGGTTGGAGGAAGAAAATGAATAAAATGGGAATTGTTCTTACTTTATCTGCTGGTTTTTGTTGCTTGGCACACTGATACAATGGCTGGAATTTTCTGTACCTGGGCGGGTCGGGTGTGGGCGGTGGGTGAGGCGGGTTGCTACCCTGTTGTTGCTTCCATCCCGCTGCAGAAATCGACTTTGTGATAATGGGGCCTATTAAGCCTGCCCTGCGCATTACCCGGCCCTATTACATAGGATTACATAGGATAGACAGCTCAGAAACAGGCCATTCGGCCCAACCAGTCCATGCCGGCGTTTATGCTCCACTCGAGCCTCCTCCCATCTTTCCTCATCTAACTCTATCAGCATAACCCTCTATTCCCTTCTCCCTCATATGCTTATCTAACTGCCCCTTAAATGCATCTATACTATTTGCCCCAACCACTCCCCGTGGTAGCGAGCCCCACACTCCCACCACTCTCCAGGCAAAGAAGTTTCCTCCAAACTCGCCACCTGACCTCCCGGTGACCATCCTATATTGATGGCCTCCAGCCCTGCCCTCCCCCACAAGTGGAAATACTTTTTTTGTGTCTACTCTATCAAAACCTTTCATGATTTTAATGACCTCTATTAGGTCACCCCTCAGCCTTCTCTTTTCTCTTGAAAAGAGACCCAGCCTGTTCATCCTTTCCTGATATGTATACCCTCGCATTTCTGGTATCATCCTTGTAAATCTTCTCTGCACCCTCTCCAGTGCCTCTATATCCTTTTTATATTATGGCGACCAGAACTGTCCGCAGTACTCCAAGTGTGGTCTGACCAAGGTTCGATACCAATTTAGCATAACTTCACTACTTTTCAATTCTATCCCTCCAGAAATAAACCCTAGTACTTGGTTTGCTTTTTTTTATGGCCTTGTTAACCTGTGTTGATACTTGTAGTGATTTGTGTACAGTATTTGTACTCCGAAAACCCTTTGCTCCTCTACCCCATTTAGATTCTTATTTTCCAAGTAATATGTGACCTCCCTATTTTTCTTACCAAAATGTAATACCTCACATTTATCAGTGTTGAATTTAATTTGCCAATTATATGCCCATTCTGCAAGTTTATTAATGTCTTCTTGTAGTTTGTTGTAGTCCTCCTCAGTATTGACTATCCCACCCCCAATTTGGTGTCGTCTGCAAATTTAGAAATTGTGTTTTTGGTTCCAAAGTCTAAATCATTAATATAAATTGTGAACAACAGTGGTCCCAGCACTGATCCTTGTTGAACACCACTACCCACCTTCTGCCACTCTGAATAGCTACTCTTTGCCCCTACTCTCTGCTTTCTGTCTTGAAGCCAGCCAGCTATCCATTCTGCTACTTGTCCCCTGACTCCGCATTCCCTGACTTTATTCATTAGTCTATTATGAGGTACCTTATCGAGGGCCTTTTGAAAATCTAGATAAATTACATCTACTGAATTACCTGTGTCTACTCTCTCTGTTACCTCTTCAAAAAATTCAATTAGGTTGGTTAAGCAAGACTTTCCCTTTTGAAATCCATGCTGACTATTTATTATTATATTTCTGATTTCCAGATGTTCTTCCATTTTCTCCTTTAGTAGGGATTCCATTATTTTTCCTTCCACCGATGTTAAACTGACTGGTCTATAGTTCCCTGGACATGTTCTATCTCCCTTCTTAGATATAAGTATTACGTTAGCTATCTGCCAGTCCTCTGGCACTACACCTTTTTCTAATGAATTACTAAATATGTGTAGTAATGCCTCTGCTATCTCTTCCCTAGATTCTTTTAAAATGCACGGATGTAATCCGTCTGGACCAGGAGTTTTATCCTCTTTGAGTTTCATTAGTTTAGTTACTGCATCTCCTCGTTTTATTTTAAATGTAGTAATCTCATTACTAATCTCATCATCCGATGCTATCTCCACCTGTTCTATCTCCCTGGTAAATACTGAAGCAAAGTAATTATTTAATATCTCTGCCATCTCTCTATCGTTACCTGTGGTATTATCCTGTCCATCCCTTAGTGACCCTATTCCCGTCCCGACCTTCCTTTTTTAATTTACATGCCTGTAAAATATTTCACTATTTTGTTTTATGTTCCTTGATAATTTAATTTCATAGTTCCTCTTTGCCTTCCTAATTGTTTTTTTGACTTCTCTCCTAATCTTTTCGTATTCTCTCTTGTCATGCTCACCCTTGCTGCCCATGTACTTAGTGTATGCCTCTTTCCTTACCCTCAATTTTTCCCTTATGGCTTTATTCATCCACGGTGTCTCATTAGTGTCTATCTTGTTTTTGATTTTTAGCGGAATTTATTTTTCCTGGACTCTGTTGAACACCGTTTTAAATGTTTCCCATTGCTGTTCTACATCATTGTTTGTCAATATTGTTGCCTATTTTATTTTCCCAAGTTCTATTCTCAGCCCCGCAAAATCAGCTTTTCTCCAATCTATTACCCTATTAAATGGTGCAGTTCTGATGACGACATCCATAAGGTGTTTTCAGCCGGAATATTTAAAGGAGCCGTGGCCACATTACATTTGAAGGTTCATCTAGGAGTGGAGGTTTTCATTGCTCCAAACAGTTGGAGAGATGACTGCACAGAGGCAGAGGGCTGCACCCAGGTTCTCCGATGACTCCCTCCATATTTTTGTGGAGGGAGTCAGAGCACGCAGGGAGATCCTTTTCCCTTCACATGGGCAGAAGAGACCACCCCAGGAGACAAAAAGAGCCTGGCTCCAAATTGCAGAAGAGGTCAACAGCAGGGATGTGGTGACGAGGACCTGGGTGCAGTGCAACAAACATTTCAATGATCTAATTCGATCTGGAAAGGTGCGTACAAAGCCACACTCAACTTCATCCTGCTGTGCCTCTCATCACATCCCCATCACTCTGCCTTCCCAAGCCTATTCCAGCACATCCTTACTCACACCAACATACTTTGCACGTCCACCCATCCCTCTCTCTCTATCTACATTATCACATCCCCATCTGACTAGCCACCCCTCACACTCCGCCTCATCCTAGTGCAAACATACCAACTAACAACACACAAAGTGGCCACTTGGTATTGCCACCCCAATCCATCATAGTCTCCCTCAAAAGATGTAACCCATCCATTCCTTACATTCATTCCATCACTCTCACTCAACCTTCTCTTCTTACCCTCCTTGCAGGAGAAGAGAGCGCACACTAAGAGGGAGAGGGAGAGAACTGGAGGTGGGCCTCCATCATTTGCCACCCTCACAACAGCAGAGGAGGCTGCGTTGGAAGTCTCGGGAGTGGCCGAGCAGCTGGAGGTGGGAGACGGAGAGAGGGAGACATCTCAGCAACCTGGTGACAGAATTGCATATCATACAGCTACATGGCATACATCAGTCACTCATATGGGGACTGATGTCATCAGCCACTGAATGGGCATAATGTGCATAATGGTCTCTATATGGAGAATAGATGGCTATCTATAGAGAATAGATGTCAGAGGTTCATAGACATGTGGAGGAGGGATGTTAGCGTTGACGTGGGTTCTCATGGCTCCACTGATGTGCAGTAAGGTGCTCTCCAGCTCCTTGCTAGCAGGGAAGTGCGGGTGGCCCATGAGAGGAATGACGGCGAGAGGGAAGTTTGGGCTCCTCTCAAAGCGCTTACACTTCTCCCCCGTTGCTACCCCCTCAGTCAGAGCCCCAGATTGCTCCTCGGATCACGATGGCCGAGTCTGCCCCTGCACAGTCGCAGGAGGAGCAGACTTTGGCGGGGCCATCACAGGCTCCAAAGCCCAGAGAACGTCCACCAAGAGTGTCTTAGCTGTCGCAGCAGGGAAGTGAGCAGGCTGCAACTACCTCTGCTGAAGCCACAGGGGTACCACCTCGTAGAAGCACGCGGAAGAGAAAGATGACACACAAGTAGATTCACAAGGGTAGCCACTTGGTTGTTTTAGTCAATGTTAATGGCAAGTTTCCGTTAACCATTAAAATCTTTATTTTCACCACTTTCCCATCTTGGACACATTTGTGGGCACCTTTGGAAGTGGCTTAGTGAGTTGCAGTGAATAGTGAGACATAACGGTACCTCCAGCAATGGTGGTCAGTGTGAAAGGAATGGCTTGGTTATGGTAGGGATCCTTTATGGTGCTGCTATGGGGTGATGCCAATTTGGCGCAGCATGTGGCAGCCGTATGGGTGTACTGTGTAAAGTTAAGTAAATCTGGAGATGATGAGGCTATCTGAGGGAGGGTGGACTGGCGCAGGATGAAAGAGTCATGGCAGCTGCCAGGAAATTTGGCGCACATGTGCATGATGATCTTCCTATGGTTGCAGACCAGCTGCAAATTGAGGGAGTGGAAGCCCTTGCGGTTGACAAAGACTCCTGGGTTATGATGGGGTGCACTGATGATCACATGTGTGCAGTCGATGACGCCCAGCACCCATGGGAAGCCAGCCAGAGCAGCAAAGCCGAGCGACCGCTCAGTAACACTGGCTTCATCAGTGGCAAAGTTGATATAATTGGCTGACTTGTCAAAGAGGGCATCGGTGACCTGTCTGATGCATCTGTAGGCAGCCGACTGCAAGATGCTGCAAATGTCTGCTGCAGATCCCTGGAAGGAGCCTGAGGTGAAGATGTTGAGGGCGTTAGTGACTTTGACAGCCATTGGTAAGGCGTGGCCACCCGCTCCTCTGGGCTGCAGGTCTTGCTCCAGCAATGTACAAATGTCTGCGACGACCTGGCGCGATAGCCTGAGCCTCCTTTGGCACTGTTGCTCAGTCATGTTGAGGAAGCTCATCCTCTGCCTGTATACCCTGTGTTGGGGGTATCACCTCTGGCGCGGTGCAGCCCTGTGCTGATGGCCTCTGTCCTGTGCAGCATCAGGTGATTGAGGAGAAGGTTGGTAGTGTTGTTGTTGGTGCTGCTGGTGTGCCTGGTGCTGCTGGTGTTGGGGCTCATTGTGGTCCGATTCTGAGGACCAAGGTGAGACAGTATAAACGGCACCCATGCTGATGGAATAGATGGCAGGTCAAGTAGAGGACAGAGGAGCAAGCTGTCAATGGTGTGATAGGTTATAACAATGAGGTGAGTCTGGATGGCAACATTGCTGGAAACACTTGTAGTCTGTAGAAAGCTAAATGTGTGCTGGGAATGCAGTCAGCAATAGCTTCTGCCTGAGGAAAGTGATCAGCTGTGCGGTGGGAGGTTTTATAGTACATTTCATACTGTCATCTAATCAGCTGGAGCAATGGCCACTCAGCTCCCACCTCAGGCTGACAGATGTGGTTCTTGAGCTGCGTGAATCCCATGGGCAGCCAGGGAAATTCAAAAAGGAGCCACGTTAAAGGTTATTACATAAGATTAGGGCTCATGGGGTTGGGGGTAATATAGTAGCATGGTTAGAGGATTGGTTAACGGACAGAAAACAGAGAGTAGGGATAAACGGATCTTTTTCAGTATGGCAGGCTGTAACTAGTGGGGTGCCGCAAGGATCAGTGTTGGGGCCTCAGCTATTTACAATCTATATTAATGACCTAGATGAAGGGACCGAGTGTAATGTATCCAAGTTTGCTGATGATACAAAGCTAGGTGGGACAGTAAGCTGTGAGGAGAACACAAAGAGTCTGCAAAGGGATATAGATAGACTAAGTGAGTGGGCAGTAAGGTGGCAGATGGAGTATAATGTAGGAAAATGTGAGGTTATTCACTTTGGTAGGAAAAATAGAAAAACAGAATATTTTTTAAATGGTGAGAAACTTTCAAATGTTGGTGTTCAGAGAGATTTGGGTGTCCTCGTGCAAGAAACACAGAAAGCTAGCATGCAGGTACAGCAAGCAATAAGGAAGGCAAATGGCATGTTGGGGGTTGGAGTATAAGAGTAAGGAAGTCTTGCTACAATTGTACAGGGCCTTGGTGAGACCACACCTGGAGTACTGTGCACAGTTTTGGTCTCCTTATCTAAGGAAGGATTTACTTGCCTTGGAGGCGGTGCAACGAAGGTTCACTAGATTGATTCCTGGGATGAGAGGGCTGTCCTATGATGAGAGGTTGTGTAGAATGGGCCTATACTCTCTGGAGTTTAGAAGAATGAGAGGTGATCTCATTGAAACATACAAGATTCTGAGGGGGATTGACAGGGTAGATGCTGAGAGGTTGTTTCCCCTGGCTGGAGTGTCTAGAACTAGGGGGCATAGACTCAGGATAAGGGTTAGGCCATTTAAGACTGAGGTGAGGAGGAATTTCTTCACTCAGAGGGTTGTAAATCTTTGGAATTCTCTGCCCCAGAGGGCTGTGAATGCTGAGTCATTGAGTATATTCAAGGCTGACATAGATAGATCTTTGGACTCTAGGGGAATCAAGGAATATGGAGATCGGGCGGGAAAGTGGAGTTGAACTCGATGATCAGCCATGATCTTATTGAATGGCGAAGCAGGCTCAAGGGGCTGTATGGCCTACTCCTGCTTATGTTCTTATGAAATGTAGGCTGACAAAGGCTCTTAATGGTCTGACAACTACCTGTTAATGATTTGAATTAGATCGGCTGCCTCTGCCGGTCGGGTCTCTGCCGCACCGGCAAATGCACCCGAGGGAAAGGCGCGTGGGGGTGGGATGACGGCGGGTTCCCGATCAGCTCCAACTTATTTCAAATTTCCCACCTGACCCACCTCCAATCGCGCCCACACAGACCCCAGAAAATTCTGGCCAATGTACCTGTAATAGTTAGGGGGAAAAATTCTGTTGCTTTGGGGTGCAAAGCAACTAGCGCCTGGGCGCGTTGCCGCTAACGCCTCCCGCAAAATTCAGCGGGAGGTCAGCGGTGGCGGTAACCGTTAGCGCCCCGTGGCGCTGCGCCGCCGGCAATGATGTCATCGCCATGCACAGCACCCTGCTCGCGTCCCGGCCACGATCTTCGGTAGCGCCCCCTGACTTACCGCCGGATGTTATCTCCAATGGGGTCGGGGGGGCCTACCTGCGGCCGGGGCGGCGCTATTTTAAAGGCGAGGTGCCGGGCGGCCATTTTTGTTGCTGGCCGCCTGCCAGCACCTGCCTCTGCTGCCGTCCCTGGCCTCCTGACCAGCCCCCTCGCGGAGTGCCAGCTGCACTCCATGAGCCTGGCACTTCTCTTGAGTGTCGGACTCTTTTGCCAGCTGGGCCCCGGGTCGCGCTGCGCAAGGCCCCTCCCCTTTAAGAAGGGGAGGAAGGCCTGCAGTACTGCGGCACGATATTCCCTCGCAGCACCCCAAGATGGAGGCGGGGCACTTCCAGTAGAGCCCCGCTTCAATCTTGGGGCGCTACCACTCAATTTTGGCCGCGGGGGTGCTAATTTTTCCGGGGCACTAAAAGTAGTGCCCCGGCGAAGTTAGCGCCCCAAAGGGGGCGAGACTCCATTTTTTCCCCTTAGTCTCTTGTAGCAACCCATTTCTTTCACTGCTGTCTGTCCAAAGCAAGATATTTGCCTCCAATTAGAGTATAATCTTGCCTTACGTCCGACTGATTGTATTTATGTTTATATTTGCAAGTCTCTAACAGACTCGTCTTGTCTCTGGGTCATTTTATGTGGACAGGTTGTTAACGAGACTCACAACCCCCTACCAGGAGGACTGCTGAACTACCTTTAGTCTGGCTCCTACCTTTTGACTTGTCTAGTTTGGGTGACCCTATCAGGAATTGTACTACCACCAGCATATCTCTCAGGGTCATTGGATCACACAAGCCTTCTCACCATGATAAGGTGCAGTCCCAAGGGAAGGACTTGTGATAGGAATATCGAGCATTCCTAAATAAAACAAAGGAATGGTGTGATTTCAGGTTTACAGCCAACAATTCATATGCCCCAGGTTGGATGTCTCAGCAACCTGCTAAATCCCCATTGTTCAGAATATCATCATTTAGAGCTTAACAACCAGCCGTCAAAATATTGATGCTAATTTTTTATTTGTTCTTGGGATGTGGACAACACTGGCAATGCCACAATTATTGCCCATCCCCAGTTGTCCTGAAAAAATGGTGTGGACCTTCTCCTTGAACCGTTGCAGTCGTTATGATGAAGGTGCTCCCACAATGGTGCAAGGTAAGGAATTCTAGGATATTAACCCAGTGATGATGAATGAATGGCAATATGTGTCCAAGTCAGGATGGTGTGTGATTTGGAGGGGAGCTTGGAGTTGATGGCGTTGCCACAACATTGTTGCTCTTGTCCTTCTTGGTAGTGGCGGTCGCAGGGGAGAGAAGTGCTGCCAAAGTAACCCTGGTAACTTGCTGCAGTGCGTCCTCTAGATTGTACATACTGCAGCCACAGTACACCAGTGAAGGAGGGGGTGAGTTTGGTGATCGAGGCGGCAATCAAGCAAACTGCGCTGTCTCGGATGGTGCCGAGCTTCTTGAGTGTTGTTGCAGCTGCACCCATCCAGGCGAGTGATGAGTATTCCATCATGTTCCTAACTTGAGTCTTATGTAGTGCTTTGGAAGTAAGTAATTACCAGTTCTGTGTTCTCAAAGTAATTAAGCATTTGGAAGCCAGATGTGATACAGCATGATACCACTCCCAAGGCTGCATCTGATTTTGAAATGTTTGAATGTGAAACATCAGCTCACCTATGTGGTAAAATATCAATGTTCACTCTCCATTTACTTCAAGAGGTCTGTCGTTTTTGAAGTTTTAGTGCTACATTAACTACAATAAAGACATGTTCATGGTGGTGGGATCAGAAGTGTTTCTTCTAAATCGGGCTTTACACTTCGGTTCTACCCTTTACATCAATGCGAAAGCCAAAAAATGGAGTTAATTCTATAGTCTATAAATCCAGTTCTCTCTAATATGGGCTGTAACTTATCTGCTTGGATAAAAAATTAAGAAAAAGAATTAAACTATCAAAATAAATTGAAGAAATATACCCCCGCATCCCGATCAGTCACTGGCTCCCTTTCGGATTTTATATCAGAAACATGGAATTGCTCTAACTTTATGTACATAACTGACAATAAAACATTATGCCCAGGCTGAAGTGTCACAACATAGCAAAATGTCTCATTACTCATGGGACAAGCACATCTAAATTCAGTCATTCAAATTTAGGAAGAATTCTTTATCTGAGTAATTCCTAATTGGTCCAATTTACATCAAATAAATTCAGAAATCACTTCAGTGCCCATCTTTATATGACACTGCCTTTGGGCTACAAATGTCAATGTAAATATTAAAGTATTGTATCCTTCATCTGAATGACATTTCCATTCCAGTGGTATATGCTTGTGTCTTTAGGCTTGCAAACAATGAGTCATTCTAAACCAAATATAACTGAGTGCTTGATAACTGTCATAAATCTGCATTAAGGCAATCATTGTGGGTTGATGAAGCTGAAAATTATATCTCTTGTAGCGATGTCATGTGACTAGTTCAGTTTGATAAGACAAATGACAGTCCATGTTAAACATCCCTACATCTCACTGAGCCACAGTGATAATCCAGATGGTTTAAGAGTCCATACCAACATATGGAACAGTTAGAATTCTGTGCATTAAATCTCGAACATATGGCAAAGAATGTGTTCATATTTGTGTTTTATGATTATGTGGTGGCACTACAGGTACCAAGGTTTTATGAAAATACTGCACCAAATTAAATCAATGCCCTCGTCTATCATTTGTGAAAAATAACTTGGGGAATAGTGACAATGTTCAGATTTTTCCCCCACCATTATTGGAAAGAAGGCTATATGGACCCTTTCAAAAAGTTTTAAATACATTTAGATGAATTCAATGTACATTGTTCAGTATAAATAATTGTGCATCTACAGCACAAAATAACCAGTAATATTTTTATGTTTATTTTCCATTTTCTAATTCTTTTAATTTTAACTTACTTTTTTCGTTATTTGCCTTACAAATTGCAGGGACCCATGTGCGTCAAAGTTACATACCCATTTTGGATTGCACCCCACCTTTCTGTTAGTCCCATCTGCCTATTTTCAGATAACTATTTCCAGGTGACAATCATCCATTTTCATTCCTACAGATATTATTAATCTGAGCAAGAGTTGGTGGGCAATCAGTGTTATTGGGTTACAAATGTCAATGTGAATTTTAAAGGTCATATTTTTCATCTAAAATGGCAATATTTCCATCCAAATGAGACAAACATGTGCTTGTGCCTTTGGGCCTGTAAAAAGTAAGTCAGTCAGAACTAAATGTTGCTGAAAATATGATAGCATGATATAACTAAATTTAGATATTGTGCGTTAATGAAGCTGAAAGACATACCACTTGTGTGTGACCGGTACATGGGCAGGAAAATATGCGCGTCCTCTTCAGTGTTCCTGCACATCGGTTGAACCCTTGTGCTTGCCTATAGAATGGAAGTAAGCTATTTTGTTGCAGGACTGCGATAGAGTAAACATCCATTGCTTTATGCGAATTAACTCTCAGCTATTAGGTTAAACAGGAACAAGAGATGTTAATTTGGCCCTATCAAGCCCTCTCTGCTATTGTGTTAGCAATGGCACCTTTACCTTTTTAATCTCAACTCTGCCATTTCTCCACGTCCTCTAATACCCTTACTTTCCAAATAAGTACCTCAATTGATAATGCACCTATGGCCTTCCATATTTTGGCAACCTTTTGTGTGAAAATTTATTTTTTCTTGGCTTCACTTTTAACCAAATTAATTTGAATTCCCTTACTGAAGGGAAGAGCTGTTCCCTTTCTACCTTCTTGATTCCCTTCATTGTTTTAAAATATCAATTGTATATCCTTTAATCTTCTTATTTATTTGGAATAGAACCCACGTTTACTCAGTCTGTCATCATAGCTCAATCCCTTCATCCCAGGTAAATCTTTGCTGGACTTTCTCCAATGCTAGTATATCTTTGTAGGATAGGATGCCCAAACCTAAAAATAATAATCCAAATGAGGTCTGACCAGTAGTCTGTATATTTCCTTGCTTTATATTCCGTACCTCTCATGTTGAAGCCCTGCATCCCATTAGCCTTGAAAATCGCACTTTGTACCTGCAAGGTAACCTTTAATGGCTTAAACACTTGGGGGTAGAAATTAGGTCGCGCCCCATTTGGGGCGCAAATATCGTCCGGACGCAAATATTAGCGCCTGGCGCTAATTATCGGCACTGACGGGAAACTTCACTTTTACCGCCCCGGGAGGTGAGTGGAGCGCTAAAGCAGGCGCTGCACACCTCTCTTAAGGCGCAAAGGCCGAGCAGTGAGGCGCTAACTCGGAGCGCTGGCGAAGCTCATGTAATGTCAGTCAGCAATGGAACACACACACAATGGCACGGGCCAGTTCTTAAAGGGGATGGTTAATCTTGCTTTCCATCCACATCCTGTTCATTGCTGCCTTGAATCTCGGCCTGGAGAGACTTGCACATCAAATGTGCTGGAAAGAACAATGGAATGCACCAGGCAAAGAGCTCAGAGTGCAGCTCCCACGGTCTCTGCTAAATCGATACAAGGAATGGCAAATCAAAATGAACCTGCAAAGTGCTGCTCAGTACCCAAAACTCCTTCACACAACGTTGAATCTCTCCAGAAGTCTCTCCCTCTCTCTCTCAGAATGCGTAGTTCAAAAATGCCACCAACAATAAAAGACAGGAAGAGGCCCCCTTTAAATCTTGGACCTCAAATCTGTTTGTTTATCTATGTCTAACCTCCGCCACCTCAATCCAATGCTTCCACATTTAGACTGCAGTTTCACCTGCCATCCTTATATTCAAAGCGTAGTGTTTCACACTTTGGGCTCGATTTTAAAAGCCTTGAGGAGGCGGGTTTGGAGGTGTGTCTGTTGGGAAAATCGGGAAAAATGGCTTCAGACACCCAACCCGCCTTCATCCCGCCCCCACCCGATTTTCCTGAGTGTCTGTTTAGCCGCTCCCAAACTGACCCGATTGGAACCGGTGGGACAGGTAGTTAAGGCAGTTAAGAGCCTGTTAACTGCCTTGATAATCCTATTTTGATAGAGCTTTCCCATTTTCGTGCCCCTGGCTCCTGTTTCCCGTCTTATCAGAAACAGTCCAGCTGCAAGGAGACGAGTTGGTGGAGGACATGATCTGTAGTCATTATTGGTGCAGAACTTTAAAAGCGCTCCTGTAACATGGCTGGCATTCAAATGCAACAACTTTGTTGTTGGAGTTTTGGGATAAGATTTTGCGAATCTAATGACCTTGTGACTCGTCAAGCTGACACACATCTGCTGTTTGAACTGATTGGAATAATTTCAGGCCACTTTGAGTGTGCGCTTGCAAGCTTCTTGCCTCACTGAAATCTATAACAACGGGATGGGAACCATTTACATCCTCTCATCCTGGTCATCAGATTCGGAGGAAGAGCAGCACAGCTTAGTGCTGCCGGATGAACAAGTGGCTCAGCACACAGCCTCCTTGGAGGAAGAGGAAGAGGACGAGGAGAAGGATGAGTAGGAGGATGGGGAGCGACGCCTTGCGGGGCCGGATGTGGCCAATCCAGCAGCAGGTGACCACATTGATGGCCGTCAGGCAAAGGATGCACTCAGCCATGCCAGATTTGCGTAAGCTAATGCTTCAACCACAGGTGGCTGGCACATGGAGATGAATATAAGTCCGACAGTCTCAAACCTCAGGCATCATCTGTCCAATAAATGGTGGTTTGCGCTCAATGTCACCACCATCATTCTACATGGAAATCGCCCTGAACCCTTACTCTTGAACTTCCGTTTCCCAGAACACAGAGGCCACACTTTAGGTGATCTCAGCAGATCATTAAACCTTTTTCGACACTAAACCCATGTGCGTCTGCACACAGAGCTCAAGCTCACCTCCTCAGCAATTTGCAGCCAAGCTGCCTTGGTTTGCTGAGGAGGCCTCCTCCTTCCATTTCCAGGGAAGAGGAGCTCCTGACGTCCTCTAACTCCCTCAACAAGAGCATGGAGAGAACCCTCATTGAACTTGGGTGCAGCCTTAGTTTTTGGGGCTGCCGTTCCTGCAGCAGCCAGCACCTTTAAGAGAAAAAAGCATTAACATTACTAAGCAAATCTTTGGAACACATCTGGCATCTTTTTCATTTCATAGCCAGATTATAAAGTCATATATCAAAAAATCATGAATCTCTTTCTGGAATAATATGACCAGCAATATCATTCATTAAATTTTGCTCAGAACAGACGCTGTCAACTCCCCTTTCTAGTTAATAAATCACTAAGCCATCCCAATGACATTTGTATGCAAAGGGGACATGGCCCTTTAAATTTTCAAACAAACAACGCGTCATCAGACGCGAGAAACTGACATCCTGCCAGCAGTTGCCCGGAGGGACCCGACCCGCCCGTCGGCCGTAACCAGGCCAATGAAGCCAAAATTGGAAGTGCTGGGAGGCAGTAGCCGACTGTGGGTCCGAAAGCTGCCGAGCAGCGGGCCCGCCCTCAACCCGCCTCCGTTAATAAAATCGAACCCATTATGTTCAACTGAATCTACTATTTTCCCTCCCACTTGCTGTTTTCTTTTGCAATTTTCTGCACTCTCCTTCACAATTCACTATACTTCCTAGCTTAGTGTCATCTGCAGCGATGGATAGAATCCTCTCTCTTCCCAAATCTAGATTATTTATATGTGGAATGAAAATTGGGTCCCCAGCATTAATCCCGGGAGAGCAACTCTTGTCACTGCCCATCAATCTGAAAATGTTCCTTTTATTGCAATCCTCTGCCTCTTGTCTTCTAACTATTTTTTATCCATGCCATCCATCTCTATTGCAGCTCTTGTGTGGAACCTTATCAAAAGCCTCTGAATATCCATGTATATATTTGATTTTCCTTTATCCATCATCTCAGTGATCCTGTCAAAGAACTCTGCTAAGCTAGTTAGACGTTACCTACCTTTACAAAACCGTGCTGATTCTCCCTAATTAGCTGATAATTTCGAGGTGGTCATTAGTTTGATGGATGCGAGCAACTGTTCCGCTGTAGTTACTTGGTTTGTTCCTTCCTCTTTTAATGGCAAGTTTCAGTGGTCGTCATTTTCACAGCAATTGTGTCACAAGTTTTTGTGAGGCATATCACATTTTGAGCATGTCCAAATCTGAAATCTAAAGACATTTTACATTTTTGTTTCAAGTTACAGCAATTCACATTAGAAACATATGGCATCAGTTCAGAGAACAGTTAGCAATGCTTATGACTTTGTAAACTGAATTTAGTTGGAAGAAGGTGGAAGAAAATGAATAGATTAAGGGGGAAAAATTCGGTTGCTTTGCGCCTCCCGTTAGTGCCCTAAGAGGGCGCTACTGGGGCGCAAAGCAACTGGTGCCCGGGACGCGGCGATGTTTGTGCCGCTCACGAAATTGGCCAGACATTTTGCGGCGGTGCTAAACACTACCGCCACGATCTCCTGTGCCCGCAGATCGTGACGTCAGTCAAGCGTGCAACGCCCCGGTAGCGCCCCGGACCAGATATTGAGTTGCGCCCCCTGTCTTACCGCCTGCCGCTAGCAACGACAGGTTGAGAGGAGCGTTTTGCAGTCGGGAAGGGGCTGGGGGAGCGCTATTTAAAGGCGATTGCTTCCTGCCTTTTCTTGTTGGTGACATTTTTGCACCACGCATTCTGAGAGAGAGAGAGACTTCTGGAGAGATTCAACGCTGTGTGAAGGAGTTTTGGGAACTGAGCAGCACTTTGCAGGTTCATTTTGATTTGACCTTCCTTGCATCGATTTAGAAGAGAATATGGGGGCTGCACTCTGAGCTCTTTCCCTGGGCCTCTCCATTGTTATTTCCAGCAGATTTGATGTACAGGTCTCTCCAGGCCGAGATTCAAGGCTGCAATGAGCAGGATGTGGATGAGAGCAAGATCGACCCTCCCCTTTAAGAACTGGCCGGCGCCAGTGTGTCTGTGTTCCATTGCTGACTGACATCACATGAGCTTCGCCAGCGCTCTGAGGTAGCGCCTCGCTCCTCGGCGTTAGCGCCTTAAGAGAGGTGTGTAGCGCCTGATCTGGCGCTCCAATCACCTCCAGGGGCGATAGAAGCCAAGTTTGCAGTCGGAGGCGATAATTAGCGGCAGGCACTAAACTTTGTGCCCGGCCGATAATTGCGCCCTAACGGGGTGATACCAAATTTCTCCCCCTTAAGTTTTTTTTATATGTAATGCGTGTACAATCTGTGTGCAACAGATCTCGCTACAGTATATGAGCCCGCTGTAGAATCACTGTACAAATAATTGATCTGGGTGAATGAAGAATAAAAAGTTTGTTGTACTGTGGGCCATGATTCTGACGGGCCCACTTCACTGGCACAAGTACAGTGGAGTGGAATTCCTGTCTGCTGAAAGCAAAGGTTGCAGGCCATGTCCCGAATCCGGGATCGATTGATTACCTTAGTCTCGGAAAGCCCTGGGGCCTTTACAAGGGCTTCAAAGGAACGCACACCAGCTCTCAACTGGCAAGAGTTCAATTGAGTCCGTGTACGGGTGCACGAGATGGAATTTCCTGGGTAGTTGAGGAACTCTCCCAGACATAGCCCCTCGAACATGGCAGGCAGAAGACTCGGTCACTCTGCCCAACCACAGTTTACTGAGCACTTTCCACAGGGTGGAATCTGATGGAACAAAGTATGTCCCAATTTCTGGTCCCTGTCAGGCCACCCATGCTTGTGCTCAATCATAGTGTTTGAAGGATGTGCTGAAACTCAGCTCAGCAGATATTTATGCCATAATGTATTAAAAGGGCATGGTTATCTGATAAAGTATATGTAAAATATTAGATGAGATTTATATAAACACAGGAGTGTCCTCTCATCTGCTTAGAAAAACAATGCATAATCACATTACAATCACATTATCAATCTTGTTTGCATTTTCAGAACTTTAAAAACTAAACAGAAAGTGCACATTGCAATAGATATCAGAGATGTCAATTCATGTTTAAATCTGTATCTCTAACAGAACTATTTGTTGTCAATTGTTAGGAAATTATGAAGAGGTGCGAATGCCAGCGTTTGCTCTAAACATCGCTATGCTGTGCACTATTTGTCAAGTTTAACAAATGACTTTTTTTAACCAACCACAATAGAGCACCTTAACGAGCAGGAAATGAGCCTCTTGAACCCATTAAAAAATGAAGTTTTGACCAAGATAAATATGCTGAGTTGAAATATTAGAGCCAAGAAGAAGACATTGACCAGAAAAGCATTTCATCAATGCAATGGCTAAGATAGGTTATGTGTTACTTATTCTATGTGCTGTAGGTTTCCTGTAATGTATAAGCATTTTCAGTTTGAAATAAATTAATGAGCCTTTTATTATTGGAGAATGAACAGCTGTCCTATTTCACCAAGTTTAACTAACTTGATTAAGTTTTTTGATGAGGTAACAGAAAGGGTTGTTGAGGGCCATACAGTTGACGTGGTGTACATGGACTTCCAAAAGGCATTTGATAAAGTACCACATAATAGGTTTGCCAGCAAAGTTGAAGACCATGGAATAAAAGGAACAGTGGCAGCATGGATATGAAATTAGCTAAGTGACAGGAAACAGAGAGTTGTGGTGAATGGTTGTTTATCGGACTGGAGGAAGGTACACAGTGGTGTTCCCCAGGGGTCGGTACTAGGACCACTGCTTTTCTTGATATATATTAATGACTTAGACTTGGGTGTACAGGGCACAATTTCAGAATTTGCAGATGACACAAAACTTGGGAAGTACTGTATAGTGAACCGTGAGGAGGAGAGTGATAGACTTCAAGAGGACATAGACAGGCTGGTGGAATGGGTAGACACGTGCAGATGAAATTTAAGGCAGAAAAGTGTGAAGTGATACATTTTGGTAGAAAGAACGAGGAGAGGCAATATAAACTAAAGGGTACAATCCTAAAGGGGGTGCATGAACAGAGAGACCTGGGGGTATATGTGCACAAATCGTTGAAGGTGGCAGGGCAGGTTGAGAAAGCGGTTAAAAAGGCATACGGGATCCTGGGCTTCATAAATAGAGGCATAGAGTACAAAAGCAAGGAAGTTATGGTGAACCTTTATAAAACACTGGTTTGGCCTCAACTGGAGTATTGTGTCCAATTCTGGGCACCGCACTTTAGGAAAAGATGTGAAGGCCTTAGAGAGGGTGCAGAAAAGATTTACCAGAATGGTTCCAGGGATGAGGGACTTCAGTTATGTGGATAGACTGGAGAAGCTGGGGTTATTCTCCTTATAGCAGAGAAGATTGAGAGGAGATTTGATAGAGGTGCTCAAAATCATGAGGGGTCTGGACTGAGTAGATAGAGAGAAACTGTTCCCATTGGCGGAAGGGTTGAGAACCAGAGGACACAGATTTAAGGTGATTGGCAGAAGAACCAAAGGCGACATGAGGAAAAACTTTTTTTACGGAGCAAGTGGTTAGGATCTGGAATGCACTGCCTGAAAGGATGGTGGAGGCAGATTCAATCATGGCTTTCAAAAGGGAATTGGATAAGTACCTGAAGGAAAAAAAATTGCAGGGCTACGGGGAAAGGGCGGGGGGAGTGGGACTAGCTGAAGTGCTCTTGCAGAGAGCCGGCACAGGCTCGACGGGCCGAATGGCCTCCTGCTGTGCTGTAACTATTCTATGATTCTATGGTTCTACCTCAGAGTTTGACGTTGTATTTCAATTTCCTAGAACTAGCAATTATGTTGGAAATGTCAAATTCATTTTGTCGTTGCCAAGAAGAGATGTCAGTCTCCATTTTCTGGTGAATTTGAACTTTGCTGTCCAAAATAAATAGACAGATTTACATAGCTTTGCATTAATTTTCCCTTTAAGGCTGGTTGCTGTCGTGCACATCACTGTCATCATTACTCTTGTGTCTGATCATGTTGCGTAATGATTCTAATGCCGATAGTTGGAAAGTATCAATTCTTGCTGCCCTGGAGAATGCAATACTTTATTTCAGTATCTAACAGTTTGGCAAAGAACTGATATAACTGTAGTAAGGCATCTTCACAGTTCAGCTGACTCTAATGCAGTCTGCTAATTGGCTGCCCATTACTGGTAATTAATATTATCATTCAAACTTTTCTAAGCAATTATGATTGACAGATCAAAGCATTTGTTATGACTTGTATCTGGCTACAGATCATATTCAAACTAACTTCTTCGTCCCTCCAACAAATGCCAACAGATGGATGACACTACTCATTAACGTATAAAAGTCAAAACCTACAGTATTTGCCCTGTGGAAAAGACTGTGTGGATTTTCCTCTGCTGCTAATTGTAGCCTGCAGAATGAAATTTAATATATTTTGACACAACCCAAATCCCTCGGTAACAGATGCTCTTTTAATGATAGCAAGTTGGCATCTGCAAGTTCAGTGCTTGTGATGGTGTTCTTGTCAGTCCTGACCCACTATTTGATCTCATGCTGTGAGGCAACACTGGGGAGCATCTGTCAGTCTGTGGAATCTTAAGAGATATCCCTGAGACAAGCTGACTTTCTGTTACTGAAATGTTATGCTATCTAATGTCTACCTGTGTGAACACTTAAGCTCCAGTATCGAACTTATCCGTGTGATATTATGATCTATGTCTATTTATATACACATAGCCAATAGCAACTGAATTAAGACAGGAAGAAAAGGGGGAACAATATCTCCAAATTGGGAAAAAAAATGTTCCTTGGTTGCTGTTCCAGTCAGATACTGGGGATGGGGAAGAAGAGGGTCCAGAGCAGCACTGTATAAACTGACACACCATTATCGGGTGTTGTTGTGCATAGATTCTACAGAATTGCTTGGCAAAATAGTTGGGGGGGGGGCCAAAAATGATCCAACATCCTGGTGCACTCCCACTGTAACTCCAGCAGGAGTGTGGCACAAGGGCCTCAAGGTAGGCTGGGGCCTGAATATGCTAGCTGCCAGACTTACCCTGGGGTTTCCAATGGCCTGTGTTTAGAAGAATGAGAGGGGATCTCATTGAAACTTATAAAATTCTGAAAGGACTGGACAGACTAGATGCAGGAAGGATGTTCCCGATGGTCGAGGAGTCCAGAACCAGGGGTCACAGTCTAAGGATAAGGGATAAGCCATTTAGGACAGAAATGAGGAGGAATTTCTTCACCCAGAGGGTGGTGAACCTGTGGAATTCTCTACCACAGAAGGCAGTAGAGGCCAATTCATTAAATATATTCAAGAAGGAGTTGGATATATTTCTTAAGGCTAAAGGGGTCAAGGGATATAGGGAGAAGGCAGGGACAGGGTACTGAATTTGGATGATGAGCAGGCTCGAGGGGCCAAATGGCCTACACCTGCTCCTATCTTCTATGTTTCTATGTGTTTGGGCTAGAGCCTCCAACTGCCTCAAGTAAAGGCCACTGATGCAAAGGGGTGGAGACTTTAGGCCTAGGAGCAGGTTCGGACAACATTTTTGAATGGTACGTTAGTAAGAAGCAACATACAGGGCTGCTAATTCATGGATACGTGGCTCACCTGGGGTTCCTGATCAGGGGGCTTTAAAGATCTTAATTGTTAAAAAACATTTTTTGGCCCCCCTTTATAAAGGGATAAGGTAGGCCATTTTGGTACTATTTCTGAGGGAGGGAGATCCCAGCAGCATCCCCTAGACTTTGCTCACTGCTGGGATTCCTGACCTCTTTTGGTATGTGAGCACCTGAGATGCTCCCCTGATGGTGTGAGCTCTGACTGGGACCCTTTAAATGAGATATTCCCCACTGGCTCTGCAGGCTCTGGTAAGGCCAGCACTGGAGGTCACTGGTAGGTGTGATCTTAGCATAATTGCCTAAACTCTGGCCAGAACATTTTCAGCCCTGTTGTGCTTATCAGGATGTGGAGATGCCGGTGTTGGACTGGGGTGGACAAAAATGAGAAGTCGCACAACACCAGGTTATAGTCCAACAGTTTTATTTAAAATCACAAGCTTTCGGAGCGCTGCTCCTTCGTCAGGTGAAGTGAAGGAATACAAATCAGCAAAGCATATATAGACAGAGAACAATGTGTAGCGTACAATGTCAGATGACTACAGTAAATCTTTCTGACTGCCCTCCATCACACCTCGGCAGAGAGACAATCAGGTCAGTCAGAAGGCATTACATCAAAGACACAGCAAAGTACAGCTAAGACAATGAGGTGGGGTCACAGGGGGTCCAACTTGTCAAATGCTGCAGTCTGTATGGTTAAGCTTTTTACTTTTTTTTAAAACTGGAAATCACATCTGTGAACAAGCCAACGACGACTCGAGTCTGGATGACTCTACGTCATGTAGCGTGACATGAACCCAAGATCCTGGTTGAGGCCATCCTCATGGGTGTGGAACTTGGCTATCAGTTTCTGCTCGATGATTTTGCGTTGTCGTGTGTCTCGAAGGCCGCCTTATCAGGATTCACATATAGATGTTTGTGCCAGCACAATAGCTATTTGTATTGACTTCTAATTCAAACCTTTAGCTGTTGAGTGAAGCTTTTTGTTGTATTTGGAGGGGAAGGAACAACTCATTACTGGCAATGTCACGAATGAATTATGTAGTCCCCCTCTGTGTGGGATAATTTACAACTTCAACAAACATTAGGCCGGATATTACGAATCCCACGGGTGCGTACGAGGTGTGTAGGCACCCGTAGGGGCCGCGCAAGTACCGGTTTCAAGCATGCGCTAAAATCCGGCACTTCTAAACCGTCAAGAATCCTCTTGACTGATCCTCCGCCTGCCCGGGAGAAGGGCCTCCGCGGGCGGAGAGTTCCGCTTTCTGCACAACCTCCGCCCGCTGAAAACCTTTCAAAATCTTACGCCTGGTAAAAGCAGCGTAAGGCCTGCTTTTACCAGCATAAGAGTTTGAAAAAATAAAAAAATAATTTTTTTTCACTCATTTATAATTTAAAAATACTTTTAAAAAGGGTAAGTTTATTTTTTAGCCCCGTAAAAAACTTTAATTATTTTTTTCAAAATATTAAATTTTTGTTTAAAATATTTAATTTAATGTAATTTTAACTAATTTTAAATACGTGATTTTTTGGAAATTTATTTAATGTTTAACTGTGTTTTTTAAGTGATCCCCATTCATACTTTTGACAGATCCGTGCGGACAGACCTGTCAAAAGTGTGAAGGGGGATTCCCTTCTTTGATTGGTTCTCCATGGCCCACGTGATCCCAGGGGCGCAGGCGGTTCGCAAGCGTCCCTGGGATACCTGGGCCTCTGCGCGCGCGGACCAGGAGAGGCCCAGGATCGAAGTGTCGGGACCGACGGAGCCAGCAGGTAAGTGCGTAGACTTTTCCATATCGGAGGCATCTGCACGCAGGAAGCCTCCGATCGGAAAATCCGGGCCAATGTGTCGCCTTTGAGTCAGATTGTTGTGGTTGTGGGTTCAAGTCCCACTCCAGGGACTTGAGCACATAAAGCTAGGCTGACACTCCAGTGCAGTACTGAGGGAGTGCTGCACTGTCGGAGGTGCCGTCTTTCGGATGAGACGTTAAACCCCATCTGCTCTCTCAGGTGGATGTAAAAGATCCCAGAGCAGGGGAGTTATCCCCGGTGTCCTGGCCAATACTTCTCCCTCAACCAACATAATCAAAACAGATTATCTGATCATTATCACACAGCTGTTTGTGGGAGCTTGCTGTGCACAAATTGGCTGCCGCGTTTCCCACATTACAACAGTGACTCCACTTCAACAGTTACTTCATTGGCTGTAAAGCGCTTTGAGACGTCCGGTGGTCGTGAAAGGCGCTATATAAATGCAAGTCTTTTCTTTCTTTTCTAAGCATTGTGTTTATACAAGTGCATGCTTCATTTTGGCAAAAGAAATTGATAATTAAAAAGGAGCAGCTTTATGCAGAGCATGTGGATGCATGGCATCATGATTACCAGTGTGAATCGGCACATTTGCTCCTGTTGCTGTTGAGCATCTTTACTGAGCATTTGATGTCAGTAGCTATAGCTAATTTCCCAGGATGCATTGGGAGCGAGCCTTTGGCGCAGTGGTAGCATTCCCGCCTCTGGGCCAGAAGGTGCAGGGTTTGAACCCCACTCCAGACAGTCCCGGTGAGTGGAGTCGGAGATCTGGCTTTGAATTCTGGGTTTATATCCAACAGGACACTCGTGTCCGGTGGGTTTGGCTGGCCCCCTCTCATCGTACGGGTTGTGGGAGCCCGTTAAACCCTCCCTCCGTATAGGACTGACCACCCTGTCGGCTGGCATGAAGATGGTTACGGCCATGGAAGGAGCGTTAACGCAGCCAGACAGACTGTTCATCAGCCTGCAAATCCTTCCACTACTTCACGAGAAGACGTGAAAAGAAGAAGATCATTATCATTTAGTCAGCTGTACTGCTGATATATCTTTCCTTAGCTTCTGGTACTTTCTACTCTGTAGCTATTTTTTCAAATAATTATGAAAAAGAAGAGGACAACTATGAAAAGCTTTATTGAGGTAAAATTTACATAGAGTTGTTTTTTAAAGGAGAGACTGTGTGTGTGTGTGAGAGAGAGAAAGAAACAAATGACTATTCTGATTACAAACCTCTTGTAGCTTTTACTTTGTGTTCTATAAATTGCAGAAAAAATAGTAAGCTGTGAGAGAGACAGAGAGAACATAAGAATTAAGAGCAGGAGTAGGCCATGTGGCCCCTTGAGCCTGCTCCGCCATTCAATAAGATCATGGCTGATCTTCTACCTCAACTCCACTTTCCCAGCTGATCCCTATATCCCTTGATTCCCCATGAGTCCAAAAATCTATCGATCTCAGCCTTGAATATACTCAATGGCCCGAAAATTAAACCTAATACGCGAGAGTTCGCACTGTGTACTCTCGTGTATTAGATCCCGAATTGCCGGTTTCCTGCATGCACTGCGCATGCGCGGGAAACCGGCACTTCGTGAATTGAAAAGGGGGCGGTTCCTAAGTGAACCGCGTGCACGCTACAGGTTGTGCGCACGCAGTGCACTTAGTTTTTTTTTCAGCTTTGAACGCGCAGGTAAGTGGTGAAGATTTTACACATAAAGAAAGCAGGTGTAGGACCCCCTTTTAACAAGGTAAGTAGTTAATTAAGTGTTATTTAAATTTTTTTTCGACAGGTTTATCTTTTTTAGAGACTTTAAAGAAAGGTAAGTTTATTTTTATAACTTTTAAAAAGATTTTAAATTTTTTCAAAAATTTAATTTTTTGTTTAATGTGGTTAATTTATTTAACTATACTTATTTTATTAATGTGATGGCTTTTTTAAAAAATTTAATTGAGGTTTAGCTGTTCTTTTGGGGGTTTGTAGTATTCATAGCTTTGACAGCTCTTGCCGTCAAAACTATGAATGAAAGATGGTGTGCTGCCATTGGCTCTAGCTGAATCACGTGATCCCAGAGCTCGCATTAACTAATTGCGCCTCTGGGATATGCACACACTGTGCGGTTGCAACAAGAAGAGGCTCTGAAACTAAAGTTCGTGTGGGCCCCAAACAAAAAGGTAGGCGCGGAGTGCGATATCGCGGGGAATCCTTACCCCCGCGGGAACCATGCATGTTTAATTTCTGGGCCAATGATTCAGCATCCACAGCCCTTTGGGGTTGAGAATTCCAAAGATTCACAACACTCTGAGTGAAGAAATTCCTCCTCATCTCGTTCTTAAATGGCCGACCCCTGATCCTGAGACTGTGCCCCCAGTTCTAGACTCTCCAGCCAGGGGAAGCAACCTCAAAGCATCTACCCTGTCAATCCCCCTCAGAATCTTAGATGTTTCAATGAGATCACCTCTCATTCTTCTAAACTTCACAGAGTATCGGCCCAATCTCTCCTCATGGAGAGTGAGAGGGGGTGAAAGAGAGACAGAGGTGGAGTCAGAGAAAGAGAGACAGAAACTGAGTAAGAGAGAGAGAGAGATTGGGGTGAGAACACGGGGTGAACAAGAGGTGTATGTGTGTGCTTTAATTTAATGCTACTTCAATTATTTTTAAATGCACCTGTTGAATTATGAATCCAACTAACTACCTCACCTGTGTTTTGTTGACAGTTACAAAAGATCAATCCTGATGACTTAAAACTGTGAGACAGAGATTCTGATTTCTAGCACCTATGAGACAGAAAGACAAAGGAGAGAATGACAGACCTCATACTTTCCTTGCTAATTTTAATTTCTCTTTTTAAAAAAAATTGAATTGTGAAAGCAAACAAGTGGCTTTGAGGGAAACATAGGAAGGGAAGGTAGGAAAGGGAAGGAGGAGGGAAGCTGTTTGAGGGCGAGAGGGCCTCTGACCCCCTCACTGTCCACCTTTGGGGAAGCCAGTGGGAGTGGGGAAGGAGAGTGGGTGGAGGGTTAATGGAAAAGTGAGTGACAGCAGAGTAGGGGGAGGGAAGGATACAGGGGTTGGGTGGGTAGTTCAAAGGTGGAGTGATACGGGCAGTAATGGGATTGAGTTGGTGTTAGGAGGGGGACTGGGTAGTGGGATGTTAGAGAGGTACAGGACATGACAGGAGCGAGGGGATGGAGAGAGCAAGAATGATTTGGGAGGGAATGAGAAGGGAACTGCTGAGAGCCATATTTTCCCTGCAACACCTACCTCAACTGTAGCCTGAAGCTCTTGGTGGATCCTTTACCTACCACTCCACACCATGCCCCTTACCATATCCCGCCTGAAAGGAAAGAAGAAAAAGATAGACATAAGCAGAAAAGAAAGACTTGCATTTATATAGCGCCTTTCATGACCTCAGGACATCTCAAAGTGCTTTACAGCCAATGAAGTACTTTTGAAGTGTAGTCACTGTTGTAACGTAGGAAATGCAGCAGCCTATTTGTGCACAGCAAGGTCCCACAAACGGCAATGCGATAAATACCAGATAATCTGCTTTTAGTGATGTTGGTTCTGGGATAAATATTGGCCAGAACACCAGGGAGAACTCCCCTGCGCCTCTTCGAAATAGTGGCAAGGGAACTTTAACACCCACCTGAGAGGGCAGACGGGGCCTCGGGTTAACGTCTCAAAGCTTAATCAAAAGATATGGGGATTATCTTTGGGGAAAAGCATTTATATTGAGTTGCATTTAGTTTCTTTACCTGTGGATAGCACTATTTTTGCATATTGGCCCGAAAATTAGACCTAATACGTGAGAGTACGCACTGTGTACTCTCGCGTTTTAGGTCTCCAATTGCCGGTTTTCAGCATGCACTGCGCATGCGCGGGAAACCGGCACTTTGTGAATTCAAAAGGGGGCGGTTCCTAGGTGAACCGCGTGCACGCTACAGGCTGCGCGCACGCAGTGCACTTAGTGCTTTGAACGTGCAGGTAAGTATGGAAGATTTTACACATAAAGAAAGGAGGCGTAAGACCCTCTTTTAACAAGGTAAGTAGTTAATTAAGTATTATTTTAAAAAAATTTCAACAGGTTTATCTTTTTTAGAGACTTTAAAGAAAGGTAAGTTTATTTTTATAACTTTTAAAAAGATTTTAAATTTTTTCAAAAATTTTATTTTTTGTTTAAAGTGGTTAATTTATTTAACTATACTTATTTTATTAATGTGATGGTTTTTTTTTAAAATTTAATTGAGGTTTAGCTGTTCTTTTGGGGGTGTGTAAGATTCATAGCTTTGACAGCCCTTGCTGTTAAAGCTATGAATGAAAGATGGTGTGCTGCCATTGGCTCTAACTGAATCACGTGATCCCAGAGCTCGCACGAACTAACTCCGTCTCTGGGTCACGCAAGCACTGCACAGCTGCAGCCTTGAAACTAAAGTTCGTGTGGGCCCGGAGGAAAAAGGAAGGCGCGGAGTGAGATATCGCGGGGAAGCCTTACCCCCGCGTCAACACTCAGTCTTTAATTTCTGGGCCATTAACTTTGTTTATTCGGTGCATTTCCCGACAGTATTGCTGATGGCTGCTGCAAACTGCTCAGCATGGGCATTCCTTCGGGGTTCCTTTTTGCTCCATAAGATGGACGAGTTCACGAATGCACAGCAATTGCCGGTGCAATAACACCCTGAGGCGTTGGGAAGTTTTTCCTGGGTCTGTGCCCAGGTGATCCAATCCATCTGGATGCCGAGCCAGAAAAATCTCCCATTATGTCTGCACCAAGACCTGCATTTACAGACCCAGCTACGCCTACCTGCACAACTCAGAAGAGAGCTTTCCTCATTGCCACCCTTTCACTCGAGTGGCTGTCACTATGCTGTGCTTTCTGCTCAAGGCTACTGCAATCAACTTACTGAGCAGGGACATGACGTCCTGTAACTGTGAAGATTAGCACAGCATTAAGCTTTTACGCCAATGAATCCTTTCAAGCCATCGCAGGGACATCTGCCAGATAAAACAAACTTAAAAAGCTGACATTAATAGACCCTTAAATAAAAACAGTAAATGCTGGAAACACTTAGCAGGTCAGGCCGTATCCTTGGAGAGAGAAACAGAGTTATTGGCCCAGAATTTGCTGGCGTGGGTTGGATTTTTTTCCTCACCATTCAGCTCCAATTATTTTTTGCGCTGCAAATTGCTGGAAGTGTGAATTGATAACGGTCAACGGGGAATCTGGGACCTTGGTGACTGACGGGACCAATCGGCCTTAAGCTCCTTAACCAATGAAATTTAAAGATAGAGGAAGAAACAGAGCAAATGACAGAGAAGGAAATGAGTCAAATTAGATACAGAAAGAGAGGGAAAGAAGTATTGGGTTGAGAGAGGAAAAAAAGAGACAGAAAGGAAAAGTAGAAAAAAATTTAATTTTTTTTTTTAAATTAAAAGCATCTCTAGGAACAACAACAACAACTTGTATTTATATAGCGCCTTTAACATAGTAAAACGTCCCATGGCGCATCACAGGAGTGTTATCAAACAAAATTTGACATCGAGCCACATAAGATATTAGGGCAGCTTGGTCAATGAAGTCGGCTTTAAGGAGCATTTTAAAGGAGGAAGGAGAGGTGGAGAGGTTTAGGGAGAGAATTCCACAGCTTAGGGCCTAGGCAGCTGAAAGTTCGGCCGCCAATGGTACAGCCATTAAAATCGGGGATGCGCAAGAGGCCAGAATTGGAGAAGCGCAGTGATCTCGGAGGGTTGTAGAGGTGGAGGAGATTACAGAGATAGGGAGGGGCGAGGCCATGGAGGCATTTGAAAACAAGGATGAGAATTTTTAAACAATTTACTACCTGCAGGAGTGAGACTCCACAGTTTCCAATCTTCCCTTTCCGGGCCTCCAAGGTTGAGTGGCATGACAGGACCATTAATCACCCCATCGACAGGGTCCTTACGCCCTGAAATAGCAACCCTAGATTTCTGCGGCGTGTTTTAATTTGTATTTACAGCGCAAATTCAGCAAATTCCTGAAAGTTATGGGGAGGTTGCCGGCGAGCTCCCGTTTTTGCGAGGTTAACAGCCAGCAGCTCACTTCCTCACCGAGATTGCTGGGAATTTTACACACTGACTAATAATGGCATGCGCCATGAACTCGCCATCATTTTTCCAGCAGATTCTGGGCCATTTGGTAACCCTGACTCCTCCAGAATACCCAAAAGTTGTTTTGGTACGCATGTGAGGACATTCACGCAACGTTCTGAGCATTTGTTTGCATGCGAAGTCGGAGAATCCTATCAACAATGGCTGCTGAAAGTACTGCATCGCCTAGCACACAATTCATGGCAGTCTGGTGTGTCCAAAAGCCTTTTAACTCATTACTGATCTCTGTCAAAATTAGCATTAGTGCTTTACAGTGTACAATGCACCCTTTAGCAGTTTAAATTCGCACTTTTGGAAATGTCAAATGTGTTAACAGTGCCTCTGAATGAATCAAGTTAACACCTCATTATTCTCCAGCTGCTGGAATTAGGCAGTGCAAATATCAGCCTTAAATTATCTTTAATAACAACAGAAAACGCTGGAAAAACTCAGCAGGCCAGGCAGCATCCGTGGAGAGAGAAACAGAGTTAACGTTTCAGGTCGAAGACCTTTCGTCAGAACTGGAAAAAAGCAGGAAATGGAATAGATTTTAAAGCAGGTTTAGGGGCTGGGAAAAGGGGGAGGGGATGAAAGAACAAAAGGGAAGGTCAGTGATAGGATAGAAAGCAGGAGAGATTAAGAGACATTGAGAGACATTAAGAGATATTCAAGGCAAGAGGAGATGGTAATGTGACAGGTTAAGGAACAAAGGATGGCTCCAGATGAAGTGTGAATTGCGCTGGCAGAATGAAGGACAGCTGCCATGTGGGAGGGAAGAATAAAAGGCCAAACAAAAAGTGTGGATAAAAAATATATATATATATATGTGATAGGGGCCGAGGTTATGATCTGAAATTGTTGAACTCTATTTTGAGTCCAAAGGGCTGTAGAGTGCCTACTCGAAAGATGAGGTGCTGTTCCTCGAGCTTACGCTGAGCGTCCGTGGAACAATGCAAGAGGCCGAGGACGGTGAGGTCTGAGTGGGAATGGAGCGGTGAATTAAAGTGACAGGCGACCGGGAGCTCGGGGTCCCCCTTATGGACTGAACGGATGTGTTCCGCAAAGCGGTCACCCAATCTGCGTTTGGTCTCCCCAATGTAGAGGAGACCACATCGTGAGCAGCGAATACATTATACTAAATTGCAAGAAGTACAAGTAAATCGCTGTTTCACCTGGAAGGGGTGTTTGGGGCCCTGGACAGTGGGAAGGGGGGAGGTGTAAGGGCATGTGTTGCATCTCCTGCACTTGCACGGGAAGGTGCCGGGCGAAAGGGAAGGGGTGCTGGGAGTGGTAGAGGAGTGGACCAGGGTGTCACGGAGGGAGCGGTCCCTATGGAATGCTGAAAGGGGAGGTGAGGGGAGGATGCGTTTGGTGGTGGGATCACGCTGGAGGTGGCGGAAATGGCGGAGGATGATCCGTTGAATGTGGAGGCTGGTGGGGTGAAAGGTGAGGACAAGGGGAACTCTATCGTGGTTCCGGGAGGGAGGGGCAGGGGTGAGGGCAGAAGTGCGGGAGATAGAACGGACACGGTCGAGATCCGTGTCAACCACAGTAGAGGGGAATCCTCGGTTGAGGAAAAAGGAAGACATGTCGGAAGCACTGGTATGGAAGGTGGCATCGTCAGAGCAGATGCGGCGGAGATGGAGAAACTGGGAGAATGGAATAGGTCCTTACAGGAGGCAGGGTGGGAGGAAGTGTAGTCCAGGTAGCTGTGGGAGTCAGTGGGCTTGTAGTGAATGTTTGTCAATAACCTATCCCCAGAGATGGAGACGGAGAAGTCGAGGAAGGGAAGGGAAGAGTCGGAGATGGACCATGTGAAGATGAGGGAAGGGTGGAAATTGGAAGCAAAGTGAATCAAATTTTCTAGTTTAGGGCAAGAGCAGGAGACAGCACCGATACAGTCATCGATGTACCGGAAAAAGAGGTGAGGGAGGGGACCCGAGTAGAACTGGAACAAAGAATGTTCCACACATCCCACGAAAAGGCAGGCATAGCTAGGACCCATGTGGGTACCCATAGCAACACCTTTGATTTGGAGGAAATGAGTGGAGTCAAAGGAGAAGTTGTTCAATGTGAGAACAAGTTCAGCCAGGCGGAGGAGGGTGGTGGTGGATGGGGACTGGTTGGGCCTCTGTTCAAGGAAGAAGCGGAGCGCCCTCAGGCCATCCTGGTGGGGGATGGAGGTGTAGAGGGATTGTACGTCCATAGTGAATAGGAGGCGGTTGGGGCCAGGAAACTGGAAACTGTTAAAGTGGCGGAGGGCGTTGGAAGAGTCACGGATGTAGCTGGGAAGAGACTGGACAAGGGGAGAAAAAATAGAGTCGAGATAGGAAGAGATAAGTTCCGTGGGGCAAGAACAGGCTTATATTATCTTTGCTGCCTAATACTGTTCTCGCATTGTAAAGTGCCAAGTTATTTTTCTAAAATTGTGTTTTTTTGTACTGCAATATATTTGGAGTGTATTCCCAAGATAAATGCATAACAAATTGGAGCAATTTGTTATGCATTTATATCTAAAATCCAATTTTTTAAATCATGAAGGGTTTAGATAGTGTAAATAAAGGAAAACTGTATCCAATGGCTGAAGGGTCGATAACCAGAGGGCTCAGCTTTAAGGTGATTGGCAAAAGAACCAGAGGTGACATGAGGAAAAACATTTTTACGCAACGAGTGGTTAGGATTTGGAATGCGCTGCCTGATAGGGCGGTGGATACAGATTCAATAGTAGCCTTCAAAAGGGAACTGGATAAATACTTGAAGGAGAAAAAATTGCAGGGATATGGAGAAAGTGTAGGGGAGTGTGAGGTGGCCTCATGTTTGGTACAGATTGTTGGTAGGTGAGTGAGTTGGTAGCAGGGGGTGGGGTGGGGGGGGATTATGCATTGAGCAGTGTGTGAGGCTAGTGGTGCAGTTGGTAGGAGACGATTTTTGAAGATGCATTCACTGACCTTGACCAGTGGTCTGAGCTCATGAAACTTCATTGGGCACTGGAGCCAGGTGGTGGGGGCGACACTGCTGGCAGTGATGGCCTTGGTAATGTAGTCCCACATCCTTCTTTCTGGAGGGCCTCCTGGCCCCTGTGGGTAGAGGACCTCTCTTGCTGTGTTGACCCCCTGCACAAAGCTGGAGTGCTGCATGCGAGACCCTGGGTGCCCCTTCCTTGGCTTGCTGAGCCATTTGTGTTAGTGCTGAAGGAGTTTTCCTAATTTTTTGAGGTTAGGAAGGGAATTCAACTTTAAGAGCTGAATATTCACATTTGGGACTTTTTTTAATGTCAATTTTTTTTTTGAAAGGCAGAACGGGCTGAGAACTGCATTGTTTCACTGCATTTTAATTTGTATTAGCTCTGCGTGCAGGGCCCCTTTAATTCACAGCCCTTTTGATTGCCCACAATTCCTTGCGAACTCCACAGCTTCGCTTCCAGAGGCTCTGCGAAGTGACCACGCCACCTCAGGACGGGAAATTCGCCTCGGAGGTCTCGACTAACACCACCAGGACAACATTGCACAGAAGGTAAGCGCTGTGCCGCCAATCTCCAGCCCCACCCCCACCAGACGATTTTATTCTTGATGCGGAGATGCCGGTGTTGGACTGGGGTGGACAAATGTGAGAAGTCGCACAACACCAGGTTATAGTCCAACAGCTTTATTTGAAATCACAAGCTTTCGGAGCGCTGCTCCTTCGTCAGGTGAAGTGAAGAGATGCATATAGGCACAGCATATAGGCACAGTCAGAGAACACTGCCAGATGATTACAGTTAATCTTTCTAACTGCCCTTTATCACACCTCGGCAGAGAGATAATCACGGCAATCAAAGGTTTGGACACCATCCACACCTTTGATTGCCGTGATTATCTCTCTGCCGAGGTGTGATAAAGGGCAGTTGGAAAGATTAACTGTAATCATCTGGCAGTGTTCTCTGACTATATATGCTGTGCCTATATACATCTCTTCACTTCACCTGACGAAGGAGCAGCGCTCCGAAAGCTTGTGATTTCAAATAAAGCTGTTGGACTATAACCTGGTGTTGTGCGATTTTATTCTTGTTATCATTGCGGCCATTTTCAGCGGCCATTAACTCCAGTTGCCGGTGACCCCAGCAACTTTTGTGGTGATCACGAATTTCTAGGCCTATGATTCTACAGGCTACTAAATAAAGTTGAGTCCTATTAGATTAGCAGGCTGATTTTAGTTGGATAAAGTCTTGGTTGCATTCTCATAGACAGAAGGTGGTTATTAATGGTAGTGGACCTGTCTCAGGACAGGGGTTAGGACCATTGGTGTTCATTGTCTTTTATTAATAATCTGGATAAAGGCGTCAGGAGAACTGTCCACAGGTTCAAATGCTACAAAGATATGTGTAGTGTAAGGACCTTAAATGTGAAAAATAGGTTACAAACAGATCTAGATGTGATGAGGCAATAGGCCTGCATCTGAGAGATGTCATTTAATGCAGATAACTGTAATGTTATACACATGGATAGGGGCAACTCCAAGCATGTGTACACCATGTGAGGTTGCTTGATGAAGGATTCTGAGTGGGAGAAAGACCTGGGTGTTTTAGTGAATGAATTTCTGAAGGTCCACAACTAGTGCTGTCAGGCTACTGCGAAAGCAAATAGTGCTAGGATGTATTGCCAGGTTAATTAAATACAAAACAAGAAATACTGGCCCAAAAATTCGGCCGTTTTCGGGTGAGTACTCAGTGCGTACTCACCCGTATTCATTCCCGAAGTGCCGGTTTCCTGCATGCACTGCGCATGCGCGGGAAACCGGCACTTCCGGTCTGGTGAAGGGGGCGGTTCCTAGGTGAACCGTGTGCGCGGTAGAGGCTGCGTGCACGCAGCACACTTAGGTTTTTTTTCAGGTTTCAACGCGAGGGTAAGTATTGAAGATTCTACGCTAGTAAAAAGGAGGCGTAAGACCCCTTTTGAACAAGGTAAGTAGTTAATTAAGTATAATTTTAATTTTTTTTCAACAGGTTTATCTTTTTTAGATACTTTAAAGAAAGGTAAGTTTATTTTTATAACTTTTAAAAAGTATTTTAATTTTTTCAAAAATTTAAATTTTTGTTTAAAGTGGTTAATTTATTTAACTATAGTTATTTTATAAATGCGATGGTTTTTAAAAATATTTTATTTGAGGTTTAGCTGTTCTTTTGGGGCTGATTTCAATTCACAGATTTGATAGGTCTCCTGTCAAATCTATGAATGAAAGATGGTCTGCTGCCATTGGCTCTCCATGGCCCACGTGATCCCAGGGGTCGCATCGCACTAACTACGCCCCTGGGACACGCAAGCACTGCGCGCCGGCTCTTGGGAGAGGCCCAGGACCTGAAGTTCCTGTGGGCCCAAAACACAACGGCAGGCGCGGTGGGTAAGAACGCGAGCGATCCTTACCCCCGCGGCAAGCCGGCCACGCGAATTTCTAGGCCACTATACTGTCTTTGTACAGGCCAGTGGTTGGGCCTCATTCAGATACTGACCCAAAAATGTTAGGAACTCAAAGTTCAATTTGTCGTCTCACATATGATATAAAGGGGGAGAAATTTGGTACCTTAGTGCCTCCGGGGGGCGCTACCGGCTTTGCGACCGGGCGCGGCGATAGTATCGACGCCCACGAAATTGAGGTGGAGGTTTGCGGCGGCGGTAACCATTAGCGCCACGATCTCCTGCGCTTGCAGATCGTGACGTCATCCGGCTGCGCAGCGCCCCAGCTCTGAAATTCACTCTCGCCCCCTGCCTGAGCGCCTGCCGTTAGCAACGACAGGTAGAGGAGGCGGTATGCAGTCGGATGAGCGCTGGAGCAGCGCTATATAAAGGCGTCAACATCTGGTTTATTTTTAGTCAGCAAAGAATGCTGCCTTGTCAGTTTGACACAGGCAAACAGGTGTTTTGAGCAATTTCAGCGTTTTCCACTTGAAGGAGTCTTCTGCCTCAGAAAAATTTATCACTTTCAGTTCGGTGAGATTTGAAAGGGCAACATTTCCATAATTTAATGGGGGCTGTACTGGCGCTGGACCTCGCCTTCCAGCGTCAACGTCGGAGGCAGTGGAGGCAGAGAGAAAGATTGCAAAATGTGGCCAGATGGAGGAGGGCCAACAGGGCTCTCAACTGGAGGCCTTACCCTCCCAGGGTATTCTGGCAGCTTTTCTCCTACATCAATTTCACTGAGGAACAGTGTCTTAGAAGGCTCTGCCTTCGACCAGCTCTGGGCCTGGAAGGCCCGACTGTACACTATGCCACCTTAGGATGGGCGGCGGCAGTCTGGGCTGGGCTGGCTGGATGACAGGCAGCGACATGGGCAATCCCGGAGTGGCAGTGGTGGGAGCAGGAATGCTGTCATCCTGAGAGAGGACAGCAGGTTCCTGCTCCACTGACCCACTGCCACTCCCCCGGGGCAGCACCTCAGTATCCCTAGCAATCTGCTGCAGCACAGATTGCTGGGCTGCTGCGACACCATGAGATCCCCGGTGGACTGTGGTGGACCCAGCGACGATGGCAGCAGTCAGAGCTTTCATGGCATCAAGCTGAGACTGCATGAGAGCAGTCTGAGACTCGATGGCATCAACCATTGACTGCAGTACAGCACTAAGACGTTGCGTGGCTTCCACCTGTGCTGCAATGGATGCTGCCACATCGCCCATGACACGCGGCATGAGGTCTGGGTCCCCACGGTCTCTCAGGGAGTCCACCATCCTTTGCAGACTGCCAAGGATGGGCCTCATAGTGTGCGCAGAGCTCTGTGCAATGTTAGAGACAGACTCCTCCACGCTCCTTACCATTGCCGACAGGCTCTCTGGCACCCTCGCCATTGCACCTATCATTTCGGTGTGCATGCCCATCACCCTTGTGAACGCCTCCCCATCGAGGTCCTCATCTGAGTCCTGTGTGGCAGAACTCGCCCTCCGGGGAGATCGCTGCCGAGCTAGCCTCTCCCCCTGGCCTTGCTGCAGCCCGCTCGTCCCTGGTGCATGCCCCAGTGCAGACCTCTGCTAAACTTGCCTCTAAAGATCGCGTGGTGTCAGTATCTGAGGTGGTGCCTGCGGGTGAGATATGCAGTGACGCGGTGCTTTGCTCCTCCTCCTCTTCTCCTTCCTCACTCTCAGTGGGAGGCTCAGGGACAGGCTGGCCATCTGGTTGCTGATTCTCTGAAAGCATAAAGGCACAAGATTCGCTTTAAGGTGAGGGCAAGGGGGCAGGAAGGGAGCAAGGAATGCAGACAGTATCAGCTGTAAAGGCTTGTGGTGTGAGGGGGAAGTGGGATGAGAGAAGGAGAGGGGATGAACATACTGTTGTTGCCCCCAAGGGGGTCGATGTTGCCGACGGCCACGGCGCCCACCACCTGCTGCCCAATGAGTCGCAGCACTCGCTCCTCCAGGTCTGAGAGCTGCTGGAGCTGCGCATCACCCCTGCCTGTTCTCTGCTGCTCCCTCCTATTGTGGGCCATCTTGGCCTGCAAGAGAAACGAATGTGTGTGAGTCAGAGTCCAGCTATGTGTTTGGGAGATATGCCTGCCATAGTTGAATAGCTGTGATTGTAGGCAAGGCGTGAGATGTGGATGTGAGTTTGAGTAGGTGCAGATGCTTGGTGGGTTAGTGGTGGGGATGTGGTGGTTTGTGCAGTGTGCACAGACTGAGGTTCAGATGCTGGTATGTCGGACCTGTTGAAGCACGTACTCACCTTGACCACCCGAGTGAGGTCGTTGAATTTCTTCCGGCACTGTGTCAGGCTGCGTACGGCCACACTACTGGCCGCGACCTCCTGGGCCACTTCCCTCCACATTGCCCTGAAGACCTGGGGCAATGGCCTCCTTCCAGTGTCTGGGAACAGCACTGCCCTCGTTTGCTCCACTCCCGCGACCAATGCCTCCAATACCTCGTCCGTGAAAGGACGAGCTCTCTCCCTGGGAGTGGGATCAGCCATCACGATCAGGGGATTGAGTTGCTTGCAGGTCACCTTCACATCCAGCACTGCTGATAATGAGGATGTGCACAATGATGCAACCTCCCCTTTAAGAGCTGGAAGGGGCCAGTGTGAAGGATCATTCCCGATTGCACTGCACCTGAAATTCATGATCGATCTGCTGGTCGCACCCCTGTAGCGCCCTACTGAGGTCATTAGTGCTTGATTTAACGCTCCAGTTCTTTCCAGGAGCGCGAACAGACAATTTAGGGGAACCTCAAAATCGTTAGCGCCTGGCGCTAATTTTTCACGATTTCAAAAATTAGAGCCCCAAACGGGACGATAACGACTTTCTCCCCCAAAGGCCCTGGAAAAGGTTTGGAAGAAGGTCATTCGTTGCTACCTAGTTTAAAGGCTTAGTTACCACAATAGTGCTGGAGAACTGGAGCTTTTTATTCTGAAAAATGTAGACCTTGAGGAGATTTGATTGAGGTCTTTGAAATAATTAAAGGATTAGGTTTGTTGCATGTGGATAGACATTTTAATTAGATAGGTTACTGAGGACAAAGGGACAGACAAACTTACCTAAGCATAGATGTCAGGAGGTACTTCTTTTTACAGAGAGTCATTGACCGATACAACACATTGCCTGCATGTGTAGTTAATGCAGATTTGCTGCAAACATTCAAAAAGGAGATGAATGAGTTCCTGAGTGTACCCAATATAACTACATATAGAGAAGGTGGTTCTTGGAGGTTGTGCCTCTCACTCACCGTGGTGTACTGGAACTTGTTTGATCGGGGTCGAGAGTTTTTTCCTAAATTGGCCTAAGGTTTTTTCTCTGCATTTTTGCCTCTTCAGGAGATTCTGTGGCTAACTGGTGTGATGGTGTGTAGAAGTTACACCATGACACTATAGGACAGGCTTGATGGGCAAGCTTTTTTATGTTTGTATTGTACATTGTTTTTTGAGATGTCAATTTTTGGGGGGCAGTGACAGTTTCTTTGAAACTTTTCCGATGTAGGTCAGCATGTATAAAAGCATTTGTTTCATATTATGATGAGACTTCATGTTTAAGGTATTTTTCTGCTTTCTGTCCAACTGCTTTCTATTGATCTTACTGTAACTTCTCCAGCCAAGAGGAATAGAACATCAGACGGATAGTTACACAGATCTTATTCATCTTCTAGCAGCTGATTATCAGGATACGGTAGTGAAGGACTGGGAGCAACCTGCTCTAAGCCCTTTACTCATGCCTCTCTGAGATCTGCTGCTGCATGAACAAGGCCTTTGTGACACTCCGTCTGATTTTTCTTTCTTCGCTGTGAGGAAACTAGCCTCTGGACACAGCTTAGACCTTGAAATTCCAGAGGCCCTGCTCCACTGCTGAAAGTGCAGTGGAATGAATTTCTGGCCGTCAACAGCCATTGCTCTAAACACCATCCCAAATCTCAAGAACAGGTCATTTACATAATTGGGGCAGGTGGCCTGAGCCTGTACAGGCACAACAAGGGTTCCAAACCCGGACTGGCATGAGTAAAATCAGAGTGGCACCAGAGGCCCTTGGCAGTCCGAAATGAAATGGCAACTTTTTTTTTATTTCCCTGAAGGGAAAAATGACAATTAGTTTAAGGTAATCGCTCCCTCTCGGGAGCAAATATCTAAGCCAAGGCCTGTAGTCTGTAGCCGTGGCATAGAATACAAGAGCAGGGGGGATTATGCTTCAACTGTATAAAACGCTAGTTAGGCCTCAGCTAGAGTACTGCGTGCAGTTCTGGTCACCACATTACAGGAAAGATGTGATTGCACTAGAGAGGGTACAGGGGAAATTTACAAGGATGTTGCTGGGAGTAGAGAATCTTAGCTATGAGGAAAGACTGGGGGCTGGATTTTGATACGGGGCGGGTTGGGGTCGTGTCATCCACTTTTCGTGTTATCCACCCGACTGCAATTGGATGTGGGAGATTGATGCAATTTTCACCTAATTGGGCAATTGAGTTCCAGCATGTGGGAACCCATGAACCAATTAGTGTTTTTAGTCTGAAAGTCGCCTCAGATGATGTCATCATTGCTGCTGCATTGAAGGTCTTCAAACACTGCCTGGCCTTTGCTGTGAGAGGACCTGCAAAATGAGCAGCAGCAGTCTTAAATCTGTGCCCAGATATTTTTACACCACCACTCCCAGATATGTCTCCTCTCCATCCATCCATATATACATCCATCCCCATATGCATCCATCCAGCCAGCCAGCCAGCATCAACTATCCATATCCAAATGTGCTCCCGCCAGGTTTCACATTTGTGGTTCAGAACAGGCGTGCTTCACGTAGAACAAGGGTTAAAATCACAAAGGCCTTTCAAAATGGCATTATAGAGCCAATTTAGTGCTTGTTAAGGGCCTTAACAGCCTATCCCGCCTCTTAAAGGCAGGACGGAGTCGAGACCAGCAGACACGATTTAATGAAAATTGCGTGGAGGCGGGATGGAGGCGGACTTGTGCCCGCCCGCCAGTTTTCGCAATTTTAACCCCCCACACGCCTCCAAACCCGCCTCCACGGGTCAATGAAAATCCAGCCTTATGTCTGTTCTCCTTGGAACAGAGGAGGCTGAGGGGAGACCTTATTGAGGTGTATAAAATTATGAGGGGCATAGATAAAGTGGATAGAAAGGACCTATTTCCCTTAGCAGAGGGGCCAAAAACCAGGGGGCACAGATTTAAAGTAATTGGGGGAAGGTTTAGAGGGGATTTGAGGGGAAATTTCTTCACCCAGAGGGTTGTGGGGGTCTGGAACTCACTGCCTGAAAGGGTGGTAGAGGCAGGAACCCTAACCACATTTTAAAAAGTACTTGGATGTGCACTTGGGATGCTGTAACCTGCAGGGCAACGGACCAAGAGCTGGGAAGTGGGATTAGGCTGGATAGCTCTTTGTTGGCTGGTGCGGACACGATGGGCCGAAATGGCCTCCTTCCGTGCTGTAACTTTCTATGATTCTATGATTCTGTATCAGCTCTCAGTTGACACTGGTTGTGTTGGGCCGAGGGAGAGTGTAATTAGGTGGAATTTCTAGGGTAGCCCAGGAACTCTCCCAGAGTGCAAAGCTATCAGTAGACTTAGATAGGGCGAGCAGAAGGCTTGCCCACCTCCCACCCCAAACAGAATTTGGGCTGCAGGATGAACAAAGCAGACATCTGCTAGATCTGAATTCTGTCTTAAATTGTGGCCCCACTCCTGCAGAAGACCCACTCCACTTCAACCCTCTCACTCCACTGTAATTTGTGTCTGGGAATCACAACATCTCACCGCCATACAACATCATGAGTTGGTGTCCCAACACACAGGGTCATGGTTCCAAAGCAAAGAATTGTGCTGGTTAAAGATGTTGGATCCAAAACTCCTTGTCCCAAAGGCAACCCTGTGACATAAATTGGGCGCAGGAGGCTTGATGGAGGCGGATGTCTGGCAGGACCGAGGGAATGTCAGGTCTCTGCTCAGATTTCATGTACGGACCTGTTGAAAGGCAGGTCGGCTAAAACGTGGCCTTGACATCAGAGGGGTTGAAGCTGAGGGATGGGAATTCCCAAACTGGACATTTCCCCGGCCTCTCATCCATCCAGCGACTCGGATGCCTGGATGATCCCAACATATGTTGTTTCAGTGGAAAAGTGGGAGCCCAGACCTGGGTCCTATTCTGAATCTCCAATCAGAAATCCAAGAGCATAAGGAATATTGGAACCCTTATAAAAGGGGTTGATTTGGCATAGAGAAAAAAATAGTGAGCCAGTGCTACTCCTAGCCCCGGAAAAATCATTGTAAAAAGGCTTTTGTGGCTGTTTTCTGTGTCCTTATAGGACCGCTGCTTAGACCACACAAGGCCTGGTATCAATGGGCAGAGCAAGTGTGGTGCATGCTTCACCCATTGGTACTTGAAAATTGTAGCGGGGTCCTGCAGCCAAAGTGGGACTCTGATTTAAATATTTTAATAAGGCACCTGTCAGTTTTGGGCAGGTGCGCTAGCTTAACATTTCGAGGCCCACTCAATATTAGAACACAAGAACATAAGAAATAGGAGCAGGAGTAGGCCAATCGGCCCCTCGAGCCTGCTCCGCCATTCAATAAGATCATGGCTGATCTGATCCTAACCTCAAATCTAAAGAACACAAGAAGTAGGAGCAGGACCCGGCCACTCAGCCCCTGGGCCCGCTCCGCCACCCACAGGCCCTTGACCGATCCGAACTCAGCCATATGTCCAATTTCCTGCTCGCTCCCCGTAACCCCTAATTCCCTTTACTTCTAGGAAACTGTCTATTTCTGTTTTAAATTTATTTAATGATGTAGCTTCCACAGCTTCCTGGGGCAGCAAATTCCACAGACCTACTACCCTCTGAGTGAAGAAGTTTCTCCTCATCTCAGTTTTGAAAGAGCAGCCCCTTATTCTAAGATTATGCCCCCTAATTCTACATATTGAGTCAGGTGGGTCACAGGTGGCCAATGGACGGGACTTTATTTTCTATTTTCAACTGCCTATCATGCCAATCTGCAGCGTGAATGGGGTGGGAATGAGAATCGCCCCTGGAATGTCCTACTAGAAACATAGAAACATAGAACATAGAAAAATAGGAGCAGGAGTGGGCCCTTCGAGCCTGCTCCGCCATTCAATATGATCATGGCTGATCCTTTAGCTCAATACCATATTCCCGCTCTCTCCCCATACCCCTTGATGCTGTTTGCATCTAGAAATCTATCTATCTCCTTCTTAAATATATTCAGTGACTTGGCCTCCACAGCTTTCTGTGGTAGAGAATTCCACAGGTTCACCACCCTCTGAGTGAAGAAATTTCTCCTCATCTCAGTCCTAAATGTCCTCCCCTGTATCCTGAGACTGTGACCTCTCGTTCTAGACCCCCCCAGCCAGGGGAAACATCCTCCCTGTATCCAATCTGTCTAGCCCTTCAACAGTTGTTGAAGCAGAATTCATAATAACTTTTAAAAGGGAAATGGGAAATGGATAAATATTTGAAAAAGAAACATTTGAAAGGGAATGGGGAAAGGGCAGGGGATTGAGAGTGAGTAGATACATCTTTCAGAGTACTGGCACAGGCACAATAGGCTCATGGGCTTCCCTCTGTGCTGTGTCTATGTTCAAGTTCACCTTAGGGCGAGCTTGGTAGAAAAATCCTTCTCCAGATGATCATCTAAAGGATAAAGTTAATACTTTTCATGATTTAGTACAACAGAGTCTCTGTGTATTCTGTAATCTAACATGGGCCTTGATCATTTCCACCAACCTCAAAATCTGCCCTAATTTGTCGAAATGCTGTGTTAAACGGAATTTGTTTTGGACTCTTCAATATCGACTGTAGCACCTCACCTGAATGACTACAGCACTGAAAGCAGTGCCTGACGTGTCTCTTGACAACCCATTTGGTGAGTACAGTGTAATATATTCTTATTTTCCGCTGACCAGAAATCCTACTGCCTGTCTGATTAGATTCTCTGCGGAGTCCCACTGGTCAATAGAAACAAAATGGGAAATTAGTTCGGAGCGGCGGGAGCAATTTCAGATCAGCAATTTTCTGACCGTTTATAACTCATTATCCACCTTCTACTTTGTTTGGAATTAATGGGTATATATCAGGGAAATTCTGACTGATTTCACATTCATTTTTGATAGATATGAAACACTATTACCCAGTAAGAAAATCAGCAGATATCTATTACTTCCTGATTTTCAATTAATTTCTGATAGCTCCCATGCCACTACCGAATCAGAGTAGCATGGGATTCCTGACGAGAAATGCTTACTGGAGAGAGAATGGTAAATTATCCAGTAAATTATAGGAAAAGCATTATTTAAGCAGACGCTCTGTGAGATTTTCACTGCAGAAACATATAGCTGACGCGGGAAACCTGAGGAAATTAATTTTCTGTTTGCTCGGAAATTGATTTTTATTTCATAGCCCTCTACTGAAATTTCTGGATTGAGATTTAAAAAAAAATATAAATCATTTTTATTCCAATTTTGTTGTCTTAAAAAAAAAACTGTACAAGATGCTACTTTAATGGAAGTGGCAGAAGGTAATTTAGTAAGTAGACTTCCATGTCAGCTGTATTTCATGACCTGACCATTAGGATATCTTGCAGGCTTCTGATGAAACAGCGAACATTAAAAAATCAATTTACAGTGTTAGAGAGCGGAGGCGGAGCAAATAAACAGCGCGGCAGAGGAAGGTCCGAGAGCGGAGGCAACTCGTCAAAGGCAGAATTTGAAAGAGTGATGTCAGAATTAAAAAGTGACGCCGGCACAAGGGAAGGAGCTGATTGGCGAGTAGCTGGTAAGTGTTTCTAGTTAATAGTCTATAAAGTAAAGGCATGGCAGGGCAGCTCAGTCCCGTGGAATGCACATCCTGTGCCATGTGCGAAGTCCTGGACGCTTCACGTGTCCTGGACGACCACGTGTGCCAGAAGTGTCGCCAGCTACAGCAGCTCGAGCTCCGGGTTTCGGAGCTTGAGCGGCAGCTGGAGTCACTGCAGTGCATCCATGAGGCTGAGAACTTCGTGGACAGCACGTTTCAGGAGGTGGTCACCCCGCAGCTTAAGAGTACGCAGGCAGAGAGGGAATGGGTGACCGCCAGACAGAAGAGGAGGACCAGGCAGGTAGGGCAGGAATTCTCTGAGTGCATCTCGCTCGCTAACCGGTTTTCAGCTCTGAATACTGGTGGGAGCGATGGTTCCTCTGGGGAGTGCTGCCAGAGCCAAGTCCACGGCACCATGGGTGGCTCAGCTGCACAGGGGCTGAGGAAGAAGCGTGGAAGAGCAATAGTCATAGGGGATTCGATAGTTAGGGGAGCAGACAGGTGTTTCTGTGGCCGCAGACGTGACTCCAGGGTGGTATTTTGCCTCCCTGGTGCCAGGGTCAAGGATGTCACTGAACGACTGCAGGACATTCTGAGGGGGGAGGGTGAACAGCTAGAGGTCGTGGTCCACATCGGAACCAACGACATAGGTAGAAAGAGGGATGAGGTCCTGCAAGCAGATTTTAGGGAGCTAGGAAAGAGATTAAAAAGCAGGACCTCAAAGGTAGTAATCTCCAGATTACTCCCGGTGCCACATGCTAGTGAGTACAGAAATAGGAGGATAGAGCAGATGAATGCGTGCTTGGAGAGATGGTGCAGGAGGGAGGGCTTTAGATTCCTGAGGCATTAGGACCGTTTCTGGGGGAGGTGGGACCTGTACAAGCCGGACGGGTTGCACCTCAACAGGTCTGGGGCGAATATCCTCACGGTGGGGTTTGCTAGTGCTGTTGGGGAGGTTTTAAACTAGCTTGGCAGGGGGATGGGAACCTGAGAGTAGATTCAGAAGGGAGAGAAACAAAGCTGGAAATGGAAGGCAGAAAATTAGTAAGCGAGTTTGGAAGGCAGAGGAAACAAAGGCTAGAAAATAGACAACAAGGGAGTTTGGCAGTGCTAAATGGTGTATACTTCAACGCAAGGAGTCTAGGGAATAAATCAGATGAGCTGAGAGCACAGATAGACACGTGGGAGTATGATATTATAGCTATTACTGAGATATGCTTGAAAGAAGGGCAGGACTGGCAGCTCAACATTCTTGGTTACAGGGTTTTCAGACGAGATAGAGGGGGGATAAAAAAGGAGGGGTGGTCGCAATATTGATTAAAGAAACAATTACAGCTGTGAGGAGGGATGATATCTGAGAAGGATCATCCAACGAGGTCATATGGGTTGAACTGAAAAGCAAAAAAGGGGCAATCACACTGCTGGAAATATACTATAGACCCTCCGAACTGTCAGAGGGAGATAGAAGAACAAATATGTAGGCAAATTTCTGAGACGTGCAAAAATAGGACAGTAATAGTAAGGGTTTTCAACTTCCCTAATGTTAACTGGGATAAAATTAGTGTGAAAGGTATAGAGGGAGCAGAATTCTTAAAATGCATTCAGGAGAACTTTTTTAGCCAGTACGTAGCAAGCCGAACAAGTGGGTGGGGGGCATGGTTCTGGAACTAGTTTTAGGGAATGAAGCTGGGCAGATGGAAAGGGTATCAATTGGGGAGCATATTGGTAGTAGTGATCATAATTAAGTTAGATTTAGCGTAGTTATGGAAAAGGACAAGGATAGACCAGGAATAAAAGTTCTCAATTGGGAAAAAGCTAATTTTACTAAGCTGAGATATGATTTAGCCAAAGTGGACTGGAGACAGAAACTTGAAGGTGAATCAGTGTCAGAGCAGTGAGAGGCATTCAAGGAGGAGATAGTGAGGGTTCAGAGCAAGTATGTTCCCTTAAAGAAAAATGATGGGACTAACAAATCTAGAGCTCCCTGGATGTCAAGGGACATACAGGGAAGAATAAAGAAAAAAAGGGAAGCTTATCACTGATACCGAGGGCTCAATACTACTGAAACTCTAGAGGAGTATAGAAAGTGCAGGGGTGAAATTAAAAAGGAAATTAGGAAAGCAAAGAGAGGGCATGAAAAAATATTGGCAAGTAAAATCAAGGAAACTCAAAGATGTTTTATAAATACATTAAGAGCAAGAGGATAACTAAAGTAAGAGTAGGGCCTATTAGGGACCATAAAGGTAACCGTGTGTGGAGGCGGAAGACATGAATATTCTTAATGAATACATTGCGCCTCTTCTCACAGAAGAGAATGATGATGCAGACATTACAATCAGGGAGGAGGTGTGTGAAATATTAGTTGAAATAAACATAGTGAAAGAGGAAGTATTAAGGGGTTTAGCATCTTTGAAAGTGGATAAATCCCCAGGCCCGGATGAAATATATCCCAGACTGCTAAGAGAAGTAAGAGAGGAAATAGCAGAGGCTCTGACCATCATTTTCCAATCCTCTCTGGCTACAGGTGTGGTGCCAGAGGACTGCTAACATAGTACCGTTGTTTGAAAAGGGAGAAAGGAATAGACTGAGTAATTACAGGCCAGTCAGCCTAACCTTGATGGTGGAAAAATTATTGGAAAAAATTCTGGGACAGGATAAATCTTCATTTAGAAAGACACAGATTAATCAGGGACAGTCAGCATGGATTTGTTAAGGGAAGGTCGTGTCTGACTAACTTGATTGAATTTTTTGAGGAGGTAACAAGGATGAGGGTAGTGTGTTTGATGTAGTCTATACGGATTTTAGCAAGGCTTTTGATAAGGTCCCGCATGGCAGACTGGTCACGAAAGTAAAAGCCCATATGATCCAAGGCAAAGTGGCAAGTTGGATCCAAAATTGGCTCAGAGGCAGGAAACAAAGAGTAATGGTCGAAGGGTGTTTTTGTGACCGGAAGGCTGTTTCCAGTGGGGTTCCGCAGGGCTCAGTACTGGGTCTTTTGCTTTTTGTGGTATATATCAATGGTTTGGACTTGAATGTAGGAAGTATGATTAAGAAGTTTGCAGATGATACTAAAATTGGCCGTGTGTTTGATAATGAAGAAGAAAGCTGCAGACTGCAGGAAGATATTAATGGACTGGTCAGGTGGGCAGAACAGTGGCAAATGGAATTCAATCCAGAGAAGTGTGAGATAATGCATTTGGGGAGGGCTAACAAGGCAAGGGAATACACAATAAATGGTAGGACACTGAGAAGTGCAGAGGAACAGAGGGACCTTGCAGTGCATGTCCACAGATCCCTGAAGGTAGCAGGTGTAAGGGTTTTGACACGCCTGTGGCTCTGTGCTCAGCCTGGGTGCTAGTGCGAGGTTAGGCCTTGTTGCCTGTTCTGGTCTCCAGCCAGTCTGGGAGCACTAGACACCTGTGAGTGGTTCGACCCACTCGCCCTTACGGTTCTGACACTGGACTTAGATGCGAGAGCAATAATGGAGAGAAAACTCAGGTAGACCCGGTTGAATGGTACGAAATGGAAAATCTTTATTGCATATTATTCAAGATTACGAAATACATGTCATAAGCACCGATTAACGACAGTACAATCTTACACGCAGTTATGTAACTAATTTTAGGGAAATGAGGAACGAACGACACATCGTAAATGGGGGCACACATTACAGTTATCCTTAAAACTTAAACCCTCCCCTATCAATACCTGCTCTAAACTAGATTTGTAGGATCGAGACTCATGCTCACCACTCGTGATAACTCGGAGAATTCCGAAAACTCTGCTCGGATGTTTTTACCGCAGCACCTGATCACCCACGTGTTGATCAGGGGTCTCTGTACCCCACTTGTTTACTCGTTTCTGCTCCGGCTAGCAGGCTGGACCGTCTGCTGTCATGAAGATCTGTGTTGTCCTCGGAGTTTCGACACGACTCAAAAAATAGTCTTCCTGTGCCCTCGCCCCGATGCGATAAAACTCGAAGAATGGTCTTCCGATGCCAGTTGGGAAGCAGTTACTGATTTATCGAGCGCGGTCGGGGCTTACTGACCGTGGCGATATGTATTGTCGTCTTCTTCTCTTCTCATATCATCTCATCTCATCTCATCTCGGGCCTTCGGTTCCAACACCGTTTACCGACTTCTCGGGATGGTGTGCCCGTTTCAAGGCTTCACAGCCCGGTTCCACACAGATCTTCGCGGCAAGCCACGAGGCTGATCCTGGCGGATCAGAAAGTTCAAAAGTCTTCTAGCAAGTCGAGCAGCAAGAGTCAGGATCCAAGAGTCAAGAGGCAGATGCAAGAGCAAGCGGCAAGAGACAGATGGACGGTTGTACCTTTACAGTTATAGTGCTGTGATTCCTCTTTTCCCGCCCAATCTTAATGTCTTTTCTTTTGTTAGGGTTTTGGCGCCCAAACTTCTTGTATAGGGTGATCTCCGTTTAATGGGTTTCGGTGATACTTGTAACTGCCTGAGTACCCGTTAATACTTCTCCCATTGTGTAACTGGTCAGTATTCTCCCTGGAGGGGTTTTTGGGGCTTCCAAATGTTTCTGTAACTACCCGCAAACGTCTCTCTCATCGTAGAGTCGTGGGGATTTTGCATATTAATGTCTTTGGATGGGTTCTTGATCGCTCGGTACAATAGCCCTTATTCGCACCTGGGAGACCGATTCCAGTATTTATGTGTAAAATGCAAACCCATTATGTCTTGTGATTTATCTCAAATGTGCTGAGTCTTGTCCGATCTCGCACAAATGTTTATTGGAACGCCATCTTGTCTGCTTATCGAAAAGTCTAGAATGTTCTGCCACGAGGCATGGCGGCCATTTTACAGGCTGCTTGTGTCCACTTTGAAAACCTGACAGCATTCTGCTGAAATAAAGCTGTTTGAACGAAACTATGTGTTTTCTCCTCATTTATAAAATCGCGATTATATTGCGAATTCTACACAGGACAGGCAGACAAGGTGGTTAAGAAGGCTTACAGGATACTTGCCTTTATTAGCCGAGGCATAGAATATAAGAGCAGGGAGGTTATGCTTGAACTGTATAAAACACGAGTTAGGCCGCAGCTAGAATACTGCGTGCAGTTCTGGTCGCCACATTACAGGAAGGATGTGATTGCACTAGAGAGGGTGCAGAGGAGATTTACGAGGATGTTACCTAGGCTGGGGAATTTTAGCTATGACGCAAGAGTGGATAGGCTGGGGTTGTTTTCTTTGGAACTAGGCTGAGGGAAGACCTAATTGAGGTGTATAAAATTATGAGGGGCATAGATAGAGTGGATAGGAAGGACCTATTTCCCTTAGCAGTGGGGTCGATAACCAAGGGGCATAGATTTAAAGTAATTAGTAGGAGGTTTAGAGGGGATTTGAGGAGAAATGTTTTCACCCAGAGGGTGGTGGGGGTCTGGAACTCACTGCTTGAAAGGGTGGTAGAGGCAGAAACCCTCATCACATTTAAAAAGTACTTGGATATGCACATGAGGTGCCGTAACCTACAAGGCTATGGACCAAGTGTTGGAAAGTGGGATTAGGGTGGATAGCTCTTTGTCGGCCAGCACGTACAAGATGGGCCGAATGGCCTCCTTCTGTGCTGTAAATTTCTATGATATGAGGGAAGAGAAAAGGAGTGATGCAATGGAAAGAAAGACAAAGAGAGATCTAAGCTGCTTTGACAGAGAGGAACCCAGCCTGAAGGATGGTCCTAATTTACAGAAATGGCCCTAACAAAGAGAGAGCACTATGTAGTATGATTCATTATAATGTCTTTTTAGAGACAGCAAAGCTAGGTGTGAATGTTGAACACATCTTTGTTCCTTCATTTTCATGAAAGGCATTAAAAGGCTACAAGGCACATATATTAAGCCAGTTTCCAGATAGATGTGTTTAATTTTGCCTACAAGATGGAGGAGGGAGAATATTTGTGGGTGTTCTCCTGGTCTTATGCTTTAACTTCGATGGAAGCACCACAGAAACCCTGGAAAAACGGTGTAAAGGCCATTTATAGCGTTTTACGGGTGGGTGTCCATGGCTCTTCCGCCAAAGTTACAGTGTACAAGTGGGAACCGACCCCCCCCCCCGCCCCCAACAGAAATTCATCCCAGCAGACCCAGTCGAGTGTGGTTAGGCTCTGGGGGATTGGAGCAGGGACGCGCTGATGTAATTGGACTGAGATTGGGACTGTCTTAAGAATAGGAAGAGTCAGTCTTCACCAGAACACTCTTGTCAACAGTCCAACTGGAACTGAGGGAACACCCAAAATGAATGTTGTTGTGCACTTTTATTGCAAGAAGTTTTTATAATCTTTCACCTCTATTTGCCCATGAACCATGAGTCTGGGAGATTTTACACATCTCAATCAGAAGATGAGAACATTTGATTAATCCTATTCTACAGCAAATTACATTTTCTTTTTATTTCCATGTTATAAACTATAAATATTGTTTATGATTAAGGACAAATTGAAATTCTTTTCATTTATTAAGCACATTGGTTATGTGGAACCTTATTTCTAGTGTCTGAAAGCTATAAAGGCAAATGTAAATGAAGAGAGTGTTAGTAAATTGTATTTTGACATTATTGGGCTACTAGAGAAATTTAGCACAATAATGATATTTTATCCTGATTGATAGCGTGTTAAAAGATTGAATCTGACTTGCAGAGAATTACAGTTCATTAGAATAAATTCAGTTTTCCTCTAAATAATATGTACAAAGAATTGGGAAATGCAATATTATTTTCCAGAAGACATTTTAAATTGAAAGTTATTATTTGTGGTTTCTCTTCTGAGTTTTTCACTGAATAGAAAAGACCAGCTCAAGAATTAAACACACATCATTAAACCTGATTAAAATTGACGAAGAAATATGTTGTATATTTCTTTTCAATCATTGCAGGTCGTACAGTTCTAGATTTATATGGAGAAAGCACAAATTTCCAAGTGGAATATTGGCTGACCAGTGTATGTGCACAAATATAAATCTCCCGAGTAATTATAAGAAATAGAAGCTCTGATTTTGCGATGCTAACAAAATAGTGGCTGTGCCCGCCCATGGGTTGGGCAGGCCTGTACTAGTAGTGAGGAGGGCTGGCCTCACCGGATTTTGAGAGGCTCGCCCCTTCTCAGCAGCGTGATTGGCTGGGGGGCAGGAAAGCCAGCGCATCATTAAAGGGGAGGGTTTTTTTTTGTGTTGGCTGTAGGAAAAGTTGGACAGAGGTTTGTGGAGCAAAAAAAACAATCTGGAAACGAGAAATATTGGAAAAGCTCCCCTGTTTACTGAAGATGATTTGGAGGTCATGCTGGAGGAAGTGGCTGTTTTTGGAGCACAAGATCGCTCCCCTGCCAAACAAAAAGATAGCGGAGAGACTGACTGGAGTCTCGCAGCTTTATAGGACTTAAAATCAGGAGGAGTGCCAAAGTAAGTGTACTCACCTTTGCATTCATTGGGGTAGAAGTTGATCATCGCTGTGCTCATTTTGTGGACAGCAAATGGGGCCACAAATGACCAATTTTGCAGGGCTATGCCCTGTGCCCCAAGGACACCACCAAAACCATAACTTAAAAAAAATACTTACCTGAATGTGGAGCTGGGAGATGTAGGAGTGCTCCTCCCAGCTCCACATTTAAACCACAGGCCGCTCTCCCCGCTCCCCCCCACCCCCTATCCTGATTGTTGCTTCCCTCACTCTCCTCATTGCTCCCTCCTTTTCCCGATTGCTGCCTTTTCCCTCTCTCATGGTCACCTCCTCCCTCTTGATCTCTTACCCCACCTCCTGTCATCCCCCTTACCCTCTTCCCCCTCCCCCCCTTCCCCCCTCCCCCCCTTCCAAGACCTACCTGAAGCACTTACATGTAGCACTTGCTTAAGAAGTGGGAAAAGTACACCTTTATGGTTACCAAAGGAAACACAGTCTTAGACATTAGAGGACCTCCTTATATAAACATTATGCAACAAATCCCAAATACTTTATGACATGAATCTTGTCATTCATGTGGAAATGACTTATGAAATAATACTGGGCGGCCTGCTGGTGGCGCTGTCCAGGGAGAGTATAAATACTCGGGCATGGGCCCAGCTTGCTCAGGACATTCTTTAACAGGAACTAGTGAAGGACACAACTAGATCTCCATGTTGAAAAACAGTTGATCAAAGCCTTGTTTAATACTCAGACCAAGTGCCTGGTAGTTTTCTTACGTCACTTTATTTTTCCTTTTGTGCAGTTTGTGTTATGAAAAACCATGTTAAGGTACCAACTGTTGGCAGAATGGTGTAAGATGGCAGTCAAAGTACGATGGATGGAAATGTACAACATGTTGTTTCTGGAAAGCTTGTATAAGGGCTTGATTTGGGAATTACTGGAGGCAGTTATTAGTGAGTGTCTACCACAGCAATCATTCTGACTACTCCTACACTTCCTCCATTTCCTCTTCCTCATCCTCTGCTGCTGCTGCATCATGGACCTCCTCTTTGACTTCTTGCATACGTACTTTTTTTTAATATTGAATAGTTATGCAACAGATGGGGATTATTCGGCTGGGAAATAGAGTAGCATCTCAAATGAGCAGACCAAACAGTGAACATTTTGCTTTATCATTCAAAGCTGTGCTCTGCAGCGATTCTGGTTGAGGCCTGTGCCTCATCATATTTACATTCCGCTGCGGTTCGGAGGTATCTCAGCGGGATCATCAGCCATGGCGGCAAAGGACAGTCCCAGTCTTCCAGCAGCTATCTATTCAGTCCATCGAAGCCTTCAAATAATGTAGGCACTGTGGACTCTTGCATAATGACTACATCATGTGTGCTTCCTGGATGAGATATATATTTACATTATGATGTTTTGTGATCAGATACCACTTGGATAACTGTTTAATGGAAGCCATTTCTGTTCATGTATCCAGTGCAGTTCATGTGAGGATTTCTGATGCCCATATACCTTCCATGTGGGCTATTCATAATCCGATGAAAATCCTGTGCCCTGTCCAGCTGCTGCTTCCATTCCACAGGGAAATTGATGAAGATTTTACCCTTTGCAAGCATAGTTCTGGTAGAATGAAAGCTTAATGCTGTGTTCACCTTCAGAGGTATAAGAAGAGCTGTCCCTGTGGTCGATATTATCTGCAGGTCATCCTGGAGTAGATGGCATAACCCAGTGACAGCCTCTGTAGTGAAGTGGAGGTCTCCTGTGACATGCCCAGATAAGGAGTGTTAGGGTTTATAAATGCAGGTCCTGGGCTACTGATGGGCGTGGACATAATGGGGGGTGGGATTCTCTTCTTCAGAGTGGATATCTGCCTCAGGAACCCACTCATTTCCTGGGTTGGGGCTCATTCCATATGTGCCGTGGGCTTCCAGCGGATTACCGCCATCAAGAAACAGCTCGCCAGTGCGAATGAGGAGATAAAATCTTAAATACGATGAAGAAAAACATTTGTTTTTCTATTAATTACCAAGGTCATTTGCCTTTGATGAATGCTCTCATCTTGCAGTTTTTAAAGTTGGATATTTTTATTTCTAATAGCTATATAAAAAAAATTGTCAGAGAAACAGTTTTAAATTAATCTATTTTTATATCTCTGATGTCTGAGAGGTGAAATATAATTATAAATGTTTTGGATCTAGGGTGGATTTTCCTGCACCTTTCCCCAGGGATAACTCATTTCCCTGGGCGCAAAGGTCAGAAAAAAGGACAGAGAGCCATTTCTCTGCCCCCTTTTACATTGCACTGGAATCTCTGGGGCTTCTGGATGGGAGGGGTCAGCAGAGTTTAGCATGTGCCAGTAGTAGGCACAGGTCCATCAAAGCCTGGCAAATGAAATGGGGAGGGGGGACATTTCCAACATCCTACCTCATTTTCTGGCTGGATCGCTGGCTGAGCACCTCGAGGGCAGGAGCACCCAGAGAAACATTGCACTGTGGACTGCCCTCAAATCTCCACTGACAGGAAAGTCTGCGGAGATCTCACTGGTAGATTGAAGGCTAGAGGTAAGAATTTTTTTTTAAACTTTAAACTCTCCCTTTCCCCTCCCCCACCAAGTTAGTAGCCCAGGATAGGATATCCCAATGTTCTTGAGCCTGGACAGGAGTAGCACGGGGGAGGGAGATGCGAATCTACCCTGATATGCATACAATATAACATAATAGAGTCATAGAGTCGTTAACGGCACAGAAGGAGGCCATTCGGCCCATTGAGTCTGTGCCGGCTCTCTGTAGAGCAATCCAGTCAGTCCCATTCCCCCGCTCTATCCCCGTAGCCCTGCAAGTTTATATATTAAAGGATAAATTTTGCAAAGCTCCCAGCAAAGCTTAATTTTGGGGTCATATAAGTGGAAAGTTGAATTGCTGGTTGCAGTTTGACCATGCTGCTGTTGTTGTGGCGCTTATAGGAAGCATTGTTTCAAGCAAAGACATCCCATAGTTTTGTTTTCAAACCGTAGTTGGCCTTATTTATGGGAAAGAGTTTAATATATTTGCAACAAGTTTAATATACATCAATCATGGTTTAGCAAGTTTTTGTAAACATAATTTTGTCTTAACATGTGCTGATGAGTAAGACTATCCTAATTGCACAGTTGCCATATAAAACTTTATGGGGGAAAAATTCAGTTTGTTGCGCCTCCCGTTAGCGCCTTAAGAGGGCGCTAATGGGGCGCAAAGCATCTAGCGCCCGGGCGCGGCGAAGTTTGCGCCGCTCGCGAAATTAACTAGACATTTTGCGGCGGCGCTAAACACTACCTCCACGATCTCCTGCGCCGACAGATCGTGACGTCAGTCGAGTGCGCAACGCCCCGGTATCGCCCCGGAGCGGATATTGAGTGGCGCCCCCTGCCTTACCACCTGACGCTAGCAACGACAGGTTGAGGGGAGCGTTCTGCAGTCATGAAGGGAAAGGGGGAGCGCTATTTAAAGGTGACCGCTTCCTGCCTTTTATTGTTGGTGCCATTTTTGAACTACGCATTCTGACAGAGAGAGGGAGAGACTTCTGGAGAGATTCAACGCTGTGTGAAGGAGTTTTGGGTACTGAGCAGCACTTTGCAGGTTCATTTTGATTTGCCATTCCTTGTATCGATTTAGAAGAGATTGTGGGGGCTGCACTCTGAGCTCTTTGCCTGGTACTCTCCATTGTTCTTTTCAGCAGATTTGATGTGCAGGTCTCTCCAGGCAGAGATTCAAGGCTGCAATGAGCAGGATGTGGATGGAAAGCAAGATTAACCATCCCCTTTAAGAACTGGCCCGTGCCATTGCGTGTGTGTTCCATTGCTGACTGACATTACATGAGCTTCGCCAGCGCTCTGAGGTAGCGCCTCGCTCCTCGGCCTTTGCGCCTTAAGACAGGTGTGAAGCGCCTGATTTAGCGCTCCAATCACCTCCAGGGGCGATAAAAGTCAAGTTTGCAGTCGGTGGCGATAATTAGCGCCAGGCGCTAATCTTTGCGCCCGGCCGATAATTGCGCCCCAAATGGGGCGATACTGAATTTCTCCCCCTATCACTCTAACCGCCACTGTAATCACAGATGTAATGATCATAAATAAAGCATTGACAAGCCTATTGCAAGATTACAGATTGGAATTTTCTTTTCTTGCAGTAAATAATGGAATAGATTCCCATCAAAACAAAAAAAAAAGTTATATTGATTAATTCCTCCATCAAAGCTGGACCCGTATCTGAATATGAAAAGGATTCAAAGTTATAGGGATACATATATAGTCATTGTTGATCTACTAGTCGATGGGAACACTATGATCCTGCCATGGGAATGTCATTTGTCAAAAGCAGTTGGTCAGAGTTGAACAATACAGATTGGAAAACTAGATTACTATCCCAGGGTTTGTGCTCAATTAACTTCGGCAGCCATGAAGAAATTTCAGAATTTGCTCTGCTTGAAGATTTACTTATCGTTATTCATGTCCTTCAGGAGAATAAATAAGTCACAGAGTTCCTGAAATTGCAAATAGAATATGTCCCATTGAAAGAACATAAGAACATAAGAAATAGGAGCAGGAGTCGGCCATTTGGCCCTTCGAGCCTGCTCCGCCATTCAATAAGATCATGGCTGATGTTCTACCTCATCTTCACTTTCCTGAACTATTCCTATATCCCTTGATTCCCTTAATATTCAAAAATCTATCGATCTCTGTCTTGAATATACTCATCGTGTGGAGATGCCGGCGTTGGACTGGGGTGGACAAAAATGAGAAGTCGCACAACACCAGGTTATAGTCCAACAGATTTATTTAATTTTACAAGCTTTCGAAGCAGTTCGCTCCTTACCTGATGAAGGAGCGAACTGCTTCGAAAGCTTGTAAAATTAAATAAATCTGTTGGACTATAACCTGGTGTTGTGCGACTTCTCATTTTTGAATATACTCAATCACTGAGCCTCCACAGCCCTCTGGGGTAGAGAATTCCAAAGATTCACCACCCTCTAAGTGAAGAAATTTCTCCTCATCTCAGTCCTAAATGGCCGACCCCTTATTCTGAGACTGTGGCCCCTTGTTCTAGACTCCCCAGCCAGGGGAAACATCCTCCCTGCATCTACCCTGTCAAACCCTGTAAGAATTTTGTATGTTTCAATGAGATCACCTCTCATTCTTCTAAACTCTAGAGAATATAGGCCTAGTCTACTCAATCTGTACTCATAGGACAATCCCCCCATCCCAGGAACCAGTCTGGTGAACCTTCGTTGTACTCCCTCTATGGCAAGTATATCCTTCCTTAGGTAAGGAGACCAAAACTGTACACAATACTCCAGGTGTGGTCTCACCAGGGCCCCATATAATTGCAGTAAGACGTCTTTACTCTTATACTCAAATCCTCTTGTAATAAAGGCCAACATACCATTTGCTTTCCTAATTGCTTGCTCTACCTGCATGTTAACTTTCAGCGATTCGTGTACAAGGACACCCAGGTCCCTCTGAACACCAACATTTCCCAATCTCTCACCATTTAAAAAATACTCTGCTTTTCTATTTTTCCTACCAAAGTGGATAACTTCACATTTCTCCACATTATATTCATTTGCCATGTTCTTGCCCACTCACTTAGATTGTCTATATCCCCTTGAAGCCTCTTTGCATCCTCCTCACAACTTACATTCCCACCCAGCTTTGTATCATCAGCAAACTTGGATATATTACATTTGGTCCCCTCATCCAAATCATTGATATAGATTATGAATAGCTGAGGCCTAAGGTCTGATCCTTGCGGTACCCGACTAGTTACAGCCTGCCAACCCGAAAATGACCCGTTTATTCCTACTCTCTGTTTTCTCTCCATTAACCAATCCTCAATCCATGCTAGTATATTACCCCCCAATCCCATGAGCCCTAATTTTGTTTAATAACCTAAAGCATCAGGCTTGATGGAAAGAATGCCTTTTCTTATTGCGTACTTTTTTGCCTGGAATGATTACATTGCTTATTTGACCCAAATGCTGCATAGAGTGGGTACACACTTCTACTAGGAAGCATAGCTTTGCATTCAATAAATTATATACCTAAATGACTCTTTTGCATGCCTCCAATGCAAAGCTATTGACACGCATGTACCACTCTACTTTTCTTTTGTAAAACAAGTGAATCTTCCACAATTTATCACATGACAGGTACCCAACATGAATCTACCTCACTTGTATCTAAAATCATGTTATAAGCTCACTGGAGAATATAACACCAGCCTTGTTAAACTATAAGTTGTAGTTTAATTGTCAGTGGAATTCCTAATGGAAATTTCTGATCATAACCCCAACATAAAATAATAAGGAACATTTCTTATTGAATGACCAATGTGGAACACAATAGAAATTTCCAATAGCCTTGGGTAACCAAACAGAAAACCTCATTTGTGTATCAAATCCATTGGTTTTTCCCTCGACACATCAAACTCCCAATGGTATTATAATTGGAATGAAGTTAGAACATTTTGGTAAAGGGGGATGCTTGGATGGGAGACAGAACTCATCAACCAGGTCTGCAAATAGTTTTAAAACCTCAACAACTTGTATTTATATAACGCCTTTAACGTAGAAACGTGTCTCAAAGTGCTTTACTGAGGAAAAAAATCCAAAAAATGGATGCCGAGCCTAAGGTGGAGATATTAGGAAGGTGACCAAAAGCTTAGTCAAAGAGGTGGGTTTTAAGGAGGATTTTAAAGGAGGAAGGGAAGGTAGAGAGGTAGAGGGGTTTAGACCGATGGAATTCTAGACCGTGGGACCTCGGTGCATGAAGGCACGACTGCAAATGGTGTGGTGAAAGGAAGGGGGATATGCACAATAATCATAGAAAATGAGGGGGAAAAATTGTTACCTTATCGCCTCCCGTTAGCGCCAGTGCATTATCACTGGGGTGAGGTGAATCTAGCGCCGCATGCCAAATCCCCCCCCCACAGCGCCGCCGCTAACAGTTATCACCGGGAACCTCAACACCAGGTGCATCATGATGTCAGTGAGTGTGCAACGCTCACTGACTGCCCGATCTGTGAAATTGATTGTCGCCACCTACCTTAGCGCCTGAAGTAAACAGCGACAGGGAGAGCTGGTGTGAAGCATCAGGAAGCCGGCTCCAGTGACATTAGACATAGACATAGAATCAAACATAGAATCTAGGAGCAGGAGTAGGCCATTCGGCCCGTCGAGCCTGCTCCACCATTCAATACGATCATGGCTGATCATCCAAATCCAGTACCCTGTCCCTGCTTTAATCCCCACAGTACACATATCCCACCCAACCCCCGTAACCCCACGTATTTAATTCCCCCTAACATATCCCATCCTATCCCCATAACTCCACATATTTAATCCCCCCCTAACACTAAGGGTCAATTTATCATAGCCAAATCAACCTAACCCGCACATTTTTGGACTGTGGGAGGAAACCGGAGCACCCGGAGGAAACCCACGCAGACACGGGGAGAATGTGCAAACTCCACACAGACAGTCACCCGAGGTCAGATTCGAACCCGGGTCCCTGGCGCTGTGAGGCACCAGTGCTAACCACTATGCCACCGTGTTGCCCACTTTAAAGGGATTATCAGTAATGAGTCGCACCTGTCAGGTTAGTAGAGTTACAGTGGTTTCTTGTCAGTTTCACATATTCCAACTGTTTCATTCAGTAATTTCAAGGTTATTTTATGTCAGGAGTGCTGTGGCAACTAAAAAGTAGTTACGTTTATTCTTAAAAAAAATCAAACATTAATGGGGGGCTGGCAGTCAACCTCGCCCTCCAGGATTTACTGTGGAGGGAGCACGGACAGCGAGAAAGACTGGAACATGTGGCCAGAGGGAGGAGGAGGAGGGCCATCAGGGCTCTCAACAGGAGGCCTTACCCTCCGAGCGTATTCCGAGAGCACTTCTCCTATCTCTAATTAAGTGAGGAGCAGTGTATAAGAAGGCTCCGCTTCACCAAAGAGGTGGTCACAGAACTCTGCCACCTCCTGTAACCAAACCTTGAGTCTCAGATCAGGGTAACCACGGCTCTCTCAGTGGCAGTCAAGGTCACCGTCATCCTCAAAATCTTCTCCAGCCAATCCTTCCAGTCTGCAATAGGAGACATCGCTAACATCGCGCAGTTCGCCGTCCATCGCTGCATCGAGGAGGTCACTGAGGCTCTCTACAGTAGGAGAAGGGACTACATTTTCCTTCCCCATCACCAAAGAGAAGCAGGACGAGCGTGCATGTGCCTTTGCCAGGATAGCAGGATACCCATGGTGCAGGGCACCATTGACTGCACCCACCTGTCTTTACGGGCACCGCATAACAATCCTGAGATCTTCCATAACCGCAAAGGCTACCACTCACTTAATGTGCAGTTGGTGTGTGACCACAGACAGCGAATCCTCACTCTCAATGCCTGCTATCCTGGCAACAGCCACAATGCCTTCATCCTGCGCCAGACCGGTGTGCCAGCACTCTTCCAGCCACCACGTCATGCTCGCGGCTGGCTGCTCGGAGACTAGGGCTATCCGCTCTCCACCTGGCTCATTACTCCCCTCCGCAACCCCAACACTCCTGCCCAGCACTCATATAATGAGAGCCATGCTGCCACCAGGAACATCATCGAGTAGACCATCAGCCTGCTGAAGCAATGGTTCCGCTGCCTTGACCACTCGGGAAGAGCCGTCCAGTACTTGGCTGAGCGGGTGTCCCATTTTGTGGTGGTCTGCTGCATGCTCCACAACTTGGCCATCATGAGGGCGCAGCCCTTGCCACCAGGGATTGTGGGACCACCTCAGGAGGAGGAAGAGGAGGAGAAGTAGGAGGAGGATGAGGAGGAGGAACAGGAGCGAGGGAGGAGGCAGCCACTCAATCGGCCTTCTGGAAGGGCAGTCCGTGATCGCCTCATCAGACTGCGGTTCAAATGAAATAAACCCCAGATCCCCATTGCTCACCACATCCCCATCATTCCATTCCTGACGCAGTCCATATCACAGCGCAAAGCTGAAATGAGACACATCACAAAAGAATCGAAACTGAATTAATAAATTTATCAAAAATCAGTGAACACGTATTTACAACAAAAATATTAACTATTCACCCTTGTGCAATCCCTTAGTGCCTCTTGTTACTGTGCCTTTGCCTACTCCAGAGCTCCTACGAAGTGTTGGCCGAGTGGCTGCAGCAGGGCGGGTGGAAGGCTGCTGAGTGTCCGTGCGGGAGCCTTCAGATGGCCTTGCAGGACGCCCTCAGCCAGCTCTGGGTTTGGAAGGCCCGGCTGTAGACTGCACCACCTCAGCTTGGGCGGCAGCAGTCTGGGCTGGCTGGATGACAGGCAGCGACAAGGGCAATGGCGGAGTGGCAGTGGTGGGAGCAAGAATGCTGTCTTCCTGAGAGAGGACAGCAGGTTCCTGCTACACTGACCCACTGCCTCTCCCCCAGGGCAGCACCTCAGCATCCCTAGCAATCTGTTGGAGCACATATTGCTGGTCTGCTGCGACACTGTAAAAGCCCCGATCGACGGTGGTAGACCCAGCCATGATGGCAGCAGTCAGAGCTTTCGTGGCATCAAGCTGAGACTGCATGAGAGCAGTCTGAGATTGGATGCCACCAAGCATAGACTGCATTACAGCACTAAGACGTTGCGTCGCTTCCGCCTGTGCTGCAATGGAAGCTGCCAGATCACCTATCACATGCGGCATCAGGTCTGGGTCGCCACGGTCTCTCTGCGAGTCTACCATCCTTTGCAGATTGGAAATGATGGGCTCCATGGAGTACGCAGAGCCTTGTGCAAAGGCTCTCGGGCACCCTTGCTATTGCACCTATCATTTCGGTGTGCATGCCCATCACCCTTCTTCTAAACACCTCCCCGTCGAGGTCATCATCTGAGTCCTGTGCAGCAGAATACGCATGCACAAACTCGCCCTCGGGGAGCTGGTCCCCGAGCTACCCTTTCCCCCTGGCCTTGCTGCAGCCCATTCGTCCCAGGTGCCTCACCTGTGCAGATCCCACTACGATGCTAGCCTCTAAAGAACGTGCAGTGCCAGTATCTGAGCTGGTGCCTGCGGGTGAGAGATGCAGTGACGCGGTGTGTTCTTCCTCCTCCTCTTCTCCCGCCTCGCTCTCTACGGTGCCCTCAGGGACAGGCTGCTCAGGTGTTTGCTCATTATCTGAAGGCATAAAGGCACAAGAGTTGGGTTAAGGTGAGGGGAGGGGGGCAGGAAGGGAGAAATGCAGCATACAGCATGATTAGCTGGAAAGTGTGAAATGCTTGTTGGATGAGGGGGGATTTGGGATGTGAGGAGAAGGAGTAGGGATGAACATACCGTTGTTGTCCCCAAGGAGGTCAATGTCGCCAGTGGCCATGGCACCCACCACCTGGTGCCCAATAATCTGCAACACCCCATTCTCCAGCGCAGACAGCGGTTGGGCATCGGCTTATCCCCCGCCTCTATGCTTCTGCTTCCTCCTGTTGTGAGCCACCTTGGCCTGCAAGAGAAAGGAGAGTGGGTGAGTGTGGAGCAATGTGTTTGGGTGATGTGCCTGCCATTGTTGAATAGCTGTCATTGTGTGCAAGGTGTGAGATGTGGGTGTGAGTGTTGGTAGGTAGAGATTGCTGGTGGTTGAGTGCTGAGGGTGTAGTGCTTTGGGCAGTGTGTGCAGACTGAGGTTCAGACGGTGGTATGTAGCATTTGTTGAAGCATTCACTCACACTGACCACCCGAGGTTGTTAAATTTCTTCCTGCACTGTGTGTGGGTCCTGATGACCACAGTGCTGCCCAATACCTGGTGCGTTATCTCCCTCCGCATGGTGTGGAAGACTTGCGGTGAGGGTCTCCTGCCACTTGCTGGGTAGAGCACCGCCCTCCATCTCTCTTCAGCGAACACCAATGCCTCCAATGCTTGATTACAGAATCTGCAGTCTCTCTCCCTGCGTTGTGGATCTACCATCAGTACAGGTGCTTCAGTCCTCTGGCTCCCTCTCCCTGCCCAGCTGCTACTTGCTGAGGCAGCTGCACACCCAGCAATGCCGAGAATGAGGTTCTGCAGCATCAATGAACCTCCCCTTTAAGTACTGAAAAAAGCCTGTGGCAATCATGACTTGCGATTAGACTGCCCCTAATATTGGTCCACCCTTTGAGTGTAACGCCAATGAGCTTGGGCTTTAAGACTTGATTTAGGACTGCAATCATTTTTTTGAGCAGTGAGCACGAATTTTGCGTGCAGTCTAAAGCATGAGCGCCTGGCGCTAATTCTCCAACTTTTCTAATGACACTGCCCATTCCTGGGCTATAATTAATTTCTAGCCCCAAGAGTTGGTGGGAAGGAGTTGTAGTGCTGGAGGAGGTTGGTGCAGTAGGGAGGGGTGAGGTCATGGAGGAATTTAAAGACAAGGATGAGAATTTTAAATTTGAGGTCTTGGCTGACTGGGAGGCAGCGTAGTTCAGCATGGACAGAAGTGATAAGCAAGCAGGATTTGATGTGGAACAGGATACTGAGGTGGCAAAGGCATGGATGAGGGTTTCAGTGGCAGATGGGCTGAGGTGGGGCAGAAGCAGGTGATGTTATGCAGGCAGGCAGTGTTTATCATGTGGGGGTTATAGGGTCAGAAGCTCAGCTCTGGTTCAAATTGGCCAGCGAGGTTGTGACCAGTCTAACTTAGCTTGCGAGTGTGACCAGGGAGGGGGGATGGAATCATTGAGTATGTGCAAAGCATTCCTTACAAAAGCAGTCTCTGAGATATTTTTTTCCCATTGAGCATATTGGGCTGGATTTTCATTGACCCGTGGAGGCGGGTTTGGAGGTGTGTGGGGGGTTAAAATTGCGAAAACTGGCGGGCGGGCACAAGTCCGCCTCCATCCTGCCTCCACGCAATTTTCATTAAATCGTGTCTGCTGGTCCCGACTCTCTCTCTCTCTCTCTCTCTCCTCTGCTGCTGCTGCTCATTTTGCATCCAGGTCCTCTCACAGCAAAGGCCAGGCAGTCTCTGAAGACCTTCAATGCAGCAGTAATGATGACATCATCAGCGGCGACTTTCAGACTGAAAACACTAATTGGTTCATGGGTTCCCACATGCTGGAACTCAATTGCCCAATGAGGTGAAAATTGCATCAATCTCCCACATCCAATTGCAGTCGGATGGATGACACGACCCCAACCCGCCCCAGTATCAAAATCCAGCCCATTAGCTTTATTGGAATTATCTTACCCATAGAAGTCATGAAAATTTGCTACCACATTGGCAATCCTAAACTGAACAATGCGAATCACCGACACATTCCCTAACCAAAGACATCTCCAGTTCCAGTGTCATCATTCTCAGAAAACACTTAGCTTTATCTAAATGGGTGTTGATAATTACCAAAGAATTTAGAAGACCATAAAAACTTGTTAGATTTGCTTTGGCCATGTCTCGGCCATTAATTAGCAGGTGTCGCTCATCTGATTTTAGTCATGTCAGGATGGAAAGGGTTAACCAGATAAAATGAGGGAGATAGACAAATCTTATTACTTATTATGATGGCTATTACGATATTAACAAGATGTTTTCAATCCTTAGCCACCCTACTGGTCTTAACCGGCAATGGATTTCCATTTGATCTAATGCAAATTCCCCAAATGACTAATTGGGAATGGCAAAATAGTTAAACGAGGCATTTAATACATTTTTAACAGGAAAATTCATTCTATAAAAGATAATGCAGTATCTCCATAAAAATATTGGTGGATAAGATCAACAAAGGGCACAACATTAAAACTGGACAGTCCGGTTGACAGGCTTTGGCTCCCTGTCGGGCGGGGAGCACTCCAGAGGAGGGAGCAGGAGCAGGTAAGGAACCTGTTGCTGCATTAGTGGAAGAGTGGGGTGGCGGGGGGTTTCCCATCCCTGATCCCGGCAGGGGGGTGGGGGGGGTGGTTTCCGATCCCAGGGAGGTCCGATCCCCAAACCTGCGGGGGGGGGGGGGGGGGGTGTCCAATCTCGGATTGGGTGGGGTGGGGTGGGGTCCGATCTTCGATCCTGGGGGGGCGGGGGGCAGACGGCGGGGAGTCCGATCCCCGATCTCAGAGGGGGTCCAATCCTTGATCCGGAGAGGGTCTTTGGATGTGGGTATCTGATAGCGGGGAGCGGGTCCGATGGCAGGGAAGAAGGTAAGCTTGGGAAGCTGGGAGGAAGCACTCCTGCTCCTCCTGGCCCACAAGAAGTGCTGTAAAGGTATTTACCTTTTCTCCGAAGCTGTCCTCGTTTCCCTTGAGCTGCCGGGTTTCCCGAAGCCTGGGAAACCCGACCGGCCAGAGTTAAATCTGTAATACAGGTTAACTGTGAGGCTCCCAGTCTCATTATAATATTTAAATGGCCAGCCCGCCTCCTGAGAGCGGGTTGGTTGCCCGCCCCCGTCCCACCTTCGCTAAACCCGGAAGTGGGTGGGTTGAGGTCGGGTTTGTGATGTTTTAAATTTTTACATCTCACCTGACCCATGCCACCCATTTTTGTTGGTTAAAATGACCTTGACGGTGATTCTAGAGTTCCCTATACTTTTTGTAAGTGTACAATTGATTTTTTACAATTTCTTATACAGTTTAAACTGAGAAATATTTATAAATATACAGTTTTATGACTGCTTAGTGTATGATATTTATACTGGCCATATTCTAGCTCACTGACCAGAATGATGAGAATAACTGTATATGTAAAATAAAATTATCTTTATTATTATATATTTGAGTCAATCAACATGTTTCCTTAGAGATTGATGGTAATTAACTGGAGCAGATTGAACCAATATCAAAACAGAAACATTAAACAAGGACCTCATATCATTATATGTATATGTGTGCTTATTTTGAAACAGATAATGAAGATATCTCTCTGATATAAGATTTTCATTAGCCAAATGGAGCTGTAGATTTTCTATGCAGGAAACTAAGTCCAAGATATAAACATTGATTCATGCCACTTAGCTTTTTAGTAATTTTTAGAATCAAGTGTTGGATATAAAACTGCAGTGATATATAATTTTTTAAATATTAAATTACTAAATGGCAGAGAAGTGCAAACACCATAATTTAAACACGTATCTTTTCACTATATGTAAACACTTTAATTACCTAATTATATCTTATCATTTTCCTTATTGCTAATGGATACTTACGTTACATTTGGAACAGATGAGGCCTTGATAAGTATTACTCTACGTAATTATTCAAAAAATATTTCAGGACACAACACCAATGGAAATTGTAATCTGCCTTACATAAAACATTTATGTTTGATTAATGTCCCCAGAGTGAGAAAAATAATCAAGTATGAATAAATGAGAGAGAGAGTGGGAAAGAATAGAGAGGGCGAAAGAGGGACGTAAAGATAAGCAGATATTACATTTTATGTTTTCAAATTTAAATTCAAATTATTTTGTAGTTCAGGAATAATAATATTATAGCAAAAAATCTCTTCCTGATTTATTACTGTAATGTCAGTGTTTCTTGCAAACTTGTGATGTGCGGGCTGTAATTCTAATGCTGGCTGGACATGGGAGAATCATTTCCATGAACCTACTAGGAATCCAAAAGTTAAAGGCAGCCATGTTATTTATCTCTAATATGCATTAAAAAATTAATAACCATTTAAATTATAGTGCTTGCACTGACATTTTGACATACTATATGAAGAGAAATTGAGGATTTCTCATAGGTGACAGTGACTTACTGGTGTCCCTTCAAGAACGTGAAAGAAACATAACTCACAAATGCCACAAGTAATGTGAGTTATTCGAGCCTTCCACATAACTGAAGAAATACCTGGAAATTACTGACTTCAGTCCCATTTACATGATATTTAAATCATCAATGTCTAGAGTTATTTTACCAGAATAATCTCAGGATGTCGCTAGCAAAATTTAGCAATGAAATAGAAAATTATCAATATTGCCTCAATAAAAATGATAGAGGTAAAGGCCTGCCATAAGCAGCTGCTAATTTTCTCCCCAATATTGTTTTACAACATGAGTCCCGGTAATAATTGAGATAATATATGAAGCAGGATGGAGGTTCCAACACATTCTACTGTGTCATCACCATTATTCACAGCATGTTTATAACTTTTTTTCTACTTCAAGAATTCCACCATCATAAACTGTCAGTGCAGAAATGTCGAGTTTTTATTGAATTATTGCCTTTGGAAAAAAATTACTACGCTTTTATGAGGTGATTAGTTAGCTGTGAGAATATATTCTGTTTGTTCAATGGGAGTGGATGGTTGTGGAATTTTAGTACAGACATTAATTCTGGGATAATGTGAATGGCTACCAACTGCTAAATGCTCATTTGCATGTGAATATTGTCATTTTTATTTTTCATGTGGATAAATTGTCTCTGTGCAGTGAAAATAACATGTCCTCGTAAAATAAATAGTTGTTTCTCCCTGTGAATAAAATTCATGGTTGACAGTTAGAATCTCAGCAGTAGCTGATGTTAAGACATGAGTGCCAATCAGTTTGATGGGTTTTGTCAGTTCTGGATGGCAGCAATTAGATGAGGCATCACCAAGCGCAAAAATTAAAGATCTCAAATGTTAATGTGCTTTCTGTGAACAATATGCTGATAGGAAAAACTGATTAGGATTCCGTGGATGATTTAAACTGTGTTCGACACTAAAAAATTACACGCTGCGTGAGTTATATGAAAACCGTTTTCATACCTGGGGAGGCTTTTCTGGTTTTTTATTTTTTTTAGACACATGGATAGGATATAAAAAAAAGTTTGTCATCTGACAGGTGATCCTTCTCTCACTTCTAGTCTCTAATCCCTTTCTCTATTGCAAACCTTTGTGTCTCTCTGGAAGTAATGTTATAAGTCTGTGCTTCCAGTGGGGACCTCACCCACCAAGAGCGCAGACTTGTAAAGTTACCCACTTACCAATACTACTATAGTTAGTTCTCTGAACTTTCCTTTCTCGTTCCTTCTAAATTCCCATAATACTGTTCTCTATACACCTTTTCCTCCCTAACTTCCCGGTTAAGCAGCGCCTCGATTTCAAAATTCTCATCCTTGTTTTCAAATCTCTCTGTGGCCTCGCCCCTGCCTATCTCTGTAATCTCCTTCAGCCCCACAACCCCCCCGAGGTATCTGCGCTCCTCTTATTCTGCCCTCTTGAGCATCCCTGATTATAATCGCTCAACCATTGGTGGCCGTGCCTTCTGTTGCCTAGGCCCTAAGCTCTGGAATTCCCTGCCTAAACCTCTCCGCCTCGCTACCTCTCTTTCCTCCTTTAAGACACTCCTTAAAACCTACCTCTTTGACCAAGCTTTTGGTCACCTGCCCTAATTTATCAGAGGTAACGTTTCAGGTCGATGACCTTTTGTCAGAACTGGAAAAAAGCAGGAAATGGAACAGATTTTTAAGCAAGTGTAGGGGCTGGGAAAGGGGGAGGGGATGAAAGAACAAAAGGGAAGGTCTGTGATAGGATAAAAGGCAGGAGAGGTTAAGAGACATTAAGAGATATTCAAGGCAAAAGGAGATGGTAATGGGACAGGTTAAGAAACAAAGGATGTCCTATATATATTTTTTATCCACACCTTTTGTTTGTGTCTTTTCTTCTCTCCCACATGGCAGCTGTCTTTCATTCTGCCAGCGCAATTCACACTTCATCTAGAGCCATTCTTTGTTTCTTAACCTGTCCCATTACCATCTCCTTTTGCCTTGAATATCTCTTAATGTCTCTTAACCTCTCCTGCCTTCTATCCTATCACAGACCTTCCCTTTTGTTCTTTCATCCCCTCCCCCCTTTCCCAGCCCCTACACTTGCTTAAAAATCTGTTCCATTTCCTGCTTTTTTCCAGTTCTGACGAAGGGTCATCGACCTGAAACGCTAACTCTTGTTTCTCTCTTCACAGATGCTGCCTGACCTGCTGAGTATCTCCAGCATTTTCTGTTTTTATTTCAGATTTCCAGCATCTGCAGTATTTTCTTTTTGCCCTAATTTATCCCTATGTGGCTCGGTGTCAAATTTTTTGTCTTATAATACTCCTGTGCAGCACCTTGGAATGTTTTACTACGTTAAAGGTGCTATATAAATACAAGTTGTGATTGTTGTTGTACATCCCCACTGTGTTGAAATGAAGACTCACCGTACAGTCTCCCGCTCTCTTTCTCAGTACCTCAAACTATAGAGCTCCTTACCTACCTTAGCCTTTCCATCCTTATGTAATGTTCACAATTTTAAAGCTCAAGCATGGTATCACCTCATCACAATATCCTGATTTACCTCATCTTCTCATTCACTCTTTCCACCCTCTTGGTATCCTGTACTATGGGTCTTGGTCTCTAACCTCAGTTTCTCAATAAAATGAATAAATGAATACTATTACAGAAGGCAGTCCAAAAAAAATGAAGAATTAAAACAGCAAATTCCAAATAAAATAGAATAGGGAGTCTCGCTTCATGTCAGCAGACCGATGAGACGTAACAAGGTTGTTTTGACAACTTGCAGCTCTGTCAGTTAAACTGACAACCAGAACTGAGGCTTTAACCAAAAACAGTGTCGCTTCTGAGCTGTATAGTCACCCACAAAAAACAAATTCACAGAGAGTGTGTTTTCTAATTAAACCAGCCAATTAGACAGAACTCATGGGAAGTCGTGATAAGCAATACAAGTGAGGTAACACACTCTATCATCCTGTGAACTGCTTTTAGTTAATAGCGAATTAGAGTGAAAATTAATATATTGGATATGTAAGATTGCCTCTGTTTGGTTCTGCTTTACTGAGGCTGAAACATTTTGCATACTAAAATACTAAACATACTAGTCGTTTAGAAATGCATTAATGCTTTTAATTCTGTTGGTACTTCTGTATGTTATATCTAATCTATGTGAATATATACTGACCATATTATTTTCTATTTGATTATCTGTGGATATCATTTGATGCATTTACAATGATTACATTACATGGATGCCATCATTCAACAATACGGAGTGACTGTCAATAACAACACAAAACTGAAAAATCCCTCCCTACGAACTCACAGCAGTGGAAGATTTCTTCTGTGTAACAAAATCAGAAAGTAATTTATTGTAAACCTGCTTTTTTATAAGCCAGATCTGCAACTTTGTTAAACATAGTGCACAGAGGAAATATTCCACTAGTACGTAAAACAAAATAGCAAGTGCTCTGAGGGAATTTAATGCTATAATTTATTTGCAGAGTTCAGAAAAAAACGGAATAAGGTTCATTCTTGTGTTTCATGGTAACATCTGAACCACACTATGCCTTTTAATAACTGCCAGGAATCACGGTGTATACAGACAATGCCAGAAAATAACTATGAAAATTAGGTTGGAAATGATTTGCAAGTTAATACATTTCTCATTGAATTCAGAATACAAAAAAATGTTTAAAAACTGTTCTTTCCAGGACCACTAACAACCTTCTTCTGTCTCTCATCTCTCGGTATCATTGTGACAGTATCAAGTACCTGCCATGTAAATGAATCGGTACCAACTTTCTTAGTAGAGTTGCTGTGGTAGTGAATCAGTCTCCTGTGGTTCTGAGTGTTGGTTTCATCTATTTTTTAAGCAGATTAGCAATTTGCTACTACAGAAATAATGCCATGATTTATTCTAGGCCAACCACAACCTCACATGCCCATTTTCTACATTTGTCTATGCTCGTATGTCCCACATGAGTTTTTGAAATACTTCTTCTCAGAACGACATTATTATTCCCTTTGTACCCTATTCTATCCATCATTGTTAACTCCACTAGTTCTGGTGCTCTTGAATTTCTGGAGAGTAATCTTGTTTTACCTGTGGCCATCGTTGTTTCTTTGAAGATGGTAAAGGTCGCACCCTTTTCTGTCTGAGTCCTGACTAAATCCATTTTCTGGTCAGATACTGGCACAACCATAACAACTTTGTCAAATGTAAGCATGAATATTTTCACCAGATTTTCATTGGCTTTTTCCTTCTGATCCACAGTCCTTGATGGTCTGTTTGTAATGTATATACATTTACCCCGTGTATATGAAATCTTCGCTCAGCCGTTTGATGATTTTACAAATATTGCAGCTGAGAACTTGGTCCATTTCAATACTAATGTTATGACCATACACAAACTGATTGAACCAAGCAAACATAATGCTTAGCAGATCCTTTTCAAGCTGTGTTTATCTTGCCTCTGTCGTCAATGAACGTGATGTATACACAAGGGCTTGACACTGATCCTGATACTTTTCCAGCAGCATGGCCCCTAATCCTCTCTGTGATGCAGCTGCAGAATTGATTTGCTTTGTGCAATCTTTTGGAATATTCCCATGTTTCTTTCTGTTCACGATTCCAGCTTCCTACAGCGATCTTTTCTAACGAGGAGATATTTTTTTCCAAAAGCTGTTGGTATGGATTTATCCAGGGAATTGACCGTTCATACGAGTCTCTGTGGGTCTTTCTTGCACTGTTAACATGGCATATGCCCGGTAGCTGAGACTTTTTATATTGTCAGGCTTCATGCCTGCACCAGTGATGACGTAACTAACGAATGCTAACTCAGTGATTCTAATTACACATTTGTCTTTATTAAGTTTCAGTTGACTTCTAACAGCTTCAATTACTTTATGATTCTGTCATCATGTTCCTCTTTGAATGAAACCCGTTCAATTATGTCATCCATTGATGTATTGACACATTCCGTGTGCTCGTTTATCATGTGGATAGTTTTTTGATTTACTTCCCGAGGTGAAGGAATGTCAAAGGGAAACTACAGAAACCTGTACCCTACATAAGAAGTGTTAAATGTCCAAACCTGAGGATGTATCGAACTTGCTAAAATATTTTGCATTCGCACACCGTGCCATAATTTCTTCACAAGTTTGAAATGGCTTCTATTTATTAGCCCTGTTTAACTGTTTAAGATATGAAGCAAAATGCAATTTACCATTCTTTTTGGCAACAAATAGTAATAAGTTCACCAATTTCAATGCTTTATCTATATGACCTCTAAGTCCTCCATTCTACTAAGATCCATTTTAATTTTTTCCTGCTGTTTAACGAGTAGCATTTAGTATGTGTCAGCCGTGGCTCAGTTGGTAGTACCCTCGCCTCTGAGTCAGAAGGTTGTGGGTTCAAATCCCACTCCAGAGACTTGAGGACAAAAGTCTAGGCTGACACTCCAGTGCAGTACTGAGGGAGTGCTGCACTGTCGGAGGTGCTGTCTTTTGGATGAGATGTTAAACCGAGGCTCCGTCTACTCTCTCAGGCGGACGTAAAAGATCCAATGGAAGCTGCCTGTCGGGTCTGCTCAGTGCTGGCAGACCAGACATTGGGAAATGCAGGTGTGTGTATTTTGACTGCGGTTTCCCGACCCCCTGTCAATCATATTAAATTTCACAGCTGACCCGCCACCAATTGGGCCCACTGAGCGGCAGCAAAATCGCGGCCTTAGTGTGCTGTAGTCTCATATAATCTTGCTCAGGTATGACAGTCACTTGTAAACCTGCATTCAGTTTCAATCGTGCAACATGCTTCGTTCACTACAAATGGAAGCATACAGTCCCCTTCATTTACTTGATTTGTAGCTACAATATTCACAACATTCCTGGTGACTGTTCTTCCATAATATGCATTCGATTTTCTCTATCCAGTGATTTGCAATATGTTGCTCCCATTTCATACACGCTTTCCCAAAAGCTGGGTAACTTTTGCCTATATGTTGCATTCTGCACTGTCCTCACAATATTCTCCTTTCAGATTTCTCATTTATTTTTAACCTCTTTGTTGTGTTCTGTCTGAATGATTCCATTTTCCTCACTGTACAAGTCTTTAGCTTACTCTTCGATAGTTTTAGCTGCCCTTAGAATTTGTACTGCTGCATTTAATGTCAGATCCTGCTTTTGCAGGACCCTTTCTCTCAGCGAATTGGCTGGCTTTCACAATTATTCTGTTTAATTCATCAAATTTATGAGTCTTTAATTTCAGGTGCTAATAAATTTAGGCCCGTTGCTGTCTTGTACTTTTACTGCATACGCATTTCTTTTTACATACAGTAATTCTGTCTTTTTACTGTTCCTTTTCTTTCTTTTCCACCAGACATTTTTGCAACAAGTTCTTATTTTGAACTTGTTTCAGGAGTTTTTTTGGAATGTAGGAATGAATGACAATGAAAAACTTTTATAAAGCCCTGATTTTACCTCCAGGTTAGTTTTCAGCGGGTGAGCTGTGGTTTCAGTTTAAAACTTATGTGCTGCAGTCAAAAATAGACAGGAGTATTTTAACTCCCGCACCTCATTATAACTTCATGGGGGGGCGGGGGGGGGGGGGGGGGGCGTTCCCCACTGAGCTGACTGACCTGATCAGAAACCCGCCCACTTCTAGGGTGCAATTTTGGCCGGCTCAGCCAGAGGCCTATTTAAAATGGGAATGCACCGCTTAAAGGAAGTATTCCTTTGTGGCTCCTTTTATTTCCAAGGTTCTGGAAATAAAAGGAGCCATGGAGCAGTTTCTTAGCACTTTCATTGACCTGCTCAATCCTCTCACACAAAAAGTGACAAAAAGCCACTTTGCATTAACAGTCCTTGTTACCTCCTTCACCACTCCCTTCATTCTGCATTAAAGAAGTCAACCATTCAACCAACATCTATATCAGTGACATTCTGACAATGCAGACTAACTAGCTGCAATGAAACCAGATCTGGAAGAAGAATCTTCTCTCAAATGAGTTTCAGGCAAGCACCGAGATTCTCAGAAGCCTCCTTTTAGGTGCTTGTGGAAGAGGTGAGGGTGGAGGGAAGTCCTGTTCCGCAGTAGTGACAGGAGGGTTGCCAAACACCCTGTCTACCAGGCATGGCAAGAGATTTTGGAGGTCGTCAACTCCAGGACTGTCATCTTCAGGACCTAGATACAGTGCAGAAAGCACTTGAGTGACTTCATTAGAGTAGCAAGCTAAGTACTGCTCTTCATTTATTCCTTTCTCTCTAGAACACATGGCAGCAGTCTTTCACCCCCACCCCCCCTCCCCCTGACCCACCCACCCAGCAGTCTCAACAATTCCCTTTTCTTCATCACTTCCTTCAGCACCCAGCACAAGGCCACACTACACCACCTCCCATTCTCATTACAAACACACACTCACCTCTTCCTTGCTCTCTTCACACCAGCTACTAGCAGCATTCTCCTCTGCCCCAGCAGAAGGCAAAGTGCAGTAGTTTGCAGCCAGGCCCTCTCAGGCTCGAGCACCCAAAAGTCACTGGACACTCAAGAGTCTCCACATAAGCAGCACCAGCACCAGCTCTGCTGAAGCAACTTGTAGGGGTTGTGGAGTAAGGAAATCTTCTGTTAAGAAAAGCACTACAGGTTGATCACTGGGGTGCTGAGAGATTTTAGTTGAATATTCTGTTTGTAAATAAATTCATCCCCTTTATCCCATTTTGGAGTTTGGTGTATGATCTTGTTTCATTGCAGCTAGTTAGTCTGCATTGTCAGAATGTCACTGATATAGATGTTGGTTGAATGGTAGACTTCTTTAATGCAGAATGAAGGGAGTGGTGAAGGAGGTAACAAGGACTGTTAATGCAAAGTGGCTTTTTGTCACTTTTCGTGTGAGAGGATTGAGCAGGTCAATGAAAGTGCTAAGAAACTGCTCCATGGCATCTCTGGCTGTCAAGTGTTGTGCTGCCCCTCCTTCATCCAGTTCTCCCTCACCTTCACCTAATTCTTCCTTGATGGAGGAGGCACAGCAACAGCATCATCCAACTCCACTCCTCGTTGCATATTCATATTGTGCAGCATGCAGCACACTATTATGATATGATCTACTTTTTCTGGGGCATATTGAAGGTAGCCCCAGACCAATCAAAGACCAGAACCTTAGCTTAAAGATGCCAATGACGTGTTCAGTAATGTTCCTGGTGCTCCAATGGCTATTATTGTAACTGTGCTACTGGGATGTCATCAGCTGGCCCCATGTACCCTAGCAGCCATCTTCCGACATTCCTGGAAGGGTAGACTTATAGGGGGATGAATGAGTCTCTCAGAATGAAAGCATCATGGCAGCTGCAGCGAAACTGGCACAGGCTTGCATGATCCTCAGAAATTATCACACACCAGTTGGACACATAAGAACATAAGAAATAGGAGCAGGAGTAGGCCATTCGACCTTGGCCTCTACTCCACTTTTCTGCCTATACCCCATAACCCTTGACTCCCCTGTAGTTCAAAGCTGTGTCTATCTCAGCCTTGAATATATTGAATGACTCAGCCTCCACAGCTCTCTGGGGTAGAGAATTCCAAAGATTCACGACCCTCTGAGAGAAGAAAGTCCTCCTCATCTCCGTTTTAAATGGGCGACCCTTATTCTGAAACTATACCCCCTAGTTCTAGATTCCCCCATGAGGGGAAACATCCTCTCTGCATCTACCCTGTCAAGCCCCCTCAGAATCTTATATGTTTCAATAAGATCACCTCTAATTCTTCTAAACTCCAATGAGTATAGGCCCAGCCTACTCAACCTCTCCTAATAAGACAACCCCTTCAACCCAGGAATCAACCGAGTGAACCTTCTCTGAACTGCTTCCAATGCAAGTATATCCCTCCTTAAATAAGGAGACTACAACTGTACGCAGTACGCTAGGTGTGGTCTCACCAATGCCCTGTACAGTTGTAGCAAGACTTCCCATTTTTATACTCCAACCCTCTTGCAATAAAGGCCAACATTCCATTTGCCTTCCTAATTATTTGCTGTGCCTGCATGCTAACTTTTTGTGTTTCATGGACAAGGACACCCAGATCCCTCTGTACCGCAGCATTCTGTAGTCTTTCTCCATTTAAATAATATTTTGCTTTTCTATTCTTCCTACCAAAGTGGATAACCTCACATTTTCCCATATTATACTCCATCTGCCAAATTTTTGCCCACTCACTTAACCTATCTATATCCCTTTGCAGACTCTTTGTGTCCGCCTCACAACTTGCTTTCCCACCTATCTTTGTATCGTCAGCAAATTTGGCTACAGTACGCTCGGTCCCTTCATCCAAGTCATTAATATAGATTGTAAATGGTTGAGGCCCCAGCACTGATCCCTGTGGCACCCCACTAGTTACAGTTTGCCAACATGAAAATGACCCATTTTTCCCGACTCTCTGTTTTCTGTTAGTTAACCAATCCTCTATCCATGCTAATATATTACCCCCAACACCATGGGCTCTTATCTTGTGCAGTAACCTTTTATGTGGCACCTTTTCAAATCCTTTTTGGAAATCCAAATACACTACACCTACTGGTTCCCCTTTATCCACCCTGCTCGTTACATTCTCAAAGAACTCTAATAAATTTGTCAAACATGATTTCCCTTTCATAAAACCATGTTGACTCTGCTTGATTGTGTTATGATTTTCTAAATGTCCTGCTAGTACTTCCTTAATAATGGATTCCAGCATTTTCACAATGACAGATGTTAGGCTAACTGGCTTATAGTTTCCTGCTTTCTGTCTGCCTCCTTTCTTGAATAGGGGTGTTACATTTGCAGTTTTCCAAACTGCTGGGACCTTTCCAGAATCAGGGAATTTTGGAAGATTACAACCAATGCATCCACTATCTCTGCAGCCACTTCTTTTAAGACCCTAGGATGCAGGCCATCAGGTCCAGGGGACTTGTCAGCCTTTAGTCCCATTAGTTTGCCTAGTACTTTTTCTCTAGTGATAGTGACTAGTCATAGTGATTGTTTTAAGTTCCTCCCTCCCTTTTGCCCCCTGAATTTTCACTATTATTGGGATGCTTTTAGTGGAATCCATTATTAAGGAAGTACTAGCAGGACATTTAGAAAATCATAATACAATCAAGCAGAGTCAACATGGTTTTATGAAAGGGAAATCATGTTTAGTGTCTTCTACTGTGAAGACAGATACAAAATATTTGTTCAAAGTCTCTGCCATTTCCTTCTTTCCCATTATTAATTCCCCAGTCTCATCCTCTAAGGGACCAACGTTTACTTTGGCTACTCTCTTCCTTTTTATATACTTTTAGAAGCTCTTACTGTCTGTTTTTATATTTCTTGCTAGTTTACTCTCATAATCTATTTTCTCCCTCTTTATTTTTTTTAGTCATCCTTTGCAAGTTTCTGAAAAATTCAGTCTTCTGACCTACTATTAATCTTCACAACATTGTATGCCTTTTCTTTCAATTTGATACCCTCCTTAACTTCCTTAGTTAGCCACGGATGGTTCATCCTTCTCGTAGAATCTTTCTTTCTCACTGGAATATATCTTTGTTGAGAGTTATGAAATATCTCCTTAAAAGTCTGCCACTGCTTATCTACTGTCTTAGCTTGTATGCTCTGTCTCTTCCTGTCACACTCTGGTTATCATTACCCCTATCGCTACCCTGCACTATTGCCTTGTCCTTTCTCTTTAACTTTCTAAGTTTCCCCTCACCTGAACCCTCCCCCCCACTATTTAGTTAAAGCCCTAACTACAGCCCTAGTTATTCAATTCGCCAGGACACTGGTCCCAGCACGGTTCAAGTGAAGCCCGTCCCAACGGTACAGCTCCCTCTTTCCCCAGTACTGGTGCCAGTGCCCCACGAATCGAAACCCATTTCTCCCACACCAATCCTTGACTCACGCATTCAACTCTCTGATCTTATTGACCCTATGCCAATTTTCTCGTGGCTCAGGTAGTAATCCAGAGATTATTACCTTTGTGGTTGTGCTTTTTAATTTAGCCCCTAGCTGCTCATACTCCCTCAACAGAGCCTCTTTCTTTGTCCGACCTATGTCGTTGGTACCTACGTAACCTAAAAATATAACATATATCTATGACGTACCAAACATTCCCAATTCAGGGGCTCATTGCACCTACAGCACCGAGTATCTCTCATCCTTGATGACCAACCTATACCTAAACATGCCTAGCTCCCTAAACTCTGATTACTCTACCCTCCTAACCTCACCATTTCACATAATCCCCCTGACCCATACCCAAGTCAATTCCTTGCTCCCTTAGCAGAACCTCTTCTTAGTCCTACCTATGTCATTGGTGCCTACGTGGACCACGACAACTGGATCCTTCCCCTCCCAGTCCAAGTTCGTCTCCAGCTCCGAGGAGATGTCCTTAACCCTGGCACCGGGCAGGCAACACATCCTTCAGGACTCATGCTCTCGGCTGCAGAGAACAGTATCTATCCCTCTAACTATACTGTCCCCTACCACTACTACATTTCTTTTTACTCCCCCAACTTGAATGGCCCCCTGTACCACGGTGCTGTAGTCAGTTTGCTCATCCTCCCCGCAGACCCTGCTCTCGTCCACACAGGCTGCAAGAACCTTGTACCTGTTGGACAAGTGCAAGGGCTGAGGCTCCTCCAGTGCTACCTTCTGGATTCCCATACCTGCCTCACTCGTAGTCACACCCTCCTGTCCCTGACCATGGAACAAATCTGAAGTATTTAACCCAAGGGGTGTGACTGCCTCCTGGAACAAAGTGTCCAGGTAACTTTCTCCCTCCCTGATGTATCGCAGTGTCCGAAGCTCGGACTCCAGCTCATGAACTCTGAGCCAAAGTTCCTCGAGCTGCAGACACTTACTGCAGAAGTGGTTGCTGTGGATCACACTGGGGTCCACCAGCTCCCATATGCTACAGCTGCAACACATCACCTGTCCTGCCATCTCTATTATATTTTATTTAACTAATTAGCTTTTCAAGTTTTGAAATACTCAATTGTCTATTAATAGTTTTTAACCTAGGTAATAACATTGCTTCATTTATTAAATTTAGTTATATGCTTTAGGTCTTTACTGTAACTTAGCCCACAGACCTAATTTAACCCTAGTTGGTTTTATTTGTTTATGTATCAAGCAGCATCTCTTACCCCCACCTCACCAAATTCCCTCGCTCACCAAATTCCCGAGTTCAGTACTCTGCAGAAGCAGTAGTCCGTAGAACTGGACTCCGTGCTACACTGATGGAATGAGAGCCCTTCCTGTTGAGAAAAGAACTGGCTCATCTTCTGGTGCCCTGATAGCTACATGCATGCAGTCAATCATGCTATGTTCATAAGGGAAGCCAGACACTGCTGCAAATTAAAGAGCTCTCTCATACTGGTTGTTGGCCACTATTGGGAAAGTAAGGTACTGATTACCTCTGGTTAAGAAAGCATTGGTGACCTGCTTAATAGAGCTGTGCACTGCAGACTGGGAGATGCCGATGATTGCTCCTATAGCAGCCTGGAATGAGCCTGATGAGAAAATGTTCAGGGCAGCGGTAACTTTGACAGCCACTGGAAAAGCTTAACCCCATGGTCCAGCAGGTCTTGCTGCAGGAGGCTGCACAGATCAGTAATAGCCTGCCTGATGAAGCACAGCTTCCTGATACACTGCTCCTCGAAGATGTCCAGGAAAGTGACTCTTGGCCTTTAGACCCTTTGGACTGGGTTAGGCCTTCCACAAGTAACCTCCTCACCTGCTATGCTCTAAATCATAGAAATTTACAGCACAGAAGGAGGCCATTCGGCCCATCATGTCTGTGCTGGTCGAAAAAGAGCGATCCAGCCTAATCCCACTTTCCAGCTCTTGGTCCGTAGCCCTGTAGGTTAGTGCACTTCAAGTGCATATCCAAGTACTTTTTAAATGTGATGAGCGTTTCTGCCTCTACCACCCTTTCTGGCAGTGAGTTCCAGACCCCATCACCCTCTGGGTGAAAAAAGTTCTCCTCAACTCCCCTCCAATTCTTCTACAATTACTTTAAATCTATGCCCCCTGGTTATTGACCTCTCTGCTAAGGGAAATAGGTCCTTCCTATTCACTCTATCCAGGCCTCTCATAATTTTATACACCTCAATGAAGTCTCCCCTCAGCCTCCTCTGTTCCAAAGAAAACAATCCCAGCCTATCCAATCTTTCCTCATAGCTAAAATTCTCCAGTCCTGGCAACATCCTCGTAAATCTCCTCTGTACCCTCTCGCGTGCAATCACATCTTTCCTGTAATATGGTGACCAGACTGTACGCAGTATTCTAGCTGTGGCTGAACTCGTGTTTTATACAGTTCAAGCATAACCTCCCTGCTCTTATATTCTATGCCTCGGCTAATAAAGGAAAGTATCCTGTAAGCCTTCTTAACCACCTTATCTCCCTGTCCTGCTACCTTCAGGGATCTGTGGACATGCACTCCAAGGTCTCTCTGTTCCTCTGCACTTCTCAGTATCCTACAATTTACTATGTATTCCCTTGACTTGTTAGCCCTCCCCAAATGCATTACCTCACACTTCTCCAGATTGAATTCCATTTACCACTTTTCTGCCCACCTGACCAGTCCATTGATATCTTCCTGCAGTCTATAGCTTTCTTCCTCACTATCAACCACACGGCCAATTTTTGTATCATCTGCAAACTTCTTAACCATGCCGCCTACATTGAAGTTTAAATCATTGATATATACCACAAAAAGCAAGGGACATGGTACTGAGCCCTGCGGAACATTACTGGAAACCGCCGTCCAGTCACAAAAACACCCATCGACCATTACCCTTTGCTTCCTGCTACTGAGCCAATTTTGATCCAACTTGCCACATTCCCTTGGATCCCATGGGCTTTTACTTTCCTGACCAGTCTGCCATGTGGGACATGGACAAAGGCCTGCTAAAATCCATATAGATTACATCAAACGCACTACCCTTGAAGGGATATTTACTAGTCCTAGTCCTTTTAGGGCTACCCAGATCAGGCGTATTTCTCAGACGTTCACTTTCAACTAAAGTTTGAGGTAGCCGAATCCTAAAGATGCTTAATTGGGTCTAAAGGTCCGGGCTATCTCTCCCTAAAGGAAAGAAACAACCCGAGAATGTTACCGTCCTCCAGATAGCACTTTTAATAAGTTTAGCTAGACTGTAACGTCCCGGATATTATGAGGGTCCGGAAAACTCCCTCAGAATTCTGCAACTCCTTCCAAAGAGTGTACAGAGATTGAGTGTCGCGAGTTTTTGATGCAGAAGTCTTATGTGAGACAATTCTAAAAATATATAGATTTATTAAAGAACCGACATGTAATTTACAGTTGGTGAATCAGTCAATCACAACATTAACAGTTCTAAAAAGAGAAAACATACTATCTTTTTAACAGAGAATCTTTCTTTTAAATCTTAACTTCGCTACAGTATTACAGTTCTTAAAGTTCTCTATACAGGATATCCATCAATATCAAATATCTTTGATCCCGAGGTACAAAGATTGGTAGACTACAGAGCCGCCTCTGAAGCCGAGAATCACTTTGCCCGATTAAAGCGAGTCTGCTATCTCATTTGAGACTTCAATATTTATACCCTTTTCCAGTGGTAGCTCCTTTAAGGTTTTCTGCTGATGCAAGTTAATTATCTCTAGTCATTTTTCTGCCGACCTCTGCAACTCTTACTGCCACATCAGCTGGTAGCATTACAGAATGTTGTCTCATCTCTAGGTGTTCTAAGTTTACCATATAAAAACAGTGTGACAGCAGGTGTTCCTTACTTTGTTATCTTTACAAGGGCAGATGTTCCTTATCTTATGTGCCATCTTTACAAAGTTAAAATTGGAACACCTTATCCAGGGTAACCATTGTTTTGTTCCCAAAGGTCAGCCTGTCGGAGCCCTTCACCTTCTGTTTCAATAAGGTTATTTATTCAGGGTCAACAACTGTCTTATCTCAATAGCCAGAATACTTTCATAGCTATTTCATAGTTAGGTTTCTAAATTTCCAAACCCAGTGTGTCATGTTTTAATAAGGCCAGAACTCCTTCATAAGATAGTGTATTTTTCTGAATAGGTTATATGGCTTAGTCCTTCACACCCTCATTGACCCTCCTTGTTACCTCCTCAAAAAATTCAGTCAAGTTAGTCAGACACAACCTTCCCATAACAAATCCGTGCTGATTGTCCTTGATTAATCCGTGCCTTTCTAATTAATACTGTCCCTCAGAATTTTTTGCAATAATTTGCCTACCACCGAGGTTAGGCTAACTGACCTGGAATTACTCGGTCTATCCCTTTCTCCCTTTTTAAACAATGGTACAACATTAGCAGTCCTCCAGGCCTCCGGCACCACATCTGTAGCCAGAGAGGATTGGAAAATAATGGTCAGAGCCTCTGCTATTTCTTCCCTTGATTCTCTTAACCGTCAGTGACACATTTCATCCGGGCCTGATGATTTATCTACTTTCAAAGATGCTAAACCCCTTAATATATCCTCACTCACTATGTTTATCTCATCTAATATTTCACACTCCTCCTCCTTAACTACAATGTCTGCATCGACCCTCTCTTTTGTGAAGACAGACGCAAAGTATTCATTAAGAACCATACCCACGTCTTCCACCTCCACACACAGGCTATCTTTTTGGTCTCTAATAGGCCCTACTCTTTCCTTAGTTATCCTCTTGCTCTTTTGTGTATTTCTAAAATATTTTTATGATTTCCTTGCGTTTACTGGCCAATATTTTTTCATGCCCTCTCTTTGCTTTCCTAAATTCCTTTTTAATTTCACCTCTGCACTTTTTATACTCCTCTAGGCTTTCTGCAGTATTTAGTTCTCGGTATCTGACATAAGCTTCCCTTTTTTGCCTTATCCTACCCTCTATGCCCCTTGACATCCAGGGGGTTCTAGATTTGGGAGTCCCACCCTTTTTCTTTGTGGGAACATATTTGCTCTGAACCCTCACTCTCTCCTCCTTGAATGCCTCCCACTGCTCTGACGGTGATTTACCTTCAAGTAGCTGTTTTCAGTCCACTTTTGCTGAATCACATCTCAGCTTAGTAAAATTGGCCTTTCCCCAATTGAGAACTCTTACTCCGGGTCTACCTTTGTCCTTTTCCATAACTATGCTAAATCTAACTGAATTATGATCACTACCACCAAAATGCTCTCCCACTGATACACTTCCACCTGCTCAGCTTCATTCCCTAAAACTAAGTCCAGAACCGACCCCTCTCTAACAGACTTAGCTGCAGCTCTTCCTCCAGCTGTTCGTCCATCCAGAATAAAGAAGCAATGATGGTACCCATGATAAACAGAAAATGCCTACTCAGGGTGAGTAAGGCAAACAAATCAAAAAGAAGCAATTTCGAAGCTCCATGGCAATCCATTAATCAGAAAAGCACAGGGATCCTAATAATCCAAATGACTGCAGGTGAACGCCCCTTTAAATCGTTCTTCCAGTCATGTCATTCAGTCGCTGAGGCCAATCCCGTGAGGTTTTACTGTGGGAGTTGGCTGCGGGTAGGGACTTCCAACCCGCCCATTGAAAATAGCATCGGGTCCCAACAATATCATGGGACCCTGATTTAAATATATTCATCAAACACTTGCCCGGTCTCTGGCAGGTGCATTTCCAACCTCAGCCAGTGGCACCATTAAAATCACGATTGGGGAGTTAAAATCAAGGCAGCAACAGGGAGTTAAGTGGCTTCACAGGATGTTAACCACCCTGTTTCTGGCTGGCGGGCATTAGCCCTATAGTTACAAATGATCCTTTGGGAAAAAAAAAAGTTGGTCTCAAGCTTGTGGAAAAGTATAGTCAATGCGAAATACATTTCAATCAGAGCATTATGTGAGTTTTTCCTTTTACTGAGTAATGAAGACTCCAGAATGATGATGGGGAGCTCCTGTTAAATTCTCATCATTTATAAAGCAAGCTGTAGTGGAGTCAACTTAAAGGATAGAGACTTTTTGACATTGGAATCATCATCAGAACAATTTGAAAGGAAGTCAAGTGTAATTCAGCGGTGTTATAGTCAATGCAAAACATATTAAAACAAAGTCAATACTGTTCTCAGTCCACATCACTCAGTCGACCATTACAGGTGCAGTGACTTGAGAGCAGCAACTTTGTGAATACGTCATGCTCAGTGGGCAGGTGACGTACTATACCATGGAGGCAATGCTCCTGTGACTGCATTGCTTCCAATTTGCATTTGGAGCAGGGAATAGTTAACGATATTTTTAGAAATCAGCAGCCTTTTTTTTTATAGCAGATTCCGTTTCTATTCATTAAAAAACTATTTTAAAATCTATGCCTTCTGTTTAAGCCTTAACTCCATTATGCAGTGCAGCAAATGAGGCACAGCATGAAATGGCTTATGTCATGTACTTTTTTTTTTGTTACCCATTTCAAACTGGATGGTGGTGATTGATCATATAGACATCCTCAGATCCAGAAGGGCAAGGCACTTGTTTCATGGATTGGTCGAACAATCACTGTTCTCAGCATTTTTGATTTAATAAGCAAGTGCTGTGTGACGAGATAAGAGGATTTACAGCATCATGCTAACACCAATTATGCCCCGACGGTGCGAGTGATGTTCTCCTTCCATGCCAGCAGCACATTTTAGACTCCTGGCAGAGCAATTCTCGGCATTTGTTAGTCAGTAATGCCCAATGTCATTTGTCAAGTCATTGCTACTTTGCTTGTGAGCACACATCAGCTCTCAGCATCCCAACAGTGCCAACAGAGAACGCAAAAAAAAGCTTTCTTTGGAATTTCTGGCTTCTCTGTTGTATTTGGAACCATCATCTGGACACACATATCCATCTTTGCACCTGCAGCGAGTGCGCATAGGTTTACATAGGATATACGGCACAGAAACAGGTCATTCGGCCCAACCAGTCCATGCCGGCGTTTATGCTCCGCTCGAGCCTCCTCCCGTCTTTCCTCATCTAAATCTATCAGCATAACCCTCTATTCCCTTCTCCCTCATATGTTTGTCTAGCTTCCCCTTAAATTCATCTATATTATTCACTTCAACCACTCCCTGTGGTAGCGAGTTCCACATTCTCACCATTCTTTGGGTAAAGAAGTTCCTTCTGAATTCCCTATTGGATTTCTTGGTGACTATCTTATATTGATGGCCTCTAGTTATGCTCTTCCCCACAAGTGGAAACATTCTTTCTGTATCCACTCTATCAAAACCTTTCATAATTTTAAAGACCTCTATTAGGTCACCCCTCAGCCTTCTTTTTTCAAGAGAAAGAGACTCAGCCTGTTCATCCTTTCCTGATAGGTATACCCTTTCATTTCTGGAATCATCCTTGTAAATCTTCCCTGCATCCTCTCCAGTGCCTCTATATCCTTTTTATAATATGGCGACCAGAACTGTACGCAGTACTCTAAGTGTGATCTAACCAAGGTTCGATACAGGTTTAGCATAACTTCTCTACTTTTCAATTCTATACTCTAGAATTAAACCCTAGTGCTTGGTTTACTTTTTTTATGGTCTTGCTAGCCTGTGTTGCAACTTGTAGTGATTTGTGTATTTGTACTCCGAGATCCCTTTGTTCCTCTACCCCACCTAGATCTAGACTCGCACTCTCCAAGTAATAAGTGACCTCCCTATTCTTCCTACCAAAATGCTCACATTTATCTGTGTTGAACTTCATTTATCAATTATATGCTCATTCTGCAAGTTTATTAATGTCCTCCTGTAATTTGTCACAGTCCTTCTCAGTATTGACTATCCCCCCCCAATTTGGTGTCATCTGCAAATTTAGAAATTGTGTTTTTGATTCCAAAGTCTAAATCGTTAATATAAATTGTGAACAACAGGAGTCCCAGCACTGATCCTTATGGAACACCACTACCCACCTTCTGCCACTATGAATAGCTACCTTTTACCCCTACTCTCTGTCTTGAAGCCAGCTAGCTATCCATTCTGCTACTTGTCTCCTGACTCCACATGTTAATATTGACGAGAAGGTTTCCATTCTATGAAAGTACAGTTGGTATGCAATGCCAGAAATATCAGCATGGATGTCTGCATGCTAGATATGCTGGCACTACCTCTAGCTCATTTATCCTTGCTAATTTTAGACTCGACAAAGAGAATCGACTGCCAAGTAAGATGTTACCATATGGATCTCGGTGTCTTATGCACTGTTCATTGTCTGGCGTTTTATTAATGTCTTTAGGGGCGGTGACAGCAACTATGGTCTCGAGTAATGCTTCATGACCTCAAAATCAAATTCCCCAAAAACATGTTTGACAGTGGTACAATGGAGCTCAAATACTATAGAGATAGTCATACAATGTATGGTTGGTATTTTATAAATGAAAATTGGGCGTTTTGAAATCACGGGAAAGAGAAAGCTTTCTGGCCATATTTCTGTTTTTTGCATCCTGCACAATAGGCAGCACTGTGATGTATCACAGATGACCCGTTAGAGAGCAGTGATGATAAACGGATGGCAGTGAAACCTGATCAAAGAATACAAAGAAATAAGAACATGCTGCTGTCAAGGACACTGATGATATCACCATTCTTAATTAATTTTCCTGAATGGAATCGGCCACCAATCTCACAAGTTTGCATTTTTATACATTGTGACTGTCAAAAATGGTGCTGGATATATGCGTGCAGTCTAATATTCGTTTGTCGCTTGTGAGGGAACAAATTCTAGGCACCGGCCCAGGTTACCAGAATAGCTGAGTTAAAGCACATGGGGCTGGAGTTTATGCTTGGGTAAAAACCTGAATGGAATAATGATGGGGGCACCACTCATGACACCCAAATCAAGTGGCCTAACCCTGCCATAGTTAATGGAGTCAGCTAAATTTTAATAATGCAGGTAAGCTACCAGCTGTATTACTGTCTCTGATTGAAAGCTTGCAATTCAGCAGGGTGGGGATTTGTATGCTGCTGCAGGATTTAAAAGGCCTGCAGCAATTTACAGGGCTAGCACAGGAGCATATTTTAAACAAACCAATTGAATTACTTGGCTTGCAGACAATATCTGTCAGGCCTGCTGGATGGCAAAGGGCCCCCAGGTCTTCTGATAAAGTTACCAAAGTGCTTCGATTGGAAGCTAGACAATGGAGGATCACCCACTTTGGTTCTGACTGGCATAAATTTCAAAGGAGAACAGCACAGCTGCAACAGCAAGTGTTGGAAGATATTTAATTACATAGGATTACATCGGATATACGGCACAGAAACAGGCCATTCGGCCCAACCAGTCCATGCCGGCGTTTATGCTCCACTCGAGCCTCCTCCCGTCTTTCCTCACCTAAATCTATCAGCATAACCCTCTATTCCCTTCTCCCTCATATGCTTGTCTAGCCTCCCCTTAAATGCATCTATACTATTCGCTTCAACCACTCCCTGTGGTAACGAGTTCCACATTCTCACCACTCTTTGGGTAAAGAAGTTCCTTCTGAATTCCCTATTGGCTTTCTTGGTGACTATCTTATATTGATGGCCTCTATTTATGCTCTTCCCCACAAGTGGAAACATTCTCTCTGTATCCACTCTATCAAAACCTTTCATAATTTTAAAGACCTTGCCAGGCCAAGCAAGGTAAGAGGAACCAGCAGCAGAAACCACACACGCATTGGGAACAAGCATTCCAGCGAGTTAAATTCATTTCACCTTACGCTGAGTTAAAGGGCTTGAATTGCTTAACATCAATGCTTAGGAGGTGCTCTTTATACACCCAGCTTTCACCTGGATGTCTTCTTTAATTCATAACCTTACATGCATTCACCCCACTAAAAGCCTCATGTAATTGCTTGTTGCAAGCACTTGTCACCATCCCCATTATACTCTGCATACTTGCAATTGAGTTTTACTCAGTCTCAGAAAAAAAAGATCAATCTCACTTTATGCTCAAGGAGAAAAAAAGCTTTAAGCAGTGGAGAGAGATTGGCGAAGGGTGGCCGAACCCAAATCTCCAACTCTCGTACCCTACGAGGAAGAAGCTCTTTAGATCCTGGAAAGAGAATCCATAGACAGAGGCAAGAGATGGCCAAGTAGGAGGGCATATTCCAGCTGCAGGTTTGTGCACAACACCTGGTCCTTTACCTCCTCCTCCAACCGTCCCGTGCATTAGCTTCCAGCAAACATGAGCATGAAACTCTCATGTCACTCCAGCTATTGAAAGTTACATGTGAATTCTGCTCCTTGGCCACCCATTCTAAACTGTCTTCCTTTTTCCCTCTGGATGTGGGTGAAGAAAAGGCAGAGGAAGATGAACCAGGTCCTTCTCACTAGTGCCCTGCCTGCACTTCAGAACACATACTGGGGTAGACTTTGGGCTGGATTTTGATACTGGGGCGGGTTGGGGTTGTGTCATCCACTTATCGTGTTATCCACCCGACTGCAATTGGATGTGGGAGATTGAAGCAATTTTCACCTAATTAGGCAATTGAGTTTCAGCATGTGAGAACCCATGAACCAATTAGTGTTTTCAGTCTGAAAGTCGCCTTTGATGATGTCATCATTGCTGCTGCATTGAAGGTCTTCAAAGACTGCCTGGCCTTTGCTGTGAGAGGACCTGCAAAATGAGCAGCAGCAGTCCTAAGTCTGCTCCCAGATATTTTTACACCACCACTCCTAGATATGTCTCCTCTCCATCCATATATGCATCCCCCCAGCCAGCCAAATGTGCTCCCGCCAGGTTTCACAATCATGGTTCAGAACAGGCGTGCTTCACGTAGATCAAGGGTTAAAATCACAAAGGCCTTTCAAGATGGCATTATAGAGGCAATTTAGTGCTTGTTAAGGGCCTTAACAGCCTATCCCGCCTCTTAGAGGCGGGATGGAGTCGGGACCATCAGACACGATTTAATGAAAATTGTGTGGAGGCGGGATGGAGGCGGACTTGTGCCCGCCCGCCAGTTTTCGCAATTTTAACCCCCCACACGCCTCCAAACCCGCCTCCACGGGTCAATGAAAATCCAGCCCAATGTCTTTATGGCCTGGAAAGTAAGCTTCCCCTGTATGGGGTGCAGGGAAGGACATCTGGTGAGGAGGATTGCACACTCTTTACAGAACCTGATGGATTTTCCTTTCATTCATTTAAATGGAAGGAAAATCATGTGGGTTTTGTTACTGGTCTGAAATCATCCCTGCCAGACATTCCTTTCTGAACTCCACCCAGGTAAGGCTTGAAATCTAGGAAAGAAAGAAGAAAGAAAGACTTGCATTTATATAGCGCCTTTCAGGACCACCGGACGTCCCAAAGTGCTTTACAGCCAATGACGCAGTTTTTGAAGTGTAGTCACTGTTGTAACGTAGGAAACGCGGCAGCCAATTAGCACACAGCAAGCTCCCACAAACAGCAATGTGATAATGACCAGACAATCTGTTTTCGTGATGTTGATTGAAGGATAAATATTGGCCAAGACACCAGGGCTCGCTCCCCTGCTCTCCTTTGAAATAGTGCCATGGGATCGTTCTCATCCACCTGAGAGAGTAGACGGGGCCTCGGTTTAATGTCACATCCGAAAGACAGCTTGCTTTCAGATTAATAAGTTTCACAGGATCCAATCAAATAACACTTTAAAACTCACTTCATTGTCTCTGTGCACATCACAAAATTCGGTCCGACATTTCATTCATACTTCTGATTACCAGGTCTATTATACAATAATACATTCTGCATTACTTGCCCCTATCATTTCTATCATTATAAAGCAAAATATACTGCCACTCACCATGAACCCCATCCTGAGAGATCCACTAGTGTGAATAATTGCCTTTGGTAGCAGAGTTATCCTATTGCTGTTGGTGATGGTGGCCAATATATCAGGCTTAGCCAACAGCATTGACTACCTTATAAGTGTAGTTGGGAATTGTGCCTGTTCCTAGGTTTGAGATAGCTTCCTTTTAATTAACCAGCTCTTCGTAACAGCTTCAGATCATTACACAATGTTCGTATCTCTTTTTCTTTCCTCTTACTTTCGAGTGGATATTCATCGAGCGAATATTATCTGCCTGTCTGTGTCTTAAAGGACAAATGCTGTTTTTCTTTGCTACTTTAAATAATTTAGCTTTGTTCTGTATTATTTCTGCAAAAGTGCACTCCAAATCCTGCTCATAAAGCGAGTATTCCTCCTACTTGAGGGTTCAGTGCTGCTGGAACTGGGGTTACCTTCCTTTATTATTTTTATTGTACTGTGCTGTATTCTATATGCCACAGCTTTGAGGCCATCTCCATATAGTTCTTTTCGGCTAGATTGAATGCCTTATATTGTCATTTGCGCCATTTAAAATTCCACATACAGTTTGCAAATTCAAAAGTGCCTTCACACAAAGTACAATAACCTGAGGAGTAGATGGTAAAAACACATCACAACATGTATGTACAAGCTGAGCTTCTGACCACATGTCTGCGCCATCACCAAGACGGTCTATTTCCACCTCCGTAACATCACCCAACTCCGCCCCGCCTCAGCTCATCTGCTGCTGAAACCCTTATCCATGCCTTTGTTACCTCTAGACTTGACTATTCCAAAGCACTCCTGGCTGGCCTCCCACTTTCTACCCTCCGTAAACTTGAGGTCATCCAAAACTCCGCCCATTTCCTAACTCGCAACAAGTCCCGTTCACCCATCACCCCTGTGCTTGCTGACCTACATTGGCTACCGGATAAGCAATGCTTCGATTTTAAAATTCTTATCCTTGTTTTCAAATCCCTCCATGGCCTCGCCCCTCCCTATCTCTGTAATCTTCTCCAGTACTACAACCTTCCGCGATATCTGCGCTCCTCCAAGTCTGGCCTCTTGAGCATCCATGATTTTAATTGCTCCAGCATTGGTGATTATGCCTTCAGCTGCCAAGGCCCTAAGCTCTGAATTCCCTCCCTAAAACTCTCGCCTCTCTACCTCTCTTTCCTCCTTCAAGACGCTCCTTGAAACCTACCTCTTTGACCAAGTCTGCCCTAATATCTCCTTATGTGGCTCGTGTCAAATTTTGTTTGATAACGCTCCTGTGAAGTGCCTTGGGACGTTTTACGAAGTTAAAGGCACTTATGTAAACACAATTTTGTCGTTATATCAATGCCTAAATATCTGGTCTCCATACAGAGTTGAGTAAGTGAAGAATGTCTTGCAGGATTTATTTACTTTTAAAGAAATAATCCAGGGAAGCACAGTGGATTCTGAAACTCAAAGCCAGAGGGGTCAATTTTAATCCCCTCCACCACGTGAGGAATGAGGAGTTAGTCTGATTAAACAGTAGTGTGAGACTGACCACCACATTCCAGCCGATGTCTGGGTCTCGGCCATTTTGGTTAAGGTTTTAAAATGAGTGGCCCAGACGCCTGCCGGAAACAGGCAGGAGCCTCATCAGCTCATGCACATCAGGGTCCTATGATGTAAATGTGGGCAGAGTGCGCTTTGGGCATGGTTGGCTCATTGGCACTTGGTGTTGAATGGCCTAACCAGTGACCCTTAAAGGGACGGCTGCAGGCCGCACAGAAAAAGTTTTTAAAAGGTTTAGAAGTGATTTATGTGGGGTCAGGAAGACCATCAAAGTTCCTCCTGGCCGCACAAAGATCGCCCCTGTGATGCCTGACCCTCTGCGACCCTCCCTTGGGATCGCCCCTTTAACTCACACGAACTAGCTGGGCTGCGTGGAGGAGACGTTGGATTTTCATCTCCCTCCGCTCGACAAGCTGCTCTAAATACGCGAGCAGCTCACCGATGGAATTTCTATGAAGCTCAACCATGAAAATTGGTCAGGCCTTAGACTGCTTCCATTGGGTTGGGTATTGGGCTCACGCTGTCTGCCTCCTATCTGATGGAAGCTGTCACACAAAAATCTACCCCATGCAGTGTTTCTTTGTAGTTTTACAGCCAGAAAATAGATTCTCCAATATAATTTAGAATGATTTGCAGTGTCTACAATTGATTACACTCAGCACATATTTTCTCCATCATTGCCTGATTTCAGCTGCTCGCTATGATTTGGATGATGTACCATTGCCAAGATACAACTCTGAACTGGCTTCTATTCCTGAATACCTCTCCATTGAAAGCAGCAGCAGTCACAATCTCAATGATAGCCACACATCTTGGTGTCCTGATTTAGAGCTTTCCCAGCAATGAAGTAACTACACTAAAGACAACTCTTACAAACCTCCAGGTCAGGTCGACATAATTCAAATAGGAAAAGCCATCAAGTAAGAATTATAGGCACAAAAGATTCTGAGTTGCCAAGGTCGAGAGGGTTGGTTTGCAAGAGTTAGGGCCACAGATTGGACAAACCTGTATGAGGTGGATTCATCGGGTTCAGCTGGAGGGAACTGTAGCCAAAGACAGATGTCATAAATTTAACCGCATTGGGTGTTAGAAGCAAAGAAAGGCTTGGTGAAATTGCACCTAGATGCAAACTAATAGATTTTTCATTGCCTAATACGTACTCCAACAGCCCCACCTTAAGTGTGTGCTGTGGCTCAGTGGGTAGCACCCTTGCCTCTGAGTCAGAAGGTTGTGGGTTCAAGTCCCACTCCAGGCACTTGAGCACAAAAATCTAGGCTGACACTCCAGTGCAGTGCTGAGAGAGTGCTGCACTGTCAAAGGTGCCGTCTTTTGGATGAAACGTTAAACCGAGGCCCCATCTGCTCTCTCAGATGGACGTAAAAGATCCCATGGCACTATTTCGAAGAAGAGCAGGGGAGTTATCCCTGCTGTCCTGGCCAATATTTATCCCTCAATCAACATAGCAAAAACAGATTATCTGGTCATTATCACATTGCTGTTTGTGGGAGATTGCTGTGCGCAAATTGGCTGCTGCGTTTCCCACATTACAACACTGATTACACTTCAAAAGTACTTCATTGGCTGTAAAACACTTTGCGATGTCCAGTGGACGTGAAAGACGCTATATAAATGCAAGTCTTTCTTAAATGGACAATCACAGTGAAAATTTAACAATGTTTGAAGTTCAAATATTGTTCTTCTTCTGGGCTCTTTTCTAATTAGAGAGAATAAGCAAACATCCAGGAATGTAAAGGAATTGGACATTACCTTGTGACATGGGTTGGTAAATGGTTGGGAGGTACTATTCCACCACAATCTGTAACCTCATGCTACCATTACCATCAAGCCAGGGGACCAACCCTGGTTCAATGCAGAAGAGCATGCCAGGAGCAGCACCAGGCGTACCTAAAAATGAGGTGCCAACCTGGGATAGCTGCAACACAGGACTACATGCATGCTAAACAGTGGAAGCAGCATGCTATAGACAGAGCTAAGCGATCCCACAATCAATGGATCAGATCAAAGCTTTGCAGTCCAGTCATAAATGATGGTGGACAATTAAACAACTAATGGGAGGGGAAGGCTCCATGAACATCCCCATCCTCAATGATGGCGGAGCCCATCACGTGTGTGCAAAAGACAAGACTGAAGCGTTTGCAACCATCTTCAGCCAGAAGTGCCGAGTGGATGATCCTCCTGAGGTTCCCACCACCACAGAAACCAGTCTTCAGCCAATTTGATTCACTCCAGTTGATAAAAAGAGGCTGAGCGCACTGGATACAGGAAAGGCTATGGGTCCCGACAACATCCCGGCTGTCGTGCTGAAGGCTTGTGCTCCAGAACGAACCGTGCCTCTTGCCAAACTGTTCCAGTACAGCTACAAAATTGGCATCTATCCGACAATGTGGAAAACTGCCCAGGTATGTCCTGTCCACAAAAAGCAGGACAAATCCAATCCAGCCAATTACCGCCCCATCAGTCTACTCTTAATCATCAACAAAGTGATGGAAAAGGTCATTGACTGTGCTATCAAGCAGCACTTACTCACCAATAACCTGTTCACTGATGCTCAGTTTGGGTTCCGCCAGGACCACTCGGCTCCAGACCTCATTACAGCCTTGGTCCAAACATGGACAAAAGAGTTGAATTCCAGAGGTGAGGTGAGAGTGACTGCCCTTGATATCAAGGCAGCACTTGTCCGAGTGTGGCATGAAGGAGCCCTAGTAAAATTGAAGTCAATGGGAATCAGGGGGAAAATTCTGCACTGCCTGGAGTCATACCTAGCACAAAGGAAGATGGTTGTGGTTGTTGGAGGTCAATCATCTCAGCCCCAGGACATCGCTGCAGGGGTTCTTCAGGGCAGTGTCCTAGGCCCTACCATCTTCAGCTGCTTCATCAATGACTTTCTCTCCATCATAAGGTCAGAAGTGGAGCTGTTCGCTGATGATTGCACAGTGTTCAGTTCCATTTGCAACTCCTCAGATAATGAAGCAGTCCATACCCGTATGCAGCAAGACCTGGATGACATTCAGGCTTTGGCTGGTAAATGGCAGGTAACATTCGTGCCACACAAGTGCCAGGCAATGACTATCTGCAACAAGCGAGAGTCTAACCACTGCCCCTTGTCATTCAACAGAATTACCATCGCCGAATCCCCCATCATCAACATCCTGGGGGGGTCACCATTGACCAGAAACTTAACTGGAACAGCCACATAAATACTGTGGCCACAAGTGCAGGTCAGAGGCTGGCTTTTCTGTGGCAAGTGTCTCACTTCCTGACCCCTCCCCCCCCCCCCCCCGCCCCCCCCACAAAGCCTTTCCACCATCTACAAGGCACAAGTAAGGAGTGTGCTGGAATACTCTCCACTTGCCTGGATGAGTGCAGCTCCAACAACACCCAAGAAGCTCGACACCATCCAGGACAAAGCAGCCCACTTGATTGGCACCCCATCCACCACCTTAAACATTAACTTCCTCCACCACTGGCGCACCGTGGCTGCAGTGTGTACCATATACAAGATGCACTGCAGCAACTCGCCAAGGCTTCTTCGACAGCACCTCCCAAACCCACGACCTCTTCCACCTAGGAGGACAAGGGCAGCAGGCGCATGGGAACACCATCACCTGCAACTTCCCCTCCAAGTTACACACCATCTTGATTTGGAAATATATCGCCGTTCCTTCATTGTCGCTGGGTGAAAATCCTGGAACTCCCTTCCTAACAGCACTGTGGGAGTACCTTCACCACACATACTGCAGCAGTTCAAGATGGTGGCTCACCATTAACTTCTCAAGGGCAATTAGGTTTGGGCAATAAATGCTGGATGTCCACATCCCAGGAACGAATATTAAAAAAAAGAGACATAAAGTAGCGATAAAGTTAATCTTTTCTGATTGGTGGGATGTGACAAGTGGTGTTCCCAGAGTTCTGTAAAGGGGCCTCTGGTTTTCACCATATATATCGATGACTTGGATGAAGGTATAGAGAGCTGGACATCCAAGTTTGCAGATGACACAAAGTTAGGAGGCACAGGAAGTTGTGTAAATGGGAGCAAAAAGTTACAAAGGGATATAGACAGACTAAGTGAGTGGGCAAAACTATGGCAGGTGGAGTTCAATGTGGGCAAGTTTGAAGTCATCACTTTGATTCCAAGAAAGACAAATTGGAATATGTTCTTAATGGGGAGAGTCTAGGAACTGTGGAGGAGTAAAGCGATTTACGTGTCCCCGTACACAGATCACTAAAAGCTAGTGCACAGGTGCAAAATGCAATCAAAAAGGCTAATGGAATGTTGGCCTTTATCTCAAGGAGGTTGAAATACAAAAGTGATGCTTCCTTGGTCAGAGGGTCAGAGCCTTGGTCAGACCCCATCTGGAGTACGATGTTCAGTTTTTGGGACCGTACCTTAGGAACGATATAATTGCCTTGGAGAGGGTACAGTGCAGATTCAGCAGAATGATACTGGGGCTTAAATGGCTAAATTATCAGGACAGGTTGCATTAACTTGGCTTGTATTCCCTTGAGGGGTGATCGAATCGAGGTCGTTAAAATTGTAAAGGGATTTGATAGGGTGGATACTTATATAACAAAATAAATCCTTTTGCCATTCTTCTAGGCACAACTCACTTACAAGTGAGCTGTGCCGAAGTAAATTGGCCCAACGCCTGCTCCACTCAGGACAGCCCAATTTCTAGATAGGGACCTAAAACAAGCATTAGGCCCCTCACTAGCATTGGACATTTTTCCGATGTCCTTCCGGAAAATGGGCGCAACGATGACTAATTTCTGCTCTTTTAATTAACGTTTAGATATTTATCTTTTTAAATCTATGTTTTAATGGAAAGCCTGAAAAGAATATGAAGCAGTTCCGATTGATTTGTGCAGGGCAAGTAAGAGAATAAACTAAGACGATAGCTGCTGCCAGTGAAAAAAGAAAATAAAGGCCAATTTGAGCATGAATTTACATGTATTTGCACACCATTTACATATTTATTACAATACAGGCAAAATTGTGGTGATTAGCACCGGTGCAGCAGTTAGGATTCATAGAATCGTAGAATCTTGGAATCATAGAATGGTTACAGCACAGAAGAAGGCCATTCGGCCTGTCGAGCCCGTGCCGACTCTCAGCTAGTCCCACTCCTCCGCCCTTTCCCCTTAGCCCTGCAATTTTTTTTCCTTCAGAGACTCATCCAACTCCCTTTTGAAAGATAAGATTGAGTCTGCCTCCACCACCCTTTCAGGCAGTGCATTCCAGATCTAAACCACTCGCTGTGTAAAAAAGTTTTTTCTTATGTCGCCTTTGGTTCTTCTGCTAATCACCTTAAATCTGTGTCCTCTGGTTCTCGACCCTTCTGCCAATGGGAACAGTTTCTCTCTATCTACTCTGTCCAGACCCCTCATGATTTTGAACACCTCTAGCAAATCTCCTCTCAACCTTCTCTGCTCTAAGGAGAACAACCCCAGCTTCTCCAGTCTATCAACGTAACTGAAGTCCTCTATTCCTGGAATCATTCTCGTAAAACTTTTCTGCACCCTCTCCAAGGCGTTCACATCCTTCCTAAAGTGTGGTGCCCAGAATTGGATGCAGTACTCCAGTTGGGGCCGAACCAGTGTTTTATACAGGTTCATCATAATTGCCACACTTTTGTACTCTATACCTCTATTTATGAAGCACGTAACTGCTCTCTCAACCTTCCCTGCCACCTTCATCGATTTTTGCACACATACCCCCAGGTCTCTCTGTTCGTGCACTCCCTTCAGGATTGTACCCTTTAGTTTATATGTCCTCTCCTCATTCTTTCTACCAAAATGCATCACTTTGCACTTTTCTGCATTAAATTTCATCTGTCACGTATCCGCCCATTTCACCAGCCTGTCTATGTCTTCCTGCAGTCTATCACTCTCCTCCTCACTGTTCACTATACTTCCAAGTTTTGTGTCATCTGCAGATTTTGAAATTGTGCCCTGTACACCCACGTCCAAGTCATTAATATATATCAAGAAAAGCAGTGGTCCTAGAACCAACACCTGGGGAATACCACTGTATACATTCCTCCAGTCCAAAAAACAACCGTTCACCACTACTCTCTGTTTCCTGTCACTTAGCCAATTTCGTATCCATGCTGCCACTGTCCCTTTTACTCCATGGGCTTTGATTTTGCTGGCAAGCCTATTATGTGGCACTTTGTCGAATGCCTTTTGGAAATGCATGTACACTACGTCAACTGCATTACCCTCATCAACCCTCTCTGTTACCTCATCAAAAAACTCGATCAAGTTGGTTAAACACGATTTGCCTTTAACCAATCCATGCTGGCTTTCCTTAATTAATCTACCGCTATCCAAGTGACTGTTTATTTTGTCCCTGATTACTGTTTCTAAAAGCTTCCCCACTACTGAGGTTAAAATGACTGGCCTGTAGTTGCTGGGTTTATCTTTACACCCTTTTTTGAACAATGCTATAACATTTGCAATTCTCCAATCCTCTGGCACCACCCCTGTATCTATGGAGGATTGGAATATTATAGCCAGTTCCTCCGCGATTTCTGCCCTCAATTCCCTCAGCATCCTAGGATGCATCCCATCCGCTCCTGGTGATTTATCTACTTTAAGTACAGCCAGCCTTTCTAATACCTCTTCTTTATCAATTTTTATCCTATCAAGTGTCTCTACTACCTCCTCCTTCACTATGTCTATGGCAGCATCTTCTTAACATAAGAACATAAGAATATAAGAACATAAGAAATAGGAGCAGGAGCAGGCCATTCGGCCCCTCGAGCCTGCTCCGCCATTTAATGAGATCATGGCTGATCTGATTTTGGCCTCAACTCCACTTTCCTGCCCTCTCCCCATAACCCTTGACTTCCATGTTGCTCAAAAATCTGTTTATCTCAGCCTTGAATATATTCAATGACTCAGCCTCCACAGCTCTGTGGGGTAAAGAATTCCAAAGACTCCCACTTGCTGTTTTCTTTTGCAATTTTCTGCACTCTCCTTCACAATTCACTATACTTCCTAGCTTAGTGTCATCTGCAGCGATGGATAGAATCCTCTCTCTTCCCAAATCTAGATTATTTATATGTGGAATGAAAATTGGGTCCCCAGCATTAATCCCGGGAGAGCACCTCTTGTCACTGCCCATCAATCTGAAAATGTTCCTTTTATTGCAATCTTCTGCCTCTTGTCTTCTAACTATTTTTTATCCATGCCATCCATCTCTATTGCAGCTCTTGTGTGGAACCTTATCAAAAGCCTTTGAATATCCATGTATATATTTGATTTTCCTTTATCCATCATCTCAGTGATCCTGTCAAAGAACTCTGCTAAGCTAGTTAGACGTTACCTACCTTTACAAAACCGTGCTGATTCTCCCTAATTAGCTGATAATTTCGAGGTGCTCATTTGTTTGATGGATGTGAGCAACTGTTCCGCTGTGGTTACTTGGTTTGTTCCTTCCTCTTTTAATGGCAAGTTTCAGTGGTCGTCATTTTCACAGCAATTGTGTCACAAGTTTTTGTGAGGCGTATCACATTTTGAGCATGTCCAAATCTGAAATCTAAAGACATTTTACATTTTTGTTTGAAGTTACAGCAATTCACATTAGAAACATATGGCGTCAGTTCAGAGAACAGTTAGCAATGCTTATGACTTTGTAAACTGAATTTAGTTGGAAGAAGGTGGAAGAAAATGAATAGATTAAGGGGGAAAAATTCAGTTGCTTTGTGCCTCCCATTAGTGCCCTAAGAGGGCGCTACTGGGGCGCAAAGCAACTGGTGCCTGTGCGCGGCGATGTTTGCGCCGCTCGCGAAATTGGCCAGACATTTTGTGGCGGTGCTAAACACTACCGCCATGATCTCCTGCGCCCGCAGATCGTGACGTCAGTCGAGCGTGCAACGCCCCGGTAGCGCCCCGGACCGGATATTGAGCAGGGTGTGGATGGAGAGCAAGATCGACCCTCCCCTTTAAGAACTGGCCGGCGCCAGTGTGTCTGTGTTCCATTGCTGACTGACATCACATGAGCTTCGCCAGCGCTCTGAGGTAGCGCCTCGCTCCTTGGCGTTAGCGCCTTAAGAGAGGTATGCAGTGCCTGATTTAGCGCTCCAATCACTTCCAGAGGCGATAGAAGTTTGCAGTCGGAGGCTATAATTAGTGCCAGGTGCTAAACTTTGCGCCCGGCCGATAATTGCGCCCCAAACCGGGCAATACCAAATTTCACCCCCTTTATGTTTCAATAAGATCACCTCTCATTCTTCTAAACTCCAATGAGTATAGGCCCAACCTGCTCAACCTTTCCTCAAAAGACAACCCTTCCATCCCAGGAATCAACCTAGTGAACCTTCTCTGAACCGCCTCCAATGCAAGTATATCCCTCCTTAAATTAGGGGACCAAAACTGTACGTAGTACTCTAGGTGTGGTCTCACCAGTGCCCTGTACAGTTGTAGCAAGACATCCCTACTTTTATACTCTATATCCCTTGAAATAAAGGCCAACATTCCATTTGCCTTCCTAATTACTTGCTGCACCTGCATGTTAACTTTTTGTGTTTCATGTACGAAGACACCCAAATCCCTCTGTACCGCCGCATTCTGTAGTCTTTCTCCATTTAAATAATATTTTTCTTTTCTATTCTTCCTACCAAGGTGGATAACTTCACATTTTCCCACATTATACTCCATCTGCCAAATTCTTGCCCACTCACTTAACCTATCTATCTCCCTTTGCAGACGCTTTGTGTACTCCTCACAACTTGCTTTCCCACCTATCTTTGTATCGGCCACAAATTTGGCTACAATACACTCGCTTCCTTCATCCAAGTCATTAATATAGATTGAAAATAGTTGAGGCCCCAGCACTGATCCCTGTGGCACCCCACTAGTTACAGATTGCCATCCTGAAAATTACCCAATGATCCCGACTCTCTGTTTTCTGTTAGTTAGCCAATCCTCTATCCAATCTAATATATTACCCCTAACACCATGAGCTATTATCTTATGAAGTAACCTTTTATGTGGCAACTTGTCGAATGCCTTTTGGAAATCCAAATACACTACATCTACTGGTTCCCCTTTATCCACCCTGCTTGTTACCTCCTCAAAGAACTCTAATAGATTTTTCAAACATGATTTCCCTTTCATAAAACCATGTTGACTCTGTTTGATTGTATTATGATTTTCTAAATGCCCTGCTCTACTTCATTAATAATGGATTCGAGCATTTTGCCAATGACAGATGTTAGGCTAACTGGCCTATAGTTTCCTGCTTTCTGTCTCCCTCCTTTTTTGAATAAGGGCGTTACATTTGCGGTTTTCCAATCCGCTGGGACTTTTCCAGAGTCAAGGGAATTTTGGAAGATTACAACCAATGCATCCACTATCTCTGTAGCCACTTCTTTTAAGACCCTAGGATGCAGGCCATCAGGTCCAGGGGACTTGTCAGCCTTTAGACCCATAGGTTTGCCTCGCACTTTTTCTCTAGTGATAGTGATTGTTTTAAGTTCCTCCCTCCCTTTTGCCCCTTGATTTTCTGTTATTACTGGGATGTTTTTAGTGTCCTCTACCGTGAAGACAGATACAAAATATTTGTTCAATGCCTCTGCCATTTCTTTGTTTCCCATTATTATTTCCTTGGTGAAGACAGATGCAAAGTACTCATTTAGTACCTCAGCCATACCCTCTGCCTCCTTTTTGGTCCCTAATCAGCCCCACCCCTCCTCTTACTACCCTTTTACTATTTATATGCCTATAGAAGACTTTTGGATTACCTTTTATGTTGGCTGCCATTCTATTCTCATATCCTCTCTTTCCCCCTCTTATTTTCTTTTTCATTTCGCCTCTGACCTTTCTATATATAGCCTGATTCTCAGATGTAATTGCAACCTGACATCTGTCCTACGCGCTCTTTTTCTGCTTCATCGTATTTTCTATCTGTTTCATCATCACTATTCAAAAAGGTGGTAGAGAGAAAACGAGGAATTACAGACTGGTAAGCCTGACATCGGTAGTGGGGAAAATGCTAGAGTCCATTATAAAAGATGTAATAGCTGAGCACTTGGAAAACAGTGACAGGATCGGACAAAGTCAACACGGATTTACAAAAGGTAAATCATGCTTGACTAATCTACTGGAATTTTTTGAGGATGTAACTGGTAAAATAGATAAGGGAGAACCAGTGGATGTGGTGTATTTGGACTTCCAAAAGGCTTTTGATAAGGTCCCGCATAAGAGATAAGCGTGTAAAGTTAAGGCACATGGGATTGGGGGCAAGGTATTGACTTGGATAGAGAACTGGTTGGCAGACAGAAAGCAAAGAGTTGCAATAAACGGGTCTTTTTCCGAGTGGCAGGCAGTGACTAGTGGGGTACCGCAGGGATCGGTCCTTGGACCCCAGCTATTCACAATATATATTAATGATCTAGACAAGGGAACTAGATGTAATATCTCCAAGTTTGCAGATGACACAAAGCTGGGTGGGCATGTGTGCTGTGAAGAGGATGCCGAGAAACTCCAGGATGATTTGGACAGGTTGGGTGATTGGGCAGAAGCGTGGCAGATGCAATATAACGTGGATAAATGCGAGGTTATCCACTTTGGTGTCAAAAACAGAAAGGCAGATTATTATCTGAATGGCAATAGATTGGGAGAAGGGGAAGTGCAACAAGACCTGGGTGTCCTTGTGCACCAGTCGCTGAAGGTAAACATGCAGGTGCAGCAGACGGTTAAGAAGGCAAATGGTATGTTGGCCTTCATAGCGAGAGGGTTTGAGTACAGGAACAGGGATGTCTTGCTGCAGTTGTACAGGGCCTTGGTGAGACCACACCTTGAGTACTGTGTGCAGTTTTGGTCGCCTTATCTGAGGAAGGATGTTCTTGCCATGGAAGGATTTCAGCGAAGATTCACAAGGCTGATACCTGGGATGGCAGGAATGACGTATGAAGAGAGATTGGGTCGATTGGGCTTATACTCGCTGGAGTTTAGAAGAATGAGAGGGGATCTCATTGAAACTTATAAAATTCTGACAGGACAGGACAAACTAGATGCAGGAAGGATGTTCCCGATGGTCGGGGAGTCCAGAACCAGGGGTCACAGTCTAAGGATAAGGGGTAAGCCATTTAGAACAGAAATGAGGAGGAATTTCTTCACCCAGAGAGTGGTGAACCTGTGGAATTCTCTGCCACAGAAGGCAGTAGAGGCCAATTCATTAAATAGATTCAAGAAGGAGTTGGATATATTTCTTAAGGCTAAAGGAATCAAGGGATATGGGGAGAAAGCAGGGACAGGGTACTGAATTTGGATGATCAGCCATGATCGCATTGAATGGCGGAGCAGGCTCGAGGGGCCGAATGGCCTACTCCTGCTCCTATCTTCTATGATTCTATGATTCTATGATCCAGGGAGCTCTTATTTTAGTTGCCCTTCCTTTCTCCCTCATGGGAATGTACCTCGACTGTACCCGAACTATTTCCTCTTTAAAGGCAGCCCATTGTTGCACTACAGTTTTGCCTGCCAATCTTTGATTCCAGTTTACCCGGACCAGATCCGTTCTCATCCCACTGAAATTGGCCTTCCCCCAGTTAAACATTTTTACTCTAGATTGTTCCCTGTCCTTTTCCATAGCTAATCTAAACCTTATGATATTATGATCACTGTTCCCTAAATGTTCACCTGCTGACACTTGCTCCACTTGACCCACCTCATTCCCCAGAAACAGATCCAGCAATGCCTCCTACCTCGTCGGGCCGGAAACATACTGATCCAGAAAGTTCTCCTGAACACACTTCAGAAATTCTTCCCCTTCTCTGCCTTTAACACCATTACAATCCCAGTCTATATTATGATAGTTGACGTCCCCCATTATTAGTACTCTATAGTTCTTGCACCTCTCTGTATTTTCTTTGCAAATTTGCTCCTCCATATCTTTATCACTAGTTGGTGGTCTATAGAATACACCTAGTAGTGTAATGGCACCTCTATTATTTCTTAACTCTAGCCATATAGATTCTGTCCTTGACTCCTCCAGGACATCCTCCCTCTCCAGCACTGTAACAGTCTCCTTAATCAATACTGCCGCACCAACTCCTATCTTTCTTCCCTATCTTTCCTGAACACCTTATAACCAGGAATATTTAATACCCAATCCTGCCCTTTTTTGAGCCAATTCTCAGTTATTGCCACAACATCATATTCCCATGTGGCTATTTGTGCCTGCAGCTCACTTACCTTGTTTACTACGCTTCGTGCGTTCACATACATACACTGTAAACCCATCTTAGACCATCCTGTATTCTCTCTTATTTGGACCCCTCCTATCTTACTTTAGTGCTCTCTGCCTCTCCCAATCCTTTGAGCACATTATTTCCCCTTTCTAATGTTACATCCTGGTGCCCATCCCCCTGCCAAATTAGTTTAAACCCTCCCCACAGAACTAGCAAACCTCCCTGCGAGGATATTCGTTCCGGCCCTGTTGAGGTGCAACCCGTCCGGCCTGTACAGGTCCCACCTCCCCCAGAACTGGTCCCAATGCCCCAGGAATCTGAAGCCCTCACTCCTGCTCCATCTCTCCATCCATGTATTCATCTGCTCTATCCTCCTATTTCTATACTCACTCGCGCTTGGCACCAGGAGTAATCTGGAGATTACTACCTTTGAGGTCCTGCTTTTTAATCTCTTTCCTAGCTCCCTAAAATCTACCTTCAGGACCTCATTCCTCTTTCTACCTATGTAGTTGGTACCAATATGGACCACGACCTCTGGCTGTTCACGCTCTCCCCTCAGAATGTTCTGCAGCCGCTCAGTGACATCTTTGACCCTGGCACCAGGGAGGCAAAATACCACCCTGGAGTCACGTCTGCGGCCGCAGAAATGCCTGTCTGCTCCCCTAACTATTGAATCCCCTACCACTATTGCTCTTCCACTCTTCTTCCTCACCCCCTGTACAGCTGTGAGAAGTCGCACAACACCAGGTTATAGTCCAACAGTTTTATTTGAAATCACAAGCTTTCGGAGCACTGCTCCTTCGTCAGGTGAAGTCACCTGTACAGCTGAGCCACCCGTGGTGATGTGGACTTGGCTCTGGCTGTATTCCCCAGAGGAACCATCGCCCTCACCAGTACTCAGAACAGAATACTGGTTGGAGAGCGAGATGCACTCAGGGGACTCCTGCACGACCTGCCTGGTTCTCCTTTTCTGTCTGACGATAACCCATTCCCTCTCTGCCTGCACATTCTTTAGCTGCGGGGTGACCACCTCCTGAAACGTGCTGTCCACGTAGCTCTCAGCCTCACGGATGCACCTCAGTGACGCCAGCTGCTGCTCAAGCTCCGAAACCCAGAGCTTGAGCTCCTCCAGCCGACAACACCTCCTGCACATGTGGTTGTCCAGGACACAGGAAACGCCCTGGATTTCCCACATGGCACAGGATGTGCACTCCGTGAGAGTGAGCACTGATTTTGTATAATTAATGGCCAGAAATATATATTTAAAGGGGAGGTGTGAATTTCCTGGGCGCTTCTCCTTCCCTGGTGCCACAACTTTGACGATAGTGCGGCATTTACACACGTTCATGGGGATCTCTCCAGGCTTCCAGCAAATTTTCGGTGGTGGAGCGGGTGAACCTCCAAGGAAAAAAAATGGGTTCCAGCCCCCTGGGAATTCCCATTTTACAATGCTGTGACGAAATGCTGTGGCAGGATTCTCCCATCTGTAGCCATTAACTAAATATAATTGCAATTGTCAGTCCTTTTTTGATATTCAAGTCGACCTTGAGATAAACTAACTTTCCAAAATCTAAAAAGGGTACAAAGCCACGTGTGGAGAGCCAATGCATGAACAATAGGATTCTTTTGGACTCAAAGCATTTGGATTTGAGAAGCGCCCGAAGCACTTTAACAATGAGAAGTCGCACAACACCAGGTTGTAGTCCAACAGTTTTATTTGAAATTACGAGCTTTCGGAGCGCTGCTCCTTCGTCAGGTACAGTGAGGGAATACAAATCAGTTACAAAGCACATATAGACAGAGAACAATGTGTCTGCCGAGATACAATCAGTCAGGAAGGCATTACATCAAAGACACAGCAGAATACAGCTAAGACAATGAGGTGGGGTCACAGGGGGTCCAACGTGTCAACGCTCCGAAAGCTTGTAATTTCAAATAAAACTGTTGGACTATAACCTGGTGTTGTGCAACTTCTCATTTTTGTCCACCCCAGTCCAACACCGGCATCTCCGCCTCATGGCCACTTTAAAAATGTGAGGGAAGGCCACTGAAGTAGAGCAATTACTGATCAAACAAGGATCAAGAATAATGTCTGTGGAAAGGAAGCAAATTATTTATCACTTCAGAATGATCTGGATCACTATAGCAGCATGGAGGGTTGTGAAAAAAATTCTGCTTGAGGAGTTTTCTCCCCTTAAAACCCATGGGCCTAGAAATTCATTTGCCCCCGAAAACGGGTGTGGGGTTCACGACGCGCCAACAACCCATGCCTGTTTGGCGGACTGCAGGTAGCACGCAAAATTCATGCTGCCTGCTTATTTCCATGATTGTGGCATTCAGCCCAGCATTGGACGGACTGCTGAGTGGCTGAATGCTCAGCAGGGGGCCCAGCTTTGTGCCAGGCTAGCACCAATTAAAGCTAGCCTGCATTACTTAAAGGCCGTCTGCACCTCTTAAATGGAAGGTGCATTCTGCTTGCAGCAGATCATTCAACTAGCTGAGGAATACAGTGGAAAAAAATCAAGTTATGATGGCACAATAGAGGAGAGAGCATGCACCAAGGTTCTCCGATGCAGCACTGGAAGCCTTGTTGTAGGAGGTCAATAGGAGGAGAGAGGTTCTCCTTCCACAGGGAGCCAGGAGGCCCTCCAGTCAACAGACCAGACTGCGGTGGGAGCAGATAGCCTCTGAGGGAATGCTAGCAGTGTGGCCCCGAGGACCTGGATGCAGTGCAGGAAGTAGTTTAATGACCTCACACGAGTGGTCAAGGTCAGTGAATTTATCTTCAAATGCCATATCCCTTAAACTGCACCACCAGCCTTACACACTGCTCAATTCATCACACCCCTATCACTCACCGACCAACAATCACAACTCGTACCTCACATTCACATGCTCCATCTCACCCTCACACACTTACCACTGTTGCAACCTTCATACCCACATCTCACGGCTTGCACATAGTGTCAGCCATTCAACCATTACAGGCACATCACTCAAACACATTGCACCACACTCACTGACACACTTCCCTTTATCTTGCAGGAAAAGGTAGCACTTAACCGGTGCCAGCAGAACCTAGCTGGCGGGGGACAAGCTCGCCTGCATCACCTCACCCGCTTGGAGGAGACAATGCTGGCCATTCTTGGGAGGGGCATGGCTGAACCCGTGGCCAGCTGTGTTGCTGAAAGAGTACAAGATGCCGTTATCCTCATATGTTATCATCCTTCTCACATCCCACTTCTCCCTCATCTCACAATCTCTTCTGATTTACAAGCTGTACATGGTGTAAGGATGCACCTCTTGCTTTCCCTCCCTGCCCTCAGCACAACCCTACCCTTGTGCCTTTCTCATTTCGGAGACCCAAGAAATCCAACCTGCCCAGCCAGTGGTTGTAGAAGAAGAGAGAAGAGAGTAAAGAAGAAGAAGAAACACCGTCATTCGATTTGAAAGTCGCAGCCATCAGCTCAGACACTGGCACTGCGCGGAGTTTAGAGGATAGCTTAGAGGCGGGATCTGCACGTGGTGAGTCACTGGGCATGAGTGGGCTGCAGACAGGGCAGGGGGAAAGAGCAGTGCAAGTACCCGCTCCCCGGAGGGCAAGGTCGCACACAGGTTCTGCTGCAGAGGACTCAGATGAAGACTTCGATGGGGTAGCCTACAGAAGATGGCTGATGGGTATGCACAACAAAATGCTTGGTGCGTTGGAAGGCCTGTCAGAAAGCCTGAGTGCAATATGGAGGAGTCCAGCACCAAGCTTGCATATAGGGCTTTGCGCAGAGCTTGGAGGCCGTGATTTCCAGCTCGGAAGGGGTGGGCAGATCCATTGGCGCACTTGAGGACCCAACCATGATGCAGCGATTGATGGCTGATGTCTCAGTTTCCACTGGAGCACAAGCAGAAGCCACCCAATCTCTGAGTGCTGCAGTGGAAGCATAGACTTCTGTCACGCAAGCTCAGACCGCTGCCATCGTGGCTGTGTTTACCAGTGTGGAAACGGGCTGGCAGAGTTTCACAGTAGTCCAACAATCTGTCCTCCAACAGATGGCTAGGAATGTTGCCCCCCGCCAGGAGTGGAAGTGGCTCCGTGGAGCACAAACCTGCTGCCTCTCAGGAGGACAGCATTCGTCCTCTCACCACTGCCACTCCACCAGTGTCCTTTGCTGTTGCCCGTCAGCCAGCCAGCCCAGACTGCTGCCACCCATGCCGAGGTGGTGCAGTCTGAAGCTGGGCCTTCTAGGCCCAGAGCTGCTCGAAGTCATCCTGCAAGGCCATCTGCAGTCTCCCCCACTGAAAATCAACAGCCATCCACCAGCCATGCTGCAGGCACTGGGGTAGCACTTTGCAGGAGCACTAGGGCAGGCAAAGGCACAATGAAAACAGACACTAAGGGAATGGAAAAAGGTGATTAGTTGACTTTTTATGTAATATTGGATGGATTGATGGATAAAGTTGGATTGCAATTTTTTTTTGTGGCTTTTATTGTAGTATTGTGGCCAAGATGCCGCTGTGATGGCCAGTAACAGAGGGAAGGTAAGATGTGGGACTATTGTTGAATGGGTAATTGGGGTTGCATTCACTCGTGTGACAGTTGGATGAATCGATTACAGACAACCCAGGCAGAAAGGGACTATCTGGGTTGCCTCCCCCCTTCCATTTCCTCCTCTTCCGCTTGCTTCTCCTCCTTTTCCTCTTCCTCCTCTTCCACTTCCTCTTCCTCCTCTTCCATCTCCTCCTCCTCCTCCTCAGCTGGTCACCGTATGCCTGGTGGCAAGAGCTCTGCCCACATGATGGCGAGGTTGGGGAGGATGCTGCAGACCACGACAAATCTTGAGACGCGTTCTGGTGAGTACTGCAGGGCTCCTCCAGAGCGGTCCAGGCAGTGGAAGTGAAGAGATCGCAAAGTCTCTGTTTGAAGAATGGACTCAGTCGAGAATATTTTGTGGACTTTATGGGATTTTTCTGAGGGTATTTTCCCTGTGATGGGATCACCCTGTGCAGATATGTGAAAAACTGGTTTGTTAAAACTCCAGAGAACACATGGCAGTTGGCTGTGACGAAAAAACTGTCAGTCATCCTGAATATGCAAAAGCACTTCTCACCTCCATCTCAGAAGAGAAGCAGAACAATGAACCCACTAGCCCAGCCAGCCGAAAAGGAGCCAGTTTTTCCCAACACAAAGACCGAAATATGTCCCAGACTTAGGGCCATTAGTCCAATCATGGAGTACACATGGGTCTGAGGATGACCCATCACTGATTAAGCACCGGAGTGCTTAGAAACAAAAGGATTTTAAAGATTGGTGGGAAAGATAGGGGTAGCAAGACTCCTATAAAGATAGATTCTTTCCCACCATTCTTTCTCTCTCTCGCTCTCGCTGCACCAAGATCGACCTAACAAGAAGAAGTACCAGAGGAGGAAGCAGCGAAGTGGAGCGATCGAGACCGACTGTGTGTGTGGGGGTAAGCATGGTCTCGAGTGTCTCAAGCCGGTAACCAGATATCCCAGGCGAGCTGGGTGAGGTGTAAAGAGCTCAGGGTTTTTCTCAGAAGTGAAGCTTTTGGGCTATTCCGAGGGTGGGAGCTTCGTTTGGTTCAGCCAGGCGAAGGGGCTCATGCGACTGGGTAATTCGTTGGTAGGGGTGGAATTAGAGTCAACCATAGCAACAAGGGAATTACTGCTTGTCATAGTCCTCAGTTTTGCACTGTATGTATGTTATTTGTAACCTGGATTTTATTCTCCACAGAGACAGTAATTTCGTTTAGTAGTGCATGTTTTAGCCAGTGTATGTTAGACCAAATAAATATAAGTTTGATTTTTCACCAAAGCATTCCTGTCCGTGACTTATTTCATTTACACTCTGAATAATAATTCCCGGGTATAGAACTTTTGTAAGGCGGGGGCGATTCGAACCGTCCGTCTAGCTATTGGGCTAGGATCAAAAACCGCTTACAGAAGCATTGTTTAAGGATGCCAATGGTTTGCTCCATCAGATTTCGTGTGGCAGCATGACTCTCATTGTACGCATGCTGCCCACGTGTGGTTGAGTTGCGGAACAGAGTCATGAGCCAGGTGGTCAGTGAATAGCCCCTGTCGCCCAGTAGCCACCCTCTGGTTTGTCTTGGTGGCTCAAAGACTGAGGGAACAGCAGACTGGTGCAGAATTAAAACATCATGACTGCTGCCAGGACACCGGGCATTCACCAACATGATGTGCTGAGCATGGTCGCACACCAACTGCACATTCAGCGAGTGATAACCTTTGCGGTTGCGGTACATCTTAGTATTTAGATGCGGCGCCCGCAAAGCCATGTGTGTGCAGTTGATAGCGACCTGCGCCATGGGGAAGCCCACTATCCTGGCAAAGCCCTGTGCATGCTCCGCTGCCTTGTCCCTGGTTAGAGAGAAAACAATGAAGTCCCCTTTCCTGGCAAAAAGAGCGACTGTCACCTCTCTTATGCAGTAGTGGATGGCGAACTGAGAGATGTTACAGATGTTGCCTGCTCCAGCCTGGAAGGATCCTGACACAAAGAAATTCAAGTCTACGGTCACCTTCACAACCACTGGCAGTGCTGTCGTTGTCCTGGTGTGAGGCTGTAGGCCTGGTTGCAAGAGGTGGCAGAGTTCTGTGAGCACCTCCTTCGTAAAGCGCAGGCGCATCACACACCGCTCCTGGCTCAGGTTGAGGTAAGAGAATTGCTCTCGGAAGACCCTAAGTGGGTAAGGCCTCCTGCTGAGAGCCCTTCTCCCCTCCTCCTCCTCCCTCTGCGATCAGCTTGTCCTCTTCTTGCTGCCTCTGCTCCATCTCCCTGTCATGCTGCAGGCCAAGGGGGATGACAACTCGACTACCGATGACTGGGGAGCAAGTGGTCTGACCAGAACCCGAGGAGTCAGAAGCAAGGCCTTCTCCACTTGCTCCACCACTCCCTGTCACCTCACCAAGTTAAAAACTCTGGAACGCTCCGAACACTTCCACAAACTTTCACAGAGCCAGTAGAAATTAGTCAGCAACTAACCTGTAAATAGGTGATGATCCCTTTAAATATCTCTGTTAGAGTGTCCTTGCAGCTGCTGAATGCATGTTCAGCTGTGCGAGATTAACACAGGGCGTTAGTTCCAGCGTTGAGGATGAAAATGACAGCGCTGGCATCAAATCAGCGATGCACACTGATTGACGTCATGATCTGCCTATTCTATAGACTTCTGGTGCACCCTCCCAGCGTCAATGCTAACGCCTTCACCTAGATGCCGTCCGCCGCGGGCCGTACCAGAAGTGTGCACAAGTGGCTCGGTCGCCATTTTCGGCCCAAATTGGCACCTGTATCGCCCAAACAAAGGGCGCTACGCAATCAAATTTTGACCCCTAAATCATTTTGCTAATTTCTATGTCCTGAGAGTTAAAATGATCAATTCATTGAGTGTTTTATTTACTATGAGTGACAGTTAATATCCTTCTTATAGGCTCTGGGGCTCAAAAATCACATTTTGGCCACATTCGTAATATTTTTTTTTTCCAGACCTTCACATTTGAGACAAGATTTCATTATATTCCAATGGTCAAATCAATGCCACTCAGAAAGTATCATTTTATTTTTCTCACTTACTGCTTTACTTGAAAAATCAAAACAAGTGCTGCAGATCTATGCTGCCAATAGTCATCTCTTCTTTTACTCAAATTGGGAAACTGTTACTGTGACACAGGTATTTATTTCCTGTCTCTATTCTGTGGTCACTGGCTTTGAACCTGTGCAGGTTAGCTATTGATCGGCAAATTCATTAGCATAGGACTACATAAGGTCTTCTTATGAATTACTCTTCGAAAGAGCTGGCGCAGACTTGATGGGCCGAATGGCCTCTCTCTGTGCTATACTTTTCTATGATTCTATGATTTTATGCTGTACATTCGTGCTGTTAACTTTGGGGGAAAGGTGCTGGAAAACATAATGCAGTAGACTTCTGTGTTTCCTGTAATATTCAGGTTAAACTCCACCCAAACAGATCAAGTGAAAACTATTCGATGACTTCTAACGGCCCAACTGAAATAAATTTAGACGCCAGTGTGGTTGGCAGATTTGTCTTTAATTGCCTCTAATTCTGCATTATTGCTCAGACCATAAGGATAGAAATGGTGAAAAATGGAATGGAAAAAGTTACAGTTCATTTGGGGATGGCTTTCAAAATTGAGCTCAGGGGGGGTACTCAGCTTTCCACTTGACCTGCACCATGAGGGTTGCCACTAGATGGAAAGCAGACACATGTAATACATGAATAGCCTCATAAAAAGCTGACTATACAGGTGAGTAGACCACAGATGCGAACAGATGGTGCTGGTGTTGGCGACGTGCGGCTCCTGGTTTGGGAAGTTGCCAGGGAGCAACTGGCATCTGTGAAATGAGGTGTGAACTGCTGCAGGTATTATCACAATGGCAGCATGTACTGACTGAATTAAAAGATGGACAAGTATGGTGTCGTGGCGAGCAGATGATGGCTAATTAAAAATGACGGATCAGGCTGGTAGAGCTGCTAAATCAGAGTGATATTCTATTGTGCTTTGTGAAATTGAAATGTGTAAAATATAAGATTCAGAAAGCCTAGCGTCGCTTAAATAAACAGTATTACATGTAAGCCATTATATCACTTCTGATGGTTATGAGGTGGCAATTATTTTTGTAAATCACCAATTACCAGCTGTTTGATATGTTCCATTGAGTATTTAATTGTTCCCAAAGAGTGGGTGGAGAAGAGGAGGGAGGTGATTAATGTGTTTGCTACTCTCTCATTGTCAAGGTTCAAAGGTGAAGCAGTGCAACTAATTATGTCTTAGAGGTACCGACTGCAAGACCATCATTGATGTGAACACCATATAAGCTGGATGATGGTACTGGACTCCAAAGCAAGTAGTTTCTGTATTGATGGTCTTAAGTGAAGTTTTGCATTTGGCTTGGATGGATGTTTAATTGTACTTGAAGATTTTGGTCTTTGTTCAATTGTATCTGAAGATTTTTAGTCATGTGAAATCTACAGATTTTGGGTTTAGGTTAAAAAGAATTGGCAGGTTAAAAGTTGAGAATATTCAGATTCAGTTCATGATCCTGAGCAACTAATGAGCTGCAAGGTCCAAAGGGGTGTGAATCAGAGGGAATTCCAGGTTTAGGACCTGCATTTGTGTGTACATATTAGAAAGGTCTATTCTTACAGGATGGGTGGGAAATAGTCTGCCATATACAGGAAACTCTTTATTAACCGGCACCCAAATATCCGGAAATCTCTCTTAACCGGCAAAATTCTTGAGTAGGTAACCGAGGTTTTCCTTCATCTCTCGTTTAAAATTAACTTTAAAAAAAACCCCGAGGCGTTTGCCTTGTATCGGAGCGTGTAGATTGGGAGGGGAATGTGCAGCCCGGGTAGGCAGCGGACACGACAGATGGTCAGTTGGCGGTTCCCGGGGAGACGGAGCTCCGAATGCAGGCGCATGTCAATGTGTACGGGGCTCTCGTACGTTGGGAGATATAACTCTCCATTATCCGGACTTTTTGATTAACCGGCACCACGCCGGTCCCGTCGGTGCCGGTTAATAAAGAGTTTCCTGTATTTAAGTTGGATTGAGGTTAGATATTAATGAGTTTTTTTGAGTTTGTGCTGAGAAGAGTAGGCCATTGGCTGGCATATGTATGATGTGGGGCAAATGTGGTGGGTCTGAATGCTTGGCAATGTGACTCATGCAAAAATATCTTGCGTACATCAAGTATAGATACACGTTACATAGAAGGATATGCGGATAGGATTAGATGGAGTGGGTGGAGGCTTGGGTGGAGCAGTTGAGCCGAATGTGCTGGAAATTCTATCTAAAAAAAGAGTTGCATCCCTGAGATCTAGAATGATCTTGGAATAATTTGTCTTGCAGATTACTGTCAAAGACCCAATGAAGACCTATTTTCACAGAATAGAAGCATCAGTATGTGTCAAACAGTTGAAGATTAAGATGTACCTAGGATTTTTCCAATAAGGTGTGGTAGTTATCAATAGCTTTTAAATGGTTTACTAACTACTTTGCTTACCAGTACTGTACTCTGTGCATAAATGTTTTCTCTAATTGTATACATTTTTTCAGAAATATGTGGCAAGCTGCAATGCCAGGACCTTAGTTGAAGCAAGTAAGACACTTTATTGTTGTCAATATACCTGTGGTAGATCCTTGGGGACTCCAGGAGTAATGGTGCAAGGGTTGAAAGATAAGTCATTGGAGCAGATGCTCTGCTTCTGATTGGATAGGTCAGAATGGAACCAAGCTGGACATTGGAGGAGAGGCATTTGAGGATGGTGTGGTCAACCGTGTCAAAGGGTGCAAAGTGGTCGAGAAGGATGAGGAGAGATTGTGACTGCTGTCACAGTCTTAGAAGATGTCTTTTATTAGAACCATTTCCATACTGTGGCAGGGGCAGAAATCTTTATCAGAGAGATTCAAATGTGGATTTGCAGGAAAGATGAGCACGGATTTGGGAGGTGGCAACATGTTAAGGACTTGAGAGAAAACAGGGTGGTTGAAGATGGGGCATCCGCACGCAGGAAGCCTCCTATCGGAAATTATGGGCCATTATCCCAAGCTCGTATCTCCTTATCCTCGCACCGTGTTTTCTTTTCCAAACCTTCTGGGGTCCCATAATCTTTGGGCCTTTTTTTCTCCCTCCCCCCAACATTTTCTCCCCTGATTTAAATTCATTCTGGGAACAATGTCCTCTGAGGGGCCTAGCACTCCGGGGCCCGCAGCAGCCATCTGGCTGCTGTTCATGGACCAAAAAGGCCCTAAAATCTGGAGGGAAAAAAAACCACCACCAATTTTTTACAAACTCACTCCAACTCCCTGCAGTAATCAAGCACCCAGCAGCACCTGCTCATTCCTAGCCTCTCCCACCTAGAGAGTGCTACCCACTGAGCCACAGCTGACACATAGTGCATGAAGCATACGCATAAGTAATAGCTGTTCAGAATTCTTGTCACCAGATTGGCATCCAATTGATGATATAGCAGAATGGGTTTGACAGCAGTAATTCTAAATTACTGAATTAAGGAAAAAACCATGATCAACAGATATAGTTTATGTATTCTGATTGGTTAAGAAACTAATATGTATAATATCACCCTGAGGTGATTTTTTTTTTCCTCCTGAAAAATATTTTTGTATTCCTTCTTAAAAATTCAACCTGTGGAATAACATCAATAAATTTACAAGTTCCAGGGATTATGTGACCAAAAGCCTATTGTAAACATTAAACATATCAGACCATGTCCCATGTGTTTACTGCGCAGTTAGAAACCATCGATTGACTTGCACACGCTGGGACTCCAATGTTTATTGTTTAAGCAATCTCCAGTTACAAACTCCACAAACCTGTGTAGTGTTTGGCCTATCGCTACATTCTGTGGGCTAGGAGTCAGAGAAGAATTCATAAGAGTAAGGTTTTTTGATATAAAGGCTGAATAGTATTCTGGCTCCTTTATCACCCTGGAGCAGAACATAACTCGAAAGAAAGAAATAGCTGCTGCTGTAGGGTGATTGGTTAAAGCAGGTCATATGACTATACAAGCATACAAATTTGACAGGCAGATAAAGACCAGCTGGTCTATTATGCCTGCCCCACAGCTCATGATGGCTGGATCATCATGACACCTGGGAGAGGCAACAAATCAGAGGAAAAAATCCAGGGCCAATAAGGGAAAAAATACTCTTTAAAAATCCTCTCCGACCACCTCAGGCAATCATGGGGGTGGGGGTGGAATCTGGAGACAAGCTGAACCAAAGAATTAATTAAGCTTCTAAGATCAGGAGATGATGCGGAGATGCCGGTGTTGGACTGGGGTGGACAAAAATGAGAAGTCGCACAACACCAGGTTATAGTCCAACAGATTTATTTAAAATTACAAGCTTTCGGAGCTGTTGCCCCTTCGTCAGGTAAGGGGCAACAGCTCCGAAAGCTTGTAATTTTAAATAAATCTGTTGGACTATAACCTGGTGTTGTGCGACTTCTCATTTAAGATCAGGAGAGTAAGAAGTTCTGATCTGGGACTGTACATAAATATTTGAGGTGGCTTAAATGCAATTTCCTTCAGTATGTGTTAAAAGATCTTGCTGATTAGTTTTATTGACAGTAGATGCATATGGTGCAGAAAGGCCAGATAATGGGTTATGATGTGCTGTCACTTTAAGAGGTAAAGGCTAATTAATTAGCAGGAGGACTATTCCCAAAACCTAATTAAGTTTTATGACGAGCAAGAACGGGACCGAACCCGTGTCTGCTCAATTAGCTTTAATTGATAGCCCAAACAGATTGAATGATTTGCATTTTAAAATGAAAGAAAACCAGCAGCTGTGTATTGTAAACTCAGTGTTTTAAAACATTTGGATTTTTGCCCAATATTTTGTAGGTTTTAATGGTAACAATAAACAATGCTTGAAATTTAAATGAGTGCTAACGTTCCCTTGTGGAGATGAAACAATAATTTGTAGTTTTAGAACTTTAACCCCCACCATGTAGAAAGTTCAAACCACATAACCAAAACCATTCACCTCCAGCACAGAGAGGAAATCGTCAAATTAAAGTAATGCATGCTACAGTCAAACTTCATTATTAAAATTTCATTGTGCCTGACAAACTCATTGAAGTTTAAACTCCCTTACTGATTATAATGGTGGTTGCACATGAAGCAAGAGGAACACTTCTTTTAGAAATATACTATTAGAGATTATAAGGTGATTATGATGCCAATAGCTCAGTGAGTTTAATCAGTGAGTAACAGAATCATGCAGACTGGGGAGATCCCAAATTTGGTCCACAGTCTGTGCTGAGTTAGCCAATCTCAGCTGGTGGCACTCATGCCATTATAATCGGCCTCAGCCCTGCTGGATTAAGCATTGCAAAACTAGTCAGGTTGTTTACTCCTGATTACTAGCCCGTGACCACCCCCCACCCCTCACCCTCACCCCTCCTTTGCTGGAAGTGCATGCATGCAGATGCCAGATGAAGAGAGGATTGGAGATGGCTGTGATGTCTTTTGTAGTCAAATAGTCAGCCAATGCCTGCTAGCAATAGTCACACTGATTAACACCCTCTTGGGTGAGGTACTGTAAGGCATTTAATGCCTGTGCAATGAAGCCCCAGGCAAGGAATCAATGCGGGTAATTTTCACCTTCACCGCCTGGGTGGTTAGCGGGTGGAGCGGATCGCCTGTCCTTTACAGAACCTGCCCAAAATTCATATAATTGATTTCAAATGGCGAGCAATCCGCTCTGCAGGTTTCTGCCCAGGCAGTGAAGTTGAAACTTACCTCCAATAAATTTAGGGGAGGATGGGAGAAAATTGGCTACATTGTTAAGAAGTGAAATTAGAGAAGATTTAACTTTTATATATTCAAACAAATGAAAAGGATGATGTTGGAATAGTAAGTTATTATGAGTAATCGAAATTCCTGGAACAACCTAAATATCATCACAGGGTTGGTTTTGCTCGCACAGAAAGTTTGTCGTACAACAGCTACTGCATCTTTTGCAGCAAAACCTGTCATGTCCGTTTTTATAAACAAACGTGGATTTTGTTCAGACTAAGAGGGAGATGTGGAAGCATGTTGTTAACTGGTGTGAAACGTTTGTGCCTGTTACAATTCCTTGGGTGTTTGTTGGATATTTCTCTAGTGCTCACCGTCCCAAAGATTATTCATGCAAGCGAGCCCTTACTCCTTACAAACTGAAGTGTGATTTATATGCACAATATCTGGTAATGTATTCTTGCCTGGGGCTGAACAGAAACCCTTGTTACTGTAATTAGCTCGCTGAATTTACATGGGGCCCCCTCATGTTCTCTTAGCCTTCAGATAGCAGAAGAATGAACATTCTATCAGGCCATGTGACTTAAGCTATAAACCACAAAACAGATTTAGTAGACAGAAGTGAAAAATCAATACAACAGATTTCATTTGAATACTGGAACCCTGAAATTCCGATGGATTTGTGGGCATAAACCTGGTAGATAAATCCATGGGGAGGTGGGGGCAGGGGGAAGGAAGAAAAAATCCAGCAGTTTTACACTCCATTTATGTTCTACCCTAAATTTTGCCAGAAGTGAGGGATGGTGTAAGATGCGCCTGCCCTAGAAAGAGTGCAGCCATGCAAATGATGAGATAGGCCAGGATGACATTATTAGCGCTAACTTTCATGATTTCCATCCGAAGAACCGCTCAACTAAGTTATGGCACTATAAAACGGGTAAATTAGAACCGCGACTAAGGAAAGCTGATGCTGAAATCTTAAAGTGAATTGTTGTGTTTCATTGTGCTGTTAGTTATAACTTTGGGTTAGTCTTCCGGTTTTTTTTGTTCCTTGTTTCATTTGGAAGTCTACCTCAAGACTTTTTTGTTTGAGGAAATTGCCATGAAATATACCGCTGGGCTTGCAGCATGGGTTTCCCAACGGGCTTGCTCCTCTTTATGAGATATATTTGAAGAGGAAAAGAAGGTTGAGCAGCAGGAAAGCTAGGAGGCCAAGCTCATAATTCAATATCAGGAGAAATCCAGATCCTCCGCAGATACCCAGCCACCAGCGTGTATGGACCCATATCTCATTCGAATATATCCCTGGAGTTATGCATAAAGATGCTGCGGTTCATCCGAGAAGCCCTGGCAGTGCTTTGCACCATCCTACAGGGAGACCTGCAAACTTCTTTAAGAACCAAGACAGCACTTACTGTGGATCAGATAGCCACAATAGCACTTAATTTCCTGGCCGCTGGATTATTCCAAGAGGTGACTGATGACTTCTGTCAGGTCAGTTAACTTACTGTTCATTCTTCCATAAGGCAAGTAATTGATGCCCTGATTGTCAGGGTAGCCCACTTTATTACATTTGATGAGTGGACCATTAACATTTATCAGATTGCAGAGTTTCCATGAGTACTTGAAGTTATAGATTGCATTCACATGGCCATACAAGTCCCTACTGTCAACGCATGCCATTATGTGAACTGAAAGGGATCTTAATCCCTTAAGATCCAATTAATGTGTGACTACAGGGATATCTTCCTGCAAGTCAATGCCAATCATGCAGGGAGCTGCCACAATTCCTTCAGCAGTCCTTCAGACTCGATGCAAACACATTGTTTGGTTTCTTAGGGCCAAGTGGTATCCAATACTACTGTGATGTCTAACACCATTCAGAAGGACCAGCCATGAGGAGAGATTGAGTAGATTGGGCCTATATTCTCTGGAGTTTAGAAGAATGAGAGGTGATCTCATTGAAACATATAAGATACTGAGGGGGATTGACAGGGTCAATGCTGAGAGGTTGTTTCCCCTGGCTGGAGAGTCTAGAACTTGGGGGCATAGTCTCCGGATAAGAGGTCGGCCATTTAAGACTGAGATGAGGAGGAATTTCTTCACTCAGAGGGTTGTGAATCTTTGGAATTCTCTACCCCAGAGGGCTGTGGAGGCTCAGTTGTTGAGTATATTTAAGGCTGTGATAGATAGATTTTTGGACTCAACGGAATCGAGGGATATGGGGATCGGGTGGAAAAGTGGAGTTGAGGTCAATGATCAGCCATGATCTTATTAGATGGCGGAGCAGGTTCGAAGGGCCGTATGGCTGACTCCTGCTCCTAATTTTTATGTTGTTATGAAGTGGAAAACACAACTATGATGCTCAAATCCACACTCAAATTAAAATTGAACAGGCCATTGGCATGCTGAAACGAAGAAGGTCTGGGGTCCAGTGTGCCCGCAGCTAAACTGCAACTTAAAGGGAGACACATGATAACGTTCGAGTTAACATTACTAAAGATAATCATGAGGAATATGGAAGAATGTAGTAGGAAAATTGGAAGGCTAAAAATGGAATATGAAAAACTCTAGCAGATCATGTAAAGGAAGTAATAAGGTCTTTTATAAGCACATAAAAGGTGAAGGAATAGTTAGAAAGGGTAGGATCACGCAGGGATAAAAGAGAGAGTCTAATTGTGGAGGATGATTGCAGAGTGGAGATATGAAATAAATACTTTGCATCAGTTGTTAGAAATGCTTGTGGAAGTGAGAATGAACATGAACTAGAGGGAAAATATCAAACAACTTTCAGATATAACCATAGAAACGAAATGGATTCTGAAAATATTCACAGAACTCAAGGTGGACGTGATGGCATGTACCCTAGATTGTTGTATCAGAGAAGCGATAGCAGGTAATACATTTTGAGAAGAAAAACAAGGAATGGAAGTATACACTCAGTGAAATATGCTGAAAGGTGATGATGAACAGAAAGACCTAGTGATGCAAATTCCCTGAAATTTGAGTGTAGGTGAGATAAAGCCATAAAAAAGGCCAACAGTACTGTGACTTTTATAGCTAAGGTATAGAGTATAATAATAAAGAACTATGGGGTAAAAATTCAGTTGGTTGCGCCTCCCGTTAGCGCCTTAAGAGGGTGCTAATGGGGCGCAAAGCCACTAACGCCCGGGCGCAGCGATGTTTGCGCCGCTCGAGAACTTAACTTGAGATTGTGCGGCGGCGCTAAAACTTACCGCTGCGACCACCTGCGCACGCAGATTGTGACGTCATTCCATGGTGCAACGCCCTTGGGGCGCCCCGGAGCGGAAATTGAGTGGCGCCCCCTGCCTTACCGCCTGGCGCATCCAACGACCAGAAGACTGGAACGCTATCAATCGCTGTGGGGCTGGGGGGGGCGCTATTTAAAGGTGACCGCTTCCTGCCTTTTATTGTTGGTGCTATTTTTGAACTACGCATTCTGAGAGAGAGAGGGAGAGACTTCTGGAGAGATTCAACGTTGTGTGAAGGAGTTTTGGGTACTGAGCAGCACTTTGCAGGTTCATTTTGATTTGCCATTCCTTGTATCGATTTAGCAGAGACTGTGGGAGCTGCACTCTGAGCTCTTTGCCTGGTACTCTCCATTGTTCTTTCCAGCACATTTGATGTGCAAGTCTCTCCAGGCTGAGATTCTAGGCTGCAATGAACAGGATGTGGATGGAAAGCAAGATTAACCATCCCCTTTAAGAACTGGCCCGTGCCATTGTGTGTGTGTTCCATTGCTGACTGACATTACATGAGCTTCGCCAGCGCTCTGAGTTAGCGCCTCACTCCTTGGCCTTTGCGCCTTAAGACAGGTGTGCAGCGCCTGATTTAGCGCTCCACTCACCTCCCGGGGCGGTAAAAGTGAAGTTTCCAGTCAGTGCCGATAATTAGCGCCAGGCGCTAATATTTGCGTCCAGACGATATTTGCGCCCCAAATGGGGCGTGACCTAATTTCTACCCCTATAAGTTTGTACAAAACATTGGTTAGCTCAAAGTTAGAGTACTGTGTGCAGTTGTGTCTGTCCCCTTATAGAAAGGATTGTAAAGCAATGGAGAGCATACAATGTCAATGCACCAGAATAATGCCAGATGGGAAACTATAGTAATGAGGAGAGTCTTGAGTTACTCGGACTATTTCCACTGGAGCACAGAAGGAGAACAAAAAGCTAAGGGATTTAATAGAGGTTATTAAAATTATGAAGGATTTGATTCGGGAAAGACTATTTCCTCTGGTTGGGAAATAACAAAGGTCATCAATTTAAAATTGTCACTAGGAGAGTGAGAAGAGAAGTTAGAAGATACTTTACATTGTTGGATCATGGGATATTTTGCCACAGGGAGTGGATGGGGTAGAGATCATTGTGTCTGTTAAGTAAAAATTGGATCCATATTTAAAGCAGAGCAAGATGCAGGGCTATGGGAAGAGAACAGGGAGCTAGGATTAGTTTTGGATTTCTCTAGCATAGAACAGGCACAGACAAGTTGGGCTTAATGGCCGCCTTCTAAGCTATAAATGTCTAACGTTCTATAGGTACTGGGCACTAAGACAAAAAAATGGGGGTATAACTTCAGCTTACCGAAGACCATTTTATGACTATTGTATAAGGAAGAGCATACAAGACCGACAGAAAAAAGTGAACATTGATGGTAAAAGTTTTATGTCCAATTAAGGGGAATGTAGGAAAGAGAAGAAATGCTTTGTTGCAGCTTCAAGTGTTTTTAACAAACTGTGAAAACCGCCCTAGAGAAGAAAGATACATCACATGATGTGAAAAAGATAGTGTATGAGGTTAGTGACCATTTGCATTTCACTTTGACGTTGAAAGGGAGACCCTGACAAAGGCACAAAAGTGGCTTGGCTGCTAATGGAACAGGTTATGCAAAGAGGAAATTGGGTATTGGCTGTGAAGACAGTGTAATCAGCACTGGAGTAATGAAAAAGAATGGCCTGTCCAGAGCAATAAAGTGTGTTTGAAAAGTGCACTGACCAGAGCACTACAGAAAATGAGGTGCAGTTGCAAAATGCTAAAGATGTTGAGACTGAGTGTGGGAAGATCTGAAGAGAATAGTGACCAGGAGCAGGATAAGGACAGATGGAAAGGTCTTGTGATGTCTTTGGCAGCCTGGCTATGATAACTAAACTTTAGAGTATGAAAGAATTTGGGAAATGTTTTCTGGTTTTTTTTATAAGTCCGCAGTGTGATGGTGTAATCCTTGGCATTATCATCACATCACTTGAAATTAATGCAACTGTCCTATTTAAAAAAAAAAAAAATGAAATCCTTAAACTCTCTTCATGGAGCGGAGATGCCGGTGTTGGACTGGGGTGGACAAAAGTGAGAAGTCGCACAACACCAGGTTATAGTCCAACTATAGTGTAGTGTTCTCTCTACACAGATGCGGCCGGACCTGCTGTGATTTCCAGCAAAAAAAGTAAAAAGTTTAAAGTTTTTTGCTTTCCATACAGACTCCAGCATCTGCCACATTTGACCCCTTGTGACCCCACCTCATTGTCTTTGTTGTATTTTGCTATCATCTTTGATGTAATGTCTTCCTGACTGACCTGGTTGGATTTGATTGCCGTGATTGTCTCTCTGCCGAGGTGTGATAAAGGACAGTTAGAAAGATTAACTGTAGTCATCTGGCAGTGTTCTCTGACTATATATGCTGCGCCCATATGTATTTCTTCACTTCACCTGACGAAGGAGCAGCGCTCCGAAAGCTTGTGACTTCAAATAAAACTGTTGGACTATAACCTGGTGTTGTGCGACTTCTCACTTTTCTCTTCATGGAGGCTGTGCCTCTTTCAGTAAACATGCCTGATGGCAACTCCAGTACGATATGGGAGAAGATGCACAGCAGAATCTTTGAAAGTCAATGGTGCAGCAGGCAAGTGTGGTGTTTTGAATTGATACATCTCTTTCTTAGTCCCACAGTGCCTGTGATTTACAGCAGAATGCAGAGCTGGTGGGATGGTTCAGCAAGAACTGTACTGGGCACGTTCCAAAATAGACGTTGTGTGGGGACATGTTTGCTTCCCTTTGTGCCCATTATGGAACTACCATTGAAATACTTCCCAGTGGCAAATTTCTGGCAACGTAATCATTTTTGTTGTCCAGAAGACACATTTTTTTTGTAATCATTTGTTGGACACAGTCAACGTATTGGGGCTGCTTTATATATTTGTGAATCTCTGCTGTAACACACACCGTTGTAAAGAATGTGTTTACTTTGAATTTTATAATTTTTTCACTTTTGCCGAAGAAGCAATTGTAATTTCATTACAAAACATGTACTATTATTGAACATGAGTTCACTAATGTCAGTCAGGTTTTTTTAAGCACACGTGTCCATTTTCTTGGCCAATGGTTTATTTACTTGAAGGCATTAGTGTTTCGTTTTTTTTAATGCAATGTGCCAAAAGATGTGTGAGGTGCATAGTTGTGGGCATGCACACTTCCTCTTCAGTTGTTTGAACGTTAAGAGATTATAATAGCAAAGCTCTTTCTGTAAACATTTTAAGGAAATTAATATTTTTCTTGCTTTGGAACATTACTATGGAAACTGTGGCGCTGATGGATATCTAGCTCGTTAATAACAACATGTCCTCCTTGGACATCTTTTGTAGTTTCTTTAGAGAGTCAGTTTGAATATATAATGTTATGTTCCCATTTCTGAGAAGAACTAATGTGTTCTTAACTCATGAGGTGGTGTGTACAGCCAACTATACAATAAGGCTTGCCAAGTACAATAATCAATCATGTACATAATTTTATGAGCTGAGTTGCACTGGTTCTTCATGCAGTGCTGGTATAATGCATTTTCGTTATGCCACATTTGTACCCTTTTATAATTGTATTAAAGCCATGCCAGTGCAAAGGCCATAGTCTAAATCTAAATTGATATCGTATAAAACTAATATCCTCCACCCGGTAGTACTTTCATAATGCCCAATGAAAATTTCAGAGTGGTATGTAACTGGTATTGGGGTATCACAACTTAAAGGGGAAAAATTCGGTGGCGCCCCCTTTGGGACACTAACTTCGGGGCGCTACTTTTAGCGCCCCGAAAAAGTTAGTGCCCCAGCGCCATAAATTCAGTGGTAGCGCCCCAAGCAGGAGGCGGGGCGCTACTGGACGCGCTCCCCCTCCTTCCTGGGCTGCTACAAGTGAATATCGCGGTGCTACGTGCAACAGCGCCACCCGCGTCGGCACATAGCGTCATGGTATTACAGGCCTCCCTCCCCTGATTAAAGAGGAGGAGCCTGGTGCTACGCGCACCAGGGCCCTGCTGGACCACCGGGGAGCGAGGTGCTGGGAAAGCAGCCCGGCACTTGGAGTGCCGGGCTGAGCGGTCACGGCCGGCACCCCGACTAAAAAAGGGGAAGGGGGGCAGTTGCTGGCAGGCGGCCAAAAAAAAATGGCTGCCCGACACCTGCCCTTTCACTTGCGCTGCCGCGGCGGCTGCAAAAACGCCATCCTGACCCTGTCGGACATATCATCCGGTGATAGGTATGGGGGCGCAACTGAAGTTTGTGAGCGGGGCGCTGCGCACGGCGATGACGTCATCGCCGAAGGCGCAGCGCCACGGGGCGCTATCGGCTACCACCGCCGCTAACCTCCCGCTCAATTTCGCAGGAGGCGTTAGCGGCGCAACCCAATTTTCCCCCAAAATATCTTGCAGTACATTTAGTGTAACTATCTAAATGCTAATCTTAATACTAAACCCGTAGGCTAGTCCCTCTATATTTTCTTTTAGATACACTAACTTCTAGCTTAATACTGCATAGCATTTGTACAGATTACTATTTTTGACATGAATTAATTAGTTGTTTTACAGATTTTTAAACTTTAATTGAATAAGTAATAGCTTAAGTTGTTTTTTCAGACTGGAGAGAAGTATACAGTGGTGTTCACCAGGGGCCGGTATTAGGGCAACACGGTGGCATAGTGGTTAGCACTGGTGCCTCACAGCGCCAGGGACCCGGGTTCAAATCTGACCTCGGGTGACTGTCTGTGTGGAGTTTGCACATTCTCCCCGTGTTTGCGTGGGTTTCCTCCGGGTGCTCCGGTTTCCTCCCACAGTCCAAAAATGTGCGGGTTAGGTTGATTTGGCTATGATAAATTGACCCTTAGTGTTAGGGGGGGATTAAATATGTGGGGTTATTGGGATATGTTAGGGGGAATTAAATACGTGGGGTTATGGGGCTAGGGTGGGATATGTGTACTGTGGGGATTAAAGCAGGGGACAGGGTACTGGATTTGGATGATCAGCCATGATTGTATTGAATGGTGGAGCAGGCTCGACGGGCCGAATGGCCTACTCCTGCTCCTAGATTCTATGTTTCTATGTAGGACCACTGCTCTTTTTGATATATAGTAATGGCCTGGACGGGTATACAGGGCATAATTTCAAAGTGTGCAAATGACACGAAACTCGGAAATGTAGTAAACACTGAGGAGGATAGTAAGAGACTTCAGGAGGACAACAGACACCCTGGTGAAATGGGCAGGCACTTGACAGATGAAATTTAATGCAGAGAGGTGTGAAATGATACATTTTGGTAGGGAGAATGAGGAGAGGCAATATAAACTAAATGGTACAATTTTAAAGGGATGCAGGAACATAGAGACCTCAGGGTGGATGTACACAAATCTTTGAAGGTGGCCGGACAAATTGAGAAGGCTGTTGAAAAACATACGGGATCCTTGGCTTTATTAATAGAGGCATAAAGTACAAAAGCAAGGAAGTTATGCTAAACCTTTATAAAACACTGGTTAGACCCCCAGCTGGAGTATTTGTGTTAAATTCTGGGCACCATACTTTTAGGAAGGATGTCAAGACCTTAGAGAGGATGCAGAGGAGATTTATTAGAATGGTACCAGGGATGAAAGACTTCAATTCCATAGAGAAACTGGGGTTGTTCTCCTTGGAGCAGAGAAGGTTAAGGGGAAATTTAATAGAGGTGTTCAAAATCTTGAAGGGTTTTGATAGAGTAAATAACGAAAAACTGTTTCCTGTGACAGAAGGGTCGGTAACTAGAGGTCACAGATTTTGGGCAATTGACAAAAAAATCAGAGGCAACCTGAGGAATTTTTTTTTTACGCAGTGAGTTGGTAGATCTGGAATGCATTGCCTGAAAGGCTGGTCGAAGCAGATTCAATAATAATTTCCAAAGGGAATTGGAAAATATTTGAAGTGGAAAAAATTTCAGGACTAAGGGGGAAAAAGCAGGAGAGTGGGACTAATTGGATAGCTCTTTCAAAGAGGCATGATGGGCTGCATGGCCTCCTTCTGTGCTGTATGATTCTATAAACAAATCTAAATTTCACAATTTATTACATTATCTACCTTCGATCTCTGTCCTTAAACAGGGTCTTCTTCTGAATCAATCAATCTCAATGCTCCTCTTCCACCTAGGGGGGGTAATTTTGACTTTAGTGTATTGGACAATAGTGTAAAGGAGCAATATCAGCTTGGACACCTGTTAAACACCTCTCCCAATTTTTATTTCCACTGACTTCAGAAAGTTGTGGGTTCAATTTGTACTTCAGGACTTGATCATGTAATCCACTAACACTTTGGCCGCGATTTTGCCGGCGCTCAGGGCAGGTTTGGAGGCGGGTCAGAGGTTAAATTCGATTTGATTGACGGCGGGTCAACCTGCCTCCCAATCGCTTTCCCAAGTGTCGGGTTCCCGATTTGCGAATGGACCTGACACCTAGCAGCGGGAAGCGGATTAAAGGCAATTACCTGCCTATTAACAGGTACTTGTCAGTAGTTTTCAGCCTGTTTTTGGATTTTCCTACTTCTGGGTCGGATTTCCCGACATCCGGACATCACACCAGGTAAGTGTGGCATGTAGTGAGTCTGGTGTAATGTTTGTGAAAAGATGACAGCTGCAGAAGTGGTGTGAAGGATGCAATGTTGCACATGGTGAGTTTCAGAGCAAAGAAAATGTTGGTTACTGCATTTTTAAGACATTTACAGATTTCTTTAGCTTACAAGTTTTTAAATCCAACTGTATGTCCAGTGCCACCTCATTGGGAGAACCGTTCTCACCAGTGACAGATCGCTTCTGTCACCTCACCTGCAGCTGCCATCTATTCCAGCCTATGGAGGGAGTCATTGGAGAGCCTGGGTGCAAGAGGTCACCTTTGTGCAGTGATTGTCAGTGTTTTCAGCACCTCAATGCTGTCAAACACTGAGAAATCAACTGTCAAAATAAAATTGTGCGTGGTCCCTTTAAGGAAACTGGCAGATGACGCATCATCAAATGACGTCATCAGACCCGCTTCCTGTTAATTGGCCGGCAAGCCTGCAGGGCGCGCTTAACAAGGTCAATCAAGGTAAAACCACGTCTGTGGAGTGGAGGCAGCTGGGGGCGGGACTGGAAGCCGGAAACCAGCTGTCCCGCACCCATCCCGACACCGCTGACAAAATCACGGCCTTCAGTGCATTACTGGGACAGTGCCACATTGTTGGAGACGCTATCTTTTGGATGAGAAAAAATTCTGCCAGCCTGTTCTTGTTTCCCCCCGCCCCCCCACCCCACCTCACCCAGCATCCGATCTCCCCCACCCCAATAGGCTTGACCTGCCGGGCGGCTGTGTGCTATGCTGGCTGATTGTCAGCCACAGGAAAGCAATGCGCTGCAGTGGAGCGCCCTTTTGGCACCCACAGATGTCTGAAAAAATGTTAATGAGGCCCAAACTTGAAGATGGTTCAGGCCTTCTGACTACCGCACTGGGCAGGTGCTACAGGTGTGCACATCGATATCTCGCCACAGCGTTCTGCAGGTTATGAGAAACTTCCTATAATGTGTTACAGATGTTGAAGACTGGGCCCCTTAGATCTGAGTCCCTAGGCTTCTTAGCCGAGAGCAATCATTTCATGCCCCTCTGTGGAGAAATGGTACTCTCTTTCTCTTCCACTCCTAGGTCCTCATCCTCACCTGTGCTCAGTGGCTCACCTAGTGACAACCCTCTGAATGTCCAACTAATGGGGTGGGTGTCTCGGTGCTGGTACTTATGCAGGGAAGATGCCAAGATGGAATAGGTGAGTACATAGCTGCAGCCGTGAATCTGAATTTCTTCACCCAGAGAATGGTGAACCTGTGGAATTCTCTGCCACAGAAGGCAGTAGAGGCCAATTCATTAAATAGATTCAAGAAGGAGTTGGATATATTTCTTAAGGCTAAAGGGATCAAGGGATATGGGGAGAAAGCAGGGACAGGGTACTGAATTTGGATGATCAGCCATGATCGCATTGCATGGCAGAGCAGGCTAGAGGGGCCGAATGGCCTACTCCTGCTCCTATCTTCTATGATTCTATGAAAGTCCATAGGCTGTCATCGGAATGGCTGGCCTCTTCCACCAAGGCATCCCCTATGATGTGGAAGACAGAAAAGCTTGTTTAGCTGTGCACACAAGGCCCAGTGGAGATTTTAGGCCAATTATTTTCATAGTTACCTCTAGTAATTGTTCACATCCTCCTCTTGTACATCTACTTTCTCACTTCCACCATCATTTGTAAAAACTGAAACATGTTTATTATTGCCACCTTAGCTTCATCTTCCACAACTAGATTATCCCCTTCATCCCTCCGTGGTCCTACCCTCTATTTAACTATTCTTTTACTTTTAATTTGAATATAAAAGCCCTTATGATTTCCTTTTATATTATCTGCTAGGCTTTTTTTCATATTCCCTTTTATCTTTTCTATTCCCCATTTTCACCTCTCCACTATATTTTCTATATTCCTCATGATTTTCTTCAGCATTGTTAGGCCTAGTTTTAATCATATGCCTTCCTGTTAAGTTTTAGTTTAAATCTCTCTTGTTCCTCCACAGGAGTCCATCCTTTGAAGCACACTCTTTTTGTCTTCTCGGAATACATCTATTTTTCTTACTCTCTCCATCTCATACTTGACGATTCCCCATTGCTGACCTTATTTGCTAACTTTTATGCTCAGTCACTTTGGACCAGATCCCTTTTTATTCCATTGAACTTTGCCTTTTTCCCAGTCCAGCGTGTATATCACTCTCTCGGGCTGATTTTTCTTTTTTGCTTCTGTGCCTGGGGAATTGGATGCAGGTAACACAGGGAAAGTGAACCGTGCATATCCCTAACTGAGTCCACCCAATTTTCCATCTATTAATATAAATGGACAGAAGACTGGGAGAACTCCGATAGGAGCACGTGTTCCTCCCTGTCTAAATTTCCTGTAATCAATGTGTCCAGACAACCCAATAGTCACAGGGACAGGAAAGTTAACCCCCCACTTTTTCCAGTCCAGCTCCCTTATCTTCTTCTTCTTAGGCAGTCCTTCGGAACCGAGGATGACTTGCTTCCACATTAAAAATGAGTTCTCAGGTGACTGATGAGTCCAATGCGAGCCGTGAGGGTCCTGACGTTCCAGGTCCCGAACTTGATTTTAAAGGGTGGAAGATGCCTGTGCGTGAATTCTTTTAACGTGGGGTGTCCGTTGCACACCAGCCACCACACGGGCTTGACAGAGCAAGGTCTTGGTCCAATGGCAAGGGGATCCAACACGATTGGAGACCAGGCTCTGCTACAACGGCCTAGCACACAAACACAAACATACTCCTACTGTCCTCTTCCCTCCTTCCCGTAGGTCCTCTCTGCCTGGGTTTTGTAGGATGCATTGTGGTCCTCCCAACCTCGCTGTTGGCCCGTGCCGCACCTTCCCTGGGCCCCGACCCCGCTGCTGATCCACGCTGTGCCACTCCTGGGCCTTGACCTCGCTGCTGGGCTCATCCTTGCTCCTGGGACCCGGCCTCGGACCCCTTTACTGTCTATCCATGATGATAGTCCAACAGCTTTATTTGAAATCACAAGCTTTCGGAGCGCTGCTCCTTCGTCACTTCACCTGACGAAGGAGCAGCGCTCCGAAAGCTTGTGATTTCAAATAAAGCTGTTGGACTATAACCTGGTGTTGTGCAACTTCTCACATTTGTCCACCCCAGTCCAACACCGGCATCTCCACATCATATCCATGATGAAGCATAGGAAACGAGTCAAGCACCAGCGAGATACTCTATTACAACTGGTAGACCTTAATAATTCTTTTTCCTACAGGCATTGATACATCATGCACATAAGGTATTGCAACTGAAGAATGGCGACATGTCGAGGTGAGACAGATGGTTATTATCATTTTGGTCCTGATTGCCAATTTGTCTGATGCCACTGGAATGGACATAGAGGATTGAATTGGAAATAGTTAATGGCAAAATAATTAAAAATGTGAAGTGTTCTGTTCGCAGAGATCTCATTCTTGTATCCAGCCTTCTGCCCTGATCAGCTGGATGGGTTACTGCTGGTGTTAAAAATAAAACCTGATGATTGGACTTGTTTATATGCCGTGCCTGCTCACTGTGGATGAGGGGGGTGGGAAATGGTGAGGGGTGAAAGTCTCCTGATATAATGTTTATACATCACAAGCTGTAACATAACAAATATGATGATGGTTCTCCTGTTGAATGATGTTTATTAGAAAGTGCTTTTCATGACTGATAATCTACACTTTCTTGGTGATCTCACATACTCAGCGACTCAACTGCTCTGCTCACTGTCACTTGGACACTAATTTTCTACTTACGCCTTTCTTTCTGGCCTCGAGAGACATGGTTACCCCTGATTTGCACTGTAATCTATTAGGATTAGGTTGAAGGTGATGCATTTGCCTTATTAGCACAAGCATTTGTTTCATTTCCAAATTTTTATTGATCATTCTGAAATTCACACTTCTGATGCGTTTTAACTAAAAAATACCATGGGGGCGAAATTCCCCCTCGTTTGCACCTCCGGTGGGAGGCGCTAACTGGGCACGAATGGCTTTGCGCCCTCCCCGAGGCGATAACCGCACCTCCCGCGAAATTCCGCGGGAGGTTAGTGGCGGCGCACCCCGATCTTCTGCGTCCGGAGATCATGACGGTGGGCAGCTGGCCAAAAAAATTTGCCAATTTTTAATTTTTTTTTAATATTGATTTTCGGCCACCGGTCGCGGCGCCCGTGCAACGATCAGTCAGCCTGGCACTCCCGCTCCCCGGTGGCCCACATATCTAAAAGTAAATCTGCAGAGCTCGCAGCGTGGGGCCCTTCCCTTTAATGCAGGGAAGAGTCCCTGTAACGTGGCAGCTCCACGCTTGGCGCTTGATTTAGCGCGCCACTTCCCTCTTGGAAGAAAAAATGGGAATTTAACTAATGTTTGAAAAGGTTAGCGCCTGGCATTTTTTACTTAGCGCCCCAAACGGCCCTCTAGTGGAATTTCACCCCCATATCTTTTAAACTTCCCCTCTTGAAAGGCAGACAGCAAACATTTACTTTTGAAAATCAGGTTCCAAAATCTGTTTGCCACAAACTTCTGTTTTTCTGTCGTGGTTCAAAGCTCCCAGCTACGCAAGGAAAAAGCTTCCTTCATCCCATCTGTAGGATTCAGTTTCAAGCTGTGAGGTGGATATTTCATTTTTGGGTGTCGTTTTTTAATCTAGATATTTTTGGCTTCCATGTTTCACACTAACACCCTACGTCCCAGAGAGTGTTCTCACCTTGCTCCGAGAGCTAGGTAAAATTAGTAGTATGCCCAGGAAACGGAGAAGCCTTTTTTTTAGTTTATTAAACAGCAGTAGAACAAATGAATGGTAGCAGTAAGACAATAGGGGTGATTTTAATCCTTCCTGTCACAGTTAAAAATTGAGAAGTCGCACAACACCAGGTTATAGTCCAACAGTTTTATTTGAAATCACAAGCTTTCGGAGCTATCGATCGCCCCTTCCTCAGGTGAAGGGGCGATCGATAGCTCCGAAAGCTTGTGATTTCAAATAAAACTGTTGGACTATAACCTGGTGTTGTGCGACTTCACAGTTAAAAATGCCCGGGGTTTTGCCCACTGATGTCCCGCTTCCTTCCCATAGTCTTTGATTTTAACCTGCTCTTCTGAGCAGGAGGGAAGAACACCTGGTAGAAACTGCCGGGCCATTCTTAGCAGATTGGGCACTGATCATACAATCAGAATCCGACTGCTATTTTAACCAGTGGCCTATGCGGGGGAAGCTATTGTAGACTTACCTGCCAAGTGAAGCTAGCAGGAAGAAGTGTCCGGGCCAGAAGAGGCTCGTTTTTTTTAAACTTTCGGTGTCCTGGCCAATATTCATCCTTCAACCAACACCACTAGAACTGATTATCTGGTCATTACCTCATTGCTGTTTCTGGGAGCTTGCTGTGTGCAAATTGGCTGCCACGTTTCCCTACATTACAACAGTGACTACACTTCAAATGTACTTCTCTGGCTGTGAAGCTTTGTGAAAGGTGCTATATAAATACCAGTTCTTTCTTTCTTTTAATCGACTTCCTATCCATGCTGCCGCATTTGTTTTAATACCGTGCGCCTTAATTTAATCAACAAGCCTCCTATGCAACATCTCACCAAACACCATTTGAAAATCCATAGATGCAACATCTGTAGCATTTTCTTCATCAATACATTTCATTATTTCCTCAAAAAAATCTATTAAATTTGCCAGAAGTGACTTGCCTTTTACAAATCCATGTTGGCTGTCCTTCATTAATCCATGTCCTTCTTGATGAGTATTTAAATTTATCCAGTATTATGGCCTCTCGGAGTTTAGCCACTACCAACGTGAGGCTGACTGGTTTATAGTTACCTGGTTTATCCCTTTCTCCCTTTTTGACCATAATTGCTACATTGGCAGTTCTCCAGTCCTCGAGTACATCTTCCATATCTAAGAATGTTTGAAGGTTTGTGTTCAGGGCATCTGCCATTTTACCTCTGATTTCCCTCAGCATTCTAGGATGTATGCCATCAGAGCCTGGTGTCCTTTCTATTTTATATTCCACCAATTTTTTCAGTACTACATCCTTGTCTGTTGCTATCCTATAAATCATGCTTGATCACTTCCTTTTGTACCTTTTCATTCTCACTGCCAGGTTTTCTGTGGAAACAAATGTACTCAGTTAATATCTCTGCCATTCCTTCATCCTCCATAAGATTTCTTTTCTAATTTATAATCGGTCCTACCCTTTCTTTAGCTTTTCTTTTACTTTTTATGTGTTTTATAACATCCTTTACTAGTTCTCTCTATGTTACCCGCCAGTCTTTCTTCATACCTTCTTCCGAATGCTGCACTGTCGGAGGTGCCGTCTTTCGGATGAGACGTTAAACCGAGGCCCCGTCTGCTCGCTCAGATGGATGTAAAAGATCCCGTGGCACTATTTCAATGAAGAGCAGGGGAGTTATCCCCGGTGTCCTGGGGCCAATATTTATCCCTCAACCAACATCACTAAAACAGATTATCTGGTCATTTTCTCATTACTGTTTGTGGGACCTTGCTGTGCACAAATTGGCTGCCGCATTTCCTACATTACAACAGTGACTACAATTCAAAAGTGCTTCATTGGCTGTAAAACATTTTGGGACGTCCTGAGGTCGTGAAAGGCGCTATAGAAATGCAAGTCTTTTTTCTTTCCCTCTATATTTCCATATTCGGCTTGATTTGCTTTTGTATTATTAGCCCTATATTTGTCATATGCCTTTTAAAATCTCATTTTAATTTAGAAACTATAGCTTTTTATGCACCATCTTTACATCTTGTGGAAATATGTCTAGTCTGAACCTTAGCGCTTATTTGAATGTTGTGCACAAGCATATTTGCCAGTTTTTCTTTCTAGTTCACTTAGGCTTCACTTTCCTTTTTATCGCATTTAATTGGTATTTTATCTTTTGATTGTTCCCTCAACTTCCCAATTTTTATATCAAATCTAATTATGTTCTGATCATTGCTTCTGGCATGTTCCCCATCCCTCATATTACCTACTTGTCCCACTTCATTTCCTAGAATTAGATCTAGCACTGACTAAAAATGTATTGATCAAGACAGCAGTCCTGGACACATTGGCCCTGATATTTACATGGAGCCAGGAGGAGAACAGGGTGGGGTTTGCAGATGGGAGACCTGGAATTACAGGTTTCCCGCAGGTCCTACCGAACTTAACAGTGGGACCTTGTTTTAAACATTTCCATAAGGTTTCCTGCCCAACGGCCAACTTGATTGACAGGCTGGTTGCCGGTCAGGCAGAAAAGCAGCTGGTTAATGGACGGCAGGTAAGTTAGAGATTGCGGGGCGGATGGGGACCGATCACAGGGGAATTGGACATTGCGGGAGGGGTTGGGGCAGTCAGAGATTGCAGGGGAGGTAAGCAGCCGGAGATCGCAAGTGGGGTGGGCAGTGGGAGTCCATGAGGGGTTTAACGGAGGCACGCAGCCTCCTTTAAAAGATTTTACTGACCTACCCACCTTCTGAGAGTGGGTTGGTTGCCCGCTGTCCCCTGACCCTACTCCATTAAAACCAAAAGAGAATGAGTTGGGATCAGGTTTGAGAAATTTTTTTTTTTTTACCTCATACCCATCCTTGGGGGTTTAAAATTTCCCCCATTGTAGAAACATTGAAGTCAATGGAAAAGAAAATTTGGCTGCTGATTCGCTATCGGCCCGTTTTGCGCTAATGGAGTTGATTAATTTCACCCCATCCATTTAAAACTAATCTGTTCTGTGAATTTAACCCCTTGAGAGCTATGTTTAGCTCAATAGTAGTATTTTCCCATCTATTACACCAAGGAACCCCACCACATAGACTGAAATCACAATATGTGACAGGAAGTTACATTCCTATACTGTTTATGAATGGTAAAACCACAATTCTAATGTCAGTTGTTTTTCTAAAAATGTTCTAACCTTCAATAGTACAGGAATGCATCTTTAATGTTCAACCCAGAACACACACAAATCCACTGCAAATTCTTTATTATTAAAGTTTTATTGAGTTTTGCATAGTTTACCTTCTTCATTTATATATCACGGATTACACAATATTTACAGATGGAAGCATTCAGGATCTTGGGCAGTTGGGTTGCACCGGTTGTTGACTGGACATTTCCCTGGTAGGAAGTTAAGGCCAAGTTGGGTGAGGGGACTTGTGGTGCAGATGGAGATGTGATGGTGCATGGTTCCTAGAGGTGTCTGGGTGGGCACTGAGTTGTTGGGCCTCCCTTTTTATCTCTTGTTCTCAGATTCCCTTCAGTTGTCAGCAGCATTCGGAGGGCCCGAAGCTGCTTAATGCTTTTCCAGCTCCCCAAATTACTGACTGGAATTGGCTGGATCCAAGGAGCATGGATGTGGCAGCAGATTAAGGGTTAAAAATTATAAAAGACTGTACCAAGTTTTCCTCCATGTAAGACTCCTGCTATAATTAGATATGACGGACTGAATAAATTGCTAGATTCAAACTCTTTAACCAAACGGTACCCAAGGGCAATTTTGAACACGAGTATTAAGCTGCTATATTATTTGTTGTGAATTCTACTATATGTTTCAGCTGATTTGGAAAAATCCCAGTGGTACATTGTAGCTTGATTTTTTTTTTCTAAAAGCTGAACAGTCTGTGATGTTTAACAGGACAAAGTATTGATACATATTGAGAACCGAAGATGTCATATCAACACAATATAGATAATCTAATGCATAGACCAGAACTTAATGACCTACAGGCAAAAAATGTGAGCCATGTCAAAGTATGCTATCATAAAAATTGTTGTGAGCATTATAATGAGGGTAGAATCAATAATGTTTAAATAGCAACCCATTACTCCAATTTCAAAGTTTTCTGAGGGGATTATTTGGACAAGGTGTCTGAAGCTAGCACTCCATTCAGACTGTGACAGTCAATTATAAGGAGCCCAAGTGTACAAGGAATCTACATGGAGGAAAGGTCGGTACAGTATGGCCTCAAATTCCTTGGGGGAAAAATTGAGTCGCGCCCCCTTTGGGGCGCTAACTTTGCCGGGGTGCTAAAAGTAGCGCCCCGAAAAAAATTAGCGCCCCCACGGCCGAAATTCATCGGTAGCGCCCTAAGAGGGAAGCGGGGTGCTACTGGAAGCGCCCCACCTCCCTCTTGAGGCACTGCGAGAGAATATCACGGCGCTACGTGCTGCAGCCCATGGCCTTCCTCCCCTCCTTAAAGGGGAGGGGCCTAGCACAGCGTGACCCGGGGCCCAGCTGGGCCACCAGGGATCGGAGTGCCGGCAAAAGAGCCCGGCATTCAAGAGGAGTGCCGGGCTCACGGAGTGCAGCTGGCACTCCGCGGGGGGGCTGCTGAGGGGGCTGGGGACGGCATTGGGGGCAGGTGCTGGCAGGCGGCCAGCAACAAAAATGGCCTCCCGGCACCTTGCCTTTAATTTGTGCCGCCCCGGCCGCAGGTAGGCCCCCCCTGACCCCGTTGGACATAGCGTCCGGCGGTAAGTCGGGGCGATACTGAAGATCGCGGCTGGGGCGCTGCGCACGGCGATGACGTCATCGCCGGCGGTGCAGCACCACGGGGCACTAACGGTTAGCACCGCCGCTCACCTCCTGCTGAATTTCATGGGAGGCGTTGGCGGCGCCGCGCCCGGGCGCTAGTTGCTTTGCGCCCCGTTAGCGCCCTCTTAGGGCACTACCGGGAGGCGCAAAGCAACCAAATTTTCCCCCCTTGGGTTTGCAATCCCAGTGGTGCCTGCCTGCGCTCACCACACAGGTTATTTGAGGGGTCACTGGGGTAGTTCCTCTGGGTCAGACTGGCACAAATACTGCATCAGATGCATCTCTGGCACCCACCAGTCAATGCCAGCCAGAAATTCTGGCACCCACATGAGGGATACTGATGGAACCCCTCCCCCCCCAGGAATTCTGGAACCTATTTCACCTTACACACCATTGCATTACATATTCATATTCTATTAATATAATAGCAGTATTCAATATTCAGGAATAACGTAATTGCTACAATGTTGACACTATATCACTAAAATAAAAAAATTAAAATTTTAAATGTACATTTTACAACTGTAGCTTTAATTTGCCATTATAATACAATGATATTCCATATTTTACTGTCTAATATTGTCACCAGGAACTTCCTTGGAGGTTCTCCTGATCAGCTGCCATACCTTTAGTACAAGATTGATGGAAACCTTGGATACACTGGGCAAATGGGATTTCCGCTGATCTTCTCCCAAAGTTACAGTGGCCAATTGGGAAAATGCACAAGGACATTCCCAACAAGTAATTTTTAACTTTTATATTTAAGTACTATACTTACTGTGCTAAAGTGAGTGGGTCAAGTTCATGATTTTGTTTGAGCCTTGCATTGAGAATGCTGAACACAATGAATTATCTTGACAAGCAAGTGGCCATTTTCAGAACTAGTTATCTTATTGGTGACACTTGAAAGATTAAAATGGATGCAATTATAAGTCTCGTTCTGTCACTTGTCCGGAACATAGAGATAATGCTTGTAAAAATAAATGAATCTGTGTCCCAAATCTCAGCTCTTTGAAAGATGCTTCTTAACAAAATGGATTTGTTAGTTTCATGACAATGTTCACTACTTACGACTTTGTTTTGGGTGGGGATGACATTGTACTATTTGATGCTTTGTCAGGCTGATAGTTAATTGTAGACTGTAGAATGATGGAATAGGGATAGAGATGGGAACAAGACAGCAGTGGAGATGTAGAAATGTGGAGGCATGTGATGGCCTTTGAAGGCTGATAAGAATATGCAGAACTGGATCATCTGAGTTACAGTACTGATTTATGGGCACTTAAGAAGTGGCTTCTTGGGAAATAAAGCGGGCTATATATTAAAATATCTGTACCAGTTTCCTGTTAAAGCAAGGTGTAACACTTTGGTCTTTTTCTGTATTGCCTGAACTGAACTTTTAAATTTATTATATTTCTGTCACGTTAAATTCAGCATTTTGTCTCGACACTAATCCAGTGGAGGTAAAACCAGGCCAATTGCCATAATAATTTGAAGTGTTAATTTGCATTCCAGAGATGGCAAGATAATTGGTCTACCATAGACATTCCGGCATCAATGCTGATTACCAATGTACATTTCAGTGGTATTGGAATACTGTAATATGAAGCCCCCAGAGTCAATTAGTTTAAATGGCTACAGTAATTGACAAGTATCTTAGGCAATCAATGTTGATGGATAGCTATTCGGCTCTGTTGATTTGCAACACCAGTGGGTTGGACCAGATTTCTGATTGGTCCCCTTGGAGGACAAGACACACCCAGCAGTTTGTCTGCAACGTGTAATTTAATCCAGTATTGTCACGCAGCCAACAGAAAGTGGAAGTGTCATTAGCTTTGTGAAGATCCTGTTATCTAGTGTTCTGCAATTGTAATTATGGTTGTCCTTGGCTGTGGTAAAATAAAAGACTTTATAATCTAATTAGTGGGTTAGTTACTTCTTTGGAATTTTATGTTTTTTTCCTTCTGCAAGTGATAATTCTTCAGTTCAGAATGATGGGACCGTGCATGTGGGTTCTGCGTGTGGGGTGCGTGTGTATCCAACCTTCTGATACCCAGTGAGTTCACACTGGGGAGAGGCTGTTCACCTGCTCCGTTTGTGGGAAGGGATTCACTCAGTCATCCAACCTACTGATACACCAGCGAGTTCACAATGGGGCGAGGCTATTCACCTGCTCTCTGTGTGAGAAGGGATTCACTAATTCATCGGATTGGAAGAACGTGATCCTCATCTAACAGAGCGGGGAAAGAACGTGATCCGTCTTCCCATCTGAATCACATTCTCGCTCTCATCTCCCGCCCCCCCCAAAGACCTGGATCACGTTCTTCCCCCATCCCCACTGTTCTTTTTGTGCTCTAACGCCCCCCTCCCTCCCGAGTTCCTGACCTTCTCCCCCCCTCCCCCGAGTTCCTGACCTTCTCCCCCCTTCCCTGAGTTCCTGACCTCTCTTTCCCCCCCTCTGAGCTCCTCTTTCCCCCCACACCGACCTCCGCTCTCTTGCCCCCCCCCCCCCCCCCCCGAGCTCCCCTCTCTCCCTTCCAATCCCCGAACCACTCTCCTCTCCCCGCTCCGATCTCCTGACTTTCTCCCCAAACATGTGCAGCACAAACAGGCCGTAACTTTGGCCCGCTGTCATGAAGCCCGGCTCTGCGGCTGCAGAGCCTGAGCCTGAGTCTGGGCCCCACACCCAGACTCCCACCCCAAGGCCGCAGCCTACTGCTCCGGTCTGCACCTGTCAGCTTGCCATACATAGGAGGACAAGGGCCCTCCGGTGCGCACACCCAGACTCTCACCCCAAGTACACTAAATTGAAAGAAGTACAAGTAAATCGCTGTTTCACCTGGAAGGAGTGTTTGGGGCCCTGGACAGAGGGAAGGTGTTGCATCTTCTGCACTTGCACGAGAAGGTGCTATGGGAGGGGGTGTTGTGGGTGATTGAAGAGTGGACCAGGGTGTCATGGAGGGAACTGACCCTTCAGAATGCTGAAAGGGGAGGGGAAGATGTGTTTGGTGGTAGGAACAGGAGTAGGCCATTCAGCCCCTCGAGCCTATTCCGCCATTCAGTGAGATCATGGCTGATCTGCAACCTAACTCCATATACCCACCTTTGGTCCATATCCCTTAATACCTTTGGTTAACAGAAAGCTATCAATCTCAGATTTAAATTAACAATTGATCTAGCATCAATTGCCCTTTGCAGAAGAGAATTCCAAACTTCTACCACCCTTTGTGTGTGTGTAATGTTTCCTAATTTCACTCCTGAAAGGTCTGGCTCTAATTTTTAGACTATGCCCCCTTTACTTCACCTGACGAAGGAGCAACGCTCCGAAAGCTTGTGATTTCAAATAAAACTGTTGGACTATAACCTGGTGTTGTGCGACTTCTCACTTCTAAATTCCAGGGAATGCAACCCTAATTTGTGTAATCTCTCCTCGTAACTTAACCCTTGAAGTCCGGGTATCATTCGGGTAAACCTACGCTGCACTCCCTCCAAGGCCAATATATCCTTCCTAAGATGTGGTGCCCAGAACTGCTCACAGTGCTCCAGGTGTGGTCTATCCAGGGTTTTGTACAGCTACAGCATAACTTCTACCCCCTTGTATTCTAGTCCTCTAGATATAAAGGCCAGCATCCCATTACCCTTTTTGATTATTTTCTGTTCCTGTTCATGACATTTTAATGATCTGTGTACCTGGACCCCCAAGTCTCTTTGGACCTCCACTCTTTTTAGTTTTTCACCATTTAGAAAGTACCCTGTTCTATCCTTTTTAGGTCCAAAGTGGATGACCTCACATTTGCTTACATATAATCCATTTGCCACAGTTTTACCCATTCACTTAATCTATCCATATCCCTTTATAGCTTGAAAGTGGGCCTACACCGAGAGAGAGATAGTAAGGTTGTGTCTTTATTATTTTTCATAAACCAAGGAGCAGTTTATTTAAAATAAACCATTTTTTTAATTTGAAACAATCTCAAAAGAATGCTTTTCAGTTCACCTTCCATAGAGGGGAGCACATGTGATATCTCTGTAGTTTGTACATAGAACAAAGGTTCTGTTAGGATCTCCAGCTGGTGCTTTGTTTAACTAGATAATGGTCAGTAAAAGGTACACTCCGGATTGTAAGGAGGTGAGGTCCACTTTATGGGAATCACCAGTGACGCTGAATCCAAGGAGAATATCTAGCACAAAACCCAAAAATTGTTACACTGTCTTACGAATAATTTGTCTGAACAGTAATGTGGGGACCTCTGACTGCCATCCTGACCCCACTGTGACTCCGACCTATCTTCCTGGGTTGGGGCTTATTTAGGGGAAAATTCGGTTGATTTGCGCCTCCTGGTAACGGGGCGCAAAGTAACTAGTGCCTGGGTGCGGCGCCGCTAACGCCTCCCGCGAGATTCAGCGGGAGATTAGCGGCAGCGGTAACCGTTAGCGCCCCGCGGCACTGCGCCTCCGGCGATGACGTCATCGCTGTGCGCAGCGCCCCGCTTGCACCTCGGCCGCGATCTTCGGTAGCGTCCCCTCGCTTACCGCCAGACGCTATGTCTGATAGGGTCAGGGGGGCACTCGCGCGGCAGGGGAGGTGCCGGGCAGCCATTTTTGTTGCTGGCCACCTGCCAGAACCTGCCCCCATTGCGGTCCCCAACCTCCTGTGAAGCCCCCCCCCATGGGGTGCTGGCTGGGCTCCGTGAGCCCGGCACTCCTCTTGAGTGCCAGGCTCTTTTGCCATCACCCCGATCCCTGGTGGGCCAGCTGGGCCCTGGGTCGCGAGTCCCCTCCCCTTTATTAAGGGGAAGAAGGCCTGCAGTACCGCGGCGCTGCGCTGCCGCACGTAGCGCCGCGATATTCACTTGCAGCGCCCCAAGAGGGAGGGGGGGGGGCGCTATCAGTGAATTTCGGGCGCAGGGGCGCTAACTTTTTCGGTGCGCTATTTCCCAAAGGGGACGCGACCCAACTTTGCCCCCAAATATCTCTGTAGGGTGGTATTCTGGCAGGATTCCCACCACAAGAGGGAGCCCCCCCATTGCCAACAAGAAAAATGTGGCCAATCCTTCAGTTGGACAACTGAGGCCTAAAAATGTAAATTGTTGTAGCCTGAGGAGAGGGTAGGGTGTCCCCTATCGGGGGCCCCCTTGCTCCAAAAGGTTCTTCTGCTGGGCTTCCACCACTGAATCAGCGTCTACCATTAGCTCTCTCCTCGCAATCCCTGGGTTTGGCGGGATCAGCAATGGAAGACGGGGAAATCAGCTGGATAGCTTGGCCATGCCACTCCTCCATCATTTACATTCAGAAATGAAATTTGCATTTTGGAACAAAAGCTGCAAATACTGGAAATGCACAGCAGTTCAGTCAGTATCTGTGGAGAGAACCGCAAAATTATTGGGCCGTATTTTCTGATCGGAGGCTTCCTGCGTGCAGAGGCCTCCGATCTGGAAAAATCCTCGAACTTACCTGAGGGCTCCCGAGGCGCCGAGTTCCGCTCCTGGGCCTCTCCAAACTCCAAGTGCGCAGGGCCTACATATCCCAGAGGCACATGCGGTTCGCAAGCGTCCCTGGGATCACGTGGGCCATGGGGAGCCAATAGGAGAAGGGAATCTCCCTTCATACACTTGACAGATGGACCTGTCAAATACATGAATGGAGATCAATGAAAAAACATAGTAAAACTTTAAATAAATTTTTATAAAACCATCACCAGTTTAAAATGAGCTGAAACTACAATAAATTAAATATATTAAACAAAAACTAAAACTTTATTTTTTTCAAAATTTTTTTATGGGGCTAAAAATAAATTTACCTTTTTTAAAGCATTTTTAAATGATAAATGACTGAAAAATGTTTTTTTTTTACTTTTTTCAACTCTTACCCTGGTAAAAGCAGGCCTTACGCCTTTTACCAGACGTAAGAATTGTAAGGGTTTTCTGCGGGCGGAGGGTCTCCAGAAAGCGGAACTCTCCGCCCGCAGAGGCCCTTCTCCAGGGCAGGCGGAGGATCAGTCAAGAGCTTTCTTGACAGATCAGAAATGCCAGTTTCCAGCACATGCGCTGTGCATGCCTGAAATCGGCATTTCTGATGTCCCTACGGGTGGGTACACAGCTCGTACACACCCGTAGGGATCGGAATATCCGGGCCAATGTTTCAGGGACACAGTCCTTCATCAGAACTGGAAAAAAAATGAAGGATAAACAAGCATCTTAATAGAATCAGAACAAAGAGAAGATGGAATGACATGTAACCTGCTTAAAAGAAAATCAGAAGATGGACAGATGACTGAGATAAGAACATAAGAAATAGGAGCAGGAGTAGACCATTCGGCCCCTCGAGCCTGCTCCACCATTCAATAAGATCATGGTTGATCTTCTACCTCAACTCCACTTTCCTGCACTATCCCCATATCCCTTGATTCCCTTAATATTCAAAAATCTATCAATCTCTGTCTTGAATATACTCAACGACTGAGCCTCCACAGCCCTCTGGGGTAGAGAATTCCAAAGATTCACCACCCTCCTGAGTGAAGACATTTCTCCTCATCTCAGTCCTAAATGGCTGACCCTTATTCTGAGACTGTGGCACCTGGTTCTAGACTCCCCAGCCAGGGGAAACATCCTCCCTGCATCTACCCTGTCAAGCCCTATGAGAATTTTGTATGTTTCAATGAGATCACCTCTCATTCTTCTAAACTCCAGAGACTATAGGCCTAGTCTACTCAATCTCTCCTCATAGGACAATCCCCCCATCCCAGAAATCAGTCTGATGAACCTTCGTTGCACTCCCTCTATGGCAAGTATATCCTTCCTTAGGTAAGGAGACCAAAACTGTACACAATACACCAGGGCCCTATATAATTGCAGTAAGACATCTTTACTCTTATACTTAATTCCTCTTGTAATAAAGACCAACATACCATTTGCTTTCTTAATTGCTTGCTGTACCTGCATGTTAACTTTCAGTGATTTGTGTACAAGGACACCCATGTCCCTCTGAACACCAACATTTCTCAATCTCCTACCATTTAAAAAATACTACCAAAGTGGATAACTTCACATTTCTCCACATTATTTTCCATTTGCCATGTTCTTACCCACTCACTTAGCCTGTCTATATCCCCTTGCAGCCTCTTTGCATCCTCCTCACAGCTTACATTCCCACCTAGCTTTGTATCATCACCAAACTTGGATATAGTACATTTGGTCCCCTCATCCAAATCCTTGATGTAGATTGTGAATAGCTGAGGCCCAAGCACTGTTCCTTGCGGTACCCCACTAGTTACAACCTGCCAACCCGAAAACGAGGCATTTATTCCTACTCTCTATTTTCTGTCCATTAACCAATTCTCTATCCATGCTACTATATTAATTCCCAATCCCATGAGCCCTAATTTTGTTTAATAACCTCTTGGGTGGCACCTTATCAAATGCCTTCTGAAAACCAAATACACCACACTCACTGGTTCCCCCTTATCTATTCTGCTAATTACAACCTCAAAAAACTCTAACAGATTCCTCAAACATAATTTTCCTTTCATAAATCCATGTTGACTCTGCCCTGTTACCACGTCCTTAATAATAAATTCTAGCATTTTCCCTACTACTGATGTCAGGCTAACTGGTCTGTAGTTCCTCATTTTCTCTCTCCCTCCTTTCTTAAATAGTGGGGCTACATTTGCTACCTTCCAATGCGCGGGAACCATTCTAGAATCAATGGAATTTTGGAAGATGACAACCAATGCATCCACTGTCTCTATAGCCACCTCTTTCAAAACCCTAGGATGTAGGCCATCAGGTCCAGGGGATTTATTGGCTTTCAGTCCCATTAATTTCTCCAGTACTATTTTTTTACTAATACCAATTTCTTTCAGTTCCTCATTCCCCTTTGTTCTCCACTATTTCCGGGAAGTTTTTTGTGTCTTCTTCTGTGAAGACAAACAGTGTTTGTTTAATTTCTCTGCCATTTCCTTATTCCCCATTATAATTTCTCCTGTCTCAGCCTGTAAGGGACCCACAAGCTTTTACTATCTGTTTTTATGTCTCTCGCTAGTTTGCTCTCGTAATTTCATTTTCCCTTTTTAAAAAAATCAATTTCTTGGTCTTCCTTTGCTGAATTCTAAAGTCCTCCTAATCCTCAGGCTTACTACTCTTTTTGGCAACATTATAAGCCTCTTCCTTTGATCTAATACTATCTTTAACTTCTCTTGTTAGACCACTTTCCTGTGGGGTTTTTGTGCCTTAAAGGAATGTATATTTGTTGTAAATTATGTATTAATTCTTTAAATGCTAACCATTGCTTGTCTACTGTCATACCTTTTAATGTAGTTTCCCAATCTACCTCAGCCAACTCGCCCCTCATACCTATGTAGTTTGCTTTGTTTAGATTTAAGACCCTAGTTTCGGATTTAACTAAATCACTTTCAAACTTAATATAAAATTCTATCATATTATGGTCACTCTTCCCTAAGGGCCCCTTTACTACCAGGTTATTAATTAACCCTTTCTCATTGCACAATACTAGATCTGAAATAGCCTGCGCCCTAAGTTGGTTACTCAACATACTGATCTAGAAAACTATCTTGTATACATTCCATGAATTCGTCCTCCACACTATTACTGCAAATTTGGTTTGCCCAGTCTATATGTAGATTAAAGTCCCCCATGATTACTGTATTACTCTTGTTACATGCGCCTCTAATTTCCTGATTTATACACTGCCCTACATTACAACTACTGTTTGGGGGCCTATAAACAACACCCACCAATGTTTTCTGCCATTTGCTGTTTCTTAGCTCCACCCAAACTGATTCTACTTCTTGATTTTCAGAGCTAAGATCCTTTTTCTCTACTGTCTTTATCCCATCCTTTATTATCAGGGCTACCCCGCCTCCTTTTCCATTTTGCCTATCTTTTCTAAAAATTAAGTATCTGGGAATATTTAGTTCCCAAACTTGGTCACTTTGCAACCGTAATGGCTATAAGATCAAACCTATTAATTTCTATCTCCACTATTAATTCATCTATTTTTTTGCGAATGCTTCGTTCATTCAGATATAGTGCCTTAAGCTTTGACTTTTTTCTATTTTTCCCTGATGTCACCTTAGTCACTGCTGCCCTATTACCTTTGTTACTCTCTCTGTCCCTTCCTCACCCAGTCTGCTTATTTTTACCCAAAACTCTGCTCTGCTCTAGAGCCTTGACATTTCTCTCGCTGCTTTTAAATTTACTCTTTCCTGAATCCTCCCTCCACCCCACCCCACCTTCATTAGTTTAAAGCCCAGTTTACTGCCCTAGTTATTTGATTCACCAGGACACTGGTTCCAGCCTGGTTGAAGTGGAGCCCGTCCCAACGGAACAGCTCCCTCTTTCCCCAATACTAGTGCCAGTGCCCCGTGAAGCAAAATCCCTGCCTCCCACACCATTCTTTGAGCCACGCATTTAACCTTTTAATCTGCTTATCCCTATGCCAATTGGCTCATGGCTCAGGTAACAATCCAAAGATTATTACCTTTTGAGGTTCTGCTTTTGGACCCCAACTCCTCAAATTCTCTCAGCAGAACCTCATTCCTAGGTCTACCTATGTCGTTGGTTCCTACGTGGACCACGACAACTGAATTCTCCCCTTCCCACTCCAAGTTCTTCTCTAGCTGTGAGGAGATGTCTTTAACCCTGATCTTGGGGTGGGAAATTTGCTGGGTGGCTGGTTTTGAAGGGCCTGCAGCAGCACCTTTGAAGAGGAGAGTTAAAGTGTCCTGAGTGAAGGGAAGCAGCAGTTTATAGTGGCTCGGATAACTTTTGCAGCACTACAGCAGTTAGGAGGTTAAATATTGGAAGCTTTTCAGGATCAAGATCCACAAGAGACTGTAGTAAACATGAGTGCTAAAACTGCTTCCAACTTTTCCTGACTGGAGCTACGGATCCCTTTTAAAGTATGCTCAAAATGGCTGGACAACAAGCAATAAATTGGCAGGCAGGCAACACAACCTTCGGAACTCCCGGTCGCAGCAGCAGAGAACAGTATCTATCCCTCTGACTATACTGTCCCCTACCACAACTACATTCCCTTTCACTCCCCCCACTTGAATGGCTTCCTGCACCATGGTGCCATGGTCAGCTTGCTCATCCATCCTGCAGGTTTTTCCATCATCCACACAGGCAGCAAGAACCTCATACCTGTTGGATAAGGACAAATGCTGAGGCTCCTCCAGCACTTCTCCTGGGGTCCCCTTACCTGCCTGAGTTGCAGTCACACCCTCCTGTCCCTGACCACTAACCAGACCTGTACCACTACCTAACCTAAGGGGTGAGACTGCCTCCTGGATCAAAGTGTCCAGGTAACTCTCCCCCTCCCTGATGCCCTGCAATGTCTGCACCTCAGACTCCAGCTCAACAACTCTGAGCTGAAGTTCCTCAAGATGCAGGCACTTACTGCAAATGTGGTTGTCTGGGATCACAATGCTCTCCACAAACTCCCACATACTGCAGTTGTGGTACACCACCTGCACTGCCATCCCTATATGACCTTGTTCTATTTAATTAATTAAATTTGTATTTAAGTAACGTAGTTTACAGTTTAGTTTCTTGACTACTTAATTAATCTAGATTAAGTTATGGGTAATGAAACTAAATACCTACCTGTAGCACAAAGCACTACAAGTAGTGTAGGCAAAAAGCAACAACTCCTTCCCACTCTTCTCAAAATTCCCACTCTTTCCAAAATCCCACTCTTTCCAAATTCCCAAATGAAACACTCTGTGATTTTCCATCAGACAATTGAAAGAAATCAAAGTCATTAGAGAAACAAAGAACATGTCAATAGCTAAGGCAAGTGAGTGGGAGGCAACCCATGGAAGAGATGAGGAAATGGATTGAAAGCTTGCAGATCAGTTCTGAAATTAAAAAAGAAGTTGGCAAGACAGGGTGGAGTCTGCTGGTCACAAATAGTGAAGGAGAGCAGGCTAACAGCAAGGGCACAGACTCCCCAACCGGTACTGTGTTTTGACAAAGTGGGGAAATTTTCATATCCCTACCACCCCGTTTGTGCCTAAAAACAGGGCAGTAGTGGGCTCAAGAGTTACGAATAGAACTGAAGCATCAATTTATTGCTTGTTGTCCACCCGCCTTCATTTTCAGGTGGAGCTTGATCTTGGCTGGAGCTTCTGCTGGAAACGGGCTGGAGCCTCATGAATAAATCCAAATTGGGGTCAACTGACGTATGTTATGACCTCTAACGTCATTTTCTTCTTTGCCTGCAGGCTACTGCCAATTCCTGCTCCCGCCCACCAAACATGGGCAGTACAAGTCAGGAGGCAGCCATTTTGAGCATACTTTAAAGGGATCCGTAGCTCCAGTTAGGAAAAGGTGGATGCAGTTTTAGCACTCGTGTTTACTGCAGACTCTTGTGGATCTTGATCCTGAAAAGCTTCCAATATCTAACCACCTAACTGCTGTAGTGCTGCAAAAATTATCCTAGCCACTATAAACTGCTGCTTCCCTTCACTCGGACACTTTGGGCTGGATTTTGATACTGGGGCGGGTTGGGGTCATGTCATCCACTTTTCGTGTTATCCACCCGACTGCAATTGGATGTGGGAGATTGATGCAATTTTCACTTAATTGGGCAATTGACTTCCAGCATGTGGGAACCCATGAACCAATTAGTGGTTTCAGTCTGAAAGTCGCCTCTGATGATGTCATCATTGCAGGTCAGAGACTGCCTGGTCTCAGAGATTGCCTGGCCTTTGCTGAGAGAGGACCTGGATGCAAAATGAGCAGCATCTCAGAGAGAGAGAGAGAGAGAGAGAGAATTTTTTTTGCAACCAATTCCTCCCAGGCAGTCTCTGAAGACATTCAATGCAGCAGCATCAGAGGCGACTTTCAGACCTAATACTACTACTACCTTCATCACATCTCCGTTGTAATAGTGGACCTGCAGCTGATAGTCAGCTATCCACTTGTGCTCCCGCCAGGTTTCACTGGCGTGTTTCACATCAGGCGTACTTCACGTCGGAAAAGGGTTAAACTAGCTAAAACGTTTCAAAATGGCATTACAGAGCCAATTTAGGGCTTGTTAAGGGCTTTAATGGCCTCTCCCGCCTCTTGGAGGCGGGACGGAGTCGGGAACCCCGCGACCGATTTTGTCAAAATTGCGTGGAGACGGGATGGGGTCGGGACCCCAGAATCTGCAATTTTAACCCCCCACACGCCTCCAAACCCGCCTCCATGGGTCAATGAAAATCCAGCCCTTTAACTCTCCTCTTCAAAGGTGCTGCTGCAGGCCCTTCAAAACCAGCCACCCAGCAAATTTCCAGCCCCTAGATCAACAAACTGTCTTTTGGGAGCAAGTTTTGAGCAAGAAGCTCACCAAATTGAACTAAATTAAGCTCAACTACAAAATGGTATCAGCCCCACGCTGACTTCTCCGGGCGAGCCCAGCACATGGCACTGCCCACCCCCAGCACATGGGACTGCCCACCCCCAGCACAAGGCACTGCCCACCCCCACCCCCAGCACATGGCACTGCCCACCCCCAGCACATGGCACTGCCCACCCCCAGCACAAGGCACTGCCCACCCCCAGCACATGGCACTGCCCACCCCAGCACATGGCACTGCCCACCCCAGCACATGGCACTGCCCACCCCAGCACATGGCACTGCCCACCCCAGCACATGGCACTGCCCACCCCCAGCACATGGCACTTCCCACCCCCAGCACAAGGCACTTCCCACCCCCTACTTTATACAGAAATCGCCCCCAGGGTTTCCACCCAAAGCATCAACCTGCCTCCCGTCCTCTCGGACACTGACAGGCCCGTCCCACATTGCCAGAACCCCCTGCTGTAAAGAAAGTAGAGTCTGTAGTTAAGGTCTGAAGTTACTAAAGTTTGGGCTAATTGAAACCAAACCCGCTGGCAGAAACCAACGGGATCCGGTTGGCTGCCTACTTTAGACCCACCAGCTCCTCCACTCCCCGCCCCCATTCCTCACCATTTTACTTTCCATTGACTTCAATTTAGCTTAAAATGACTCCCTTTCTTCAGGACAAAGGGCTGCAGATTATAATCTTTGATTCTCAATGAATTTATTAAATTAACACTGGACAAAGAAATGCGTTTTACAGACCTTCCTCTATCCAAAGTATAAGCACCAATGTTAAAGCACCTCGTCCAATTATTTTATTTCCAAGTAATTGGGGGCCGAATTTACTTGGCTGTCTCTCCAGACCCCTGCTGTAACTCCACCAGGGAATAGCACGGTTTAAGGCTGATACCCGGATATGCTAGGACCCGAGCAACATTGGGATTTCCTGCTGGGCCGCAGCCTACCGCATAAAAGGCCAGTGATGAAGAGGGGATGTGGCAAGGACTGTCTACGCTGGGACCGAGTATATGCCTGGCAACTGGTGCAGAAGGGCACAAATGGGAGGGGAGGTGAGGGGAGTTCGGGGCCAGGAAGAGGCGCGGACCCCCTGACGCGGAGTATTTTATTTTTTCTCTGCTCCATTTTTGTGTTGGCTTGCCTTATACAAGGGTTTAAAGGAGGATGTTAGTCATGTCTCACGGAGGGGGCTGTGTAATACCCAGGCAGATTTTTTTTATTTGTTCCTGGGATGTGGGCGTCGCTGGCAAGGCCAACATTTATTGCCCATCCCTAATTGCCCTTGAGAAGGTGGTGGTGAGCTGCCGCCTTGAACCGCTGCAGTCCGTGTGGTGATGGTGCTCCCACAGTGCTGTTAGGGAGGGAGTTCCAGGATTTTGACCCAGGATCGGCGATATACTTCCAAGTCAGGATGGTTTGTAACTTGGAGAGGAACTTGCAGGTGATGGTGTTCCCATGCGCCTGCTGCATTTGTCTTTCTAGATGGTAGAGGTCGCAGGTTTGGGAGGAGCCTTGGCTGCAGAGCATCTTGTAGATGGTACACACAGCAGCCACGGTACGCCGGTGGTGGAGGGAGTGAATGTTTAAGGTGGTGGATGGGTTGCCGATCAAGTGGGCTGCTTTGTCCTGGATGGTGTCGAGCTTCTTGAGTGTTGTTGGAGCTGCACTCATCCAGGCAAGTGGAGAGTATTTCATCACACTCCTGACTTGTGCCTTGTAGATGGTGGAAAGACTTTGGGGAGTCAGGAGGTGAGACACTCGACACAGAACACCCAGCCTCTGACGTGCTCTTGTAGCTATAGTATTTATGTGGCTGTTACAGTTAGGTTTCTGGTCAATGGTGATCCCCCAGGATGTTGATGGTGGGGGAATTCGGCGATGGTAATGCTGTTGAATGTCAAGGGGTGGTGGTTTGACTCTCTTGTTGAAGATAGTCATTGCCTGGCACTTGTGTGGCGCGATTGTTACTTGTCACTTATCAGCCCAAGCCTGATGTTGTCCAGGTCTTGCTGCATGCGGGCATGGACAGCTTCATTATCTGGGGAGTGCGAACGGAACTGAACACTCTGCAGTCATCAGCGAACATCCCCACTTCTGAGCTTATGATGGAGGAAGGTCATTGATGAAGCAGTTGAAGATGGTTGGGCTTAGGACACTGCCCTGAGGAATCCTGCAGCGATGTCCTGGGGCTGAGATGCTTGACCTCCAACAACCACTTTCCTTTGTGCTAGGTATGACTCCAGCCAGTGGAAAGATTTGCCCTGATTCCCATTGACTTCAATTTTACTAGGGCTCCTTGATGCCACACTCAGTCAAATGCTGTCTTGATGTCAAGTGCAGTCACTCTCACTTCACCTCTGGAATTCAGCTCTTTGGTCCATGTTTGGACCAATGCTCTAATGAGGTCTGGCACCAAGTGGTCCTGGCGGAACGCAAACTGAACATCAGAGAGCAGGTTATTGGTGAGTAAGTGCTGCTTGATAGCACTGTTGACGAAACCTTCCATCACTTTGCTGATGATTAAGAGTAGACTGATGGGGCAATAATTGGCCGGATTGGATTTGTCCTGCTTTTTGTGGACAGGACATATCTGGGCAGTTTTCCACATTGTCGGGTAGATGTCAGTGTTGTAGCTGTACTGGAACACCTTGGCTAGAGGCACGGCTAGTTCTGTAACGCAAGTCTTCAGCACGACAGCCAGGGTGTTGTCGGGGCCCATAGCCTTTGCTGTATCCAGTGCACTCAGCCGTTTCTTGATTGACTGGCTTCTGTAATGATGGGAACCTTAGGAAGAGGCCGATATGTATCATCCACTCCGCACTTCTGGCTGAAGATGGTTGCAAACTCTTCAGCCTTGTCTTTTGCACTCGCATGCTGGGCTCCGCCATAATTGAAAATGGGGATATTCATGGAGTCTCCTCCTCCGGTTAGTTGTTTAATAGTCCACCACCATTCACGACTGGATGTGGCAGGACTGCAGAGCTTTGATCTGAGCCGTTGATTGTGCGATTGCTTAGCTCTGTCTATAGCATGCTGCTTCTGCTGTTTACCATGCATGTAGTCCTGTGTTGCAGCTTCCCCAGGTTGGCATCTCATTTTTAGGTAATGCCTGGTGCTGCTCCTGGCATGCTCTTCTGCACTCTTCACTGAACCAGGGTTGGTCCCCTGGCTTGATGGTAATGGTAGAATGAGGGTTATGCTGGGCCATGAGGTTACAGATTGTGGTGGAGTATAATTCTGCTGCTGCTGATGGCCCACAGCGCCTCATGGATGCCCAGTTTTGAGCTGCTAGATCTGTTCTGAATCTATCCCATTTAGCACGGTGGTAGTGCCATACAACACGAAGGAGGGTGTCCTCAGTGTGAAGACGGGTCTTTGTCTCCACAAGGACTGTGTGGTGGTCACTGCTACCAATGCTGTCATGGACAGATGCATCTGCAACAGGTAGATTGGCGAGGATGAGGTCAAGTAGGTTTTTCCCTCGTGTTGGTTCTCTCACCACCTGCTGCAGGTCCAGTCTGGCAGCTATGTCCTTCAGGACTCGGCCAGCTCAGTCAGTAGTGGTGCTACCAAGCCACTCTTGGTGATGGACATTGAAGTCCCCCACCCAGAGTACATTCTGTGCCCTTGCTACCCTCAGTGCTTCTTCCAAGTGGTGTTCAACATGGAGGAGCACTGATTCATCAGCTGAGGGAGGGCGATAGGTGGTAATCAGCAGGAGGTTTCCTTGCCCATGCTTGACATGAAGCCATGAGAATCATGGGGTCCGGAGTCAATGTTGAAGACTCCCAGGGCCACTCCCTCCCAACTGTATACAACTGTATCGCCACCTCTGGTGGGTCTGTCCTGCCGATGGGACAGGACACACCCAGCGCTGGTGATGGAGGAGTCTGGGACATTGGCTGACAGGTATGATTCTGTGAGTGTGACTATGTCAGGCTGTGGGACCAGTCTGTGGGACAGCTCTCCCAATTTTGACACAAGTCCCCAGATGTTAGTGAGGAGTGCTTTGCATGACCGACTGGGCTGGGTGTGCCATTGTCGTGCCCGAAGCCGGTGCTGAGGTCGATGCCGGGTGGTCCGTCCGGTTTTATTATTATTATTGTTTACTGTAGTGGTTTGTTACAACTGAGTGGCTTGCTAGGCCATTTCAGAGGGCAGTTAAGAATCAACCACATTGCTGTGGGTCTGGAGTCACATGTAGGCCAGACCGGGTAAAGACGGCAGATTTCCTTCCCTGAAGGACATTAGTGAACCAAATGGTTTTTTACAACAATCCGATAGTTTCATGATCGTCATTACTGATACTAGCTTTTTATTCCAGATTGATTTAATTCACTGAATTTAAATACCCCAGCTGTCACGGTGGGATTCTGAACTCACGTCTCTGGATCATTGGTCCAGGTCTCTGGATTACTAATCCAGTAACATCACCACTAGGCTACCGTTCCCGGCAGATGCCGGAGATTCCAGCAGGATGGGATAGGCAGGTGCCTATCGTGGTCCAGATGCCTGCCAGCTCCAAGTGAATCAGGGGCCCACTCACTGATCCTGATGCTCCGCTGGGGTCAGCCTAAGGTGAAAACCAGTGGGCACAATCCTGGCGTAACTGGCGAGATCATGTCACGCCCATTTTCATGGCCTTTGTATGTTGGACGTTCTTCACTGCAAATGGAAACACATATGATAATGTATCTGGCAGATATTGAGATACAGTGACACTGTATCTTCGAACTTATATACAGCGCAGGCAAAGGCCCCGATAACCTTAGGAGCTAAGAATTTCTTCTTGTTTCTTTCCCAGTGGGAGCTGAAACCAAACATTGCTGCATTGCATATCGTGAATTATACATTGCACATGGTTTGTCTGTCAGATTAAATATCTTATTTTTAAAATGATACATAAATATTGTAGAGCTCCACATTGGGAAGATTCAATTTTATTGGAGGGAGTACCTTAAACGGAGCAGTTCAGAAGTGTATGATCATTTTAAATGGTTGCAGAGTTCACTCTTACTTGCAGGTATGTTGAAAGCTAAAGAATATAAAACACAAAGGGCTGGATTTTGATACTGGGGCGGGTTGGGGTCATGTCATCCGCATTTCGTGTTATCCACCCGACTGCAATTGGATGTGGGAGATTGATGCAATTTTCACCTAATTGGGCAATTGAGTTCCAGCATGTGGGAACCCATGAACCAATTAGTGTTTTCAGTCTGAAAGTCACCTCTGATGATGTCATCATTGCTGAGAGAGAGAGAGTTTTTTTTTGCATCCAGCTCCTCTCACAGCAAAGGCCAGGCAGTCTCTGAAGACATTCAATACAGCAGCATCAGAGGCGACTTTCAGACCTAATACTACTACTACCTTCATCACATCTCCGTTGTAATAGTGGACCTGCAGCTGATAGTCAGCTATCCACTTGTGCTCCCGCCAGGTTTCACTGGCGTGTTTCACATCAGGCGTGCTTCACGTGGGAAAAGGGTTAAACTAGCTAAAACGTTTCAAAATGGCATTACAGAGCCAATTTAGGGCTTGTTAAGGGCTTTAATGGCCTCCCCCGCCTCTTGGAGGCGGGACGGAGATGGGACCACCGCACACGATTTCATCAAATTGCATGGAGGCGGGATCGGGTCTGCCCGCCACTTTTCACAATTTTAACCCCCCACACGCCTCCAAACCCGCCTCCACGGGTCTATGAAAATCCAGCCCAGAGGGTGTGATCAGCCAAATTTTCCCACTGCAAAAAAAAAACTGTGTGAAAAGGATTATAATACTCATAGCACAATAAAACTTGCATATATGTAGTATAGATTTGTAACAAGATATCAAGGAAGAGAGATGCACCCTGTTCATTCTCGTAAATTAGCTGACCTGAAAATCGCACATACTCTTAATACGGAAGCACGGGCAAACTTGAAATAAAAGTGCAATTTTATTACTACATACAAGCAATACATTAACCAAATTTAGTCTTGAACTTCACTCAACTTAATCCATTTTAATATTAGAAGAAATGAGAAAGATTGCAGCTTAGGCCACAAGTTACCGTCTTCCTTTAAGCACTTATTTTAATTGAATTTTCTAGCCTGTGCTCTTCAAGCTTGTAAACTTTTACTTTTAGCCTCAGCTTTATGGCCAACTTTATCTGTGTTACAAGAGTGCCATATATATTTTGACCTCTGATATTAGAGACAGAATACAATAAACTCTCTTGCCCACTCTCCCTTTTTAGCGACAGTGAACTCTCCCCCTATTTCAATATCTGCTTTCCACATGCGTCTCAAAGGCAATTATAAAGGGCGGGCATCTGCTGTAATATAATTTATAACTGTTTACCCTCAGCTGCTTGTGCCCCCTGATTATTAGCTATCTACTTCACCACACAGGTTTCAGGCAGGCTTTGAGCCCTGTGTTTCCAGAGGGTAACACAGTGTCAAATCATTTTAATGCTCCATATAAAAAAAAAAATCTAGACATGAGTGCAATCAGCGAGAATGAAACAGATTGAGTTATTTTCCTCAGGGGCTCGAACCAACACTAAGCGTGTCCGCAGAGGGGCCACTTAATGAATATTGTCATATGTTCGAAATCACTTGAGTCTTCACTGAGGTAAAGCGCAGTCGAGATGACATTTTAGTGTTTGTGATTTTTAAATTCTGTGTGTTTGAGATTACATTATAAAGATATTGTACTGACTTCCCAAAGGAAGCTTCAGACCAGAAATTGAACTTGTTCACGTGACTCAGCAGAAAGGTATCAATTTAATTGTCTCACACGTTAATGTTCTACATTCTAAACCAGGAAGCCTGGGACTTAATTGTAAATCGCATGTGATGAGTCTAACTTCTACTGACTTTCTGCTTTAGTAAATTCATTCAAAAGTTCAGGATAATAACACCCAATTGGCGTATTGTCAAACTGTCTATACCACTCTTCTCATTCATAGAAAACAATGGAGAGTAGAATTTCTGCCAGGGTTCTCCGATCTCCCACTGGAACTTCAGAAGATCATCAGAAACCCCAGAGAAATGTGTAAATGACCACATGTCATTTTTGGGGTGTCTCCGCTCTTTCATCGCAGTTACGGTGGATGATCTGGGGATTCCCCGTGTAAATTAATTGTGCCTGCTTTTGAATGAAGTGACTCCTGTATTTTTTGTGCAATGGCTGCTTAGTATTATACTTATTTCCAGGCACTTTGGACTCTAGGGGAATCAAGGGATATGGAGATCGGGCGGGAAAGTGGAGTTGAGGTCGATGATCAGCCATGATCTTACTGAATGACGGAGCAGGCTCAAGGCACCGTATGGCCTACTCCTGCTCTTGCTCTTATTTCTTATGTACTTAGACCCAAATCAGTTAATTATATGTTGACATTATGATCCTCTCCTTGAAGTACTCATCTTGCTCAATCAAACTTAGTTCCTACTCTGAGGAACTATTGGTACAACAGCTGTTGTCATGAGACTTTGCCCGACCTACAACCTGCTGATAATGATCTCCTCCAGGATTAGAAATTCCACTAACAGCAGTGTGGCCAGATGTCTGCCCGGCATTGTGGATCACAGGAGCACAACTCAGAAAGAATGTGGTATGCCAACTGAGGTTAATCTGTAACAGTTATGGTACTATTATTAATTAATAGTATAAGGAGCCATGGTATTCCCCTGTATAAGCCAGTAAAATAAATCCCCATACTGCTTCTGGCCTAATCTTGTGCTGCACAGCTGGAAGTTCAGTATCTGTTGGCAGGTCGCCATGACATCCCTGCTGGCAACAAAATGAAAACATTAACCTAAATATGGGAAAATGAGGAAATTGTCATATGTCTATGTATTGTGCAGAATGACAAATTGAAGTGGTGTGGTTCAAGACATTTTGAGGTTGAGATGACATTGATAAATCTGAGCTTTGTTCTTGTAATTCATAATGATGTTTCCACCCAGAAAAGTGTTGCACCTTGTAATACACTTCAAACTAGATGTCACGACTAAACCATTGTCTTCATAGAACATTTTGTCAAACACACACAAGCCAATATTGTGATGGAAATGCATTATTACACATCTGGTATTTTCTCTATTGTATCACTCCACATTCTTGGGCCATCTCTTTGGAGAGCAATGCATGGTGTAGTGGCATAAGTGGGTATAGGCAGTTATATTCTCACCACTATGCAGTTGGGTGACAGAAATTCATGCCTATCCCCTCAAATGATGTCTTGTGCCGTGAGTATTTTTTTTTTCACTGATTGAAGAAGCTGACTGGAAAGAACTGGCTTTCCTATCGGTAGACAGTAGAAAGACTAGTTATAGAACCAAAGTTGCATTGTGCGTGTGTGTTTTTTTAAATTAAAGAGTGTACTTTGCAGTGGCATCTCTTTATCTGTGGCCAGCACCAACCAACATTGATGTGAGATGGCCCCTTTTATGAGGAATATCTTTGTTTTCATTCATACCAATAAAATCTGGTCAGCACCTGCAGTATTCAACTTTTGAGTCTGGCACCATGGAAATCTTAGTATGGCACTGATGTTAAAAGTGCAGTTTGTCTGTAGCCTTTGGACCAGTGCCGTCCAATCAAACAAGTGATAGCTGCAAAACCTGTGTTCAGCAATTCTCCAGCTGCGGTCCTCTCCATTACTCCTGCTGCCAAGAAGAGCTGCTGCTGAAACAGCTGATTAATTGTCCGATTTGCCAGCCACAATCCCCCCCCCCCCCGCCCCCCACACACCTGACCGTAGCTCCAGCTGCCAGGTCTGAGAGAGGCAGCCAAAAATACATTCCAGCGTTAACCTCAAGCTCCCAGCTACAGGGGGGGTGAGCACTGCTGATTTCTATGGAGTTGCTGACTTTAAAATCAGCATAAAATCTGTAGTTTAACTGTGCTTCTGTGAAGACAATGCTGCTGAGGTTGTCGATAGAATCACTGGAATGAGTGGATATTGTCTGTTCAATCTTGGTCGCTTCCCAATAGAAAGCAAAGGAAAAACTTGCATTTATATAGCAGGATTCAGGATGTCCCAAAGCACTTTACAGCCAATGAACTACTTCTGAAGTGTAGGCACTATTGTAGTGCAGGAAATATTACTCTTTACTTTTGCGCAGTAGAAAAGTCAGCTTACATAGGTATTTGTTGTATGGGATAATGTGCTACAAGGTGAACAGTGAACCCTGAGTTTTATACTGGAAATAGAATGGGATGCCACTGTATACTCCTAGGGCTCAATTTTAATAGCCCCGAGGAGGCGGGTTTGGAGGCGGATCTCTCGCGAAAATAGAAAAAAATGGCTTCAGACACCCAACCGCCTCCATCTCGGCCTCACCCGATTTTCGTAAGTGTCTGTTCAGCTGCTCCCAAACTGACCCGACTGGAACCGGTGGGACAGGTAGTTAAGGCAGTTAACAGCCTGTTAACTGCCTTGCTAATCCTATTTTGATAGTGGTTTCCCATTTTTGTGCTTCTGACTCCTGTTTCCTGTCTTGTTAGAAACAGGCCAGCTTCAAGGAGACGAGTTGCTGGAGGACATGATCTGTATGCATTGGTGGAGCGCTTTAAAGCGCCCCTGAAACATGGCTGACATTCAAATGCAACAACTTTGCTGTTGTCGGTATGGGATAAGATTTTGCACATCTTCTGACTTTTCAAGCTGACACCCAGCTGCAGTGTGACCTGAATGGAATAGTTTCAGGCCACTTCGACTGTGCACTTGCAAGCTTGTTGCCTCAAATGAAATCTATAGCAAGGGGATGGGAAATATTTATGCCCTCTCATCCTGGTCCGCATAATTGGAGGAGCAGCAGCCGCGTGATCTTCCTGGGAAGAGGAGGAGGAGGAGGATGAGGGGCGCCTTGCATGCCCTGTTGTGACCAATGCAGCATCCCTCCAGTTCACTGCTACCCGTCAAGCAGGGTATGCACACTGCCATGCCACATTCGCAGAAGCTTACTTTTCAACCATAGGTGGCTACCAAATGGCTCTGTAATTGTAGGTGACATTTGTCCAACGTCATACATCGGCCCAAAAATTAGACCTAATACGCGAGAGTACGCACTGTGTACTCTCGTGTTTTAGGTCTCCAATTGCCGGTTTCCAGCATGCACTGCGCATGCGCGGGAAACCGGCACTTCGTGAATTCAAAAGGGGGCGGTTCCTAGGTGAACCGCGTGCGCGCTACAGGCTGCGCGCACGCAGTGCACTTAGTGCTTTGAACGCGCAGGTAAGCATGGAAGATTTTACACATAAAGAAAGGAGGCGTAAGACCCTCTTTTAACAAGGTAAGTAGTTAATTAAGTATTTTAAATTTTTTTCAACAGGTTTATCTTTTTTAGAGACTTTAAAGAAAGGTAAGTTTATTTGTATAACTTTTAAAAAGATTTTAAATTTTTTCAAAAATTTAATTTTTTGTTTAAAGTGGTTAATTTATTTAACTATACTTATTTTATTAATGTGATGGCTTTTTTTAATTTAATTGAGGTTTAGCTGTTCTTTTGGGGGGGTATATTATTCATAGCTTTGACAGGTCTTCCTGTCAAAACTATGAATGAAAGATGGTGTGCTGCCATTGACTCTAACTGAATCACGTGATCCCAGAGCTCGCACGAACTAAATGCGTCTCTGGGTCACGCAAGCACTGCACAGCTGCAGCCTTGAAACTAAAGTTCATGTGGGCCCAGAGGAAAAAGGTAGGCGCGGAGTGAGATATCGCGGGGAAGCCTTACCCCCGCGTCAACAGAGGGGTAAAAATTCAGTTGGTTGCGCCTCCCATTAGCGCCTTAAGAGGGTGCTAATGGGGCGCAAAGCCGCTAACGCCCGGGCGCAGCGATGTTTGCGCCGCTCGGGAACTTAACTAGAAATTGTGCGGCGGCGCTAAAACTTACCGCTGCGACCACCTGCGCGCGCAGATTGTGACGTCATTCCATGGTGCAACGCCCTTGTGGCGCCCCGGAGCGGAAATTGAGTGGCGCCCCCTGCCTTACCGCCTGGCGCATCCAACGACCGGAAGACTGGAACGCTATCAATCGCTGTGGGGCTGGGGGGGGCGCTATTTAAAGGGGGCCTCTTCCTGTCTTTTTCTGTGGTCGACATTTTTGCACCACTCGTTCTGAGAGAGAGAGAGAGATTCGGAGAGAAAGAGAGACTTCTGCATTGACTCAACGCTTTGTGAGGTAGTTTTGCCTCTTGATCCTAACTTCGCTAGTACTTTAGTTGCTGTCCTTCATTACTTTGCTTGCAAAGAGACTATGGGGGCTGCACTGATTGGGGGCGTCGTCCTGCTCCAGCTGAATCGGAGGACGCAGAGACGCAGAGAGAGAGTGGCAATGATGGCCAGACGGAGGAGGGCCAACAGGCGTATGTACAGGAGAGCTTACCCTCCCAGGGTATATCGTGAACAGCTCTCCTACATTCATATGTCTGAGGAGCTGTGTTTGCGAAGGCTGCGATTCAGCAAGGAGGTGGTCACTGAGCTCTGCCACCTGCTGCAGCCAGATCTGCAGCCTCAACTGAGGTCCAGGACGTCTCTGTCGGTGGCAGTGAAGGTCACAGTGGCTCTCAACTTTTACGCTACTGGCTCATTTCAAGCTGCTGCTGGGGACCTCGCCAATATCTCCCAGTTCGCGGTGCATTGCTGCATCTGGCAGGTCACAAATGCCCTCTTTAAAAGGAGACGAGAGTTCATCTCTTTCCCCATGACCCCAGACAAGCAGCGTGACCGCGCTCTGGGCTTTGCGAGGGTAGCGGGCTTCCCCATGGTGCAGGGCGCCATTGACTGCACGCATGTGGCTTTGCGTGCTCCGCATGATAATGCCGAGGAATTCCGGAACAGAAAGGGGTTCCATTCCTTGAATGTTCAGTTGGTCTGTGACCACAGACAGCTGATACTCGCTGTCAATGCCCACTATCCTGGCAGCTGCCACGATGCTTTTATCCTGCGCCAGACTACTGTGGCAGAACTTTTCGAGGCACCGCATCAGCCAGTTGGTTGGCTTCTCGGGGACAAGGGGTATGCATTGAGCACCTGGCTGATGACACCGCTCCGTACGCCCAACACCCCTGCTGAGCTGCGGTACAATGAGAGCCATCAAGCTACCAGGAACATAATTAAGCGCACAATCGGCGTGCTGAAGCAACGGTTCCGCTGTCTCGACCATTCTGGAGGAGCCCTGCAGTACTCACCTGAGCGAGTATCCAACTTCGTAGTCGTGTGCTGCATGTTGCATAACATGGCAATCCTCAGGACCCAGCCTATGCCACCAGGCCTTGGAGCACCACCAGAGGAGGAGGAGGAAGAGGAGGAAGAGGACGAGGAGGATGATCATCAGCAGCACCAAGGCGGGAGGGCGGCCCACAATGGTCAAACTGCAAGGGCCGTCCGTCAACGGCTAATAGCAAGCCGCTTCTAGGGCCCCTGCTGTGGAAATGGCTTCTGCCATTGCTAACAACATTAATGAACCCAGCACGCAACCCCTAAGCCGGCCAAGGCACCAATAATTCCAACCACCAACCATGTATATTTTGAATACAGAAACTTATTTATTTTACAAACTCTGTGTGTGTCAATTCCTCATGACAAACTCACAGAAATAAACACAAAAAAACAGTCAATAACATAACTGGTTCTCACAACCTGGAGATAATGTCCAAAACACTAAACAAAAGTTGGACCATGAACCTCGACCTTTAATAAAAAAATGACCAGCATTTTGTCACACCTCCTACTTTTTGCCCTTCGAGGGTGATCTCCTTCCCTTGCGCACTTCCCCCCTTCTAACCCTACTGCTCCTCCGTAATGGGACCTCAGTGGCTGCAGCAAGGCTGGTGGAAGGCTGCTGCTCGTCAGACCCTGACACTGCAGATGCCCCTGAAGGACGGCCTCGACCAGTTCTGGGCCTGGAGGGCCCGGCTGCAGACTGCACCAACTCTGCATGGGCGGCAGCAGTCTGTCCTACAGGCGGTGGCAAGTGCAGTGGAGAAGTGACAGTGTTGGCAGCAGGAATGCTGTCATCGTGAGAGAGGACAGCAACTCCCTGCTCGCCCGACACACTGGCACTCCCACGGGGCAGCACTTCAGCATCCGGAGCAATCTGCTGGAGAACAGATTGCTGGCCTGCTGCGGCGTGGTGACAGCCCCAGGGACATGTGAATGAACCATCGAGGTTGGCAGCAGTCTGTGCTCGCGTGGCCTCAATCTGAGTCTGCATGAGAGCAGTCAGAGATGGGATCACGGCAGCCAGTGACTGAATTGCAGCACTAAGCGTTAGTGTGGCATCCGCCTGTGCTACAGCGAAGTGCTCCACACTCCTTGCCAGTGACTCAATGCATTCGGGCACCCTTCCCACTGCACCCATGAGCTCAGTGTGCATGCCCACCGCCTGGGTGTTCATTTCTGCGATCAGCCGCTCCTCCTCTGCGTCCATTGCAGTAGGAGTCGCTGGCATACTCTCCCTCTGGGGAGAAGGCCCCCGTTCTTCCCTACCCCCATGGCGTTGCTGCAGCCCGCTGGGTCCTGGAGCTTCACTCTCATCAGACCCTTCCCCCCTGCTCCCCTCCAGGGAAGGCGTGTTCCCAGTGCGGGCATGGGCTTCCTCGGGAGAGGGTGGCACTGATGCTCCAGCTTCCTCTTTCTCCTCAGCTGCAGCATCACTCCCAGTGGCAGCTTCAGGGCCCGTCTCCTCAGCTGGTGAATCACCATCTGAAAGCAGGGAGGTACAAGAGTGGCTTTAGCGTGAGGACAGGGTGGCAGTAAGGGAGGAATAAGTGCAGCGAGTTAGCAAGTTGGATTGAAAGTGTCAAAGGCTGGTGTTGTGAGGGACAAGTGGAAGGACAGAGGACAAAAAGGTGATGACCTTACCATTGCTGTCCAGAACGGGGTCGGCGTCTCCAGTGGCGACGGGACCGATCACCCGGCTTGCCACAATCCTGTGGACGCGCTCCTCAAGATCGCTGAGGGGTTGCAGCTGAGGCCGCCCTCCACCTGTCCGTTGCTGCTGTCTCCGATTATGCGCCAGCTTGGCCTGTAAGAAAAAGGACAGCATCTGAGTAAATATACAGCCATGGTCTTGCCTGATGTGCCTCCCATAGGTGAATAGCCCTTACTGTATGCAGCCATGGTCTTGCCTGATGTGCCTCCCATAGGTGAATAGCCCTTACTGTATGCAGCCATGGTCTTGCCTGATGTGCCTCCCATAGGTGAATAGCCCTTACTGTATGCAGCCATGGTCTTGCCTGATGTGCCTCCCATAGGTGAATAGCCCTTACTGTATGCAGCCATGGTCTTGCCTGATGTGCCTCCCATAGGTGAATAGCCCTTACTGTATGCAAAGTGTGGAATGTGTGTGTGTGTTTCATGAAAGGGCCATAGGTGTTGGATGAGTGTTGTGCATTGGGGTTTTAAGACCCTCTGGCCATAGAGTGAGGTTGAGATGGAGGGATGGAGAGGTATTGAGAAAAAGCCACTCACCCTGACGACCCGAGTGAGGTCGTTGAACTTTTTGCGGCATTGAGTATGGGTCCTGGGCACCATGCTCCTGGAGGAGACGCTCTGAGCCACCTCCCTCCACACTCTTCTGAACTCGCGTGGCAAAGGCCTCCTGCCACTCTCAGGGAAGAGTATACATCTTCTGCGCTCCACCGCGCCAACCAGAGCATCCAAGGCCCGCTCGGTGAAGCGATGAGCTCGTTCTCTCACCCTCTCCATCCTTGGCAGCAAAATGGATTCACAGGTCTCTCCAGGCCGAGATTCAAGGCTGCAATGAGCAGGGTGTGGCTGGGGAGCAAGTTGGCCCCCCCCGCTTTAAGAAGTGGCTGGCACCAGTGTGTCTGTGTTCCCTCGCTAACTGGCAGCAGCTGCGCTGCGCTCGTGCGCTGAGTTAGCGCCTCACTGCTCGGCCTTTGCGCCTTAAGACAGGTGTGCAGCGCCTGATTTAGCGCTCCACTCACCTCCCGGGGCGGTAAAAGTGAAGTTTCCAGTCAGTGCCGATAATTAGCGCCAGGCGCTAATATTTGTGTCCAGACGATATTTGCGCCCCAAATGGGGCGCGACCTAATTTTTCCCCCTCAGTCTTTAATTTCTGGGCCATCATCTCTGCTATACCCGATTATTTCCTATCACTTTCACCATCAGCTTTACAAAAGCAAGTCGCCCTGAGCCCTCAATGCATATTTGCCATTTCCCACAACACATAGGCCACACAATCAACTGTTTGCCATAATTTTTTTTTACGACATGACAAAAGCATCACAAACCAATAACAGTCAGAAAAAAAAGACAAAACACCCATGTGCGTCCCTTTGTGACTATATGTGCTTAATCTTTCTCTTACGCGTGCTTCTACATGGTGCTACTCCTGTGGATTCAGCAGATGTAGAGGCACCTTGCTGCGCCTGCTTACACGCCTTTGGCGGGTGTCCACTGGGTTTAGGAGTCTGGGAGGGTTCTTCAACAGTCTGCTCTTCCTGCGGTTGTGCAGGGGCTGAAACGGCCATCTCAGTTGGCTCTGCAAAGTGGGTCTCTGGCCGGGGGCTCCGCAGTGGCATGGTCGTGTGAGCGCTTGGAGAGGAGCCCACACTTCCTTGTGTCCTGCCAACAACATCCCTCTCATGGGTCAGCTGCACCTCCGTGCTGGCAAGTGGTTGGAGAGCACCTTGCTGCACATCAGGGGGGCCATGAGGACCCGTATCTGCACTGGCAGTCCTCATCACAAGGACATCCATGAAGCTCTGGTCTCTCTGCTCAATAGCTGTGCATCTCTCCTCCAGAGATGACAATCTATTTTGAACATTCACCATGTTTTCCTGACTCTGGTGACTTATTTCCTCCATGGCGGTGGTCATCCTATCCATGGAGGTTGCCATCCAATTTATGGAGGTTGCCATCCTATCCATGGTGGTGCGTTCATGTGCCATTGCCTCCACCATGGCAGTGCTGATGTTACAGATGGACTCCTCCATTCTATCCACACTTGCAGTAACCCTGGAGGCAAACCCTTCCGGAGACTGCTGCACTTGTTCCTGTATTTCCCGAACCGCTCTTTTTCTGGATGGCCCGAGAGGCACAGCTTCTGCATGCAGAGCTAGGAGAGCCCTGCAACCTCCGCCGAGGACTCTCCACTGCTGTCGCTGTCTCCACTATCTGCTGATGCTCATTTGTGCGCTGTGATAGATCAGGTAGCGACACTAACTCACGATGGTCCCACCAAGGTGTGCGTTGCTGCGCTGGTGCTGGGTGCGCTAAGTCCAGGAGTAGGGAGGTGATGCTACAGTTGTACAGGGCCTTGGTGAGGCCACACCTGGAGTATTGTGTGCAGTTTTGGTCTCCTAACTTGAGGAAGGACATTCTTGCTATTGAGGGAGTGCAACGAAGGTTCACTAGATTGATTCCTGGGATGCCCAGACTGACATATCAAGAAAGACTGGATCAACTGAACTTGTATGCTCTGGAGTTCAGAAGAATGAGGGGGGATCTTATAGAGACGTTTAAAATCCTGACTGGTTTAGACAAATTAGATGCGGGCAGAATGTTTCCAATGTTAGGGAAAACTAAAACCAGGGGTCACAATCTAAGGATAAAGGGGAAGCCATTTAAGACTGAGATGAGGAGGAACTTCTTCACCCAGAGAGTGGTGAATCTGTGGAATTCTCTACCACAGAAGGTTGTTGAGGCCAGTTCGCTAAATATATTCAAAAGGGAGCTAGATATAATACTCACAACTAGGGGGATCAAGGGGTATGGCGAGAAAGCAGGAATGGGGTACTGAGGTAGCATGTTCAGCCATGAACGCATTGAATGGCAGTGCAGGCTCAAAGGACCGAATGATCTACTCCTGCACCTATTTTCTATGTTTCTATGTTTCTATGTCCTGGTGATGCTGGTCCCTCCGAGGCTTCAGGTTCCTCTGAGGAGTCGTCTGGCTCTTCGTCCTGGATCGTGGGGAGGGGGGCACTCAATGGTCCTGTGGGAGAGTAAAGGCATGATTTAGACATCTGATATTGATGTAGCAGACACAACCTTTTGTGCAGATGACATAACGCGATTCTCTATGAACATCATATGCCATTGCAGTCAATCACGAAATGCCAATGAGAGGGATGAAACTCTATTATGTCACCAGCTTCCTCTAGTGTGCCCGTCTCTCCATCGCCCACTTCCAGATCCTCGCCACCTCCAACAATTTTGTGTGCAGCCCCCTCAGCACTTGTCAATGTTGCTAGGGTCGGTGTACCTCATCCAGTCAGTGTGCTCTCCCTCTTATTGTGGGCTATCTTTTCCTGCAAGGAGGGACACAAGCGGTGTTTCAGCTCAGTGATGGAGTGAGTGTGAATAATCCCTACCATAGAAGCTTTGAGTGAGACGAAGATGGGGTAAGGTGCCAAGAGGAAGGTAGCTCCCTGTGCGTTGTTAGTTGTTGTCACTGCATAACAGTGAGAGCCAGTCTGAGGGGTGTAGAGGCAGGATGCTGAAGTGATTCAGTACAGATACAGGGATGGATAGGTAAGGGTGCAAGGGAAGTAAGGGTAAGGTGGTATGTGGAGGAGCAGGCTTACAACGCAGAGTGCTGGTGATGAGAAGAGAAGGGAAGCAGATTGAAGGTAAGTATGATGGGATACTCACTTTTGATGTTCGCACAAAATCATTAAACCATTTCCTGCACTGGATCCAGGAGCGTGAACAAATGGACCTTGCGCTGACCTCCTCAGCAATGCACAGCCAGGCTGCCTTGGTCTGCTGAGGAGGCTTCCTCCGGCCATTCGGAAGGAACAGAATTTCCCTGTGTCCTCTCTTATAGCATCCATAAGAGCATGGAGGAACTCATCATTAAACTGAGGAGCTGCCTTGCCTCTGGAAAAAGTCATTGTGGATGGAGCAACATCACTGACTATCAGAATGCAGACGAGAAAGGCTTAGGCTGAATGGGAGCTTTAAAACCAGCTGCTATGATGACGTCATCAGAGGCGGCCAGCTGACCCGATCGCACTCATTGGACCGGCCAGCGCGCCCCAATGAACTCAAAAAGCTGATTAAATTAAAATCGGACTTCAACAGCTGATCCCACCGGAAGCAGCTCCGGAACCCGCCCTCCATGCAACCCGACTCCAACCCGCCTCGGAAATAAAAATCGAGCCCCTAATCTCTCCAAGAGACAGAAAACCATCATACTAACGGAATTCATAGCTCAGACTAAATTACTAATGTTAAGTTATTTTTAAGATGTAAAGTTTACAGAAGCAAGAATAAGATGGCTGATAGACATGACAATATACAGTACTCCTTCATTGGCAGCAGTACTTTAAAATTGTTTTGGAGGGAAAAAAAATCACAACACATTTTGAGCTTCTTTGCATCCTTTGATAATTTTACAGGAACACCTCTCGACATCCATGGAGTACAAACTCACCAAAGTTATGTAAATATGCAGCTCGATTTCATGAATTAGGAAAAAAGTGAGAAGTCGCACAACACCAGGTTATAGTTCAACAGTTTTATTTGAAATCACAAGCTTTCGGAGCTGCTGCCCCTTCGTCAGGTGAAGTGAAGGAATACGAATCGGCAAAGCATATATAGACAGAGAGCAGCAGCTCCGAAAGCTTGTGATTTCAAATAAAACTGTTGGACTATAACCTGGTGTTGTGCGACTTCTCACTTTTGTCCACCCCAGTCCAACACCGGCATCTCCGCATCATGAATTAGGAACGTAGCTTTCAATCAAAGCCAGCACCAATGGACCACTCCGACCTTGACCATGGCACCTTCTTGACTGAATATCAAATTCACATGTCATTGTGCCTTGATGAGGCACAATTGAATTGGAGATAGCTGGCTGTCCTGTAGATCCAAGAACCTGTCCTGCATTCGACAGACCCTCATGGTCCTGGCATCATGTTCCAAACAGTGGGGTGAGAAAACTTTCATCTAACACAGTTCTGTCATCCAGATTTCCTTCAATATAATTTGATTCATCAGAGAAAAAAAAATTGCCCTTTCAAGAGGTATATCTTTCAATGAACTATAGTTCAAAGTTGAGTGGAGTCTCAAATCAGGTAACGTGTATATACTTGCTCAACCCTTCCTCTCAAAAATGCAAAGACAACAGAAATCTCTTCCAGATAGCAGTCAACAGAAGCTATGTTAAATCGTCACAATACCAATCATAACAACAATCCAAATAGGGGTAATTTTACAAGTCTATATTGCCAGTGGCATTATGGACCTATAAAATAACCCTATAAATAAAATCTCTTACAGATTGAAACAGGGCAGATCCTAGATGTATCTACTCCCTTTAGCACTCATCTCTGTAGCTGGCAGCCTGTGATTGGTGTTACCACAGATCTTCCGCCAAAGTTACAGCAGATGAATGGGAGAACCCCTGTGGAAATAGTCACCCAATTTATCTGATTTGGTGTGAAACATCTGGGGGGAAAAATTGGGTCATGCCCCCTTTGGGGCGCTAACTTAGCGCCACGAAAAAGTTAGCACCCCCACGCCAGAAATTCACCGGTAGCGTCCCAAGAGGGAGGCGGGGCTACTGGAAGCGCCCCGCCTTCCTCTTGGGGCGCTGTGAGTGAATATCACGGCGCTACATGCCACAGCGCCACGCTCTGTGGCACATCGCGCCGCGGTACTGCAGGCCTTCCTCCCCTTATTAAAGGGGAGGGGCCTAGCGCTGCGCGACCCGGGCCCAGCTGGGCCACCAGGGATCGGAGTGCCGACAAAACAGCCCGGCACTCGAGAAGTGCCGGGCTCGCGGAGTGCAGCCGGCACTCTGTGGGGGGGGGGGGCTGCACAGAAGGCCGGGGAAGGCAAAACGGGCAGGTGCTGGCAGGCGGCCAGCAACAAAAATGGTGGCCCGGCACCTTCCCGTTAATTTGCGCTGCCACGGTCGCAGGTAGGTCCCCCTGACCCTGTCGGACATAGCATCCGGTGGTAAGTCGGGGCGCTACCAAAGATCGCAGCCGGGGCGCTGCGCACGGTGATGACGTCATCGCCGGCAGCGCAGCGCCGCAGGACGCGAACAGTTACCGCCACCGCTAACCTACCACTGAATTTCACGGGGGGCATTAGCGGCACCGCGCCCAGGCGCAAGTTGCTTTGCGCCCCATTAGCACCCTCTTAACAGGAGGCACAAATAAACCAAATTTTCCCCCCCTAATTTACAATAGGTCCTTAATTCATATTGGGGGGCCCTATTACTGAAAGAGTAGGTACCTCACCATATAAAAATCTAAAGAAATTCTATGGCCCGAAAATTAGACCTAATACGGGAGAGTACGCACTGTGTACTCTCTCGTATTAGTTCCCGAAGTGCCGGTTTCCTGCATGCACTGCGCATGCGCGGGAAACCGGCACTTCGGGTATTGCAAAGGGGGCGGTTTCTAAGTGAACCGCGTGTGCGCTACAGGTTGTGCGCACGCAGTGCACTTAGTTTTTTTTTCAGCTTTGAACGCGCAGGTAAGTGTTGAAGATTTTACACATGAAGAAAGCAGGCGTAAGACCCCCTTTTAACAAGGTAAGTCGTTAATTAAGTATTATTTTAAAAATTTTTCAAAAGGTTTATCTTTTTTAGGGACTTTAAAGAAAGGTAAGTTTATTTTTATAACTTTTAAAAAGAATTTACATTTTTTCAAAAATTAAAATTTTTGTTTAAAGTGGTTAATTTATTTAACTATAGTTATTTTATTAATGTGATGGCTTTTTTTTAAATTTAATTGAGGTTTAGCTGTTCTTTTGGGGGCTTGTTGTATTCATAGTTTTGACAGCTCTTGCTGTCAAAACTATGAATGAAAGATGGTGTGCTGCCATTGGCTCTAACTGGCCCACGTGATCCCAGAGGTCGCATCGAATTAACTGCGCCTCTGGGACATGCACACACTGCGCGCCGGCACCAGGGAGAGGCCCAGGAACTGAAGTTCGTGTGGGCCCGAACCATAAAGGTAGGCGCGGAGTGCGATATCGCGGGGGATCCTTACCCCCGCTGCAACCATCGAACTCCAATTTCTGGGCCAATAAATATACTTGCAAACAGTTTAACATCACAAAGATACAGTCCAAAAAAGAACCAAATGATCTATCGACAAACATCCACTACAAGCCCACTGACGCCCACAGCTACCTGAACTACACTTCCTCCCACCCCGCTTCCTGTAAGGACTCTATTCCATTCTCCCAGTTTCGCCGTCTCCGCCTCATCTGTTCTGACGATGCCACCTTCCATACCAGTGCTTCCGATATGTCTTCCTTTTTCCTCAACCGAGGATTCCCCTCTACCGTTGTTGGCATGGACCGCGACCGTGTCTGTTTCATTTCCCGCACTTCTGCTCTCACTCCCTTCCCCTCCCAGAACTACGATAGGGTTCCCCTTGTCCTCACCTTTCACCCCACCAGCCTCCACATTCAACGGATCATTTTCCGCCACCTCCAACGTGATCCCACCACCAAACGCATCTTCCCCTCCCCTCCCCTTTCAGCATTCTGAAGGGACCGCTCCCTCCGCGACACCCTAGTCCACTCCTCAATCACCCCCAACAGCCCCTCCCCTCCCCACGGCACCTTCCCGTGCAAGTGCAGGAGATGCAACACCTGCCCTTTTACCTCCTCCTTTCCCACTGTCCAGGGCCCCAAACACTCCTTCCAGGTGAAACAGCGATTTACTTGTACTTCTTACAATTTAGTATACTGTATTCGCTGCTCACGATGTGGTCTCCTCTACATTGGGGAGACCAAACGCAGATTGGGTGACCACTTTGTGGAACACCTCCGTTCAGTCCGTAAGGGTGACCCCGAGTTTCCGGTCGCTTGTCACTTTAATTCTCCGCTCCACTCCCACTCTGACCTCTCTGTCCTCGGCCTCTTACACTGTTCCAATGAAGCTCAATGTAAGCTCAAGGAACAGCACCTCATCTTTCGATGAGGCACGTTACAGCCTTCTGGACTCAACATTGAGTTCAACAATTTCAGACTATAACCCCTGCCCCCTAACTTTTTCCAGTTCTGACGAAGGGTCACAGACCTGAAACATTAATTCTGTTTCTCTCTCCACGGATGCTGCCTGGCCTGCTGAGTATTTCCAGCATTTTCTGTTGTTATTCCAAATGATCACAGTTGTGCTTGATAAATAGATGTTCTTTAAGTTTTAAAATATGTAAATTATCAATGAATTTCTTCAATTTCAATATAACCAGGATGCACATAGAATATTAAGTTATACATTTTCAAAACTCTATGAGCATCCTTGTGTGTTATGACAGTTTCTCATAGTTGAACTAATACCTTTATAATAGTTATTGAACAGCAGTCCTGCAGTATATAATTTCATTGTGGTTTAAAGTGTGAGGAAATGAATGAAATAACTAATTTTAGAACCATGCTAAATGTATTTAAATTAAATGATATGCAATCTCATCAGCAAACTTAGCAAAGCAACCAAACCTGGGTACAGTCTAAAATAACAAAAATGAAAGGCTTGCTCAAGACCATCATCATTATTTAAGTATATGATGAATGTGCATGTCCCATTTTTTGTACGATATGCCTGGTGAGAAAAGATGTATTTCTTAAAATCATAAATATTATATTTCAGAGTGGTAAAGTTCTAACATGTTCAGAATTGCTCATTTACTTCCCAAAGACATGGTCAAGTGTCAAAGCAAACTAAACGTTTTATGAAGCAGGGGCCATCGAGGTGCTAAGAAGCCAATTGTAAACTTATTGTTCTGGGCCCCAGTGTTTCTAAAAAAAAAACGAATGGAATCTCCTGTTGATGTTCCCAACTGCTGTTGTGAAATAAAAACAGAAAATGCTGAAAATACTCAGCAGATCAGGCAGCATCTGTGGAGAGAGAAACAGAGTTAACGTTTCAGGTCGATGACCCTTCGTCAGAACTGGAAAAAGCTGGAGTTCGAACAGGTTTTTAAGCAAGTGTAGGGGCAGGGAGAGGGGGGAGGGGAGGAAAGAACAAAAGGGAAGGTCTGTGATAGGATGGAAGGCAGGAGAGATTAAGAGAGAGTAAGAGATGGTGCAAGGCAAAAGGAGATGGTAATGGGACAAGTTAAGAAACAAAGGATGGCTCGAGATGAAGTGTAAATGGCAGAATGAAGGACAGCTGCCATGTGGGAGAGAGAAAAAAAATACAGTAAAATAAATGGAAAAAAAAAGATAGGGGCAAAGGTTATGGTCTGAAATTGTTGAACTCTATGTTGAGTCCAGAAGGCTGTAAAGTGCCTAATCGAAAGATGAGGTGCTGTTCCTCGAGCTTACGTTGAGCTTCATTGGAACAGTGTAAGAGGCCGAGGATGGAGAGGTCAGAGTGGGAGTGGAGCGGAGAATTAAAGTGACAGGCAACCGGAAACTTGGGGTCACCCTTACGGACTGAACGGAGGTGTTCCGCAAAGCGGTCACCCAATCTGCGTTTGGTCTCCCCAATGTAGAGGAGACTGCATCACAAGCAGCGAATACAGTATACTAAATTGCAAGAGGTACAAGTAAATCCCTGTTTCACCTGGAAGGAGTGTTTGAGGCCCTGGACAGTGAGAAGGATGGAGGTAAAAGGGCATAGGTTGCATCTCCTGCATTTGCATGGGAAGGTGCCGGGCGAAGGGGAAGGGGTGTTGGGGGTGATTGAGGAGTGGACCAGGGTGTCATGGAGGGTGCAGTCCCTTCGGAATGCTAAAAGGGGAGGTGAGGGGAAGATGTGTTTGGTGGTGGGATCACGCTGGAGGTGGCGGAAATGGCGGAGGATGATCCGTTGAATGTGGAGGCTGGTGGGGTGAAAGGTGAGGACAAGGGGAACCCTATCGTGGTTCTGGGAAGGAGGGGAAGGGGTGAGAGCAGAAGTGCGGGAAATAGACTGGACACGGTCAAGGGCCGTGTCAACCAGAGTAGAGGGGAATCCTCGGTTGAGGAAAAAGGAAGACATGTCGGAAGCACTGGTATGGAAGGTGGCATCGTTAGAGCAGATGCGGCGGAGATGACGAAACTGGGAGAATGGAATAGAGTCCTTACAGGAAGCGGGGTGGGAGGAAGTGTAGTCCAGGTAGCTGTGGGAGTCAGTGGGCTTATAGTGAATGTTTGTCAATAGCCTATCCCCAGAGATGGAGACAAAAGTCGAGGAAGAAAAGGGAAGAGTCGGAGATGGACCATGTGAAGGTGAGGGAATGGTGGAAATCGGAAGCAAAGTGAATGAAATTTTCTAGTTCAGGGCGAGAGCAGGAAACAGCACCGATACGGTCATCAATGGACCGGAAAAAGAGGTGAGGGAGAGGACCTGAGTAGGAATGGAACAAAGAATATTCCACATATCCCACGAAAAGGCAGGCATAGCTGGGACCCATGCGGGTTCCCATAGCAACACCTTTAATTTGGAGGAAGTGAGTGGAGTCAAAGGAGAAGTTGTTCAATGTGAGAACAAGTTCAGCCAGGCGGAGGAGGGTGTTGGTGGATGGGGACTGGTTGGGCCTCTGTTCAAGGAAGAAGCGGAGCGCCCTCAAGCCATCCTCCTCCTACCTCTGCCTGGATCATGACCCCACTACCGAACATCAAGCCACCGTTTCGAAGACCATCACTGACCTCATCTCTTCTGGAGATCTTCCCACCACAGCCGCCAACCTCATAACTCCCCAACCCCGCACAGCCCGCTTCTACCTCCTTCCCAAGATCCACAAACAGGACTGCCCCGGTAGACCCATCGTTTCAGCCTGTTCTTGCCCCACGGAACTTATCTCTTCCTATCTCAACTCTCTTTTCTCCCCTTGTCCAGTCTCTTCCCACCTACATCCGTGACTCTTCCGACGCCCTCCGTCACTTTAACAGTTTCCAGTTTCCTGGCCCCAACCGTCTCCTTTTCACAATGGATGTCCAATCCCTCTACACCTCCATCCGCCACCAGGATGGCCTGAGGGCGCTCCGCTTCTTCCTTGAACAGAGGCCCAACCAGTCCCCATCCACCACCACCCTCCTCCGCCTGGCTGAACTTGTTCTCACATTGAACAACTTCTCCTTTGACTCCACTCACTTCCTCCAAATCAAAGGTGTTGCTATGGGAACCCACATGGGTCCCAGCTATGCCTGCCTTTTCGTGGGATATGGGGAGCATTCTTTGTTCCAGTCCTACTCAGGTCCCCTCCCTCACCTCTTTTTCCGGTACATTGATGACTGTATCGGTGCTGTTTCCTGCTCTCGCCCTGAACTAGAAAATTTCATTCACTTTGCTTCTGATTTCCACCCTTTCCTCACCTTCACATGGTCCATCTCCGACTCTTCCCTTCCCTTACTCGACTTCTCTGTCTCCATCTCTGGGGATAGGCTATTGACAAACATTCACTACAAGCCCACTGACTCCCACAGCTACCTGGACTACACTTCCTCCCACCCCGCTTCCTGTAAGGACTCTATTCCATTCTCCCAGTTTCTCCGTCTATATATACAATCTATATTAACGATTTGGAGGAAGGGACCAAATGTAACATATCAAAATTTGCAGATGATACTAAGATGGGAGGGAAAGTAGTGAGTGAGGAGGACATAAAAAACCTGCAAGGGGACATAGACAGGCTCAGTAAGTGGCCAGAGATTTGGCAGATGGAATACAACACTGGAAAGTGTGAGGTGATGCACTTTGGCAGGAAAAATCCTAGAGCAATTTATTATCTTAATGGCAAGAAACTGGAGAGTACTGAAGTGCAAAGGGATCTGGGGGTCCTGGTGCACGAAACTCAAAAGGTTAGTATGCAGGTGCAGCAAGTGATTAAGAAGGCAAATGGAATGTTGGCTTTCATTGCTAGGGGGATAGAATATAAAAATAGGGAGGTATTGCTTCAGTTGTACAAGGTATTGGTGAGACCGCACCTGGAATACTGCATACAGTTTTGGTGTCCTTACTTAAGGAAAGACATCCTTGCTCTCGAGGCAGTGCAAAAAAGGTTCACTCGGTTAATCCCGGGGATGAGGGGGTGGTCATATGAGGAGAGGTTGGGTAGATTGGGACTCTACTCATTGGAGTTCAGAAGAATGAGAGGCGATCTTATTGAAACATATAAGATTGTGAAGGGGTTGGATCGGGTGGATGCGGGGAGGATGTTCCCGATGACGGGTGAGACTAGAACTAGGGGACATAGTCTTAGAATAAGGGGCTGCTCTTTCAAAACTGAGATGAGGAGGAACTACTTCACTCAGAGGGTGGTAGGTCCATGGAATATGCTGCCACAAAAAGCTGTAGAAGCTACATCATTAAATAAATTTAAAACAGAAATAGACAGTTTCCTAGAAGTAAAGGGCATTAAGGGTTACGGGGAGCGGGCAGGAATTTGGACATGAGTCTAGGTTCGGATCGGTCATGGCCCTGTGGGTAGTGGAGCGGGCCCAGGGACCGTGTAGCCTGATTCTGCTCCTATTTCGTGTGTGCAATTCTGTTAGATGCAGGAGATGGTTCTGTGATAGTAGATAGTAGATTGGCGGTTAGGATCAGGCGGTTAGGATCAGATCAGCCATGATCTTATTGAATGGCGGAGCAGGCTCGAGGGGCCGATTGGCCTACTCCTGCTCCTATTTCTTATGTTCTTATGTTCTCCGCCGCATCTGCCCTAACGATGCCACCTTCCATACCAGTGCTTCCGACATGTCTTCCTTTTTCCTCAACCGAGGATTCCCCTCTACTCTGTTTGACACGGCCCTTGACCGTGTCCGTTCTATTTCCCTCACTTCTGCTCTCACCCCTTCCTCTCCCTCTCGGAACCACAATAGTGTTCCCCTTGTCCTCACCTTTCACCCCACCAGCCTCCACATTCAACGGATCATCCTCCGCCATTTCCGCCACCTCCAGCGTGATCCCACCACCAAACACATCTTCCCCTCACCTCCCCTTTCAGCATTCTGAAGGGACTGCTGCCTCCGCGACACCCTGGTCCACTCCTCTATCACCCCCAACACCCCTTCCCCTTCTTCCCTTGCAAGCGCAGGAGATGCAACACCTGCCTTTTTACCTCCTCCCTTCCCACTGTCCAGTGCCTCAAACACTCCTTCCAGGTGAAACAGGGATTTACTTGTACTTCTTGCAATTTAGTATACTGTATTCGCTGCTCACGATGCGGTCTCCTCTACATTGGGGAGACCAAACGCAGATTGGGTGACCGCTTTGCGGAACACCTCCGTTCAGTCCGTAAGGGGGACCCCGAGCTTCCGGTCACCTGTCACTTTAATTCACCTCTCCACTCCCACTCAGACCTCACCGTCCTCGGCCTCTTACACTGTTCCAATGAAGCTCAACGTAAGCTCGAGGAACAGCACCTCATCTTTCGATTGGGCACTTTACAGCCTTCTGGACTCAACATAGAGTTCAACAATTTCAGATCATAACCTCTGCCCCTATCCTTTTATTCCATTTAAAAATTTATTTATTTATTATTATTATTTTTCTCTCTCCCACATGGCAGCTGTCTTTCATTCTGCCAGTGCCATTTACACTTCATCTAGAGCCATCTTTTGTTTCTTAACTTGTCCCATTACCATCTCCTTTTGCCTTGCACCATCTCTTAATGTCTCTTAATCTCTCCTGCCTTCCATCCTATCACAGACCTTCCCTTTTGTTCTTTCCTCCCCTCCCCCCTTTCCCTGCCCCTACACTTGCTTAAAAACCTGTTCGAACTCCAGCTTGTTCCAGTTCTGGCGAAGGGTCATCGACCTGAAACATTGGCCCAGAAATTGATCTCGCTCTGTTCCCGCGGGGGTAAGCCTTTCCCGCGATGTCTCACCTCGCTTATGCTTTTTCTGATCCAGCTCGCACGAAATTGATGTTCCAGACATCAGCTGTGCTGGGCTTGCGTATCCCAGCGGCGTAGTTAATTCGTGCGAGCTGTGGGATCACGTGACTCAGTTAGAGCCAATGGCAGCACACCATCTTCCATTCATAAGTCTCACAGCATGGCTGAGAGACTTATGAATCTTACACCCCCCCAAAATAACAGCTAAACCTCAATTAAATTTAAAAAAAAACCCATCACATTAATAAAATAAGTATAGTTAATTAAATTAACCATTTTAAATAAAAAATTAAATTTTTGAAAAAATTTAAAATCTTTTAAAAAGTTATAAAAATAAACTTACCTGTCTTTAAAGTCTATAAAAAAGATATACCTGTAAAAAAAAATTCAAAAAAATACTTAATTCACTACTTACCTTCTTAAAAGCGGGTCTTACTCCTCCTTTTTACATTTCCAAAATCTTCAGTACTTACCTGCGCTTCCAAAGCATGAAGTGCACAGCGTGCGCGCAGCCTGTAGCGCGCACGCGATGCACTCCGGCCCCGCCCCCTTTTCGGAAGAGCAATTGCCGGTTTTCAGCGCATGCGCAGGGCATGCAGAAAACCGGCAATTGGAGTGGGAATACGCGAGAGTATGCAGTGCGTACTCTCGCGCACCGAGATCAATTTTCGGCCCATTAACTCTGTTTCTCTCTCCACAGATGCTGCCTGACCTGCTGAGTATTTCCAGCATTTTCTGTTTTTATTTCAGATTTCCAGCATCCGCAGTATTTTGCTTTTGAATTGCTGTTGTGATGTTGGACAACTTTCAGTATAGTCCTCTGGGGGAAAAAATGCCTTAATTGAGTGGATTTTTTTTTCAAAATGCAGATTTTCTTCAATCTCTGAGCTGTATCTATCAGTTCCTCTCTCTCTGGTTCTCTCACACTCATGCTATCTCACATACACTAGATAATGAAAGATTGTGATGCTTTGAGGTCTGTGACGGAAGGTTAATTTTACAAATTTGTGCTCCCAGCATGGAGCTTCACCTGCTGGGAGAATATATTGGGAATTTGGGCATGGAAGTCAGCAGGGTGTGGAGGTAGTTGTGATTTATTAATTTTAACTTGAAAAGCACAATGTATGAAACAGAAGTATTCAATGATTCAAATTGTCTGTCTTATCTGTGTGCAGAGTGAAGCCTGATTTGATACTTTGATTGTTTTGATATGGCCTAGGTTGTATGGAGTGATAACTTAATTTTATGTTTCAGTAAGCTGCTTTTGTTTTCATCAGGCTGTGTCCATCACCATGACATTGAAACTCAATAACTAAAGGGAGGAGCAATCATCAAGGTCTGCTTCTGACTAGATGCAAGATTACTTTGAGGATAAAACTGATTTATTGAGATTGATTTTCATCTTCACTGCCTGGGTGGTAATCTGGTAGTGCGGAGCACCCACCTTTTTATAGAAGCCCCCCTGATATTTAGGAAGGTTCAACAACAGGTGGGCACTCTGCTCCGCCAGATTACTGCCCATGTGGTGGATTAAAGATCTACCCGACTGCTTTCATTTTCACCTCTGAGACCTGGATTTGTATTAACCCAAGCTAATGAATGTCTCCTTTCTGATGACTGCTGAAATGCATACATGCAATCTGAGCCCAATCCTAGTGGATGCAAGACCCCAGCACAAATTACCTTTAAATTGGTGTTAATTGGGCAATCTCAGAGTGATCAATCAAAGTCTTGTGCCGGTTGGTAGTTTGGCCGTACTTTTCTCATTCTAATTAAAGTACGTTACTGAGTAGTGCCGAGGGATGTAGAATTTCTATGGGGGTCCCCAATCTCCCACTGTTGCTTCAGCGGAGGATCAGCGGAAACCCTACAAAAATAGTCATTTATGCTGTTTATCAGGGATTTCTCTGATCTCCGTCAATGCATGGGAGAATAGGAGAACTTCACGGAAAGTACTGATGTGTTATGCCTTAACCTGTACAATGTCTCGGCCTGTACAGAGTCTTAGGGGGAAAAATTCAGTTGGTTGCGCCTCCCGTTAGTGCCTTAAGAGGGCACTAATGGGGTGCAAAGCAACTAGCGCCCGGGCGCGGCGATGTTTGCGCCGCTCGCGAAATTAACTAGACATTTTGCGGCGGCACTAAACAGTACCACCACGATCTCCTGCGCCGGCAGATCGTGACGTCAATCGAGTGCGCAGCGCCCCGGAGCGGATATTGAGTGGCGCCCCCTGCCTTACCGCCTGCCGCTAGCAACGACAGGTTGAGGGGAGCGTTTTGCAGTCAGGAAGGGACTGGGGGAGCGCGATTTAAAGGCGAACGCTTCCTGCCTTTTTTTGTTGGTGACATTTTTGAACCACGCATTCTGAGAGAGAGAGAGAGAGAGAGAGAGACTTCTGGAGAGATTCAACGCTGTGTGAAGGAGTTTTGGGTACTGAGCAGCACTTTGCAGGTTCATTTTGATTTGCCCTTCCTTGTATCGATTTAGAAGAGACTGTGGGGGCTGCACTCTGAGCTCTTTCCCTGGGCCTCTCCATTGTTATTTCCAGCAGATTTGATGTACATGTCTCTCCAGGCCGAGATTCAAGACTGCAATGAGCAGGATGTGGATGGAAAGCAAGATCGACCCTCCCTTTTAAGAACTGGCCGCGCCATTGTGTCTGTGTTCCATTGCTGACTGACATCACATGAGCTTCGCCAGTGCTCTGAGGTAGCGCATCGCTCCTCGGCATTAGCGCCTTAAGACAGATGTGTAGCGCCTGATTTAGCGCTCCAATCACCTCCAGGGGTGATAAAAGTCAAGTTTGCAGTCGGAGGCGATAATTAGTGCCAGGCACTAATCTTTGCGCCCGGCCGATAATTGCGCCCCAAATGGGGCATTACTGAATTTTTCCCCCTTAGTCTGTACAATGTCTTAGCCTGTACAATGCTTCAAGCTAACACTGAATTCAAAACATAGAAACATAGAAACATAGAATCTAGGAGCAGGAGTAGGACATTCGGCCCATCGAGCCTGCTCCACCATTCAATACGATCATGGCTGATCACCCAAATCCAGTACCCTGTCCCTGCTTTAATCCCCACAGTACACATATCCCACCCTACCCCCGTAACCCCACGTATTTAATTCCCCTTAACATATCCCATCCTATCCCCATAACCCCACATATTTAAACCCCCTAACACTAAGGGTCAATTTATCATAGCCAAATCAACCTAACCCGCACATTTTTGGACGATACGAATAATGTTACACCTCATGACCATAAAATAATCCTACATTTTTTTGGGTAAATTTTAAAAGAAATTTCCTGTCAGCTCTGATATCTCTTCATCGCTGTGATGGCAGAGCCATCTATCACACTTATAAACTTGGGGGTTAGCAAACTAAAGGCAGGTCATTACTAAAACATTAAAATAGGAAGACTGGCAGTCTAAAGCCAACATTTGCAGAACGCTCATATGCAGTGGAATCGCATGACCATCCAATTGCCAAAACTAAACTCAAATCCGTGTCCTGTAACCTTGCATATACCAATTCCACAACTTCCATATAAAACTGTTATGCATCACCTAATCAAGGGCTTTTTGCAGAGCTATAAAAATGTGACAGCCCAGTTGATACATCGATTTATTTAAAAAATAAAGTAGGGCATTAATGAAATTACATTATTAAATCTGAAAATGGAGGCTATTAGTGTACATGAAAATCTGACTCATTAATAATGTAATTATTTCAATAATCATGGAAATGATTAACCGAATTAGATATAATCATCGAGATCAATTAAATTGGTCTGTAATTACTGAAATCAGTTTTTATGTAATGGATTGACTTCTGTAAACTCATCTGGTGGCTGACTTACATTGAAAGACCAAATGATCTGGACTTCACTGCTCAAAAGGGTGGTGGAAGCAGATTCAGTACTAACTTGCAAACGATAATTGGATATATACTTGAAAAGGAAACCTTTGTAGGGCTATGGGAAAAGAGCAGGGGAGTGGGACCAATTGGATGGCTCTTTCAAAGAACCAGCACAGGCACGGTGGGCCGAATGGCCTCCTTCTGTGGTGGACGATTCGATGATTCAATGATAAGTGAGCTGCAATATGTTCAGCAATGGTATTAGCTGTACGCTCTATTAAAGCAACATTTCATTCATGGTCCTTTGAGATCCCAAAGCCTTAAATTCCTTTTAAAATTGTATTGACATTAATAGTTTTATATTGTTTTTACCCAGTTATTGGTTGTACTTTGTATTAATTCAGTTCACAGAATAAAGGATATTTAGCAACCTGTTACCAAGTAACAAAAAAAATCTATCGGACAACCGGTTTCTGATTAGTTACTGTAACACTGCCAATATTGATATTATTGAAACAAATTATTTTAAGTTAAAAACCTCTTCCACATTTTCTTGAAAAGCTGATTATGTTCATCATCAACTGATAAGAACATAAGAATATAAGAACAATCTTAGAATAAGGGGCTGCTCTTTCAAAACTGAGATGAGGAGAAACTTCTTCACTCAGAGGGTAGTAGGTCTGTGGAATTTGCTGCCCCAGGAAGCTGTGGAAGCTACATCATTAAATAAATTTAAAACAAAAATAGACAGTTTCCTAGAAGTAAAGGGAATTAGGGGTTACGGGGAGTGGGCAGGAAATTGGACATGAGGCTGAGTTCGGATCGGTCGAGGCCCTGTGGGTGGCGGAGCGGGCCCAGGGGCTGAGTGGCCGGGTCCTGCTCCTACTTCTTGTGTTCTTTAGATTTGAGGTGAGGATCAGATCAGCCATGATCTTATTGAATGGCGGAGCAGGCTCGAAGGGCCAATTGGCCTACTCCTGCTCCTATTTCTTATGTTCTTATCAGTTGAACTAATTACAAATAGTTCTTTTAATTTTGAAACATTTGGCTAATCTTCAGAGAGGTTTGACTTCAGATGATTTCCTGCAAGTAATGAAAATAAATATTCAGTCTTTCAGTTTAAACTCTACAGGCAATGGAGCACGGTAAATGGCAGCACACTGGTGGCACAATGTTCAAACTAAAAACTGAAGCTTAGTTGGGCACAGTAGAGGATGTTGTTTTCTGGATATTTAAACTAGATATTTTCCTTGCGTTCAGCTTCACCGGCTGCTCTGGTCAGCAGACCTTGAATCCCCGGTGAACTACAGTGTGGCTTTCCTGACCCAATAACTTGATAAATGTAATGAGACCTGGGGTCAAACCTAGAACCTTGCCCCTCTACTCTCACACGCTATCAAGTGATCTCGACGGCCGCGATTTTCTCCTCGGTGTCGGGATGGGGGCGGGTCAGCTGGTTTCCGAGTTCCAGTCCCGCCCCCAGCTGCCTCCGCTCGACAGACGTGATTTTCCCTTGATTGGCCTCGTTAAGCCCGCCACCGGCCAATTAACAGGAAGCAGGTCTGATGACGTCATTTGATGACGTGTCATCTGCCGGTTTCCTTAAAGGGACCATGCACAATTTTATTTTGACAGTTGAATTTTCAGTGTTTGACAGCATTGAGGTGCTGAAAACACTGACAGTCACTGCACAAAGGTGAACTCTTGTACCCAGGCTCTCCAATGACTCCCTCCATATGCTTATGGAGGGAGTCACAGTATGCAGGGAGGTTCTCTTCCCTTTCAAGGGCAGAAGAGACCTCCCCAGGACACCAACCTACCTTGCGCCTCCACCCAACCCTCTCTACCTACTTTATCACTTCCCCATCTCACTAGCCAGCTCTCATACTCACCCTTATTCTACTGCAAGCATACCAACTAACACACAAGGGTGGGCACTTGAGAGGTTTAGCCAATGTTCATGTGAAGTTTCTGGTAATGTGTTGTCATACAGTGAAATCTCTTTTTCAAAAAGTGCCCCTTATTGGACAGATCTGAGCGCACATTGAGAAGTGTCTTACTGAGTTCCAGTGATTGTTCAGTCATAACTCCCCCCACCCCCCGCCCCGCTATAGTGATGTGTGTGCATGGAATGGCTTGGACATTAAAGGGATGCTTCACGGTGCTGGTGTGGGATGGTGTCAACCTGGCGCATCATGTGGCAGCCAGGGTTTACAGCATCAAGTGAAGAAAGTCTGGCCATGGTGATGCCATCGCTGGCCTCCCGGCCAGCAATTTTGTCAGGATCTGATGCCTTGTGTCCAGTGCAGCATCAGGTGATGGCGGCGAAGGTTGGTGATGTTGGTGTTGGGGATGATTGTGGAAGGATTCGGAGGACCAAGGTCTGATTGTTTCTTTGGCTCCGATGTTGTTGGAATAGATGGCAGCTGCAGGTGAGATGACAGAAGCGATCTGTCACTGGTGAGAGAGGTTCTCCAAATGAGGTTGCACTGGATGTACAGTTGGATCTAAAAACTTGTAAGCTAAAGAAATCTGTATATGTATTAAAAATGCAGTAACCAACATTTTCTTTGCTCTGAAACTCACCATGTGCAACATGGCATCCTTCACACCACTTCTGCAGCTGTCATCTTTTCACAAACATCAGACCAGACTCGCAACACGCCACACTTACCTGGTGTGTTGTCAGGATGTCATGAAACCTGACCTAAAAGCTGGAAAATCGAAAAAGAGCCTGAAAACTGCTCACAAGTACCTGTTAATAGGCAGTTAATTGCCTTTAATCTGTTTCCCGCCGCTAGGTGTCGGGTCCATTCACAAATCGGGGACCTGACACTTGGGAAGGTTGTGTGGAGGCTGGATGACAGCGGGTGCGGAACCCGCCGTCAATCAAAACTACTTTAACCTCTGACCCGCCTCCAAACCCGCCCTCGGAGCGCCGGCAAAATTGCGGCCGTACACTCTGTAGCTCTATTATTATTATTCTCAAAAGGACACTTCTGCACTAACGCTCCCCGCAAACATGATCCTTGAAACACGGTCATTCACTTTTTGCATTGGGTATCACATGGCAGAGGCTATGAATAATCTTGTATCTCTGCTAGCTTCAGATTGACTATTGAATAAAATCAGCCTCAGATATATCATTTAAAATCCTTTGAAGAAATATTGAAACAAAGGAGATTAAAAACTATTCCTCTCAACCACATATGATTGATAGCCATATACCAGTTGTCAATTTCATAGGATGTTGCTCCAAACCATTTTGAATGGTCAGTGATTACAGGAAATTAATACTTTGTCAAGTCATCTACTGGAAAGAATGACACCAATGACGGCATTCATCAGACATTGGCATATTAAAACCCCTTTTGTCTGATAGGGATAAACCACAGATGCATACTTTTGCTTTCAACATAATCCCTGCAGCTTGAAAAAGTGCAGCACGCCATAACTGACTTTAACCCTATGTATGCTGGCTAACAAAAAAAAGTCCAATAAATAAACCAACTCCAACAAAAAAACATGTATTTATTGTCACAGGGAGTGGTAGGGAATTCCAGGCAGCAATTGTGACTGCAAATGTTCCCACACAGATCACTGGACATGCCGAGGGAGTGCCGAAGAGCAGAAGTGTGGCTGAAGTAAGCACAGATGAGGCTGCTGTCTCTCAAGGTGATGCCACAGCTGGTCTATCTAGCCCTATTTTTTTAAATAGCAGTAGATGCGCTAGAAAGCGAGTAGGCCAGGTTGGCCTGACAGCAGTGCATGTGGCAGAAGCAAAAACCAGGGCAATGTCATGACCTGGCACAAAGAAGATAGAGGTCCATCTCAAACACAAGAGGCTCCTGCAGACTCCCTGAAACTTGTGATCTCACTTACTGCTTCCACTGGGAAACACTTCGAAGGAGCATTCATATAGATTTGTGAAGACACACACCAAGGAGAAGAACTCGGTTGAAAAACAACACTGACCACATACCTACTGATCACTTTTAGGGAAATAAATTGGTTGCGCTTTATCTCAGGGATCTTCTTTCTAATGATACAATAAGGAATCAAAATTCCAAATAGTTCACCATTAAGAAAGTGCGTCCTGAATGAGAAGACTATGACCCGAATATTAGCAAAATTACATGTGTGGTAATTCGCCTCAGATTGCATATGGAAATGAATCTGAGATTTCCTTCGATTAATGGTTCCCCTTAGAAATTACGTGATGCACAAGTGGGGTGGGGAGCCGACGAAATGTGACCCTGAATAATTTCACAGCCCTGCACAGCCAAAAGCTGTCAGTGGGGGTGATAACATGAGGCAGAAAATCTAATCCCACATACCTGAGTGGGAAAAGTATAATTGTTGAATTGGTCTTCCTGTGGGATTTCTTTATTTTCTGCCCAATTCTAAATCACCAGCCACTGATTCTAGAATCTAAAATGACGGCAAGAACCTTCATGTGAGTTGACACACTTAGGACATGCTTAATGTATTCTTTACTATTTAGCATTTTGAATTTTGATTGCTGCAATCAAACATATCACTGAAGTTTTGCTCACCAGGGCAAACAACTACATCACTTTCCCCAGCAAAAGCCAACAACGGAAAGAAAAGACACTGCAATCCTTTCACATTAAAGGTCTCCCCAAATTGCAGTTCTCCCCAAAGTCCAGGGGGTTATTGATTGCATCCATGTGCCATTTGGGCACCTAAACAATGGGGCAGAAATTCGGGTGCCCACGGGTGAGTACGCGCTGTGTACTCACCCGTAGGGCCACCGGAAGTGCCGGTTTCACGCATGCACTGCGCATGCACGGGAAACCGGAACTTCCGGTCTCGTGAAAGAAGGGGTTCAAGGGTCAACCACGTGCGCCGGAGAGGCAGCGCGCACGCAGCGAACTTTGTTTTTTTTTTACAGGTTTCTCCGTGAGGGTAAGTATGGAGTAGCTGCGCGGGAAAAAAGGAGGCGCAAGGCCTGCTTTTAACAAGGTAAGTGGTGAATTAAGTACAATTTAAACATTTTTTCAACAGGTTTATCTTTTTTACATATTTTAAAGAAAGGTAAATTTATTTTTAGCACCGTTAAAAAGTTTAATTAATTTTTTCAAAAATTTACATTTTTGTTTAAAGTAGTTAATTTATGTAATTTATAGTTATTTTAAAAATGTGATGTTTTTTTTTAATTTATTTGAAGTTTTAGTTAGGTTTTGGGGCCGATCTCTATTCATAGATTTGACAGGTCTTCTTGTCAAAATCGATGAATGGAGATTCCCTGCTCCGATTGGCTCTCCATGGCCCACGTGATCCCAGGGGACGCTTCGCACTAACTGCGCCCCTGGGAGACGCAAGCACTGCGCGCCGGCAGCTGCAGGAGGCCCAGGAGCCGAATTCCACGCGGGCCCGAAGCACAACGGCAGGCGCGGTAGGTAAGTACGCGCGCGATCCTTGCACCCGCGGGAAGCTGGAGAGACGAATTTCTGGCCCAATGCAATGATACTCATGAACCGTTGGGCTGATGTAACTTGTTGAGACAGCTTTACTCTACATTTAACAGTGTTGTACCTGAAGGAAAGTGTTTGATACAGACATTGGATGAATTAAATGAGGAAGTCTTTCATTTTCTAGGATTAACATCCCTCATCGTGATAATTACTAAATATAAAGTTCAACTACCTTCAGCGTTTAAGATATCAAAACAGTAAAGTTAATTTTTCTAAATTCTTTCTTGTGATGTAGATAAATGATCTTTTCTAGGTGGACAACACTGTTCGCGCCACAGAGGAAAAAACGTCCTGCTTAATCCTACAAAACATGTACAATGTAAGATACAGTAGGGTGCCCAATAAGTGCCCATAGATTGCCGGTGGCATTTAAATGAGGCCCAAACCTGAAAATGGTTTAGGTCCCCTCACGCTGGTTTCAGGTTGGGTGGTATGGCTGCTCTGCTGACTTCATGCCCGTTTTGTTTGTAAGTCGAAAATTGCCTCTATTATACCGACAATGTGATCAGCATTCACCATTCTGACATTCAATAAAAACAACCTTTGGCGTGGCTATTCACCTAATTAGTTATTTCAAAGGTGAGGATCACCACAAAGCTTGCTTTTGATTGTTTTGCTTATGAGTTCTGTGGTTATCCTCACCACTGTTCCAATGAAGCTCAATGTAAACTCGAGGGACAGCACTTCATCTTTCAATTAGGCACTTTACAGCCTTCTGGACTCAACATAGAGTTCAACAATTTCAGACCATAACCTCTGCCCTTATATTTTCAGATGGCAGCTGTTGATGTTTCTGCCATTCCCATTTACACTTTTTCTAGACTTATCTTTTGTTTCTTTACCTGTCCCATTACCATCTCCTTTTGCTTTGTACAATCATCCCTTTTGTCATTTAATCTCTCCTGCCTTCCACCCTATCACAGACCTTCTCTTTTGTTCTTTCCTCCTCTCCCCCCTTTCCCTGCCCCTACACTTGCTTAAATCTGTTACATCTCTAACTTTTTCCAGTTCTGAAGAAAGGTCATCGACCTGAAACGTTAACTTTGTTTCTCTCTCCCCAGATTCTGCCTGACCTGCTGGGTATTTCCAGCATTTTCTGTTTTTATTACTTAAGTGAATGTCTGATAAGTGACTAGCCCGCTTAAGGGAATTGTTAGAAACTAGGGGTGCCTAAAAATGTATATAGCTGCATGAATAATACTGTGTTTAAATGATAAGTTTTGTTTTCCTGGAAAGCTTGCATTAGAATTTGAGACAGTCTTTTTAATCAGTTAGATTAGGCGAGGCATAAATATTCCACGCGGGGGCCCATAGGATGGCCCTGCCAGGCTCGTTATCTGTTGTTTGTAAGTCAGGGTTTTGACTTTGTTAATGTATCTTTAATTTGGCCAGTGAAGGCCCAACCTATGTTTCTTCCATTATTACTAATAACCATATTATAATCTCTACAGATAGAATTTGGAGTTTGTTTAGCAGAACTGCTTGCGAAGATAATTCAAAGTTAATTAGGAAAAGACATAAAATGAATGGAATTTGAGGAGGCTAAGGTATCCATCTTAGAATGGGCCATTTGCTAGATGAAGGTGAGATAACGACTGGCTAACGTTCGACAGCTCTGGCTGAGGCCATGATTAACAAGGTCGGGTCTTGTACTTGCTGGGTCAAGGAGGATAGAGACAAGAGAGATAAGACACAAATTCCAAAGGAAGAACCTTCAGAAAGATTAATCAATAAGGCAAATTGGATGAAGTAATGAGACCCCCTTTTGGGGGGGGGGGCTTTCATCCAAGAATTGAGACAAAGAACTTGAGCTGTCATTGGGTGATGAGGTTTTAGAGGAACCTCTATAGGTTAAATGGTCTTGTCAATAACTTGACCTCAGGCTCACCCCTAAAAAGAGAATAAAAGTGACACCCCAAGGGCTTGCCCAGACAGACGGTGGAGGGGAGAGCCGGGCAGAAATTGCAAAGAGAAGTTGGGCTGGTCGAACGCTTTTGAGAGTGATCCCACGCTCACCATCGGAGGTTCTAGAGAGAGAGAGAGAGAGAGAGGCCGGAAGCCAGAGAACTGTTCACGCACGCCAGCCGTCTGTCCGATCGGTCCGGTACCAGCTGCTTGTCATGGTCGTATGTTTTTACTGTATTACTAGTGTGTTATATCCCATCCTAAACTCTGATTAAACACAATACACCCACCATATTGGTTTGCACTCGATCCTGTTTACCAGAGATACGCAAATCTCTACAGAATGAAATCTCAGTGTACAAATTCTTTTCTTATCATTTCCCAACATTTTCCAGATCATTTAAATTAATTAGGTGGTGTTTAAGCGAATTACATTACTCAGCTATCACCAGCCATTAGCAGCCTATTTGAAATTATAAAAATGTGTTTCAGTAACTGCAGCAGTGTCATTAATGTTGATAAGTTGCTACTTGTCTGTGACTCTCCTGACATGTTGCTGCCTCACTGTAGCCTCTTTGAATGCCAGGCTGGTAGAACATCATAGCTAACTGAACAGCTGAGATATGACTGGAGCAGCAGTTTATGTCAAGGCACTGATTCAGTCAGATGTGGTGTTCGACTGGCATCAAGCTCAGTGGATATGTCGATGGGAAGCAACAGCAAGTTGGGAGAATTGGGCTGGAGGATGGGAAAGCTGGTTGAACGTCGCTGTAACAGGTAATGTGGAGGAGGGAATGGGAAATCACTGAAGTGAATAGCCCAGATAACCAAAGAAAGTTGGTTAGCAAAGAGATTATTCACTTGAACAAGCTCCACTATACGTCAAACTTATCCATGACTTGTTTCTTGTATATGATAGTAAATGTGTTCATTAATGCATGATGGGTAAATTCAATTACCAGAGCTTTTATGCAAATCTAGAAGACCTTCTACTGATTTATAAGAATGTGCAGCCGTCAGTCAGTCAGAGAGTCACAGTCTCCAAGAGATTGCGGCACCAACTCTCTATAGTCCTCTACTTGAGTTGATTATTTCCTTTCATTGGCTATTCTCATATTTGCCCGGTTGTACTTTTCTTGTTTTCTTGAATGGACTGTGATGCTGCAATAGGTGAGATACACAAAAAGCAGTGGCCCGGAATTTGCCATCCGGTGACGGCGAACTGGCAGCGTTCGCCGTCATTCCGCCTTTGAAACTGACCGCAACTCCAGGATTTAGCGCCGTCTGTCACTGACTGCTCCTCCGCAGGCTGTGCTGGACCCCCACCCCCTGCAGAGCTGGCAGTCAGTGAAATCTCTCAAATCTCTCAGGGAAACTGATGAAAACTTCGGCTCTTCTGCAGTAATTACGCTGTGAAATTCCTCACTCAAAGTTAGACCCAAAGGGATTAGGTGTAACTGGGGTTGTAACAGCGTATCGACTGCTAATCAAAGGATATGGGCCTGAAAAACTAATTTTAATTTTGTGTAGTGTCAAATTTATTCATTTTACATACATAGAAGTTAGGAGCAGGAGTAGGCCATTCAGCCCCTCGAGCCTGCTCCGCCATTTAATGAGATCCTGGCTGATCATCCAAACTCAGTACCCTGTCCCTGCTTTCTCTCCATATCCCTTGATCCCTTTAGCTTTAAGAAATATATCTAACTCCTTCTTGAATATATTTAATGAATTGGCCTCAACTGCCTTCTGTGGTAGAGAATTCCACAGGTTCACCACTCTCTGGGTGAAGAAATTCTTCCTCATCTCTGTCCTAAATGGCTTACCCCTTATCCTTAGACTGTGACCCCTGGTTCTGGACTCCCCGGCCATCGGGAACATCCTTCCTGCATCTAGTCTGTCTAGTCCTGTTAGAATTTTATAAGTTTCAATGAGATCCCCTCTCATTCTTCTAAACTCCAGCGAGTATAAGCCCAATCGCCCCAATCTCTCCTCATACGTCATTCCTGCCATCCCAGGTATCAGCCTAGTGAATCTTCGCTGCACTCCCTCCATGGCAAGAACATCCTTCCTCAGATAAGGAACATCCTTCCTCAGATAATAAAAATAAAACATTTTAAGAAACTTTTAAATAAATAAAATATTTTTTTTTTTTAAAGTTTGTTCATCTTTATTTCAGGTTTGCCTTTTCCCCCATGTGAGAGCCCCAATCTTTGTTTTGCTCTCTCTAACATTTTTTTAAAAGTTAGAATTTTAAAAGCTTACTCACTTCCTTGTTCGCTGTCTGTGGGAATTCTGTGTTTTGATTGGCTGCTTAGACAGCTTGTTGACATCACAGCAGCTCGCACTAGGGGATCCCCACTATACTCCCCGTTGATTTGAATTACACGCCGGAGAACCTGAGCTTCTCGACACAGAGTTCGCAAGATCTTTGTGTGAAGCTTACTTCGGACCTTGCGGCGGACCCCTCTGCTTCGCCACGGACCGCGAATTCCGGGCCATTAACTATTACCAGTGTTTAGTCAGAACATTTAATTGCTCAGGAAAATGAGTGTCACTTACACCCTCAAAAATCAATTTCAATTAAACAAAGTGGTTATAATGAGTAATATTGGAAAGCAAAATGGCTCTTGTAACTTTATTTGATATAATTAGCAATTTATGTTGTGTAACTTATAACTATGTGGCAGGCAGGATATTATATGTTACTCACACAGCTTTTTGTGTTGCGCGGTACTGAGAGACTTTCTGTCACTGCCTTTTAATTTCCAACTGTAGTTCTAAAAACGATTCACTAAATTAACTTAAATTCATCTCTTGGGTTTCTGAAATTTCTTTGGAAATATTCAAGCACTGTAAAGACCCTGAAATATTTGTGTGAAGCAAGCAAAATGTGTGTTTCTCACGGGAGCTCACACAGTAAGGACTAGTTTTAGCATAAAGCATATTGAGTCTGTTATTGCCAATAAGTTAAGGATTTATTTTCACTTATTGCTGATTACTTTGACTTTCCAGCAGTTCCTCAGCACAGATGATTCAGAATCTGAATAGGAATGTTTGCCCAACCATCTTCAGCTGCTTCATCAATGACCTTCCCTCCAACATAAGGTCAGAAGTGGGGATGTTCGCTGATGATTGCACAGGTGTTCAGTTACATTCACAACTCCTCAGATAATGAAGCAGTTCATGCCCGCATGCACCATGACCTGGATGACATTCAGGCTTGGGCTGATAAGTGGCAAGTAACATTCGCACCACAAAAGTGCCAGGCAATGACTATCTCCAACAAGCGAGAATCTAACCATCCCCCCTTGACATTCAACGGCATTACCATAGCTGAATCCCCCACCATCAACATCCTGGGAGTCACCATTGACCAGAAACTTAACTGGACCAGCCACATAAATACTGTGGCTACAAGAGCAGGTCAGAGGCTAGGTATTCTGCGGCGAGTGTCTCACCTCCGACTCTCCAAAGCCTTTCCACCAACTACAAGGCACAAGTAAGGAGTGTGATGGAATACTCTCCACTTGCCTGGATGAGTGCAGCTCCAACAACACTTAAGAAGCGCAACACCATCCAGGACAAAGCAGCCCGCTTGATTGGCACCCCATCTACCACCTTAAACATTCACTCCCTGCACCACCGGCGTACCATGGCTGCAGTGTGTACCATCTACAAGATTCACTGCACCAACTCGCCAAGGCTTCTTCGGCAGCACCTCCCAAACCCGCGACCTCTACCACCTAGAAGGACAAGGGCAGCAAGCGCATGGGAACACCACCACCTCCAAGTTCCCCTCCAAGTTACACACCATCCTGACTTGGAAATATATCGCCGTTCCTTCATCGTTGCGGGGTCAAAATCCTGGAAACCCTCCCTAACAGCACTGTGGGAGTACCTTCCCCGCACAGACTGCAACGGTTCAAGAAGGCGGCTCACCACCACCTTCTCAAGGGCAATTAGGGATGAGCAATAAATGCTGGCCTTGCCAGCAATGCCCACATCCCAGGAATGAATAAAAAAAAAGATCAGGAGGTTCACACTAATTCTTCGCCAGTCGGAATATTCCTTTATTTATAAACCAAGGCGGGTAGATGGAGTTAAGATACAGATCAGCCATGATCTAATTGAATGGTGAAACAGGCTTGAGGGGCTGAATGGCCTATTCTCGTTCCTGTATCCCGATGTTCCTATTATCTTCATAACTTAACATTTGCATTGTCACTTTTCTCAAACTACCATCCAAAGCAGTAGTGGTCAATTGAAGACATTGGGTTGATTTTGTGCACCCAAACGGAAGCCGGCGGAAGGTGGGCAGGGCAAGAACAACAGCAGCCTGAAGGAGATGAGGGGGCACTGTACCAGTTTCTGGCTCACCCCATTTACTTAGGTTAGAACTATGTCTACAGAATGATATCATTCTAAATTCGTTTTGCTCAGTCGCCCTTTACCATGTTATTCCTTTAAACCGGCAAGCTGGAAACAATCCCGAGACAGAAAACATCCTCTTAGAAAATTCAGTTACAGTTCGAAAAATTAAACCTTTTAGTACACTTTACAATTCTGAAAATGACTTTGTCGAAAAGGATATGAGCACTTGTGTTCCAAGTGGGAAAATGCTGGAGTCCTTCATTGAGGAAGCAGTAGCAGGGCATTTGGAAAAATCATAATGCAGTCAAGCAGAGTCCGCATGGTTTTATGAAAGGGAAATCATGTTTAACAAATTTGCTGGAGTTCTTTGAGGATGTAACGAGCAGGGTGGATAAGGGTGAGCCAGTGGATGTGGTGTATTTGGAATTCCAGAAGGCATTCGATAAGGTGCCACATAAAAGGTTACTGCATAAGATAAGAGCTCATGGGGTTGGGGGTAATATATTCGCATGGATAGAGAATTGGCTAACTAACAGAAAGCAGAGAGTCGGGATAAATGGGTCATTTTCCGGTTGGCAAACGGTAACTAGTGGGGTGCCACAGGGATCAGTGCTGGGGCCTCAACTATTTACAATCTACATTAATGACTTGGATGAAGGGACCGAGTGTAATGTAGCCAAGTTTGCGGATGATACAAAGATGGGTGGGAAAGCAAGTTGTGCAGAGGACTCAAAGGGCTCGATTTTGCCAATGTGGGCGGGCTGGGGCGTGTCAGGTGGGATTCGTGTCAGGACCCCGACTCCGAAGTGAAGTGCTGAAAAATTGCGATTTTCCCCTAAATAGGCAATTGATTTCCAGCGTGTGGGAACCCCTGGCCCAGTGAATCTTTTCATACAGAAAGTCGCCTCCGATGACGTCATCAATGCTGCTGGATTTAAGGCCTGCAAGCAGTCTTGCTTCTTCTGGAGACTGGAAAGGCTTTGGAAATTGTATGAAGGACTTCATTTACAGACCATGTCCACCAGCAAGCAAAAGTGTGCACCTCGCTTTCATGAGCCCTCCCTCCAAGCTCTGGTGCAGGGAACAAGATCTAATAAGGAGGTGCTCTTCCCTTCCTCAGGGAGAAAAAAGCCACCCCAGCAGACTAAAGCTGTGTGGCTGCAAGTGGCCCAGGAGGTCAACTCCATATCAATGAGCCGCAGAACCTGGCTGCAATGCAGGAAGAGGTTTCATGACATTCTCCGCACAGGAAAAGTGAGTATGACTTTCCCATCACCCTCAATCTGATCCCCATCGCCTCTCCTCACCAACATTCTGCTTTGCCAACCTCTTCCTTCACATCCCACTTGACACTTACATCCCTGCACCCTTACCCATTCCCTCTCTCTCTATGGTCACATTCACTGAACGATTCAACCATGCAGCCCTCACACTCTATCACTGTGATGCAATGACAACAACTTACAACACACAGGGAGGGTCTTTTGTTTCCTACTAAGCATCTATGCTATGGATTCTCTACACTCACTCCTTCATTCTCACTCAAACTCCACTTGTGTCCCTCATTGCAGGAAAAGAGAGCCCACAATAAGAGGGAAAGAGCCATGACAGGAGGAGGGCCACCCTCAGTAGTCCAGCTCACCGCCTGGGAGGAGGCGGCCCTGGAAATCACCGGGATCGAGAAGGATTCCCAAGTGGGGGATGGACAGACGGGCGCATCACAGCAAGCTGGTGACAGAATAGTTTGGCATCTCTCTCATTGACATTGCATGAGTCACTGATAATGAATCTGATGCTCTAACAGATTGACTTATGATCATCTGCACTATTCAATGTGCATGTAACCTTACATAAGAACATAAGAACATAAGAAATAGGAGCAGGAGTAGGCCAATTGGCCCCTCGAGCCTGCTCCGCCATTCAATAAGATCATGGCTGATCTGATCCTAACCGCCAATCTACTATTACAGAACTATCTCCTGAACCTAACAGAATTGGACACACGAAATAGGAGCAGGATCAGGCTACACGGCCCCTGGGCCCGCTACGCTACCCACAGGGCCATGACCGATCCGAACCTAGACTCATGTCCAAATTCCTGCCCGCTCCCCGTAACCTTTAATTCCCTTTACTTCTAGGAAACTGTCTATTTCTGTTTTAAATTTATGTAATGATGTAGCTTCTACAGCTTTTTGGGGCAGCATATTCCATGGACCTACCACCCTCTGAGTGAAATAGTTCCTTCTCATCTCAGTTTTGAAAGAGCAGCCCCTTATTCTAAGACTATGCCCCCTAGTTCTAGTTTCACCCATCATCGGGAACATCCTCCCCGCATCCACCCGATCCAACCCCTTCACAATCTTATATGTTTCAATAAGATCGCCTCTCATTCTTCTGAACTCCAATGAGTAGAGTCCCAATCTACCCAACCTCTCCTCATATGTCCATCCCCTCATCCCCGGGATTAACCGAGTGAACCTTCTTTGTACTGACTCGAGAGCAAGTATGTCTTTTCTTAAGTATGGACACCAAAACTGTATGCAGTATTTCAGGTGCGGTCTCACCAATACCTTGTACAACTGAAGCAATACCTCCCTATTTTTATATTCTATCCCCTTAGCAATGAAAGCCAACATTCCATTGGCCTTCTTAATCACTTGCTGCACCTGCATACTAACCTTTTGAGTTTTGTGCACCAGGACCCCCAGATCCCTTTGTACTTCAGTACTTTCCAGTTTCTTGCCATTTAGATAATAACTTGCTCTACTATTTTTCCTGCCAAAGTGCATAACCTCACACTTACCAGTATTGTATTCCATCTGCCAAATCTCTGCCCACTTACTTAGCCTGTCTATGTCCCCTTGCAGATTTTTTATGTCCTCCTCACTCACTACTTTCCCTCCCATCTTAGTATCATCTGCAAACTTTGATATGTTACACTCGGTCCCCTCCTCCAAATCGTTAATATAGATTGTAAAGAGTTGGGGACCCAGCACTGACCCCTGCGGAACACCACTAGTTACTGATTGCCAGTCTGAGAATGAACCATTTATCCCAACTCTCTGCCTTCTGTTAGATAGCCAATCCTCTATCCATGCCAGAATATTACCCCCAATCCCGTGATTTTTTATCTTAAGCAATAATTTTTTGTGTGGCACCTTGTCAAATGCCTTTTGGAAGTCTAAATACACCACATCCACTGGTTCCCCTTTATCCACCCTGTGTGTTACTTCCTCAAAGAACTCCAGCAAATTTGTCAAACATGACTTCCCCTTCATAAAACCATGCTGACTTTGTCCTATTAAATTATGATTATCCAAATGTCCCGTTACTGTCTCCTTAATAATGGACTCCAAAATTTTACCTACCACAGATGTTAGGCTAACCGGTCTATAGTTTCCAGCCTTCTGTCTACTGCCCTTTTTAAATAAGGGTGTTACATTAGCAGTTTTCCAGTCTGCCGGGATCTTTGCTGAGTCCAGGGAGTTTTGGAAAATTATTACCAATGCATCCACAATCCCTACCGTCACTTCCCTCAAGACCCTAGGATGTAAGCCATCAGGTCCAGGTGATTTATCCGCCTTGAGTCCCATTATTTTACCGAGTACCACTTCCTTAGTGATTTTGATCGTGTTTAGCTCCTCCCCCCCTATAGCCCCCTGTTTTTCCAGTGTTGGGATATTCTTAGTGTCCTCTACTGTAAAGACTGATACAAAATATTCATTCAGTGTATTTGCCATCTCCATATTTCCCACCATTAATTTCCCGGTCTCATCCTCTAAGGGACCAACATTTACTTTAGCCACCCTTTTTCTTTTTATATAACTATAAAAACTCTTACTATCTGTTTTTATATTTTTTGCTAATTTAATTTCATAATCTATCTTCCCTTTCTTAATCAATCTTTTTGTTATTTTTTGCTGTCTTTTAAAGTTTTCCCAATCCTCTATCTTCCCACTAGATTTTGCTACCTTATAAGCCCTTGTTTTTAGTCGAATATTATCCTTAATTTCTTTACTTAGCCATGGATGACTGTCTTTTCTTTTATACCCTTTTCTTCTCAGTGGAATATATATTTTTTGGAAGTTGTAAAATAACTCCTTAAATGTACACCACTGATCATGTATCGTCTTACCCTTTAATCTATTTTCCCAATCCACTCTACTCAATTCTGCTCGCATACCTTCATAGTCTCCTTTATTCAAGCTTAGCACGCTTGTTTGAGATCCAACCTTCTCACCCTCTAATTGAATATGGAATTCAACCATGTTATATAGATACATAGAAGATAGGAGCAGGAGTAGGCCATCCGGCCCTTCGAGCCTGCTCCGCCATTTAATGAGATCATGGCTGATCCTCCAATTCAGTATCCCGTCCCCGCCTTCTCTCCGTAACCCTTAACCCCTTTTGCCTGTAGAAATATATCTAATTCCCTCTTAAATATATTTAATGAGCTGGCGTACACTGCCCTCTGTGGCAATGAGTTCCACAGGTTCACCACCCTCTGAGTGAAGAAATTCCCCCTCATTTCTGTCCTAAATGGTTTAGCCCTTATCCTTAAATTATGTCCTCTAGTTCTGTTCTCACCCGCCAAGGGAAACATTCCTTCTGCATCTAGTCTGTCTAGACCTGTCAGAATTTTATACACTTCTATGAGGTCCCCTCTCAATCTTCTAAACTCCAGTGTGTACATCCCTAAACTACATAGTCTCTCCTCATAGGTCAATCCCGCCATTCCTGGTATCAGCCTGGTGAATCGCCGCTGCACCCCCTCCATGGCAAGAACATCTTTCCTCAGATGAGGCGACCAAAACTGTACACAGTACTCGAGGTGTGGTCTCACCAGTGCCCTGTACAGCTGCAGCAAGGTATCCCTGTTCCTGTATTCCAACCCTTTTGCTATGAAGGCCAGCATACCGTTTGCCTTCTTGACCGCCTGTTGCACCTGCATGCTCGCCTTCAGTGACTGGTGTACAAGAACACCCAGGTCTCTGTACTTCCCCCTCTCCCAATTTATTGCCATTTAAATAATAATTTGCCCTCCCGTTCCTGCACCCAAGGTGGATAACTTCGCACTTGTCCACATTATAGTGCATCTGCCATTTATCCGCCCAATCACCCAGTCTGTCCAAATCGCTCTGGAGCTTCCTGGTCTCCTCCTCTGAACCCACCCCCCCTCCTAGTTTAGTGTCGTCTGCAAATTTGGAAATGCTGCATCCGACTCCCTGATCCAGGTCATTAATGTAAATTGTGAACAGCTGGGGACCCAGGACAGATCCCTGTGGTACCCCACTTGTTACTGCCTGCCATTCAGAAAATGAGCCGTTTATTCCAACTCTCTGTTTTCTATCTGACAGCCAGTTCTCTATCCACGTCAATACTTTCCCCTTTATCCCATGAGCTTCAATTTTCCCTGCTAATCTTTTATGTGGGACCTTATCGAAGGCCTTTTGGAAGTCCAGGTACACCACATCTACTGGCTCTCCCCCATCTATTTTACCAGTTACTCCCTCAAAAAATTCCAATAGATTAGTCAAGCACGATTTACCCTTTGTAAATCCATGTTGACTCCGTCCTATCCTGTCCCCATTTGCTAAGTGCTCCGCTATTTCATCCTTAATGATGGACTCCAGCATTTTGCCCACAACTGATGTAAGGCTTACAGGTCTGTAATTACCTGCTTTTTGCCTACCCCCCTTTTTGAATAGTGGGGTAACGTTAGCTACCCTCCAATCCATGGGCACTGTTCCCGAGTCTAATGAATTCTGAAAAATCATACTTAGTGCATCCGCTATCTCTAGGGCCACCTCCTTCAGCACCCTAGGATGCATGTTATCAGGCCCTGGGGATTTGTCCGCCTTCAATCCCTTTAGCTTCCTTAACACCATATCCTTAGAGATATTGATTTGCGTCACTCATTCCAAGGGGATCCTTTACTAGGACATTTTTAATTAATCCTGTCTCGTTACACAGGACCAGATCTAAGGTTGCTTGCCCCCTGGTCGGTTCAGTTACATACTGCTCAATAAACCCATCCCTAATACACTCAATGAACTCATCTTCAAGGCAGCCCTGCCAAATTTGATTTGTCCAATTAATATGATAGTTAAAATCCCCCATAATTAAAGATGTTCCCTTATTACAAGCCTCAACTATTTCCTGATTGATACTCCGTCCAACAGAGTTGCAACTGTTCGGAGGCCTATAGACTACGCCCACTAATGTTTTTTTCCCCTTATTATTCCTTATCTCCACCCAAACTGTTTCATTATCCTGATCTTTTGACCCAATATCATTTCTCTGTATTACAGTGATTCCTTCCTTTATTAACATAGCCACCCCACCTCCCCTTCCTTCCTGCCTGTCCTTCCTGATCGTTAAATAACCTGGTATGTTTAATTCCCAGGCATTGTCACCCTGCAGCCATGTTTCTGTAAAGGCCACAAGATCATACCCATATGTAGTTATTTGTGCCATTAACTCATCTATTTTGTTACGAATGCTACGTGCATTCAGATAGAGAACTTTCAAATATGTTTTGTGACACTTAGTTCCTGCTTTTGCCCTTTTTATTACTTTACCTTTTACTCCATACCTTCTGCCCCTTCCTGACACACTCTGGTTTTTAATTTCCCCACCTTCTCTGTTGTCATTTTTATTATTTGCTCTCTAGGAACCACCCCCCCCCCCCCCCCCCCACTAGTTAGTTTAAAGCCCTCTCTACAGCCCTAGTTATATGATCCGCCAGGACTCTAGTCCCAGCACTGGCCAAGTGAAGCCCGTCCCAACGGAACAGCTCCCTCCTGCCCCAGTACTGGTGCCAGTGTCCCAGGAAGCAAAACCCATTTCTCCCACACCAGTCTTTGAGCCACTCATTTAACTCTCTAATTTTATTTGTCCTAGCCAAATTCGCTCATGGCTCAGGTAATAATCCAGAGATTAATACCCTTGAGGTTCTGTTTTTTAATTTGACGCCTAGCTACTCATACTCCTTTAACAGAACCTGCTTCCTTGTCCTATCTATGTCGTTTGTACCAACATGGACCACGACAACTGGATCCACCCCCTCCCACTGCAAGTTTCTTTCCAGCCCAGAGGAGATGTCCTTAACCCTGGCACCGGGCAGGCAACACAGCCTACGGGACTCTTGCTCTCGGCTGCAGAGAACTCTATCTATCCCCCTAATAATACTATCCCCTACCACTACAACATTTCTATTTACTCCCCCCTCTTGAATGGCCCCCCGTTCCACGGTGCTGTGGCCAGGTTGCTCATCCTCCCTGCAGTCCCTGCTCCTGTCCCCACAGGGAGTAAGAACCTCGAACCTGTTGGACAAGAGCAAGGGCTGCGGCTCCTCCAACACTACCTCCTGGATCCCCGTACCTGCCTCACTCGTAGTCACACCGTCCTGTCCCTGACCATGGGCTACATCTGAATTAATTAACTTCATAGGTGTGACCACCTCCTGAAACACAAAGTCCAGGTACTTCTCCCCCACCCTGATGTGTCGCAGTGTCTGAAGCTCAGACTCCAGCTCATCAATACGGAGCTGGAGTTCCTGTGGCAGCAGACACTTGTCACAGATGTAATCACCGTGAGCCTCAATGGGGTCCACCGGCTCCCACATCTCGCAACAGTAACACATCACCTGCTCCATTCTATGTAATTAATTTAAAAAAAATTATTGTTAGTTATGGACACTCTGCCCGATTATAGATGCTAGTATCCCCTCTAATTAATTGGATTTAAATTAAATCAATCCCTCTAAATTACACCAGTTAAATGGTTTACCAACAGTCACTCTGCACCAGAAAGGCCTTATTAACTATAACCCACAGAGTTTAAGTTTAAAAAGAGAGAAATACTCACCAACCAATTACTTACCTGCTTTCTGGTGACGTCACACCTCGATTATTTTTACCTCTCTCCCTCCCTCCGAGTTCGGAGACTGGTCCCGCCTTACCTGGTCTCTGGAGCCTTTTAAACCCTGTGCCGTCGCCTCGCCTCACACAGGTCCGCCGCCGCACCAGGAACCTGACAAAGATGGAAAAAGGAAGGCACACCTCCCTCCCCGAACTCCCTCACTCACCAAACTCGCAGCTTAGCACTCTATTCCAAATCTGCACTCCGTGACAAACTGCACTCACCTTGACCTCACATCTCTAACTCTTTCCTTTACTCCCCCACAGGACCATCGAGAGCCCCCGTCCCCACTGTCCAGGGGGAAGAGCCTGAGTTTCCAGACTCCTCAGAGGAAGCTGCAACCTCTGAGGGCGCAGCGCCAGCAGAATTCAGCGCACCCAACACCAGCGCAGACACTCACACCTCGGTGGGACCTTCATGAGATAGAGTAGTGTTGGCACCTGGTGTATCACAGCTCACAAGTGAGCATCAGCAGATGGTGGAGATAGGGTCAGCAGTGGAGAGTCCTCGTCGGAGGGCGCAGGACTCTGCCAGCTCAGCTCCGCTGCATGTCGACCCTGTACCTCCGGGTCCATCCAGAAGTAGAGCGGCGCTTGAACTCCAGGAACAGGTGCAGGAGTCTCTGGCAGGTTTTGTCTCCAGGGTCGCTGCGAGTGTGGAGCGAATGGAGGAGTCCATCGCGAACATGAGCAGAGCCTTTGTGGAGGCATTGGCGCATGAACGCATCACCGGGAAAAGGATGGCAACCTCTGTGGAAAGGATGGCTACCTCCGTGGTAAGGCTGGCTACCGTAGAGGAGAGGATGGCTATGGTAGAGGAGAGGATGGCTACAGCCATGGAGGAGCTTAGTCGCCAGGGTATGGAAAACATGGTACTTGTTCAGGATAGAATTACATCTCTTGAGGAGCGATGGTCAGCTATTGAGCAAACAAACCAGACCTTCATGCAAGTCCTCTGGAGTAGGACTTCCAGTGCAGAAACGGGTCCTCATGGCCCCCCTGAAGTGCAGCAAGGTGCTGTCAAGCCACTTGCTAGCTCTGAAGTGGGGCTGACCCATGAGAGGGTGGCAGAGACGAAGGAAGTGGGGGCTCCTCTCCAAGTGCTCACATGATCATGCCACTGCAAAGCCCTCAGTGAGAGCCCCACCAGAGTCCTCACCCAACTGAGATGGGCGTTTCAGCCCCTGCACAGCCGCAGGAGCAGCAGACTGTTGGCGAGCCCGCATAGGTTCACTACCCCAGAGGACATCCGCCAAAGGCGTTGAGACAGGAGCAGCATGAAAGTGAGCAAGGGGACTCCACATCTGCTGAAGCCACAGGGGAAGCACCATGTAGGTGCACGCGTAAGAGGAAGATAAAACACAAGTAGTCACAAGGGTAGTCACTTGGGTGCTGTGTTGTTTTGTATTTGGACTAGCCATCATTGTCATTGTATTATAAACAGATTTGATGGCAAACTGTTGAAGTTGTGGCCTGTGTCATTTCGCAAATGGGACTTTCACATTGAGGGCTTAGGGCGCCTTGCAATTGTCAGTATGGTGGTCAGAGTGATAGGAATCCGTAGATTCTCGTCTATTGTCGATGCTCTGGTAAGAAGGTGCGAGACAAAAGTGTTTGATTGAGAAGGCTCACCAAAACTGGCCAGGATGAGTGCGTCCCTTTCATCCCGGGCAGCAATGTTGTCGCGCGCTGGCGCCTTCTGGCCTGTGCAGTTTCAGGTGGGTGAGCAGCAGCTTGGCGCTCCTGTTGTTGCTGCTGCTGTTGGTGCTGCTGTTGTTCATGGTTCTGCTGCTGCCGCGGCTGGTCTTCGTCCGAATCTGATGTCCAGGAGGAAAGGAATTAAATGGTCGCCATGCTTCTGGTATATGCCTCAGTTGAGGAAGCGCTCAGTCAAGGTGGGTAGAGGGGTTTCCCAGGAGGTCACACTGGAGATGGGTGTCAGGCTCCAAACTTCCACAACAGTGAGTAGGCCTGCTAAAAGTTCCCCCAGACCTGAGACAACAAATTTCTGCCACCTGCAAATGATCATTGGTGAAAACTCCTTTGTAATGGTGGAGCTGCAGCTGTGAGTAAGCAATCCACTTGTGAGGCCGCCAGCATTACTTGGCGTGTTCCAGAGGAGGCGTGTAGGATGGGGGAATGTCTAAAAATCAGAAAGGCCTCTCAAAATGGGATAATAGAGGCAATTAAGTGGTTGTTAAGAGCCTTAAGGGCCTATCCCGCCTCTTGGAGGCGGGATGGAAAGAGGGTCAGGAAACAAGTATGTGAGAAAATTGCTCGGAGGCGGGATGGAGGCGGGATCGGGCCTGCCTGCCATTTTTTGCGATTTTACCACCTCACACGCCTCTAATCCTGCCTCCTCGTGCCTGGCAAAATCGAGCCCATTGAATCTGCAAAGGGTTATAGATAGGCTGTGAGTGGGCAAACATTTGGCAAATGGAGTATAATGTGGGAAAGTGCGAGGTTATCCACTTTGGCAGGAAAAATAAAAAAGCAAATTATTATTTAAATGGAGAGAGGTTACAAAATGCTACAGTTCAGAGGGACCTGGGGGTCCTTGTGCATGAAACACAAAAAGGTAGCATGTAGGTACAGCAAGTAATCAAAAAGGCCAATGGAATGTTGGCCTTTATTGCAAGGGGGTTGGAGTATAAAAGCAGGGAAGTCCTGCTACAACTGTACAGGGTATTGGTGAGACCACACCTTGAGTACTGCGTACAGTTTTGGTCACCTTATTTAAGGAGGGATATACTTGCATTGGAGGCAGTTCAGAGACGATTCACACGGTTGATTCCTGAGATGAGGGGGTTGATTTAGGAAGAAAGGTTGAGTAGGTTGGGCCTATACTCATTGGAATTTAGAAGAATGAGAGGTGATCTTATTGAAACATATAAGATACTGAGGGGGCTCGACAAGGTAGATGCAAAGAGGATGTTTCCCCTCATGGGGAAATCTAGAAATCAGGGGCATAGTTTCAGAATAAAGGGTCGCCCTTTTAGAACTGAGATGAGGAGGAATTTCTTCTCTCAGAGGGTCGTAAATCTGTGGAATTCTCTGCCCCAGAAAGCTGTGGAGGCTGGGTCATTAAATACATTTAAGGTGGAGATAGACAGATTTTTGCAAGATAAGGGAGTGAAGGGTTATGGGGAGCGGGCGGGGAAGTGGCTTTGAGCCCAAGATCAGCCATGATCTTATTGAATGGCGGAGCAGGCTCGAGGGGCCAAGTGGCCTATTCCTGCTCCTATTTCTTATGTTCTTATGTTCTTATACTCCTGGCTCTGCACAGCTCTTTGTTTAGGTCAGCACGGGCACTGACAGCCAAGTGTTGGGAAGATATTAGTGAAGAGCCAATGGGGTGGATTTATGGATTCGAAACTTGACTGAAACAGCAACATTCGAGTTGCTGTACGTAGTTTTACGGTGTTCTTTGCACTTTTTAAGTTGCACTATGGATAGGTAGAGGTTTTTAATCACTATTGTCACTGATGAGGGGATCTTTTCTATCATGAAAAGTTTCTGAAAGAACTTTTCTTAAATTTCCCTTTGCACGGGTAATAGTTATCCCAAAGCTGAAGTTGTACTTTGAGGCGGTCCCACATTCGTTTCCACAACTCTACATGCTGCCAGATCAGTAACATCACTCCCTGGTTTAAAAGCACAGCACATCAATAACTTGGCCATTATGAAAAAGGTCGATTTGGTGTCAGATTACCTCTTTCCTTCGCACAAAAAAATAAATCTTCAAACCTAATAAACAAAATCTTCCGGGCTCCAAGCTGGCTTTGAGAGTCAGTGTTTAATTGCCAGCTGCCTTCTCAATAAAGCAAGTTCTTCTGAGATAAATCCCCAACTGCGCCTCAGAGGATTGGAGCGTGGTGTTGGTACATACGCCAGCACACTAAAATGTTCTCTGGGTGAGTGATGTAACTGTAGTGTCAGACAAACTGGGCTAGCCAGGCTGTTGGTGAGCCTCTGGAGTGGCATTCCATCTGGCCCCTTCTCCAGGAAAAACAGCAGGTAGAAGACATGCCGCGAACGACTCGGCGCTGCTGCTTATGAGCAGTAGAGCAGTCCAGAGAAAGACATTTAGGAGAAACTGCCCACAGAAGCAGCTTCACTAGAGGAAGGGAAACGACAGAGGCTGGGTAAGAATGGATTAAAGAATTACTTTTTAACTTCAAGGGGGACAATAAACTTGCAATTTTTTTTCAAAAAGCAACAGGTTTTTTAAAGAGTCTTTTAGCTTTGATATTTAAGAATGATGGAACATTAACTAGATAATTATTTTTGTTATGTTATGAATCATTTTCACCTTTAGCTTTTTTCTTGCATTTTTAACTATATGCCAATTGTTTTATCATCTTATACCAGTATTATGTTACATTGGGTGAAATTTTAACCCCCAAGGAGGGGTCGGAAGGTAAAATATTTTTAAATTGTTAAATCCGAGCCCAACCTGCCCACTTCCGGATGCATGAGGTAAGTGCTGTCATTGCACTGCTGGTGGGCCAGGACAAACGGGTTTTTTTTTCCCCCAGGCCCAACAAGCTTACCTCCACACGATCAGACCCCCCACGATCAGCCGACACCCCGCCCCCCTGCAAAATCCGATTCAACCCCCCCCCACCCCCGGGCGATGTCAGACTTGCCTGACATCTGCTCCCCGGCTGCTTGCCAGCCTCACAGGTGGCCACCCTGTCAATCTGGCGGGACACCTGTTGAAAAAATGTAAAAGCTGTTAAATTCGGTAGGACGTGTGGGGAAACCCTTACTTTCGAGTTTCCCGTCTGAAAATCTGCCCTCCCCGCGACCCTCCCTCCACACCACCACCCCTCCCACCCGCTCTCTTCCCACCTCCGAGTAAATATCGGGCCTATTGTGTTTGTGTCTTTTCTTGATTAATACAAACACAAGGGCTAGAAAAGACCATCAGGCCCAGCAACCTTGCCTCATCCAGACAACAGTGCAACCTTGTACACTACTTAACCACCCACTAATACTATCTCCTGGGAGAGGAGAGAAAAACCTGTGAACAGAACCTATGGCTAATTCAGGAAAAACTCTGGGAATTTCCTCTCGGGCTCCCTTCCCTTCCTCTTAGCATTTTTAAAAAATCAACATGTGGAGCATGCACAAAATGTTATGAGGAGTTGGATTAAAAAGTCATTATTTGCACTATTACAGTTTTGTATTCACAGTGCTATATACTTGCTTAGACGTTACTGTGCAATATATAATCATGATGCCTTTCAATTGATAACATATACTTACAAGATAAAGATCGTTATCTGCTAAAGCCTTTCTAAATAATCCCTCCCCTCCTGTGTATTTTTCGCTACCTGGTCTGACATGAACAATAATCTCCCCAAAGTGCACCATTGTTTGCATTTCTTCAGACAAGTGAGCTGATTTTTGTTGATCCAAAAAAATAACAACTGTTTTCTAGTTAATTGCAAAACTAAGAGGGATAACCTTTGTTTGCAGTACAGACAAGCTAGAAAAGCTGTGTCACCCAGGCCACAATGTGTTGGAGTTCCCCTTTTAACAAAAAAAATAGGAAAATGCTGATTTTTGTCTCCAGGAAAAAAAAATCTGTTTATGGGGGGGGAATTTTAACCTAATCTGCCCGGCAGGAAGCAGACAGGATTGGGTCAGACGCCCGTTTTACACCCACTGACTTCAACTGAGAGTAAAATCGGTGTAAAACTAGCAGCCGGTCCAAGTCCGCCCATTTCCCACCCAGCGAGTTATGCTAAAATTACCTCAAAATTACTTAATCTAAAGCTGTGTGTTCCCATGATTTCATAAGCAGGCCACTGATTACAGAGAAAAACAAACATTCTTCCATTTTTGTTAAAAGAAGAATTGAATGCGCCAGGTTCAGTAGAATTTTGATCTTCAGAACCTTTTGCAGGAATGTCTGTACTTTATTCCCAAAATGGCTGCACATCTGGACATGTCCATAATGAAGTTGCAAAGTATCTTCCTCGCCATCGCAGCACTAGGCCTGATTTTGCTTTTTTTTATATTCGCTTATGGGATGTGGGCGTCGCTGGCAAGGCCAGCATTTATTGCCCATCCCTAATTGCCCCCGAGAAGGTGGTGGTGAGCCACCTTCTTGAATCGCTGCAGTCCGTGTGGTGAAGGTACTCCCACAGTGCTGTTAGGTAGGGAGTTCCAGGATTTTGACCCAGCGACGATGAAGGAACGGTGATATATTTCCAAGTCAGGATGGTGTGTGACTTGGAGGGGAACTTGGAGGTGGTGGTGCTCCCATGTGCCTGCTGCCCTTGTCTTTCCAGGTGGAAGAGGTCGCGGGTTTGGGAGGTGCTGCCAAAGAAGCCTTGGCGAATTGCTGCAGTGTATCTTGTAGATGGTACACACTGCAGCCACGGTACGCCGGTGGTGGAAGGAGTGAATGTTTAAGGTGGTGGATCGGGTGCCAATCAAGCGGGCTGCTTTGTCCTGGATGGTGTCGAGCTTCTTGAGTGTTGTTGGAGCTGCACTCATCCAGGCAAGTGGAGAGTATTCCATCACACTCCTGACTTGTGCCTTGTAGATGGTGGAAAGGCTCTGGGGAGTCAGGAGGTGAGACACTAGCCGCAGAATACCCAGCCTCTGACCTGCTCTTGTTGCCACAGTATTTATGTGGCTGGTCCAGTTAAGTTTCTGGTCAATGGTGACCCCCAGGATGTTGATGTTTGCTGATGGTAATGCCATTGAATGTCAAGGGGCCGTGGTTAGACTCTCGCTTGTTGGAGATAGTCATTGCCTGGCACTTCTGTGGTGCGAATGTTACCTGCCACTTATCAGCCCAAGCCTGAACGTCGTCCAGGTCTTGTTGCATGCGGGCATGGACTGCTTCATTATCTGAGGAGTTGTGAATGGCACTGAACATTGTGCAGTTATCAGCGAACATCCCCATTTCTGACCTTATGTTGGAGGGAAGGTCATTGATGAAGCAGCTGAAGATGGTTGGGCATAGGACACTGCCCTGAGGAACATCCGCAGGGATGTCCTGGGGCTGTGATGATTGACCTTGAATCACTACAACCATATTTCTTTGTGCTAGGTATGACTCCAGCCAGTGGAGAGTTTCCCCCCCCTTCAGTTTTACGAGGGCTCCTTCATGCCACACTCGGTCAAATGCTGCCGTGATGTCAAGGGCAGTCACTCTCACCTCATCTCTGGAATTCAGCTCTTTTGTCCATGTTTGGACCAAGGCTGTGATGGGGTTGGGAGCTGAGTGGTCTTGGCGGAACGCAAACTGAACATCAGTGAGCAGGTTATTGGTGAGTAAGTGCTGCTTGATAGCACCTTCCATCATTTTGCTGATGATTGAGAGTAGACTGATGGGGTGGTAATTGGCCGGATTGGATTTGTCCTGCTTTTTGAGGACAGGACATACCTGGGCAGTTTTCCACATTGTTGGATAGATGCCAGTGTTGTAGCTGTACTGGAACAGCTTGGCTAGAAGCGCGGCTAGTTCTGGAGCTCAAAGTCTTCAGCACGATAGCTGGGATGTTGTCAGGGCCCACAGCCTTTGCTGTATCCAGTGCACTGAGCCATTTATTGATATCACGTGGAGTGAATCGAATTGGCTGAAGACTGGCCTCTGTGATGCTGGGGACCTCAGGAGGAGGCCGATATGGATCATCGACTTGGTACTTCTGGCTGAAAACGCTTCAGCCTTGTCTTTTGCACTCACGTGCTGGGCTCCACCGTCATTGAGGATGGGGATATTCATGGAGTCTCCTCCTCCCGTTAGTTGTTTAATGGTCCACCAACATTCATGACTGGATGTGGCAGGACTGCAGAGCTTTGATCTGATCCATTATTTGTGGGATCGGTCAGTCCTGTCCATAGCATGCTGCTTCTGCTTTTTAGCATGCATGTAGTCCTGTGTTGCAGCTTCCCCAGGTTGGCATCTCATTTTTAGGTACACCTGATGCTGCTCCTGGCATGCTCTTCTAGACTCCTTATTGAACCAGGGTTGGTCCCCTGGTTTGATGGTAATGGTAGAGTGAGGATGTGCCGGGCCATGAGGTTACAGATTGTGGTGGAATACAATTCTGCTGCTGCTGATGGCCCACAGCACCTCATAGATGCCTAGTTTTGAGCTGCTAGATCCGTTCTGAATCTATCCTATTTAGCGCGGTGGTAGTGCCACACAATATGATGGAGGGTGTCCTCAGTGTGAAGTCGCCACAATGACTGTCATGCACAGATGCATCTGCGACAGGTAGATTGGTGAGGATGAGGTCAAGTAGGTTTTTCCCTTGTGTTGGTTCTCTCACCACCTGTCGCAGGCCCAGACTCGCAACTATGTCCTTCAGGACTCGGCCAGCTCGGTCAGTAGTGGTGCTACCGAGCCACTCTTGGTGATGGACATTGAAGTCCCCCACCCAGAGTACATGCTGTGCTCTTGCTACTCTCAGTGCTTTTTCCAAGTGGTGTTCAACATGGCGAAGTGCTGATTCATCAGCTGAGGGAGGGCGGTAGGTGGTAATCAGCAGGAGGTTTCCTTGCCCATGCTTGACCTGAAGCCATGAGACTTCATGGTGTCTGGAGTCAATGTTTCATGGTTACCATTACTGATACTAGTTTTTTGTTCCAGATTTATTTAATTAACTGAATTTAAATTCCCCAGCTGCCGTGGTGGGATTTGAACTCACGTTGCTGGATCATTAGTCCAGGCCTCTGGATTACTAGCCCAGTGACATTACCACTGGGCTACCATTCCCTTATGGCGATATGGTATATGTCACTATTTTCAACTTAATAAGCTGGAGCCTTGCATTATTTTTTACCTTTCATTGTTTCGTTCTAAATTTGCTGTTGACAAATGATCATAACAAATTTCAAAAAAATCATTCAAGAAAATGGTCATCGGAAAATAGGCTCATCGTTTTATTTATTTCAAATTCTGCTCTTTTGCCCAACCAGCTGTTCCACAATTTTAGTCGAAACCACCGATCAGCAAAACTGCTCCATCGTTAGACCAACTTTTTGTCTCGGTGATTATCACCATTTCAATAGTTTGATTAATGAATCCTGCGCGGATGATCTCAGGAGAAGCTGTGTTGTCAGCTTAGGTTATGAGAGACTACAACAACAAATCAAATGACTTGGCAGCTTGATGGGATCGTTTGAATTTCTGCTGCATCGCAAACATTAAGAGTGCCGTATTTCTTAATGTCAGGTTAATCTACTGGTACCTGGGGATCGGAATCGGCAACGAGGGAGGGATTTATGCAAACAACTTAAGAGATTTCCTGCCAGGTTAACTTTTTTTTAATAGGGTCTAACAGTTATGGTCTCTGCGCGCCACTCTCGAGCTGCAATGCCTAACTCACTCTGTCATGGTAGCTTTTCATCTTAGCATTCGAACTAAGCGTTGTTCCTGTTTGGATTGCCTTTCCTTTTTTATTCTGATCTTTATACTTGCGTCTCTCTCAGCTTAACAGCAACTTCATAGGCACCAGGCAATAAAATATACATTTTTATCATACATCATTTATCAATTCCTTTTTAAGCGTGGATATGTAGTAAAACATAAGCGTGCAGCACTGCTAAATCTGCTGTTTTATTTGAATGGGTAACATTTGACACTACACCAGCACATTTGATTAGTTTCATTAATTACCAGCTATAATGAACCATGTTAGGAACAATGTAGTGAGAGAAGAGACAAAGGAATAGATCAAAATAGGATTCGAGATTACTTTGAGCTTAACCTAGGCTCGTTAGCAATTAAACTCAACATTCTTTCGAATTATTGCGTTAACCATTGGAGGTGTTCTTGCTCAATAATAGTTAATAATGCAGATGTGTTCATTATAGCACTGATTTAAGGACATAAACCATGCAATAAAGATATCATTATATATCATACAGTGGTTTAACTTTTGCAACGAATATAATTCTTCATGATGTCGTAGTACCTGCTTTGTTGTCACTATAATTCCTTCATGACACCACAGTGTTTCACTCTTCCCACAGTTGAAGGCAACCTTTGAAATTATTTTTAAAATAATTCCTGTACGTAACTTTTTACTTCCCGATGTTTCTTTGGCAGCACCTCCCAAACTCGCCACCTCCAATTGCCAAATTCGTGACCTCCACCTCCCAAACCTTCGACCCCCTGGGGGGCACTAACGGGGCGCAAATCCCCTCACGCCCGGGCTCGGCGCCGCTCACGCCTCCCGCAAAATTCAACGGGAGGTTAGTGGCGGCGGCAGCCGGTAGCGCCCGTGGCGCTGCGCCGCCGGCGATGACGTCATCGCCATGCGCGGCGACCCACTTGTGCCCCGGCCGCAAACTTCCCTTGTGCCCCCTGCCCTATCGTCGGATGATATGTCCGACAGGGTCAGGGGGGCGCTTTTGCGGCGGCGGCGGCGCTATTAAAAGGGGCAGGTGTAGGCCGGCCTTTTTTTTGGCCGACTGCCAGCACCTGCCACCTTCCGCTTTATTTCTCGTGTGCCGGCCCCGATCGCTCAGCCCGGCACTCCTCTTGAGTCTTGGACTGTTTTCACGGCACCCCGCTCCCCGGTGGTCTAGCAGGGCCCCGGTGCGCGCAGCGCTAGGCCCCTCCCCTTTAATCAGGGGAGGAGGCCTGAACTGACGTGCCGCTATGTGCCGACGCGCATGGCGCTGTTGCACGTAGCGCTGCGATCTTCAGTTGTAGCGCCCCAGGAATAAGGTGGAGTGCTTCCAGTAGTGCTCCACCTCCTGCTTGGGGCGCTACTACTGAATTTCCGGTGGAGGGGCGCTAACTTTTTCGCGGTGCTAAAATTAGTGCCCCGGCGACGTTAGCGACCCAAAAGGGGCGCCACCCAATTTTTCCCCCTTAGAGTTTAAAAATCTATTGATCTCGGCCTTGAATATATTCAATGATTCAGCATCCACTGTCCTTTGGGGTAGAGAATTCCAAAGATTCACAACCCTCTGAGTGAGAAATTTCTCCTCATCCCAGTCCTAAATGGCTGACCCTTTATCCTGAGACTATTCTCCCAAGTTCTAGACTCTCCAGCCAGGGGAAACAGCCTCTCAGCATCTACCCTGTCAGTCCCTCTCAGAATCTTATATGTTCAATAAGATCATCTCTCATTCTTCTAAACCCCAGAGAGTATAGGCCCATTCTACTCAATCTCTCCTCATAGGACAACCCTCTCAACCCAAGAATCAATCTAGAGAACCTTTGTTGCACCCCCTCTAAGGCAAGTATATCCTTCCTTAGATAAGACCAAAACTGTGCACAGTACTCCAGGTGTGGTCTCACCAAAGCCCTGTATTTTTAACCTTACTCTTATACTCCAACCCCCTTGTAATAAAGTCCAACATACCATTTGCCTTCCTAATTACTTGCTGTACCTGCATGTTAACTTTTTTTGTTTTGTGTTCAAGGGCAACCAAATCCTTAAACCAAAATAAAACAAAGTGTGATGGGCAGGAAGTGCATGCGGACATACCATTTTTAATACATTATATATATACATATATATATATATATATATTACTGATAAGATCCAAGCATCCAGAATTTTATGCTACAATATAATGTTTCTAGCAAAACAAATGAAATCATTTCCTTTAGAATAATTCTGTCGTCAAGGTTTATGAATTGTTGTTAATTTATCAGAGTATATCTCAGTTGTGAAAATTTAATTTCAATCAGTCATATGTAATATACTCTGTCCCAATATTTACAATACAGTAACAATTGGTGATCTATTACATTACCAGTCAGCATTAAAATGACATAAATTTTCAAAAATTATTGGCTGGAAAGCAAATGCTATTATACCGTTAAAATGATTGATGGTTTTTTTTAAGTAAATGCATGAAACTGTACCACAGAATCAAAACCATAAACTGAAGACTTCTGTTATTTTATTTAAACTAACATGAATCCACTAGAAAAGCTCTTAAGTCAGTTCATTGTTTTCATTATGGGTATCAAATTAGTTCATAGTACATAAAGTTTAAAATCCATTTGGGCTCATTGTGCAGTAGCAGGAATTGAAGTGTTAAAATATATAAATGGCTTCTTAAAATTCAATTCATGCAGTAGCAATGGCTGGAATTTTGCGGGGGGTCAGCGGGTGCGATCGGTGGTGGGTCGGGTGGGAAAGTGTTTTTTCTTCACAACGGGTCGGGACCCCGCTGTGAACCCGCCACCACGCGCCTTTCCCAATGTCGGGTCCGTCAGCGCTGAGCAGACCCGACAGGCAGTGACGGGGGACCCAATTCAGGTCATTAGTGGCTTGTTTAGAGCCGCTTAAGAATGATTTTCAGCTCACCTTTTGCATTTGACAGCTCGCCCACGGGGTCCACGCTAGTCGTGGACCACGTCTGTCATGCTGAGTCAGGAGTTCAGTGGCCATTGAATCAGCTGTTGAGTTGACAGCTTCAAATGAACAGTAAAAGCTCCCACCTTACAGAGATATCTTCCCTCAGCCACAAGCTCTTCCTCACTGCATTTCCACAAAAGATTCACTATGCTGCAAGTCTTTACACAAGTCTCCATCCAGTCTAACCTCATTACCTCTCTCACCATTGACAGATCGCTTCTGTCATTTCCACTTCACCTGCCATCTATTCCATCAGCATGGGTGCCCTTTATACACTCTCAACTTGGTCCTCAGAATCCCACCACGATCAGCCCCAACACCAGCAGCACCAGCAGCACCAACAACCTTCTCCGCAATCAACTGATGTTGCACAGGGCATCAGCACCCGACCACATTGCTGCCTGGGAGGCCAGGGCTTCATATTAAATGCCGTGCAGAGAACTGGACAGTAGCTGGGGCGGGGGAGGGGCCCAATACACAAGGGCCCCGGGAATCCAGACAGAAGTCATTTGCGAGTCTTGTGACCTCAGAGCCGATCCCCATTGCAGCTCTTGAAGTGTGTGTTCCGATGGTTGATGGGTTGCTGTGTAACGCCGGGAGGGGTTTGGTTTTCTCCCTTGACCTTTGACCTTTCAGCTGGACAGTGGGAGATTCTCCTGCGCTCTGATTCTTTGCCTTTCAGCCTTCAGCGCCGGTAAGCGGCATACCGGAGCCTCGCATGTGCAGTGTCCAACTGGGCCACGCTTTTGTCGGCTCTGTGCAGAGGTCAGGGGATCTGTTGGTGGCCGGTGGGGGGGGGAAGATCGAGGATCGAAAGGGGAAAGAGAGGGAATCTGAGGGGGGAAGAGAGAGAGAGAAACTGGTGGGGGGGGGAGAGAGAGAGAGAGAGAGAGAGACTGACTGGGGAGAGAGAAAGAGAGAGAGAGAGACGGGGAGAGAGAGAGACTGGGGAGAGAGAGAGACTGGGGAGGGGAGAGAGAGAGACTGGGGGAGAGAGAGAGAGAGACTGGGGGAGAGAGAGAGACTGGGGGAGAGAGAGAGAGAGACGGGGGAGAGAGAGAGACTGGGGGAGAAAGAGAGAGAGACTGGGGGAGAGAGAGAGATGGGGAGAGAGAGAGACGGGGGAGAAACTGGGGGAGAGAGAGAGAGAGAGACTGGGGCAGAGAGAGAGACTGGGGAGAGCAGAGCGAGAAGACTGGGGGAGAAAGAGAGAGACTGGGGGGGAGAGAGAGAGAGAGAGACTGGGGGAGAGAGAGAGAGATGGGGGAGAGAGAGACTGGGGGAGAAACTGGGGGAGAGAGAGAGAGAGACTGGGGAGAGAGAGAGAGAGAGAGACTGGGGGAGAGAGAGAGAGAGAGAGACTGGGGGAGAGAGAGAGAGAGAGAGACTGGGGAAGAGAGAGAGAGAGAGAGAGAGAGAGAGAGACTGGGGGAGAGAGAGAGAGAGAGAGACTGGGGGAGAGAGAGAGAGAGACTGGTGTAGAGAGAGAGAGAGACTGGGGAGAGACTGGGGAGAGAGAGAGACTGGGGAGAGAGAGAGACTGGGGAGAGAGAGAGACTGGGGAGAGAGAGGGAGAGAGAGAGAGAGAGAGAGACTGGGGGGAGAGAGAGAGAGAGAGACTGGGGAGAGACTGGGAGAGAGAGAGACTGGGGGATGGGGAGAGAGAGAGAGACTGGGGAGAGAGAGAGAGAGAGAGACTGTGGAGAGAGAGAGAGAGACTGGGGAGAGAGAGAGAGACGGGGAGAGAGAGAGAGAGACTGGGGAGAGAGAGCGAGAGAGACTGGGGGAGAGAGAGAGAGAGAGACGGGGGGAGAGAGAGAGAGAGACTGGGAGAGAGAGAGAGAGAGACTGGGGAGAGAGAAAGAGAGAGAGAGAGAGACTGGGGGGAGAGAGAGACTGGGGGGAGAGAGAGAGACTGGGGAGAGCAGAGAGAGAGACTGGGGGGAGAAGAGAGAGACTGGGGGGAGAAAGAGAGAGAGCTGGGGGGGAGAAAGAGAGAGAGACTGGGGGGAGAAAGAGAGAGAGACTGGGGGTGAGAAAGAGAGAGAGAGACTCGGGGGGAGAAAGAGAGAGAGACTGGGGGGGAGAGAGAGAGACTGGGGGATGGAGAGAGAGAGACAGAGACAGAGATAGAGAGAGAGACTGGGGGAGGAAGAGAGAGAGACAGAGAGAGAGACTGGGGAGGAAGAGAGAGAGACGGGGGAGGAAGAGAGAGAGAGGCTGGGGGAGAGAGAGACTGGGGAGCGAGAGGGAGAGACTGGAGAGAGAGACGGAGAGAGAGAGAGACTGGAGGAGAGAGACTGCGGGGGAGAGTATGAGACAGAGACTGGGGGAGAGAGAGAGAGAGAGAGACGGAGGGAGAATAAGCGAGGGAGACCGAGAGAAGGACAGAGAGAGAGGTGAGGGTCCAGATGCGTGTAGTCCGTTCCTGGGGACTGAGCGGCGGCAGCATTTTGGAACAACACAGGTGGAGGCGCAGCACATGTACAATGGCCGCTGGAAGGAGGCTAAAACAAACAAGTTTTAGGCCCACAGTGAAACAAAAATGAGAATTATTTTTTTTAATTTCGGAAAATTGTTTAAAGACAGAAGAAAATACAGAAAAGTGATGTTGAATGTCCCGCGGTAAGTTCCAGTTAAATTTGCCAGGTGTTGTCCCCTTTTTGAAAGAGTCTATCAGGGTTATTTAAATCATGTTATGAGAGAGGGGAAAAGGTTTGTGCTCCTGTTTATACATCAGGGTCTGTGAGAGACGGAGGGAACGGCAGCAGAAAAAGAGGAAACAACTTCTCCAAAACTGATCCCAACTCAGCGCCAAGGCTGGGGATCGATAACCTCACCGCCTCCTTAGGAAGTTCAACCACTTTATTCACTTTCTTATTTGAGCTCCGTTTGGAATTAGAGTTTATTTTATTATTTTTTTGTTGTGCGTTTAATGACAGCGTTGAAGAAGGAAAGAGAAACTTGGAGCAACTTCTGTCAAAGCTACAACGAGACTTGAAAGAATTTAAAGATTTTTAATGAACTATTCACGCAAAATGAGTGTTAAAAACACTTTTTTCCCCCCTAAGTTTCGAAAATGATTTTGGAAGAAACAGGGAAAAAAAATCAACTTTCCCCTCATCTAAACAAGTTTCAACAAGGCCTTGAAGTCCAAGCGCTTTTAAAGAGGTTCTGAAATGCTTCAAATATTGTGGGGGAGAAATTCATTATAGCCCCGTTTGGGGCACTAACCAGGCGCTAATGTTGCTCAACTTTAAAAAAATTTGGTTTTGAGCTCCAGGAAGGAAGTGGAACGCTAAATCAAGCACTCCACTTCCTTCCTGGAGCGCAGCAGGCAGCAGGCGGGGCGGTAGGTGAGCAGCACTGCCACGTTGGAAGGCTCCTTCCCTCCCTTAAAGGGAAGGGCCATCGCCGCAGGCTCTGCAAGGAAAAAACTTACCTGGTCCCCGACAGCAGCTGCGATCCGGCCTGATCAGCCCGATGCACTGCAGCAGAGTGCCGGGCTGATCGATCGCTGTGGAAAAAAGAAAAAAAAACAGAAAACCAGCATTTGATTATTTTTTTTCCCTATCTTGGCCACCTCGCCTTTATGTATCGCCCCCGAAGCGCCCGGCCTCCTGATAAACGCCTCCTCCAGCTGCCGGTGTTGTCGCCCGGCGATGCTGCAGGGGGCGAAACCGAAGTTCAGGTCCAGGGCGCAACCGGGGCGATGCGCACGGTGATGACATCACGATCTCCAGGCGAAGGAGATCAGGGCGCAACGCCATACCGCCGCCGCAAACCTCCCGCCGAATTTAGCGGGAGACGATATTCTCGCCGCGCCCGGGTGATAAGTGGTTAGCGCCCCATTATCGCCCCCGGAGACGATAACAAGAGGCACAAAGGTACCCAAGTTCTCCCCCTAAAAAAATTGAAATTTCTCAATATTTGATTTTGAACGATCGACTGAAGTGAGAAGCTTTACACAAACATGCAACCATGCTGTTGAGGAAGGGGAGGGTGGGGAGGATTTGTAGGAGTTACATATTTTTTTTAAAGTCAACAAAAAGTATCATTAAGACGTTTAGGAAGAGAACCAAAAAAGGGGAAAAACACAAACCATTTTATTTTGTCTGATGTTCTATCGTCCTAACAAGTCCCAGGAATATTAGCCCGTAATTTCCGATAGGAGGCTTCCTGTGTGCGGATGCCTCCTATGGGAAAAAAATCTCCGCCCTTACCTGAGGGCTCCCGAGGTCCGGACACTTCCGATCCTGGGCCTCTCCACAGTCGAAATGCGCAGGGCCCACGTATCCCAGAGGCGCAGGCGGTTCGCAAGCGTCCCTGGGATCACGTGGGCCAGGCCAGCCAATGAAAGAAGGGAATCTCCCTTCATACCTTTGACAGATAGACCTGTCAAAAGTATGAATCACAGAATCCCCACAGTGCAGATAGAGGCCATTTCGGCCCATCGAGCCTGCACCGACACATATCCCACCCTATCCCCGTAACCCCACGTATTTAATCCCCCCTAACACTATGGGTCAATTTATCATAGCCAAATCAACCTAACCCGCACATCTTTGGACTGTAGGGGGAAACCGGAGCACCCGGAGGAAACCCACGCAGACACGGGGAGAATGTGCAAACTCCACACAGACAGTAACCCGAGGCCGGATTCGAACCCGGGTCCCTGGCGCTGTGAGGCAACAGTGCTAACCACTATGCCACCGTGTTGCCTGGGGATCACTGAAAAAAGACACTAAAACATTAAATAAATTAAAAAAAAACATCACGTTTTTAAAATGAGTTAAAATTACATTAAATTAAATATTTTAAACAAAAATTTAATTTTTGGAAAAAAATAAGTTTTTTACGGGGCTAAAAATAAACTTACCTTTTTTAAAGTATTTTTAAATTATAAATGAGTGAAAACATTTTTTTTTAACTTTTTTAAACTCTTATGCTGGTAAAAGCACGCCTTACGCCTGCTTTTATCAGGCGTATGATTTTTAAATGATTTCAGCGGGCGGAGGTTCTGCAGAAAGCGGAACTCTCCGCCCACAGAGGCCCTTCTCCAGGGCAGGGCGTCCGATCTGTCAAGAGGATTCTTGACAGATCGGAAATGCCGGTTTTCAGCGCATGTGCGTCGCATGCCTGAAACCGGCATTTCCAATGTTCCTACGGGTGTGTTACACAGCTCGTACATACCCGTAGGCATCGGAAAATACGGGCCATAGTAAATATAGATTTCCTCTTAAATGTTTAGTGGAATGTTAATGGAAACACGAGTTATGTAATGATGTATAAAAATTGCAGGAAGCTACTTTCGAAGAAATTACTATTTATTGAGAAAGACACAGAAAATACTTCGATTAAATTGATAATGTACAATTTTGATTTGGTATAAATGTTTGAAATAGGAGATTAAAAATTGAGAGTACAATGAAGTTTGTTTCCCACTATTTAATTGGGAAGTACCTAAAACAATTCAACACTTTTCGTGATAAGAGCAGGGATTAATATTGTGGAGAATGTTTGAGAGAAAAATATTAGAAGCGAAATTCGTAAATTGACATCTTTAGGTCACCATATTAGTAAATATTTCCAAGTCAGTCTGATTGGTTCTCCTGTCCAGGAAGAAAGATGAATGTTTATTTCTGTTAAATCATAGCTTTTCCTGCTTTTTGTTTTTAATTTGGTGACGCAAAGTGTGTATGTGTTTTTCTGCACTTGTGAGTAAGAGTTGCATTTCTGACACGTTACATGGGGGTGTGCTGGTTCAAGAAGACAACGTTTATTAATGGAAGTGATTGAAGTTGGAAATACGGATACCCGTTTTTGTTCAATTCTTTTTAACACTGTGACCTAAAGAACTACAGCCATTATATTTGTTGGTTGTCTGGTTGCATTGTGATTAATATTCTAATCACTTATGTGGACGTACAGCACGTCAGCGCCATAGGAAAGCCGCTGCTCCTGCTGCTTGTGCAGCCACTGCTATAGTGACATGAGGGATGGGCTAATACGTTGAAAACTTTAAAATTAAAATTAATACAAATTGCATGAATAGATATGCCTCTTTCAGCTCACCTTGGGCTTTTGGATTGTTTGTCGATGCGTAACCGTGTAACTGAGTGACGTTTCTGAAGTGTTAATGCATTATTAGGCAGTTCTTTTATATCCCAGTCATTTCTGACAAGTAATTTTTTATTAAATCGAGTTTGTACATGATGAACCTAAAAGCTTTTAATTAATTCTACCGTAAACAAACTTGCAGAATGGGCATGTAAATGACAAATTAATTTCAATAAAGATAATTGAGGTGGTGCATTTTGGTCTGAGGAATAAGGAGGCGACCTACTCCTTGGAAAATAAGGGCTGGATTTTGATACTGGGGCAGGTTGGGGTCGTGTTATCCACCTGACTACAAATGGATGTGGGAGATTGATGCAATTTTCACCTAATTGGGCAATTGAGTTCCAGCATGTGGGAACCCATGACCCAATTAGTGTTTTCAGTCTGAAAGTCGCCTCTGATGATGTCATCATTGCTGCTGCATTGAAGGTCTTCAGAGACTGCCTGGCCTTTGCTGTGAGAGGATCTGGATGCAAAATGAGCAGCAGCAGTCCTAAGTCTGCTCCCAGATATTTTTACACCGAGAGAGAGAGAGAGAGAGAGAGAAATGTGCTCCCGCCAGGTTTCACAATCGTGGTTCAGAACAGGCGTGCTTCACGTAGAACAAGGGTTAAAATCACAAAGGCCTTTCAAAATGGCATTATAGAGCCAATTTAGTGCTTGTTAAGGGCCTTAACAGCCTATCCCGTCTCTTAGAGGTGGGACGCAGTCGGGACCAGCAGACACGATTTAATGAAAATTGCGTGGAGGTGGGATGGAGGCGGACTTGTGCCCGCCCGCTAGTTTTCGCAATTTTAACCCCCCACACGCCTCCAAACCCGCCTCCACGGGTCAATGAAAATCCAGCCCTAAGAGTCTAAATGGGGTAGAGGTGCAAAGGGATCTAGGGGTATCGATTCACAAATCATTAAAAGCAGCAACGCAGGTTAAAAAAGCCATAAAAGTGCAAATAAAACACTGGGGCTCATTTCTAGAGGAATAGAATTCAAACGCAGAGAAGTTATATTAAACTTGTATAAAACCTTGTCTAATTGTCTCATGATTTGATACGGTGGGGTGGCAATATGGCATTAGTGTATATATGCTTTTAAGTGGTTGCTGTTGTTGTTGTTGTTTTTAAATTTGCTCACAGATGAAAAGGTTGCGCTCAAAGGAGTTCGTGGCCCGTTCAGTACAAAAAAAATTAGAGGGAACATTGGCCGTGACTCCCTCCATAAGCATATGGAGGGAGTCATGGGAGAGCCTGGGTGCAGCCCTGTGCCTTTGTGCAGTGATTGTCAGTGTTTGCAGCACCTCAATGCTGTAGAACACTGGCAGCACAAATGTCAAATTAAAGTTGGACATGTTCCCTTTAAGGAAATCGGCTGATGACTCATCATCAAATGACGTCACCAGACCCGCTTCCTCTAATTGGCCGGGAAATGCGCTGGGCGGGCTTAACAAGCCCCATCAAGGGAAATTCATTTCACAGAGCCAGCAGCGGGGTCGGGACCCGCCACCGACGTCGCCCGCCACGGACCCGCCGAGGTCAGCAAAATCGCGGCCACAATGTCTGACAGTGTTGTAATTGTAAACCACCATATAAAATTAAGAATACAGAGCTCAGGTTTATTCTATCAGATAGCTTAGCTACAGATCTCTAGCAATGTGCATTTTAAAAGGTTTGCACTCCAATTCATGGAAGGGTGTGAGGACTCTCACCCCCGACGACCACCTTTGAAAACTGAAGAAACAGCTTAAACAACATGAACAGGAATTGAGATGACCGACAAATTTCTATGGCCCAAATTCTAAGACACCTGAAACTCTACTGGGAGATCTTTTAATGTGTGGCGGATGGGACTGGACGGGTTTATCTGTGGGAGGAATGTTACCTTTTGTGACAAATTGTGGACACGAGGTGTCATCTAAAAGCCGTCTTAAACATGTAAGAAATTATTTAGGAGTTAATTAAGTCAGTTTATTGCAGAGATTCATTGGGAAATATTGAAAAAAGCTGTGAATGAAAGCAACGAAATAAATTAGAGTTAACACAAAAAGGGTCAACATTTATTGCCCTTCAGTCAAAGCTGAGTCATTCTAAGTTTCTACCATTTTGAAGCTGTGGATGCCTTTTCAGGTTTTCCTGAAATTTTGGGCATTAAATGCTGAAGAGCCTGACTGCCTTTCTGTGTCAACATAGCTTACCCATTAACTGGAATAAGTCCTGCATTTCAACCCACTAGATAATGTTTGAATATAGTATATTCCACAAATACTTCATGCGTTTAAATGTAAAGAGCTATGAATCACAAAACACACTGGAATACTGTTCTGAAGCATTGTACTTTAGCTCAGGAGCTTTGTCTCCATTACAGCTAAGCTTTATGCACATGTTCTCTTTCTGTCACGGCTGTTCAAAGTTACAGGTGAATAGCAGTCTCGCTTCAGTTGCTGGTGGAAAGGCTAAACTCTGATTTCACTCCTGACTGATGATTACACTTGTGAGTTGCGATATATGCCTATATATAGACATGGGGTAAATTTTCGAACTTGCAGCCTGGGCATAAAACTGGCATTGCGGATCGGTCGCAACGTTGTAGAAACGATCGATTTCCATTTACATTGAAATCTATGGAAATTAAAATCAGGCAGTTTCGATAATGAAAATCTACCCCATACACAAATAACGAAAAGAGCAATATTGGGCCGGATTTTGCGACCCCCACAGGTGCGTACGAGGTGTGTAGGCCCCCATAGGGGCCTCGCAAGTGCCGGTTTCAGGCATGCAAAGCGCATGTGCTAAAACCCGGCACTTCTGACCTATCAAGAATTCTCTTGACAGATCCTCCGCCTGCCCGGGAGAAGGGCCTCTGCGGGTGGAGAGTTCCGCTTTCTGCACAACCTCCGCCCGCTGAAAGGCCACAGAATTCTTACGCCTGGTAAAAGCAGGCATAAGGCCTGCTTTTACCAGCTTAAGAGTGTTGAAAAGTAGAAAAATTTAATTTGATAACTCATTTATAAATTAATAATGCTCTTCAAAAAGGTAAGTTTATTTTTAGCCCCGTAGAAACATTTAATTTTTTTTCTCCAAATTTTTTTTTTAAAAATTCTAATTACATGGAATTTTAATTATGTAATTAAAAAAAAATTAGTTAATGTTTAGTGTGTTTTTAAATGTGATCCCTATTCATACTTTTGACAGATCTGTGCGGAGAGAACTGTCAAAAGTATGAAAAGAGGGATTCCCTTCTTTGATTGGTTCCCCATGGCCCACGTGATCCCTGGGGAACTTGCGAACCGCCCGCGCCCCTGGGATACCTGGGCCTCTGCGCATTTCCAACAGGAGAGGCTCAGGATCGGAAGCCTCGGGATCTACGGAACCAGCAGGTAGGTTCGTAGATTTTTTTCCAATCGGAGGCATCCGCCCGCAGGAAGCCTCCGATCGGAAATTCAGGGCCATTTAATATGTTCAGCAGACCTGACCGCATAAACTCACTCAGGGGAGAACAGAAGTTTCTATGGCTAATCATTTAGGCTACCAAATTTGCAAGTTTAACCTGTTGGATCTTGAACTATCCCCTCTCTTGGTTGAATTAATCATTTATTATAACTTTATGACATATTAGGTAAGATATTTGGGGGAGAAATTCAGTATAGCCTCGTTTCGGGCGCTAAAACTTTAAAAGTTGAAGAATTAGCGGCAGGCGCTAATCATTGTCAACTCCCGCGAAATTCATTGTTAGCGCTCCAAGAGGGAAGTGGAGCGCTAAATCAAGCGCTACACTCCTAACTTAGGGCGCTAACCTCTGAGAGCGGGGCACTACCGGCAAAGCGATAAAGCGCAGTCCAAATGGCGCTCTTTAATCACACAGGCTGCTTCCATCTCTTAAAGGGAAGGGCCAGTCACACTGTATAACCTCATAGTCATCAGTGGTGTTTTTCAATGCAACCTGAAAGTGCAGCATTTGGAGATGTTTGAGAAAAAGCTGTCAAATGTTTTGCGCAGGCAGCAGACTGGTGCAGGTAATAAACGGTGCAATCACTGAAAGCGCCTTTTTCGCGATGTTCAAGCAACACGGAAGCATTCCCTTTAATTACCGCTCCTGCAGCGCACTCCCGAGTGCACAACGCCTCCTCTTACTGGCGTTGGTGGCACGAGGAGCTAAAGCAGGGGGGCAAAAGGCAATTTTGCATCGGGGCCGTTAATGGGGCGTTGCACGCGCATTGACATCACCATGTGAGAGGCGCTAGAGGCCTAGGTGCTAACAGTTAGCGCCAGCGCTAATTCGCCACTGAAGGTCGCATGTGGCGTTGGATTCGCCGCGGCCAGACGCTAACCCCTTAGCGCTCTGTTCACGCCCCCGCCAGGCACTAACGGGAGGTGTGAACCTACCGAATTTCGTGGCCATTAAGTCTATACCTATTATAAGAATCATTAATCCGTAACTCACCCCCGTACACACATTAAGATTGGAAAATTTAAATCTCAGATCTACACATCTATTAAGGTAAGGGATGATGAGCTGGAAAATCACAGCGTTACAATGTCCCCACCAATGTAGGGAAAACATATATTCTGAAAATATAAGCCCCGATTTTACGAGGCGCCACTGATGTTGTGGAGCCTTGCTGACCTCGTGCCTGATTCACAGTAGCCACATGTTGCAAGCAGAATTTTGGGGGGGAGTAAGAAGGTAATGCTGCAGACAAGACTAACTCCATTTTAACTGCTAAAATTAATCAAATTGGATTGATCCAGAATTTCAGGATGTTGGGCGAAGCTTTGCCCGGCACACACCTTGCCCGTGTAAAATTAGTGAATGACAGATTAATGGGACTTGCCTGCTTTAACCTAATCCTCAAAGTAAGGTTACTGTTGTTTAAGTTGCTAGTAGACTCTACTTTTTAGGGCAGTAAACATTTATCTGTTCTGCATTAACCTCTGCCATAACTTTTCAGCCCTTTTTATTGCAAAAAGCTTCATTTGGCTGGGCAACACTGCATTGCAAGTTGTACCGAACAAAATTGGGATGATGAGACTCCCTTTGGGTATTCCCATTGTGCTCCATGATTTTTACGAGAAGGACAATTTCATGAAGGGACAGAACATTCAGGTCCAATGACACCTCAAGCAGTATGTTCACTCTTGTCAATACCCAAAGTCCCTTTTTTGTAGAGCACAATACATTTTTTTGTTTGTTCTTGGGATGTTAGCAATGCTGGCAAGACCATAGTTATTGCCTATCCTTGTGTTGCTATGGGAACCCACATGGGCCATAGCTATTCCTACCTTTTCGTGGGATATGTGGAATATCCTTTGTTCCAGGCCTACTCAGGACCCCTCCCTCACCTCTTTTTCCGGTACATTGATGACGGTATCGCTGGCGTTTCCTGCTCTCGCCCTGAACTGGAAAATTCCATTCACTTTGCTTCCAATTTCCACCCTTCTCTCACCTTCACATGGTCCATCTCCAACTCTTCCCTTCCCTTCCTCGACTTCTGTCTCCATTTCTGGGGATAGGCTATCGATCAATATTCACTATAAGCCCACTGACTCTCACAGCTACTTTGACTGCACTTCCTCCCACCCTGCTTCCTGTAAGGACTCTTCTCCCAGTTTCTCCGTCTCCATCGCATCTGCTCTGATGATGCCACCTGCTACACCAGTGCTTCCGATATGTCTTCCTTTTTTCTCAACCGAGGATTCCCCTCCACTGTGGTTGACACGGCCCTTGACCGTGTCTGTTCCATTTCTGCACTTCTGCACTCACCCCTTCCCCTCCCTCCCAGAACCATGATAGGGTTTCCCTTGTCCTCACCTTCCACCCCACCATCCTCCATATTCAACGGATCATCCTCTACCATTTCTGCCACCTCCAGCGTGATCCCACCACCAAACACATTTTCTCCTCACCTCCCCTTTCAGCATTCCAAAGGGACCGTTACCCCCGCGACACCCTGGTCCACTCCTCAATCACCCCCAACACCCCTTCTCACGGCATCTTCCCATGCAAGCGGAGGAGATTCAACACCTGCCCTTTTACTTCCTTACTTCCCACCATCCAGGGCCCCAAACACTCCTTCCAGGTGAAACAGCGATTTACTTGTACTTCTTTCAATTTAGTGTGCTGTATTCTCTGCTCATGATGCAATCCTCTCTACATTGGGGAGACCAAACGCAGGTTGGGTGACCACTTTGCGGAATCCTTCCGTTCAGTCTGCAAGTGTGACCCCGAGCTTCCGGTCACCTGTCACTTTAATTCCCCGCTCCACTCCCACTCTGACCTCACCGTCCTAGGCCTCCTACACTGTTCCAATGAAGCTCAACGTAAGCTCGAGGAACAGCACCTGATCTTTCGATTAGGAACTTTACAGCCTTCTGGACTCAACATTGAGTTCAACAATTTCAGATCATAACCTCTGCCCCTATTTTTTTTTCACATGGTAGTTGTTGATGATTCTGCCATTCCCATTTACACCTCATCTAGACTCATCTTTTGTTTCTTAACTTGTCCCATTACCATCTCCTTTTGCCTCGCACCATCATTCCTTTTGTCTCTTAATCTCTCCTGCCTTCCATCCTATGACAGACCTTCCCTTTTGTCTTTCCTCCTCTCCCCCCTTTCCCTGCCTCTGCACTTGCTTTATACCTGTTATATCTCTAAATTTTTTCAGTTCTGACAAAAGGGTCATCGACCTGAAACATTAACTCTGTTTCTCTCTCCACAGATGCTGTCTGACCTGCTGAGTATTTCCAGCATTTTCTGTTATTATTGCCTATCCTTAGTTGTTCTGAAGAGGTGGTTGTGGGCCGCCTTTTGCAGTAATTGTTTTACATCTGAGTGGCTTGTTAGGCCAATTATTCAGAGGACATTAAGGCCGCGATTTTTCCTATCAATGCGGCTTGGGGGTGGGACAGCTGCCTTCCAGGTTCCAGTCCCGCCCCCAACAACATCAGACGCACAGACGCGATTTTGCGTCAATTGGCCTTGTTAAGCCCGCCCTGCAGGCTTGCCGGCCAATTAAAAGGAAGCCGGTGTCAGATGACATCAGTCGATGACGCGTCATCGGCCAGTTTTCTTAAAGGGGCCACGCACAATTTTTTTTGACAGCTGATTTTTCAGTGTTTGACAGTATTGAGGTGCTGCAAACACTGACAATCACTGTACACAGGTGAACACTTGCACCTAGGCCCTCCAATGACTCCCTCCTTAGGCTAGAACAGATGGCAGCTGCAGATGAGGTTACAGAAGCGATCTGTCACTGGTGAGAGAGGTTCTCCCAATGAGGTGGGACTACACACACAATCCAAAACTTGTCACCTACAGAAAAGTGTAAATGCATTAAAAATGATTTTCCCAACATTTTCTTACCTCTGAAACTCACCAGTGCACCATTGGATCCTTCACACCACTTCTGCAGCTGTCATCAATGCAGAAACATTACAGTAGACCCACAGCATGCCACACTTACCTGGCGCGGTGTCCGGACATCGGGAAGCCCGCAGTAGACCTGTCAAAATTGCAAAAAGCCTCTTAACTGCCTGTTAACAACCTGTTAACAAGCAGTTAAGTGCATATAATCCTCTTCCTGCCGCTAGGTGTTGGGTCCATGCGCAAATCGGAGACCCGACACCTGGGAAGATTGATTGGAGGTGGGTTGACGGCGGGTTTCCGACCCGTTGTCAATCTTTGCGATTTTGCCAGATGTCCCGCCTCCAAACCCGCCCCCTGAGCGCCAGCAAAATTCTGGCCTAAGAGTCAACTGCATGGGACTGGAGTCACATATAGGCCAGACTGGGTAAAAGTGGCAGGTTTCCCTTCCCTGAAAATATCTGGGTATGTCAGGGGAATCCTGACTTTGCAGCCTCCATTTCGCTGCAAAGGCAGTCACCATCTGTTGCAGGCTGACTTACAGACCAAGACAACTCTTTCCATTGCTGTCACAATGACATTAAGCTTCAGTGCAACAAAATTCTTCCAGGCCACTGTAGGGGACATCTCCCAGATAAATCAGGTTGAAGTTCATACCTGTATAAAGCAAGTGACTGATGCCATTTTTACAAGGGGAAATACCTTTATCACTTACCCAGTGAAAACAAAACACCAACTGGAACTTTTACGGGCTCGTAGGCTTCTAAGGGTTCAGGGCATTCTAGATGGAATTCATGTGACCATCAGGGGTCCATATGTCAATCCTAATGCATACACGGACAGCAAAAGGTATACTCCATAAATGTTCAGATGATTTCTGATCACAGAAATTATATCCTGCAACTCAATGGCCTAGAAATTCGCGTGGCCGGCTTGCCGCGGAGGTAAGGATCGCGCGCGCTCTTACCCACCGCGCCTGCCGTTGTGTTTTGGGCCCACAGGAACTTCGGGTCCTGGGCCTCTCCCAAGAGCCGGCGCGCAGTGCTTGCGTGTTCCACGGGTGCAGTTAGTGCGATGCGACCCCTGGGATCACGTGGGCCATGGAGAGCCAATGCCAGCAGACCATCTTTCATTCATAGATTTGACAGGAGACCTGTCAAATCTGTGAATTGAAATCGGCCGGCCCCAAAAGAACAGCTAAACCTCAAATAATTTTTTTTTTAAAACCATCACATTTATAAAATAACTATAGTTAAATAAATAAACCACTTTAAACAAAAATTTAAATTTTTGAAAAAATTAAAATACTTTTTAAAAGTTATAAAAATAAACTTACCTTTCTTTAAAGTCTCTAAAAAAGATAAACCTGTTGAAAAAAAATTAAAATTATACTTAATTAACTACTTACCTTGTTCAAAAGGGGTCTTACGCCTCCTTTTTACTAGCGTAGAATCTTCCATACTTACCCTCGCGTTGAAACCTGAAAAAAAACCTAAGTGTGCTGCGTGCACGCAGCCTCTAGCACGCACGCGGTTCACCTAGGAACCGCCCCCTTCACCATACCGGAAGTGCCGGTTTCCCGCGCATGCGCAGTGCATGCAGGAAACTGGCACTTCGGGAATGAATACGGGTGAGTAGGCACTGAGTACTCACCCGAGAATGGCCGAATTTTTGGGCCAATGTCCATTATCCAGGGTATGTCCATGATGGTTTTTTTACACAGTAGTTCAGTGTCTGCGTTATTTGAAGGTAACAAAAAATGATTGAATGGCTGTTGGGAGATGAAAGCTATTCTTTGCAGCCACAGTGCATGATCCCAATTAGAAACCCCCACACACAGCAGAGTGCAATTACAATGAGATCCATGCCACCACCGAACTTACTGTTGTGAATATCATGGGGATGCTGAAGCAATAGTTCTGTTCTTTGGGCCACGCGGGTAGGGTTCTGCTGTACAGTCTAGCCAAGTTCTCCAAAATGATCATTGTCTGCTGCACGCTGCACAAATCTGTCATCTGATGGGAAGTTGGCATGCTGCTAATGATGAGGAGGTTCATTGGGCTTCAGGTGTACAGGAAGAGGATGATGGTGACATGGAAGGCTGAGGTACAGGCAAGAAGATTGGTGTGGAACACTGTGAGCTGCAATAATGGATATATCCTACCACTCACTGATTTTATTTTTGCTATGAATACTCAAACATTGTCTGTTCCCCAAGAACAGTTTCTACTGAAGCTGAACTGCCATCTTTCAGTCCCACCCAGCCTTTATTATCTTTGTGCGGCCCTATCCGACAGCCACTGTCCACAATAAAGGAGGAAAAAAAGACGCATATTTATTCATTTCTATTTAGGTAAATTATGTGCTCTAAACATTGGCTCAATGGTAGCCCTTTTGCCTGAGTCGGAAGGCTTTGGGTTCAACCTCCACTACAAGGCTTGAGCACATATTCCTGAGCAGAAGCATGCTTCTCCCTCCTGCCATAACTCAGATGCTGGGAACCATGCCTGGATGACTAGCATGAGGTCAGTCTGAATGGTTGATCCACTTGGGAGAGACCAATCCCCCAGCCTAGCAAATCTGGCAGGGATAGACGCTTCCAAATCAGTGCCCAAGATCTCAACGGCACCAGCCACAATGTTTGTGGCAGAAAAATGCTCCGCATTTGTTCTATCTGTACTTTGGGGCTCCCTTGCAAATGGCAGTGAAGATGCCTTTGGTGCAGCCATGCTTCCCTCTGTTGCACCTCCTTTTCCAAGAAAGAAAAGGTAGAGGGGATTCCCCATTGGGATCCCCATTGTACCGTGTATGGGGGGGGCGGGGGGGGGGGGGGAGGAATTGATACCCCTAAAGTAAATTGTAGAAACTCTCCCCTCCCCATTCTCTGCAGTATATTTACACTGCAGGTACAGTTTAAATTTCCTAAACATTTAAATGAAGGTCAGTAAGGTTTAAAGGGTGCTTGGGTGATCCAACGGTTTTGAACTATGTGTGGTATCCAACCCATGCAGTGTGAGACTCCCTCTGCAAGTTGCTCCTTCAGACAGTCTCACTTTGCTTTACTCCAGAGTTAGAATGGACCTTGACTCTGGAGTCATAATACCACAAGTTAGTGCTGGTATGAAATAGAAATCATTTCGTAACCATGCTAAACTTGCACTGCAAATATACCATGAATTAAAGTATTACAACTGCTAAACTTTTCTCTGAGCTAAGTTCTCGTGACTTCTCCGAGCTCCTTCTCCTGTTTCTGAAGCGGTTTGAAACATAGAAACATAGAAGATAGGAGCAGGAGTAGGCCATTCAGCCCCTCGAGCCTGTTCCGCCATTTAATGAGATCATGGCTGATCATCCAAATTCAGTACCCTGTCCCTGCTTTCTCCCCATATCCCTTGATCCCTTTAGCCTTAAGAAATATATCTAACTCCCTCTTGAATATATTTAATGAATTGGCCTCTACTGCCTTCTGTGGTAGAGAATTCCACAGGTTCACCACTCTCTGGGTGAAGAAATTCCTCCTCATCTCAGTCCAAAAAGGCTTACCCCTTATCCTTAGACTGTGACCCCTGGTTCTGGACTCCCCGGCCATCGGGAACATCCTTCCTGCATCTAGTCTGTCTAGTCCTGTTAGAATTTTATAAGTTTCAATGAAATCCCCTCTCATTCTTCTAAACTCTAGCGAATACAAGCCTAATCGACCCAATCTCTCCTCATACGTCATTCCTGCCATCCCAGGTATCAGTCTGGTGGATCTTCGCTTCTTTTACTGTTTCTGATAAAGTCTGAAAACAGTTTCTTCGCTCAACACCAAAGAAAAACCTAAGTTAACCTGCTTGTCATTATTTCTATTTCAAGTTTAGAATATTTCTTCTCGAAACCTACTTACCAAAATCTTAACTGTGCATTTGATGTGCCTACTGTGCTTTGGTGCTGATGGTCTGGCTCAGGCTGACCCCCTGCTGACCACTTAGGCCATCTTTAAGATGTTTTTCCAGGCAGTGTTTCCTTAAAAAGAATTTCCTTTTGCTGTAATTAGTTGTAAACTATGGTGGGAGGAAAACAGGTCAAAAAGAGCGTCACGGAAACGGAACTGTTTACTTGTTTATCTATGGGGAAATGTTTCTAGGTTTGAAAGATCCAGCATTGTATCCATAAAGAAACACTTTTTAAAAATTATTTTCACTCCCATTTTTCCATCCCTTTTGCCCAACTTCTGCCCAGCGAATGCCCATGAAATTCTTACGCCTGATTAAAGCAGGCATAAGGCCTGCTTTTCCCAGCATAAGTGTTTAAAAAAACATTGTTATCAATCATTTATACATTAAAAAACCTATGCAATAAGGTAAGGTTATTTTTAGCCCCCTTAAAACATTTAAATTTATTTTTCAAAAAAATACATTTTTGTTTTAAATAAAAGGCATTTTAATTAATTTTAAATATTAATTTTTTTTATTTATTTGATGTGTAGATGTAATTTTTGGGGGTATTCCCATTCATGCTTATGGGGTTTCTGTACATACGGAATCCCCATAAGCATGAATGGCGATTCTCTTCTTTCATTCGTTGGGCTGGCCCACGTGGTCCCGGGGCGCTTGTGAACCGCCTGCACTGTGACATCCTGGTCCACTCCTCTATCACCCCCTACACCCACTCCTCTTCCCACGACACCTTCCCGTGCAAGCGCAGGAGATGCAACACCTGCCCTTTTACCTCCTCCCTTCCCACTGTCCAGGGCCCCAAACACTCCTTCAAGGTGAAATAGTGATTTACTTGTACTTCTTGCAATTGAGTATACTGTATTCACTGCTCCCGATGCGGTCTCCTCTACATTGGAGAGACCAAATGCCTGTCACCTTAATTCTCAGCTGCCCTCCCACTCTGACCTCTCTGTCCTCAGCCTCTTATGTAAGCTCGAGGAACAGCACCTCATCTCTCGATTAGGCACTTTACAGCCTTCCGGACTCAACATCGAATTCAACAATTTCAGACCATAAACTCTGCCCCTATTTTTTTTCACATGGCAGCTGTTGATGATTCTGCCATTCCCATTTATACCTCATCTAGACTCATCTTTTGATGCTTAACTTGTCCCATTACCATCTCCTTTTGCCTTGCACCATCATCCCTTTTGTCTTTTAATCTCTCCTGCCTTCCATCCTATCACAGACTTTCCCTTTTGTTCTTTCCTCTCCTCCCCCCTTTCCCTGCCCCTGCACTTGCTTAAAAATCTGTTATATCTCTAACTTTTTTCCAGTTTTAACAAAGGATCATCAACGTGAAACGTTGACTCTGTTTCTCTCTCCACAGATGCTGCCTGACCGGCTGCATGTTTCCAGCATTTTCTGTTTCTATTTCAGATTTCCAGCATCCGCAGTATTTTGCTTTGATCCCAAAGTAGAATACCGACTGGAGAAGAACAAAGGAGCAGCAGGTGAACTGAGTAAATGAGCTTTCATGAAGAGGCCAGATTGATGGGAAAAGCAGAAGGTGTTAGGTACAGACTCTTCAGTGGGGTGGAGTCAGCATAGGAGAGAGAGCGAGAGACAGACAGCAGCTGAAATAAACAGTTTGACTCCTGAAATTAGGTAAAAAGGACTAGCCGAGGAGAACAATGTGGGAATGTTAATCAGAAGGGAAAAGGAGCTCAGAAACTATCCGTTAAAAAAACAAAGGGTTGAAAGAAATTGTGTAAAAGACTGAAGGGTGAAATAGTGCAGCAGAATTGAATGGGAAGTTGACAAATATTGAATGGAACACTGAGAGACACATTAAGAAGTTAAAAGGAACAATAGTAGCTTTGTGCATAATTGAAAAACTAACGGAAGGTTGTGAAAAAGAAAACTCCTTGTGGAATCTCTGAGAAGATTGGAGTGAGACAGAAGAAAGGAACAAACTGACTTAGGAACGAAATTAAGAAAGGGAAATGCAAATTCATTGAAACAAAGGAGACAGGAGTTAATGGGAAACCACTAAAAACTCAAATTATCTCTACTGTTTCACATTAAACCTGTTGCTAGTTACCATATAAAGAATTGCTGCTTAATAACTGCAGTTCTTTTTCCAGCCTAAATGCTGTCTGTGTATTTTTGTAATTAGAGATAAGGGTCTCAGGTCAGTAGGCTCCAGGAAACAACTGTCAGCCAGCATTTTAAAAATGTTGTACACACTGCAACCAACATGAAAGGAAACAATTAACACAAAGCAGATCGGCAACCTGAATATGGCTCTTGGACGACTGCAGAGAAATCTCAGAGGATTAAATGCTTGCCCAGCTTTTTTTAATACCAAAATACATTAAAAAAAAATTAATCCTCGCCGTGGAATTATAACAACTAGCATTTATATAGAGCCTTTAACATGGTAAAACATCCCAAGGCGCTTCACTGGATGGAGCATTAGCAAACAAAATTTGACACCGAGCCACCTAAGGGGATATTAGGACAGGTGACAAAAAGCTTGGTCAAAGAGGTAGGTTCCAAGGAGCATCTTCAAGGAGGAGAGAGAGGCTGAGAGGTTTAGGGAGGAAATTCCAGAGCATAGGGCCTAGGCAGCTGAAGGCACGGCTGCCAATGGTGGGGCAATGAAAATCGTGGATGTGTAAGAGGCCAGATTTGGAGGAGCACAGAGGTCTCCGAGGGTTGTAGGGGTGGAGGAGGTTACAGAGATGGGGAGGGGTGAGGCCAGGGATAGATTTGAAAACAAGGATGAACAGTTTAAAATCAAGGCGTTGCCAGACTGTGAGCCAATGTAGGTCAGCGAGCAGTGGGGAGGTGGGTGAACGGGACTTGGTGTGAGGATACGGGCAGTAGAGTTTGGATGAGTTCAAGTTTAGGAGGGAGGCCGGCCAGGAGAGCATTGGAATAGTCACTGACATATTGGCACATGAGATTGTAAGTCTGCCACTGGTGCCTTCGATGACTCCATGAATTTATTAAGAGAGTAGCTGAGACGCATACACCAGGAAGATTCCAGGTTTGATTCTATTCTGTCCTGAGTTAGATGATCTTAGGTATTAAGGGCGTGTAAGGAAAACTACAAGTGAATGAGACATGTGAAGGAACTGTTGACCACGATAAACAAAAGTAACCACCTTTAGCCAGCCTTGTTAACAAATCCCCCAAATTATTTGCAGCTCTTTGAATACGCCCGCCCATATTTGGGCAGACACATTCAATATTACAACCACTTCCGACGAAAGATCTGGGCAGTGGCAATGGCAGTGGAAATGGAAATTGGGGAGCCAGTAGAGTGGCTCCTGGACAAAATTCCTGCCCATGTCCACTCGAGGTACACCAGGGAGGCAGCACAAGTCCAATGGAAAACCTTGCCCCATGAGTCGACTCCCAAACGTCGGCAGCAACTCAGGGAAAACTGAGCAATATAAAAATAATTTAAGATGAACAAAAGAGCAATGTTAATGCAGTTTAAGAATAACTAGGAGGTTCAAAGGATTGCCTAAGCACTTGTTAAACCTGTTTGGACAGCGCACTGGAAGTGTGCACTGTGTGAATTTAAATCCAAGCACTGTGAAACCACCTCCTCCATGGGATCTCATACTGGGTTTTTTTTCCAGTCTGTACTTTGGTGCTTTAATTATGAACTGAACTGAACTAAACTGTTGTGTTGCTGCATGATTACATTGACAGTGACATTATCTTGCTCATAGTAGTTAAACAAAAGTAGATTGATTTAATACATTAATGTCTCTGCAGACATTAATAACTCAGAGGTAAGCATGTAGCAAATGACCTCTCAAGCAATGATATACTGGTAGTAATTTTTTGAGTCCCTGCACTTGGTAGAGAGCCTTGTGAGTCAGCAATGCATGTCAGGAATTCAGATATGCGCTGTCTGTGATTGTCTGAATATTAAGTGATCGCACTATTGTGGCTATTACATAATGGCCTGAAAATTAGACCTAATACGCGAGAGTACGCACTGTGTACTCTCGCGTTTTAGGTCTCCAATTGCCGGTTTCCTGCATGCACTGCGCATGCGCGGGAAACCAGCACTTCGTGATTTCAAAAGGGGGCGGTTCCTAAGTGAACCGCGTGCGCGCTACAGGCTGCGCGCACGCAGTGCACTTAGTGCTTTGAACGCGCAGGTAAGCATGGAAGATTTTACACATAAAGAAAGGAGGCGTAAGACCCTCTTTTAACAAGGTAAGTAGTTAATTAAGTATTATTTTAAATTTTTTTCAACAGGTTTATCTTTTTTAGATACTTTAAAGAAAGGTAAGTTTATTTTTATCACTTTTAAAAAGTATTTTAATTTTTTCAAAAATTTAAATTTTTGTTTAAAGTGGTTAATTTATTTAACTATAGTTATTTTATAAATGTGATGGTTTTAAAAAAAAATTATTTTAAGTTTAGCTGTTCTTTTGGGGCCGATTTCAATTCACAGATTTGACAGGTCTCCTGTCAAATCTATGAATGAAAGATGGTCTGCTGCCATTGGCTCTCCATGGCCCACGTGATCCCAGGGGACGCATCGCACTAACTACGCCCCTGGGACACGCAAGCACTGCGCGCCGGCAGTTGGGAGAGGCCCAGGAGCTGAAGTTCCCGTGGGCCCAAAACACAACGGCAGGCGCGGTAGGTAAGAGCGCACGCGTTCCTTACCCCCGCGGCAAGCCGGAGAGGCGAATTTCTGGGCCAATATGGAGACCAGAACTCTGCACAGTACTCCAAGTGTGGTCTGACCAAGGTTCTATACAAGTTTCACATAACTTCTCTGCTTTTCAACTCTATCCCTCTAGAAATGAACCCCACTGCTTTGTTTTTTTATGGCCTTATTAACCTGCGTCGCTACTTTTAGTGATTTGTGTATCTGCACCCCCCCAGATCCCTCTGCTCCTCTAGCCCTTTTAAACACTTATTTTCCAAGCAGTATGTGGCCTCCTTATTCTTCCTACCAAAATGTACCACCTCACACTTATCTATATTGAAGTTCATTTGTTGATTACACGCCCATTCTGCAAGTTTATGACTGTCTTCCTGCATTTTGACACTGTCTTCCTCTGTATTAACTACACCCTCCAATTTGGTGTCATCTGCAAATTTTGAAATTGGACTTTATACACTCGAATTTCTGATATATACAGCCAATTGGCGAAGGCCCCCATTGGGACCATGGACTAGTGACATTACCCCACTGTATTCCTGTAGATAGCTAAATCGAGTTTGATTGTTTTAATTTTAATCTGAGTTGGAGTTACATTGGAGGATTCAGAGTAGGTTTAAGTCCGCCATCCCATATAAAACCCAAGACAAGTTCAGTTATTTATTTTTCAACAGGCAATACAATGGCTTCAGTGCCCCTGGGTTCGGGAGGGGGCGGGGGTGGGGAATCAGTGAGAGTTGCCACTTCTGATGTCTACCCAGTAATCGCTGCCAGAAGTACACATATGTGGATGTCTGATGTCTTCCCACGACAGGATCAAACTCAATTATGGTGCCTCCTTCAGTTAAATAGCCTGACAACACTTGCTGCCAAGGCTTACACAGAAATAATGGCCACTTGGGCAAGGTACCAGAGAGCAATGGGTGTTCAATTAATTGTACCCCAGCATGGACTCAACACCTTCAGGACAGCATGGAAGTGGATGGGAAATTAGTAAGAGAAAAAGTCTGCCACTGATTTAAAATAAGCCCAGGAAGCTGCCTCATTTTTAATTAAATATGGTGCCAGGCAAAAAACCATGTGGATCTCAAAGACAGAGGATTTTGAAAATGCAACTGGGGAGGAATAAATCTGCTTTGGAAGCCTTTCCCAGCCACTCATACACTCACAGATATCCATCCAAAGCAATTATAAAATAATATTCTACTTCAAGTCAACATTATTCTGCACAACAGATTGCTTAGTATTATTTTCAAATAAAATTGATTGTTTAAAGTCAAGCACTTTCCTGAAAAATATTTTCTTGTTACTTTAACTAGCCGAAGGAGATGTTTCTTAATTCTTAAACAAGCATAAATTTTATGCATATCTCATTAAAGGAAATGCTTTATTTTCAGAACTGTTGCTAATTATTTTGTGTCTGTGTTTAAACAATGAAACATTGAGTTACGAGAATCAAAAATTTGCATATAAAAAGGTCTGTGCTGTGTTAATGTAGCAGCTTCAGTTCATTATAATTCAAATTAAATGGGGACAATCCACTAAATGGATTAGATGTACTCCAATAAAACTAATTAATAAGCCTATTCTTTGCAGCAAATTAACTGGCTATCAGCTTCTATCACTACACCGCATTTGTTAATAAGAATAAAACAGGCTCAAGAATAAACATTTGTAAACCCTGGGAATATTTAAAACAGGATTTGCTGAAAAACAATCAGACTTTTGAAGCTAACCATTTTAGATATTACATTTTTTTATTCATTCACGGGATGTGGATATCGCTGGCAAGGCCAGCCTTTATTGTCCATCCCTAATTGCCCTCGAGAAGGTGGTGGTGAACCGCCTTCTTGAACCGCTGCAGTCCGTGTAGTGAAGGTACTTCCACAGTGCTGTTAGGGAGGGAGTTCCAGGATTTTGACCCAGCGACAATGAAGGAACGACGATATATTTCTAAGTCAGGATGGTGTGTGACTTGGAGGGGAACTCGGAGTTGGTGGTGTTCCCATGCGCCTGCTGCCCTTGTCCTAGGTGGTAGAGGTCACGGATTTGGGAGGTGCTGTCGAAGAAGCCTTGGCGAGTTGCTGCAGTGCATCTTGTAGATGGTACATACTGCAGCCACGGTGTGCCAGTGGTGGAGGAAGTGAATGTTTAAGGTGGTGGATGGGGTGCCAATCAAGCGGGCTGCTTTGTCCTGGATGTTGTCGAGTTTTTTGAATATTGTTGGAGCTGCACTATCCAGGTAAGTATGTCTTGTAGATGGTGGAAAGGTTTTGGGGATTCAGGAGGTGAGACACAGGATGTTGATGGTGGGGGGTTCAACGATGGTAATACTATTGAATGTCAAGGTGGTTAGACTTTCTTGTTAGAGATAGTCATTACCTGGCACTTGTATGGTGGGAATGTTACTTACCACTTATCAGCCCAAGCTTGAATGTCATCCAGGTCTTGCTGTATGTGGGCATGGACTGCTTCAGTATCTGAGGAGCTGCAAACAGAACTGAACACTGTGCAATCATCAGCGATCATCCCCACCTCTGACCTTATGATGGAGGGAAGGTCATTGATGAAGCAGTTGAAGATGGTTGGGCCTAGGACACTGCCCTGAGGAACTCCTGCAGTGATGTCCTGGGGCTGAGATGATTGGCCTCCAACAACCACAACCATCTTCCTTTGTGCTAGGTATGACTCCAGCCAGTGGAGAGTTTTCCCTGATTCCCATTGACTTCAATTTTACTAGGGCTCCTTGATGCCACACTCGGGAAAATACTGCCTTGATGTCAAGGGCAGTCACTCTCACCTCACCTCTGGAATTCAGCTCTTTTGTTCATGTTTGGACCAAGGCTGTAATGATGTCTGGAGCTGAGTGGTCCTGGCGGAACCCAAACTGAGCATCAGTGAGCAGATTATTGGTGAGTAAGTGCCACTTGATAGCACTGTTGATGTCCTCTTCCATTACTTTGCTGACGATTGAGAGTAGATGTGGTAATTGGCTGGATTGGATTTATCCTGCTTTTTGTGGACAGGACATACCTGGGCAGTTTTCCACTTTGTCGGGTAGATGCCAATGTAGTAGCTGTACTGGAACAGCTTGATAACATGTGGAGTGAATTGAATTGGCTGAAGACTGGCTTCTGTTATGGTGGGTACCTCAGGAGGAGGCCTAGATGGATCATCCACTTGGAACCTTTGGCTGAAGATGGTTGTAAAAGCTTCAGCCTTGTCTTTTACACTCACTTGCTGGGCTCCACCATCATTGAGGATGGGGATGTTCATGGAGCCTCCTCCTCCCGTTAGTTGTTTAATTGCCAACTACCATTCACAACTAGATGTGCCAGGACTGCATAGCTTTGATTTGATCCGTTGGTTGTGGGATTGCTTAGCCCTGTCTAGAGCATGCTGCTTTCACTGTTTAGCATGCATGTAGTCCTGTGTTGTAGCTTCCCCAGTTCGGCACCTCATTTTTAGGTACGCCTGGTGCTGCTCCTGGCATGCTCTTCTACAATCCTCATTGAACCAGGGTTGGTCCCCTGGCTTGATGGTAATGCCAGAGTGCGGGATATACCTTTCCACCATCTACAAGGCACAAGTAAGGAGTGTGATGGAATACTCTCCACTTGGCTGGATGAGTGCAGCTCCAACAACACTCAAGAAGCTCGACACCATCCAGGACAAAGCAACCCGCTTGATTGGCACCCCATCCACTACCGCAAACATTCACTCCCTCCACCACCGGCGCACCGTGGCTGCTGTGTGTACCATCTACAAGATGCACTGCAGCAACTCGCCAAGGCTTCTTCGGCAGCACCTCCCAAACCCGCGACCACTTCCACCTAGAAGGACAAGGGCAACAGGCGCATGGGAACACCACCACCTCCAAGTTCCCCTCCAAGTCACACACCATCCTCACTTAGAAGTATATCACCGATCCTTTATCGTCGCTGAGTCAAAATCCTGGAACTCCCTACCTAACAGCATTGTGGGAGTATCTTCACCACTCGGACTGCAGCGGTTCAAGAAGGCGGCTCACCACCACCTTCTCAAGGGCAATTAGGGATGGGCAATAAATGCTGGCCTTGCCAGCGACACCCACATCCCATAAACGAATTAAAAAAAAATATGCCGGGCCATGAGATTACAGATTGTGATGGAATACAATTCTGCTGCTGCTGAGGGCCCACAGCGCCTCATGGATGCTGTAGGGGTTGGTGTTTTTGTGTCAGCTTCGCCCCTGACTTCTGAGTGGTTCAAATCACTCCCACTCCCTTGGTTCTAGACCTTGGACTTATTTGGGGGTTGTGATACAAAAGGTGCAGCAGACAACTGAGTTTGATGAAAGAACTTCAATCTTTATTAAAAGGTAAGACACAAATAATAACACTCTTAACACTCTAAAGGTGGGGAACACTTTGGTATAAGCACGGGAAATAACATTAGGAGAACACTTCACCTCTCCCAATCCCACTTTACTAGCTAAGTTGGACTCTGGAGAACCAGGGATAATGCTCACCAAACGAATCCTTGACAGTTGAGAGTTAGGGTTTAGAGTCTTTTGAGTAAAAGTTTCGTAAGGCCCTTGTTGCCGCGAGGTGTCCGATGGTCACTGAGGCAGTCGCTCTGGTCTCTTCTTGCGTGTCGGCCTGCTTCTGGAGCTGTTGGCTTTCTTTGTTGAACTGTTTCTGTTGAACTCTGCCTCTGTTTAAACTGTCTTCTTCTGAGCTGTGGAACTGCCTTCTTGCAGAACTGTAACTGTCTTCTTGCAGAACAGGCTTTCAATTGAACTCCAAACTGCAGAACTGCCTTCTGTTGAACTTGAACTGTTGTTACTTGAGAACTCGAACTTGTAACTGTTGTAACTGCTTGATGGGCCTTCAATTATACTAAATTGAAGTGGCCTTAATCAAAACCAAATCAAATCCCGGTCATTGTAAGACCTCGTTAACAGGAACGACTTTATTAGCGTGTTAACTGGTTTTGTAAATGTGTGAAGTGGTTTCAGGATAGCTCCATCCTGTCGATCTGTTGTTTAATCGGAGTTTGAATTGTCCTCATGTTTTGGGTTTCTTGACTGGGCCTAGGACTTCTATAGAATATTTGCTTTATGCATGTCTTTAATGGGTTCTGTAAACAGTTTTGATGGGGCCTGTTGTTTTGGGTGGGACTGTCTTCTCCTGGGGTCTATTGTCAAAATGTTAATGCGTGCTGGGGCTTTGAGTGAGGTCATCCCGGTTCCCCAGACAATGCAATTAACTGCAATACCCAAAACTGCTTTTACAGAGGTCGAACCCAACTTCCTTCACAGCCTTTTCTCCCTTTACAGGCCCAGACATGTTTTTAAAATGCCAAAACTTGGTTTTTGGTCTTAAATTCCTTATGTTAGGCCCAAATGTATTTTTATCACTCTGAGGTAGTTCCAAAGTCCTTTTTCCTTAGGTTTTGGGGATCTGTAAATTTTGGAAACCTTACAGTCCCTCCTGCGATACTTTAATACAGTATCGTTGTGGGTGGACAAAATTCCTGATCCTCGAAAACCAACCTTCCCCTGTATTACCTAAACTAAAACCCAAAAACATACATTCCCCTTTTTGGTGTAGTGTTCCAATACATACAGGTAAGAATCCATAATACATACACATCCAAGCACGGAGGGGGTCCAACACCCCTAACACCACTTGGGGAAAAAACCCAAAAATACATACATAGAAAGAAAATAACACACGATCACAAAACTTCTTTATTTTAATAAAAACAATTAAGGCTCGCCCTAAACCTGGCCATAGGCTTTATTGTAATGCTGGTCCCATGCTTTTTCATGTCGGGATCGGCATGCCGATTTCCTCTCTGTGGGGACACACAAAACAGACAGCCATGTCCCGAGAAGGTTCTCTGGGATCACGTGGGCCATGGGGAACCAATGGGAGAAGGGACTCCCCCTTCATACTTTTGACAGCTTAGACATGTCAAAAGTATGAATGGATCACTGAAAAAACACATCAAAACATTAAATAATTTTTTTTAAATCACGTTTTTAAAATTAGTTAAAATTACATTAAATTAAATATTTTAAACAAAAATGTAATTTTTGGAAAAAAAATAGTTTTTTACGGGGCTAAAAATAAACTTATCTTTTTTTAAATTATTTTAAAATTAAAAATGAGTGAAAAAAATTATTTTTTAACTTTTTTAAACTCTTATGCTGGTAAAAGCATAGATTTCTAAGGGATTTCAGTGGGCAGAGGTTGTGCAGAAAGCGGAACTCTCCCCCCTCAGAGGCCCTTCTCCAGGGCAGTTGTGCGATCTGTCAAGAGGATTCTTGACAGATCAGAAGTGCCGGTTTTCAGCGCATGCTCTTCGCACGCCTGAAACTGGCACTTGCGAGGTCCCTACGGATGCCTCGTACACACCCGTAGGGATCGGAAAATACGGGCCATTAAAGAAGAATGAGTCTGCATTTGTACAGCACCTTATCATATGTCTCACCAATGTCCCAAAGTGTTTTATATACAATGGCTCATGGTTGATGCTCCACTCCTCTTCAGCCTTCTGCTTCCACTGGAGAACCTCCATGCTGACTGATATTTCTGCTCCTCAAGCATCTCCTGGATTCACCCACTTTCCATAACTGTCTCCAAACCTGGATATTGGTTTGTCGATGCTCCAAGCTGACTCCACCCTGTCTACAAGTTAACTTCATCTCACCAGGACTTCAGACTTTAACTTTCATCTCTTTCATATTGTTTCCTTTCTGTCCTATTTTGACCCCCAAGATATCTCTCCTAAGCTCTGCCATGCTTATTCAACCTGAATTCGCTCTGTATGCACTTGTGTGCACATTTTCCTTCCCCTCTGGACCTGAACCCATTACTTATATTGTGAAGGAATAAGCCATATAACCTATTCAGAAAAATACACTATCTTATGAAAGAATTCTGACCTTATTAAAACATGACAAATTGGGTTTGGAAATTTAGAAACCTAACTATGAAATAGCTGTGAAAGCATTCTGGCTATTCAGATAAGGTAGTTGTTGACCCTGAATAAATAACCTTATTGAAACAGAAGGTGAAGGGCTCCGACAGGCTGACCTTTGGGGAAAAAAAACAATGGTTCACCCTGGATAAGGTGTTCTAATTTACACTTCGTAAAGAAGCACATAAAGTAAGGAACATCTGCCCTCGTAAAGATGACATAAAGTAAGAAACACCTGCTGTCACACCGTTTTTTTATATGGTAAACTTAGAACACCTCAAGATGAGACATGAGTCTGGCAGAGGTCAGCAGAAAAATGACTAGAGATAATTAGCTTACATCAGCAGAAAACCTTAAAGGAAATACCACTGGAAAAGGGTATAAATATTGAACTCTCAAACAGACTCGCTTTAATCGGGCAAAGCGATTCCCGGCTTCAGAGGTGGCTCTGTAAGTCTCCAACTCTTTGTATCTCGGGGATCAAAGGTATTTGATTTTGGTGGATATCCTGTAGAACACTAAGAACTGTAAAACTGTAGCAAAGTTAAGATTTGAAAGTAAGGTTCTCTGATAAGATTGTAAGCTTTCTCTTTTTGGAACTGTTAATATTGCAATTGACTCACCAACTGTAAATTACATGTCGGTTCTTTAATAAATTTATATATTTTTAGAATTGTCTCACATAAGACTTCTGCATCAAAAACTCGCAAACTCAATCTCTGTACACTCTTTGGTGAAGAGTTGCAGAATTCTGGGGGAGTTCTCCGGACCCTCATAATATCCGGAACGTTACATTATAGCTAAACTTATTAAAAGTGCTATCTGAAGGACGGTAACATTTTCAGGTTGTTCCTTTCCTTTAGGAAGAGATAGTCCGGACCTTTAGACCCAATTAAATGTCTTTAGGATTCGGCTACCTCAAACTTTAGTTGAAAGTGAACGTCTGAGAAATACGCCTGATCTGGGGTAGCCCTAAAGGGGCTAGGACTAGTAATTATCCCTTCAGTATCTCCCTTTTTTTTTCTCTTGGTCCCTTTCAGGCTCTCCTCTTCTGTCTTCTGCCCTTCCTGTCATCCAGTCATTTCACCTTTCATTTCTCTCCTCCTGGGTACTTTGCTCTCCCACTCCCTACGCCAATCCACGACTACTCCTCTGCCTTCCTATTCTCCTGCTGCCATCGCTGGCTTGAGTCTCCATTGGGAAAAGCCCACAGCTGCCCTCTATGCCTCTTCCAGGATTCTCCAAAAGAGCTATTGGCCCGTAATTTCCGACAGGAGGCTCCCTGCATGCGGATGCCTCCTATCGGAAAAATATCTACGTTCTTACCTGAGGGCTCCCGAGGTCCAGACACTTCCGATGCTGGGCCTCTCCACAGTCGAAATGCGCAGGGCCCACGTATCCCAGGGGCGCATGCAGTTCACAAGCATCTCTGGGATCACATGTGCCAGGCCAGCCAATAGGAGAAGGGAATCTCCCTTCATACTTTTGACAGATAGACCCGTCAAAAGTATGAATGGAGATCACCCCAAAAACACATCAAAACATTAAGTACATTTTTTTTTAAATCACGTTTTTAAAATGAGCTAAAATTAGATTAAATTTAATATTTTAAACAAAAATTAATTTTTGGAGAAAAATAATTAAAGTTTTTTACGGGGCTAAAAATAAACTTACCTTTTTTATAAGTAATTTTTAAATTCTAAATGTGTGAAATTTTTTTTTTTACTTTATTCAACTCTTATGCTGGCAAAAGCAGGCCTTACGCCTGTGTGCTTTTACCAGGCATAGGATTTCTAAGGGATTTCAGCGGGCAGAGGTTCTGCAGAAAGCGGAACTCTCCCCCCGCAGAAGCCCTTCTCCAGGGCAGGCGTCCGATCTGTCAAGAGCATTTGACAGATCGGAAATGCCGGTTTTCAGCGCATGTGCTTCGCATGCCTGAAACCGGCATTTCCGATGTCCCTACGGGTGTGTACACAGCCCGTACACACCTGTAGGCATCGGAAAATACAGGCCACTGAGGCACTTCTTGCTGCCTCCTTATGACAGCAACCAAACTGCCCCATCCTCTTCTCTCGCCAACCTTCCTGCCCAGTGCATCTGTGGGACAGTAACTTTGCCATCCCGTTCACTCCACTCACCACTGCCTCCTTGGATTCTGCTAGAAAATCAACAATCATCACCCCTTTTTGCATTTCTCTCCAGAAATGTCCAGAATGTCCATTCACTCATGAGCAAGGCCTTTGCAGTTCATGACCATATTGTAGACAATTGCATTGTCATCATGGTTCTGACTGAAACTTGGTTCACAGCTGGTGACACATTGCTCCTTACTGAAGCTTCCCCACCTAGTTATACTTCCTGACCTGCCCAAAGTACAATGGTGGCAATTTCCAAATCACACTTTGGTCTCTTCCCTTACTCCTCTTTCTCCTTCTCCTAGCACCTCACCTGTTCCACCCCTCTCCACTGCTCCCTCAAGCACCATCCTCAGTTTCTCCTTGAGATATCATCTCTCCTTTCCTCCCTCATCCTCTACAACTGAACATCCTCAGTGATTTAAATCTCTATATCAACTCACCTTGCCCTCTCTCCTCTGATTTCACTGCCTTCCTGTCCTCCCTAAACCTCTCCCTTGATATAAACTCTTCTCCTTATATTCATGGCAACTCCCTCGACTTTCCATCTCACATGATCTCCTTATCTCTCAACACCTTTGCCCCCATATTCCCTTCCAACCTCACTACCTTGTCTGTCTGCCCTGGAAAATACTCTCATCCCAGTCACTTACAATTGCCCTTTCAAACTGCCGAGCCTTTATCCATCATTCACCATGATACTTCTGCTACTATCGATCTCAGTGTGTCTTTACAACCAATCAGATTGAAGAATCCTTACTGAGCCATACAGAGTCTAAACCAGGAAGTTTAAGTTAGAATATTTAATTCAATGTAAAATCATGCACAGAAAGTGAAATAAAGAGAGGGAAAGAAAGATAGGATTAAGAGAGAGAAAGAGATAAAAGAGACAGAAAGAAAAAGTAAAAAAAAAGATTTTTTTACATATATTTTTAAAATCTCCAACTATAATTAAAGTCTGAACGAATGAGCCTCCACACTTGTAAATGTACATTTTCAGTGCCAGAGAGATTGTTTGGCAGTAATTAAAACTTATCACACTGTTAGAAGTTCACTTACACTTTTTCTGGGGTGTTTAGTGGGTAACTAGTGCGTAAGTACCAAAACTTCACGCCATTGCATGTATGTGATTGCCAAGTCTCTAGGCGAGGCATCGGTGTAGGGAAGCTCGTGGAGGAGCTGGGCAACTCTGACAGCAACCTCCTGATTTCTGCATTTTTGTGCACATGTGCAGACGCCAGAAGTTGCTGTCTGATTTACTCTTTAATAACGGTGAGCGCCGATAGCCTCACTGTTATTCTTACTGCAAAATTCAGGCTGTCAAAACCCATGAAGCATATACAGCTTATATTCACCAGGATGATTCCAGGGATGGGAAACTGTAGTTATGATAAGAGACTTCAGATACTGGGATTATTTCCACTGGAGCAAAGAAGGCGAAGAGGAGATTTAATAGAGGTTTTAAATTTATGAAACATTTTGATAGTGAACAGGGAATGTGTCATCTGACAACACTTGTAAAATGACTTGTTTTTCAAATAAAAAATGTTAGAAATATGCAGCAGTTTCATCAGATGTTGACTTATTTCCATTATTTCTGGTCTTTGTTTAGAATCTCCAATAAATGTTCCCTTTTTTTATTTTGCCCAACTTGCAAATCCTTTAAATTATCCCCTTAACAGCAAAATCCTGACACTGAATGATTCCAGCTTTGTAGCAATATTACTGCACAGCCTAAATTAAGATTTAAGTCATTACAATTGTATTCTTTGATACTGGCCTGAAAATATGATGATTTAATTAACAATTGTGTATACTAAAAACACTGATGTAAGAATTCCCCATTAAATAATGGCCAGGCCATTATCAGGTTTCATAATATCCATGTGACTCCCGTGTGAAATTACCACAAACTGATAATGAGTCACATGACTACAAAGACAAATGGGGTCAGAGGTATAAATTTTGGTAGAAACTCTGGACCGCCATGGCCAACTTTCTCCAAGACAAACAGTCGGATCTTTCTCATAGCTTCATTATACTGTCAATAACTATTTGAACTTCTCATGGTCTGTCTGTACACTGATCCTGGCATAATTGTTGCTGAAAAACCAGTGTTATTAATAAGTAATGTACTCTGTCTCATTCATTAAAGTATACGTTACATTGCCATGGTTTTAATATTTGATGGAATGCCACTGTAATTAATAGCAGTGTTGAATACTGCCTGGAAATTTATTAATTAAGAAGTTCTTGTATTTAAATGCACAATAATGTGGCACCTATCACACAGCATAACCTTTCGAGAATGTGAAATCTCAGTCATGAGCTTCCTTTCCACCACAGGTCTTCTGAGCTCGGGCTTAGGGCATCATTAAATCTCAGCTGCAGGAAAAAATTACCTTATAGATGATAATTTAATTACCGCTTTTATCAAATAACTAGGATAGTACACACACACATTATATATATATATATATATATACACATATTATATATGTATATATAAAACATATATATTATATATATATTTGTATGTATGCATTTATATGTTAAAAAGTCAGTCATCACTAGAGTTGCTTATATTGTGCTGAAAACTTGTGCTCCAGAACTAGCCGTGCCTCTAGCCAAGCTGTTCCAGTACAGCTACAACACTGACATCTACCCGACAATGTGGAAAACTGTCTCGGTATGTCCTGTCCACAAAAAGCAGGACAAATCAAATTCTGCCAATTACCGCCCCATTAGCCTACTCTCAATCAAAAGCAAAGTGATGGAAGGTGTCATCGACATTGCTATCAAGCAGCACTTACTCACCGATTACCTACTCACCGATGCTCAGTTTGGGTTGCACCAGGACCACTCAGCTCCTGACCTCATTACAGCCTTGGTCCAAACAAAAGAGCTGAATTCCAGAGGTGAGGTGAGAATGACTGCCCTTGACATCAAGGCAGCATTTGACCGAGTGTGGCATCAAGGAGTCCTAGTAAAACTGAAGTTAATGGGAATCAGGGAAAACTCTCCACTGGCTGTAGTCATACCTAGCACAAAGGAAGATGGTTGTAGTTGTTGGAGGCCAATTATCTCAGCCCCAGGACATCGCTGCAGGAGTTCCTCAGGGCAGTGTCCTAGGCCCAACCATCTTCAGTTGCTTCATCAATGAACTTCCCTCCATCATAAGGTCAGAAGTGGGGATGTTTGCTGATGACTGCACAGTGTTCAGTTCCATTCGCAGCTCCTCAGATATTGAAGCAGTTCATGCCCGCATGCAGCAAGACCTGGATGACATTCAGGCTTGGGCTGATAAGTGACAAGTAACATTCGCACCACACAAGTGCCAGGCAATGACTATCTCCAACAAGAGAGAGTCTAACCACCGCCCCTTGGCATTCAACAGCATTACCATCACCAAATCCCCCACCATCAACATCATGGGGGTCATCTTTGACCAGAAACTTAACTGGACCAACCACATAAATACTGTGGCCACAGGAGTAGGGCAGAGGCTGGGTATTCTGTGGTGAATGTCTCACCTCCTGACTCCCAAAGCTTTCCTACCATCTACAAGGCACAAGTCAGGAGTGTGATGGAATACTCTCCACTTGCCTGGATAAGTGCAGATCCAACAACACTTAAGAAGCTCAACACCATCCAGGACAAAGCAGCCCGCTTGATTGGCACCCCCTTAAACATTCACTCCCTCCATCAGTGGCGCACCGTGTCTGCAGTGTGTACCATCTACAAGATGCACTGCAGCAACTAGCCAAGGCTTCTTTGACAGCACCTCCCAAACCCACAACCTCTACCACCTAGAAGGACAAGTGCAGCAGGCACATGGGAACACTATCACCTCCAATTTCTCATCCAAGTCACCATGCTGACTTGGAAATATATTGTCATTTCTTCATCATCGCTAGGTCAAAATCCTGGAACAGCACTATGGGAGTACCTTCTCCACACAGACTGCAATGGTTCACGAAGGTGGCTCACTACCACCCTCTCAAGGGCAATTAGGGATGGGCAATAAATGCTGGCCGTGCCAGGAATGAATAAAAAAGACACATTTGGTGAGATAAAGGCCATAAATGTGTAAATTGAACATTTCCTCACAGTTTAATTTGCTCACTGCTGTGCCGCTCTCCAGTCCTTAATCAAGTAGAGTGAATTTTGGAACACTGAAAGGAAGTGAAATGTTTCTATATTTAATCTTGCCCACGCAGAGCTCTATTTCTCACCAGACAGCAATGTGGAGGTGACAGTATAACTCAAGGTAGGTATTGATCTCAAACCTATTGGATCTAAACATATCTTATGGCTCTGATGTCTGACAGGTTAAGCTGCATGAACCAATTATTGTTGTTCTATGGTGAGCAGCAATGATTGAACTGTTTGCACATTTATAAGTGGAGGGAGATGCAGTTATAGTATTCCTACAAATAATTGATATTCACACAACCAATCCAAGATGAAACAACACCCATACTCCTTTGCGTTCCATTAGGTAAGTCAAGAGCTGGAAATGGTTAAAAACTATGATTTATTCACATGAGAGTAAGTAGAGCAACCATTTCTTCAATCATAGCTTTAAATCCATGGTTTTGTCAATGAATGTTCATTTTTGCAATGTCATCAGTTCACTTTCAGTTTCCCATCATCAGATACAGGATTAACTTATTTTCCCTGCAAATTTTATGTAATGGTGCTTTCCCTTTCAGTATAATCTTATTTGTATTTTCGTACATCTCTCCTGATTTGTACTTCTATTGAAGTCAAAAATCGGGAGAGATGTAAAGCGGGCTGCCGATTCACTGTCACCAGTTTTACACTATCGCACAAAGTCAAGATCTACCCCAGCATGTTTAAGTACCTGCAATCGTGGAAGCTTTTCAATTTTTAATGGGAAATATACTGAGGCCATAACAATGCATTTAAAGAAACAGAACATGCAGCGCAGATCTCAGTGTGGATACATTTTTAAAAATTGCTTAAAAAATCACAATAAAACAGAAACATTACTTTTTTGTCTTACAGCACCTAAAATTCTGGGCTTAATTTTACACCCCCTTTGAACCAGAATAATTGCAGAAAATTCACATGTACGGCTCTTTAGGATAGGGGCTGATACATTGACCCGGGTTTTGCGGAGGTAATGACAGTGACACTGTCAGCGATCGCCGTCATTGCCCCTCTGAAACTGACAGGCGACTACAGGATTTAGCGGATGCTCAGATAAACGCAGAAACCCAGAAGTTCCGGTCAGTCATTCCCTGCTCCACCATTGGTTGCGCTGTGGAGCTCCCCAGAGCCGACAATCAATTCCAATCACTTCAAACTGATGAAAACTTTCCTTTTTACGAGGGAATATCATTGTTAAAAAAAAAACTAAAATATTAAGCCTTGCTGAAAGAGGTGTAACTGGGTTTTTAATGGCATACTGACTGCTGAACAACCGTTCTGTCCCTGAAGGACTAATTTTATATTTGTGGAATGTCAAATTTTTCCATTAATATGATTAAGAATTACAAGTTTTTAATATGTTTTTAAAAGTTTGTTGATGATATTTCAGCTTCTACCTTAACCCTATATGTATGTTCCAATCTTTATTTTGCTCTCTGTAAAATTTATTAAAAGTAAATTAGGGCTGGATTTTCATGGGGAAGGCGGGTTGGGGGCAGGGCCTGATTTGCATCTAAAGCCTCTGTTTCCCATGGGAGGATCGTGGCTGACCTCTTGCTCATCGGGGTGGGGGGTGGAGGGAGGAAGATCGGGGCCAGCCACCGGAGGATCGTGGCCGGCCTTATGCTGATGGGGAGGGGGGGCGGAAGAGACGGTCCGGGCCGGCCATTGGAGGATTGTGGCCAGCCACAGGATTATCATGGGGGGGGGAGGGGGGAGGTCTGGATAGGTGATCTGAGGCCTCGTGAGTCTCCAATCACTGGGGGTGGGCTAGGCAGGGCCCTGGATCCAGGAGTTAAGTGTAAAGGCACTTACCTGCTGGATGCAACAGTCCTCGCCTTGCTGTAACTGTCGGGTTTTATGAGGTGTGTAAAACCCGTCCAGCTACAGGTAAAAACAAAATGGAGGTTAAAGCAGAGGCTTCCAGCCTCATTAAAATATTTAAATTGACATCCCACCTCCTGGCAGCAGTTTGGCTGCCCTCCCCCGTCCAGCCCCTCCGTCCCGCCTCCATTAAAACTGGAAGTAGGCGGGTTGGACCCAGGTTCAGGTTGGGATTCTGATTTTAACAATTTAACTACTCCCCACGCTCCAAACCCACCCTTTTCTTGAGTTAAAATTCCCCCTTTAGAATCTGTGCATTTTACTTCCTGGTTTGCTATCTGTGAGAATTCTTCAATTGCTCAGCTTATTGCTTAGCCTGCCTGATGACATCACTGTTGCTGGACGTTGGTGATTCCCTTGATTTGGCCCCAGATTCAAACTAAAGGTCAGGAGAGCTGAAATTGATGCCAGAGATCGTCAGATCTTTGTGGGCAGCTTACTTTCAGGTCAGCGACAATCGCAGTCGTTTTGCTGCTGATCGCAAATTCCAAGCCATTATAATGAACTGAGATTGTTCAGGCACAAGGATTGATAGACAGCCATAAAAGAAAGACTTGTATTTATATAGCGCCTTTCATGATCACCGGACATCCCAAAGCCCTTTACAGCCAATTAAGTATTTTTTGAAGTGTAGTCACTGTTGTTATGTAGGAAACACGGCAGCCAAATTGTACACAGTAAGCTCCCACAAATAGCAATGTGATAATGACCAGATAATCTGTTTTTGTTATGATTGGGTGATAAATATAGGCCCCAGGACACCAGGGATAACTGCTCTTCTTCAAAATAGTGGCCATGGGATCTTTTCCGTCCACCTGAGAGAGCAGACGGGGCCTCGGTTTAGCGTCTCATCTGAAAGACGGCACCTCTGACAGTGCAGCACTCCCTCAGTACTGCACTGGGAGTGTCAGCCTGCATTTTTGTGCTCAAGTTTCTGAAGTGGGTCTTGAACCCACAACCTTCATGACTCAGAAGCGAATAGCACTACCAACTGAGCTGCAGCTGACCTGAAACGTTAACTCTGTTTCTCTCTCCACAGATGCTGCCTGACCTGCTGAGTATTTCCAGCATTTTCTGTTTTTATTTCAGATTTCCAGCATCTGCAGTATTTAGCTTTTAAGCTCCAGCTGATACTTGATTGAGGAAATTTGGATGCAGCTTAATTTTGTCTGTGACACACTTGCGCCCGAGTTTACTCTTTTTGTACGCCGGTTATTTGCTTTATGCCCCATTACGTGTGTCAAGGGTGCAAATAAACAGGAAATTCCCCCCACATTTTTTGAAAAAAGCCCTCGTGATTGTGGAAATGATGCAAACATTGTGCGATAGAGAAATCGGATTTTAATGATTGATTTGCATTCAATGTAGGGTGAGTGCACATCTTTGCTCTGTTTGAAATTGGGGTAAACCCTTGAAAGTAAAACAATATTTTCTGCACCTACCAGAAAGGCATAGCAGACGATAGCTGGGACATGAGGTCAAATTTGCAAATTGGTGCCCAAAGTGTGCATCGGTACTGTGATGTCTGCTTTTTGCCTTGCGGAATGAAACAAAAGGTTCGCTTTCTTACCTCGTTTGCTGACGCTGTTTCCGTGAGGAACAGTAGCAGCGTATGAAGCATCTATGCGATTTTAAGAGTAGTTAATACGGCAGCTTGCCTAAACGATGACGGCCTTGGATGCAATTCTAAATGCGCAAAAACTCAGCCGACGTGAACTGTGTCAACCTGTAGTAAATACGTCTGCTCCCGAGAACGCTGCAAGTGTGCCAGACAGTTGGAACTTACTTGACCTAGAAGGTGCCTGTCGGTACCGAGTATTGAATACTGAAATCCGGAAAAGATTCTGCTGTATATAACCTGTCTGAATTGAGTTTCGACTGGAACAATGTGCCAGATTTTTGTGACTGCTCTTTTATTGGCATTTCCTCGCATTGTTAAAACTTATTTCACATACCAGCACCACATATCCGACAGATATAGATGGCGCAATTGCCTTCTAACCTCCTGAAATCTTTTCAAAGTAGTCGCATTTTGCCACATTGCTCTTTTACGTGTCTACATATGTTGGGCGATAATACACCGCGTTTGCTGGGGATTACTTTGATACTTCCAGCATTCCCTCCCTGGCGGCGCTTTGAAGTGCACGTTAACCTCGACCTCTGCGGGTTTTCCGCAGATAAGATATCAACCAGCACAGATAACACGCGGGAAGTTATTACCCAGCTGCTATTTTTAAATGAGTAAATTTTGTTTAAAGTTACACCCCCCTCTTCTGTTGTATTCTCTATTGATGGGCGTCGGTCTAGTCTTTCGAAGCAGGGTTCTAAACAGGGCGAAACATCTTTTCTATTCAGATTGGCACTAAAGAGTAGCTACACTTCATATAAATCCAATTAACTGTGGAATTATAATGCCTAACTATAGTTTAGCGGTTGCTGGGTTGATTTCTTGGATGCAGGTGGGTGCCTATTAATCGTATAGAGATTTCTACATGGACTGGCGTATCTAGGTGGGTCCACTCACGCACATCTGCGCATTCCCTATTGATTGCACGTTGTTCAATATAAATGATTGGAGATTGTTGCAATAAACGGTTCTCCCTTCACTCTGAAAAGTACCCAGTGTATTTTTTTTTGCGCAGAATGTGCTGTGCCACACTATCCTGACGCAGATCTTGACAAGGCGCACGTCAAGCCATCAGCGAGCGGGACCGAGTGTCAAAAGGAACACCTTCAGCAATTAAAGACGGGCGCCGTCCAGAGTGCTGAAAGGGGATCGCTCCGTCTCTCGGAGAGAAAAAAATCCCCGAACCAATCCTGATCTTGAAACTGACAATACAAACAGCGGGAACTGAAAGCAACTCGGCACATGCATTTTGGTTCATCTCAGGACGGTTTGCAAGCCGCTCTTTGTCACCGCCTTTCAGCTTTGTTTTAAAGTACTCCTCGCTGTGAGAGTGAGGCCAGTGTATGTGTCCTCAGCAACCACGACCGAATTTGAAATATGACGCCCAGGCCAGCTTTGAATTGTGTCGCTGAAGATCATTTTGAAAGAAGGTTATGATTTTACAAGCGTCCTGCTGACTAGTTCAGATGGAAGGATACTTGCTGTGACAGTAACATGCCATCAACTTTTTGGTTTCTAGCCATACTTTCCGCGCTTCTTATTGCATTTTGTAGTAAGTATATTTTAATTATTTTTAAAGAGATATTGATGCGATTTTGGGGTGTCAATAACATATACATCTAGTGAATTGTGGGGCGTAATAACTATTGTTTCTGGGCTGAACTGGTTTTATTTCAGCACTTTTATTGTTATATATAAATTATATCAAAATAGTTACTAATCCAAAAGTATAAAAAATGCTGTGGGCGATGCAACGGCCTTTAAAGTACAAGATGTATTTACCATTAATACGGCATTACAAATAGTTTATAATATATACAATGACGTATTCAATATCAATTGCTTCAAATCGACTGTGCATATCATTCTATGCTATATTTTCTAGCAGGTTGGTGAAATGTTAGGAATCCTGCTTTTCTTTATGTTTGCAAATTACGAATAGAAGTGGTTCTTAAGTTGTCTCCATCGTCGTGATGTTTCAGTCAGACTGGCTACCAGTATTAAGCCCGCCTCTTCAATACGGATGAATAGGTAGATCGAGTCCCCTCGATATTGCACTACTTATATCATCCAGTTACTCCGAGGAAACGTCATGGAATGAAAATCGATGTACCGCAGGAAAAATAAAATCAGAAGTAAATTGATAACAGATGCCATTGCTTCTGTTACCTCAATGTGCGGTTCTTTAGCTTGTCTGCTTTGTCTCGTATTCCCGGTTTCCGATACACCCCCTGTGCCGCTGGTGTCTCTCGTACTGAACAAGACTGAAATGCCAGACAGAAATGAATGTTATGAAATCTCATCAGAAATAATCTGTTGACGACCATTTACTGCAGTAAACCCCCTCGGCGCTTTATTGCTGTAAGAAAAATAACACGAACTAGTGACGCCTTTGCCCACAGGCTGGTTCAAAAGTGTGATCGCAGAGGGGAAAAAATACCGCAGTAGAATTTATAGTAAATCTTCAGAATGATCACGGTGAGGCTAGTAAGAAAATGCAGCTAGGTTAGCATGGGTTATTATATACCCTAAAACAGGCTTCCAGAAAGAAAAGGAAGTCAGGCGTTTTGTCTTTGAAATTGCTTTGAATGACTTCAGAAAAGTGTAATTTGTGCTAAATATGGTATTTGAGTAAATCACTCAAAACTGGCAACAAAACACCAGGCACTGAACAATGAGTATCTTTATCATCGTCTTTTCAATAAGCAAAGACTCGCTTTTAGAATAGTAACTCCTCTGGTCTTGTAACCTAACAAAGTATAGTAAGTGTTACAAATACGGATCGGTTCATGCAAGCTTTCTAAATGAAATCAGAACCTTTCTGTTTCCAATTATAAAAATGGCTCTAAAATCAATTTTAAAACAAAAATGACTAAAAATCTTACTTTGTTAGAACTCTATGGGAGCCCTAGACTAGAAAGTAAACTAAAAGTAAACCCTAGACTGCAATGCCATCCTCACAAACTATAGCCGGTACCAGCGCAGGTGATACTTGGCCTGAAAGAGATTATCAACTCACTGGCGCCTCCAGTGTTACATTTCAGGCATAGCCGTGACGCTTTGGTTTCCTCCGATATAACAGCAACCTGTGAAGGTTGTCAATTTCCATCAGCCTTGGACATTGAAGTTCACTTCCTGGTACAAGAGGTGGCGGTGGGCTCATGGTGGTCATGGACCAGTTTCAATGTACCTTCCTCGTTTACTGATGGGGAGTGTAGTCATCTCTTCTATGTTTTATTTCGGAGCTGCAGCAGCCTAAATCTGGAGTGGTAGCACAATGCTCAATAGCTGGCGGAGGTGTAGGGCGCCATGTTTCACTGCAGTGCTGCACTATCAACTTGGATGCCCAATTTCCACTGAGAGAGCAGCATGAGCCATCCTGCAATAAATCAAGACAATTGGGTCTTGCTAACAGTGTCAACCAATTATTGTTGCCTGAAAAGGAAGAATCCCACATTCACATATACACACTAACCCTAACTCCAACACCATATTGACAAATTCATATTTTAAACAATTTAAAAACTAACCATTCCAAGACAATTTCTGAAGGCATTCGGAAATTCGAATTAGCAAACCTATACTGTATGTCGGAATCAAATAAAATGACCATCGATGCCTACAGGACATTCTCAGTTTTCTGCTTTGTCTGATTTATGTTGAATGTGGAAGAACGTAATAATTTTGTCAGACGCGAGGTCTTGCATTTTAACAATGTTCAAACAGACAGGTACGGATCAATAACGCGTTCCTTTGAAAGTATGCCAACGTGCTAAGCGGCTCCAGTGTTGCTGTGGCATGTGACCCGCTGCCTTTTCTGTGCTGAAATGGACAAATGAGTGAGGCTGAGATGGAACGGCCGTGCTGGTTTCAGTCCGGTTGTACCCTCTTTACTCCCCTTGTCTGCACCTTCAATTCTACTGCTTGGCAGAGCTCCTCTCTGAGCAGTTACATTAGGGCCCCGTATGCCTGGGGAATCGGGTGCAAAATAGCAGAACATTCACTGGCAGGCGCGAGTCTGAATTTGGGGTGCCACCCGCCAGATCTGCAGCCTCTGCTTTAAGCTACCGAGTTCCACCAAAAGTGGGGCGCTACACTTTCTCCACCCCCTCCCTCAGTGGAGATGTCCCCGGAAGAGGCGGGCCTGTGGGGTGACGTCAAACCATTGCCCCAGTGCTGACTAGCCTATAGCAGGTAGGGGTAGTTACGTTCCAGGAACAAATCCGAATGGAAGTGAGGCCCACAATTGCTTCAAATGCTGATTTCTTAATGGCAATCATTAATGGGGAAAAATGACAAGTTTTGAGTTCTTGATTTTTTTTAAATATCCCTGGCTATTTTCGGCCAGAATAGTTGGCTCTCTTAATGTTGTGACCAGGTGCCGCTCTGAAACCCTGCCACTCTCGCCCTGCTGAGGAAGATGCCGCAGTACCACCACAAATGGAGTAGGTGCCCACCCTCCCCATGCTTTCCCCACTGCCTCCCGACCCCATAAAAATGACTCTCGTCTCTGGGCTTGAGATGGACACAGAGCCACCGCAAATTAATGGCCATAAGTACCTCCCCAACATGCTTCCGGCAGCAGAGCCAAGGCATTCTACCCTAAGTGTTTAGACAATGCGGGTAGTAGCTTTTGTACTGTGAAGATACTTAGAGTAATGGCAGATGCAAGGGACCCCATGTCACTTCTCACACCTGGTTTGATGCTGCACGGAGTTACACGTCATGGCATGTCAAACCCAAGCGATTTGGGCCTATTTCCTCCTGGGACTCTCACGTTGCTTTTCTCCAGAATCAGGTCTGGAGCTGACCCCGGATTTACCCCGGATTTACACTGGAACTTTAGCCAGATATCAAATTGACACTTGGCAACTATCGCATTACAGTTGCGGTAACTGTGACGCTTTTTATCACATGTTTCCATGCAACATAACAATTGTTGCCATGAGCACACAAATAGAATATAAAATCTAGATAGACGGAGTTGAGAAGTTATTCCATAACTCCGGGCTAAGATGTCTTGCTTTCCCTACCCTCTAAATTTAATGTTAGTGGAGACATAACCGCGTCATGGTCGCAGGGCGACACAATGGCAACATCTAAAGACAAATAACATTCTTCACGGAGCTGAGCTGACTGTAATCCAAATATCAGGGACAAACGAGGTCGTCACTTCTAGACCGCTAGTCATTAGAAGGCGATGACGATTCGGCGTCACTTGGGCTTATATGTAAAATGAATGTAAGACCCTACATACAATAATGGTAATGAGACACAAAACGTGTTGGTAATTGTTCTAATAATGCAACATATTTCACTATCGCTTTACAGGTATAGAAGTTCGCTTAAGATTTGCGTCACATATTAAAAGCTGGCCAATGTTTTTCAAGTATCATTCTATAGATTGCATTGATTAACCGCCTGGTTAGAACATTGATCTTGGAGTAAGATATCTTTTTTTAAAACGTTAGAACCTGTGCCTTTGTTGGATATATTTCTGTGTCGTGACTTCCAGCTTACACGAGTGTCATAAGACAGGACTCATGAAATCGTGGTGTCCCTGTTGTGAATCCAGTTTATACGGCAGGTAGCACTGAAAGCAAACTCCAATCAATCAAGCTTTATTGATGCACTTTATTTTGCAGCAAAGGGTTATCTGTGTTTTGATGTGATGTAACTTGTGCTTCTGGATACGCGAAATCAACATTTTTTTGTTGGAAAAAATTGAAAAATGCTGCAAGTGCTCGCCGCCGCCACCTTGCGGCCAGCGGGCAGTCCGTTAACTGAATGCCGAGGCGTGCAGCCTCGAACCATTTCAAATATGAGTGAAGGAAGGGCTCAGGGACTTATCATTCAATCCACCGTTTCGCAGTACACGCGGGCTACTGGAGCCATTTCGGTGCATAATAATCGAAATATCGCAAAACGCGATTATATTATAACCACTTGCATTCCTATCGCACCTTTACCGTAGGCAAACGTCCCAAGGCGATTCACGGAGGCGGAATCAAAAATCATCATATCACAAGGTAGATGCGAGCTCTGTCCATTTCAGCACCGTTTGTCCGAATGGACGGTCGCTGCACTCGCATTAATGACGACAGTCTAATGTCTGATTAACTTTCAGATTGATGCTTTGCAAATTGATGGGGCCACTAACATTAGTCACAGTGACTAGCAGCGATCTGACATTCTCCTATTTTTCCAATAGTAATATTTTCATTTGCGCGATCCATAATATATTGATTTATAGCCTGATTTATTATTGCAGCAATTGCCATATTCCTAGAGTTTTTTTAAAAATAAAAAAATTACGTAACACTTTATAAATACCCTCATGACGGTTTAAACACAATAGCAAGTCAAGGTCCTTTTTTCCATATCGTGTATTTTTTTAAGTTATATTTTGGTTAGTGTTATGTTTTAGATGCTGTGAGCACGTTTCCAACTGCTCACATTGAAGACTAACTAGCATCGCAATTAACTGCTTGAATTTTTTTTTAAGATAAAACATATCGCGTATTTGAGAGACCTTTTGGATCTCGAATAGTGTGCAGGCGATGCTCGCTTTCTGTTGCTGTTGATTTCCAGGCAATGCAATAAATGTAGGGTTACTCGGAACGTATGTCTAGTGAAAGGTACTTAGAACTAAACGGGCTGATAATTAGAGTGGGTCGATACAGTCTTTCTACTGGAGAAATGTCTTGACTACACAAAGTACGAATCTGAATGGTGCTTTTAGATGGTTGATGGTGCTAATGAATCGATTCATTGTCAGCTTTTTAATTAAAAAGCGTGAAATATATTCAACCAGACCATGTCGCGGAGTGCTGGACTCTTAAAGAGGAATGTTTCATGTTTCTGCACCGCTCATTGTGGGGAAATGTTAACAGTATCTGTGTGCAGTATACTAATGGTACTTAATATAACAGTGCTGAACACTTTGCCACCCTGTTCCTTCATAAATACAGACAGGGAGCAGGTCGATTTCGCAAATTCAGCTCCACTACACTCAGACTTTAGTTTCAGAGTAATCTTTAACCCAACCGTCAGATATTAGGTGGATTATTTTTATTATATTAAAAAATTGAAAAACACATTATTTTTAATATTCTTGTTTTTCCTGATGCATCTCATAGTCTAATTAATTATAAACTGTAAAGAAAAACATCCTGAATGATAAGCATATAGTTTTAAGTGTGTGCACGTAGATTGCTAGGCCGTGATAATTGATATCTATTGGAATGTAGATATCTTAAAAGGGGTGAGTCCTAAATAAGAATTGAATGACCTGTGATGGAGTTGGAGAGATTAATAGTTATCGACAGAGAACATCAGCTGGGTACGACCAAAACACGATTCCAGCACATAACATATGTAATTTTTAACTTGTATTTTTTTTGCTAAAACTTCATGAAACAAAACCAGTTTGTGTGGCAGCCCAACCGTACCATTGTAACCCATTTAAATGGTTGTGAAATTCTCAAATATTGTTTTCAAATGAACTAATCTGCCATTTTTCGGCTCACTTTAAAAAAAAAAGAACATAACTGTTCAACTGGGGAAAGAATTGCGTTTCTCAAGTTTAAAGTAACAAAAATAGCTGCAGTTGGTGTAAAATGATTCATGGTGGGTATTAAGGAGCAATAAGCGAGTGGGAGTACTTTTATGTGCCACGTCGGTGACTGGGCTACCTTAAAAAAAGCCAGTCTGCAGCAGGGATGGATTGTGCATCGCACACGCTACACAAACTTTTTTCCCCGCACCATAAAGAAAAGGCAACCTCGCCAGCATGAATATTCTAATGACACACCAGTCAGTAAATTAAACACCCTTTGACTTATTTACGGGCCGCTCGCAGCACTGGCAGGGTTAATTACGCGCTGTTGCATATCTGGATAATTACAACAGGCGATCAATAGACGCTGCCAAGCAGTGACTAGCTGCAGTTGGAGACCTCATTGCTGCAGGGATCAAGCAGTATGTGGTTCTTGTATCGTGGAAGAGGATGATAAAGGGCAGCGATCGGGGCTTTTACAACCCAGATGCACATCCCGCCGCGTGGATCTCGGGGTGTGTGCTAAGTGGATTCGCGCGATCGGTGACAGTCCAGACTGGATATTTACACAGGTGCCTTGTTTTTGGATAGTGTTGGGGTGTTTTTTTTTGGAAATCGCTATCCGACTTCTGGGGCTTGAATGTGGAAAGAGGGAGAGAGAGAGAGAGAGAGAGTGATCTGCATGTGTGGTCCTGGTGCGGGTGAGACGCACAGAAGCTGAGCGGTGAAGCCGGGAGATCCGAACATGCTGCCCGGCTGGAGAGGGCTCTGCACTGGGGCAGGGGCAGCACTTTGCTGCCTCCTCGTCTGGATCATCTACTCGCACTTAGTCAAAGAAGGTAAATCGTTGCCTGCCGTGATAAATAGCACTGCAATATTCTGTCACAGCTTTCCTTAAAGGTAGCCTGATAAAGTTTAAGTGTTAAATACCCGAGGAGTGTTGCCAGCAATTGCATTCTGCTTTCTCTGTTGTTGCTTCCAACGTCTCGTCATTTCAAATGTCTTTACTCCAAATATGTGTTTTCGCCCTGTTACATTTGGGCACGAAGCTTACATAACGACCAGGACATACGTGGCGGCTGTGCTTACTGAGATGATGAATGTACATCTTGCATGGAAACATGCTTCGACACCTATACACGCCTGCGTAATTACAGTAAATATGTACGCATTCTCTCTGCGTACATGGGCATGACTGCATCTACTGTGCATGGTGCTTACATTGTGTGTATATATGTAATTAAACACACACACACAAATCCCAGCGGATTTAACCATACGCCGAGTGATATAGGTGCGTTTATCTAGTGACAAAGTGCCTGCCTATGTAAGTTCGCGCGGTTTATATTAAACGTTAAAACAAGGGCGAGAGAAATAAGAACTAGAAATTGCTCCATGCACGTCCAACTCCCTGTCTATATGTTTCTGGAAAAAGAATGGCTCGGAGAGTTTCCAAAAGCCGGCAGTGTTGAATGCTGGGTCCAACACTACCCAGGACACAAGCCAGCTCGGCCAACTTGTGGCCCAGAATCTACAAATAAAAAAGGTGACCGAGATAGCTTCTTAATACAATCACCAGGGCCGGAACAGCACCGAGTCGGGTTGCTGCACAACAGCGGTGCCAGAAAGGACAAACTGAGCCTTCCAGTTGGTGGGAATGACCAGCATACGAACGACAAAGTTTGCTGAATTATCGCAGAACCACCATTTGCTGAGAGTCATTTCCCCCGTTTATTACTTTTCCGATATATAGATTGCGGATAGAAAGTGCCTGGGGGCGCTCGAGGCTCTCCGCTGCGAACTTCACATCCAGCAGTCGGTATTGGAGCAGCACTGTCACTCCAGGCCGATATCCAAACCGGCAATCAGCCATGTCCCGTGACCGAGTGCGCGGATCCGCACCATATTCAAAAAGGGGTGCGAGGTTCAGTCGATAATGCTGCCTTTTCCAGATCCTCATAGTTTGATTTGCCGATTTGGTCTTTCGAAATAATCTGCCGCTGCGCAGCGCTTGATTCCAGTTCTTGAAACTCAAATGGTCTCGACAGGCCGATACTTGGGGAAGAGGGTGCTGCAGTTTTAATCCTTCTTCAAAGTTGTGTTGAACACATGAAATAATGTGCAAGGGATTTTAGGTGATGATAAAATCGATACATTTTTGAAACATTCCATACCGGATTTGCTCGATTGAATTGAAATGCATTTATTCCGTACCATATGTTACTAAATATATTGGAGCACGATTAACTCATTCAGTGAGCTAAAATATTCGCTTTCGCAAGTGCAAAAAAATACAACTCGATAACTATCCCCTCAGACTTTAGAATAATTGGATAGGGAATTTTTATTTTACAGTTCAAGGTCACGAAATCTAACTATATACATGACCAATACAAATATAAATAAATCAATGGTTCAACAGTACAGATTCAGACAGAATGATATTAACAGGCAGGCATCTCCATTGTAATAAATATCTGCCAGTCTGGGATTCCCATCTAAATCCTGTGGAGAATCTGCCTACTTTCTCAACATGAAACAGCTGTGCAAAAGAATGAACATGTTTAACATGCACACGTTACTGCCGCTAAATGTTTCGAATGCAAACAGCAGCAGAAAGGCAATGGCTGCTCCAATTTTTCCCAAGTTCCCCCCCATGCCATACATCAGCCCTGCATGGAGAGTGCCTGCAGCAACCTACTTAGGCTTCCTGTAATGCTGTTCTGAACTGGTCAGTAGAGGGTGCACAAAAGCAGCGTGGATTGACTGTTTAATTTTATCTTCTCCCACCAAGGTAAACCACCTCACCTCAGTCGGCGCTGCCCCAGCTAGCCTCCGATGAGATCAGGAATCCACTGAGTGCAAAGTGACGGGGCTGAAAGGCGCAATCCCAATCATGCAACCCAGGATTTCATTTCTGGAACGAGTATGCCAACCCACTGACAAGCCATGCCACTGGAGGCCATTGCTTTGAACCTATTTTGTTAAACTGAGGTTTCACTAGAATTCTACGAATTCTTTTTTTAATGCAATGTTTGTAAAGGTTGATTAGAAATCCAGCTTGTGGCACAGTCAACTGTGACTGCATATCCCTGAGCTACTGAAAGACACGATCAAGGACAGTTGAAATAAAGGCTGGGCACTGATGTTTGGCCTGGGTTTTCAGCTTCATGCAGTTTTGGAGGATTAATGCAAATAATTTAAATGAAATAAAGATGATAGTAAAGTTCTGATTTGTAATGCCTCGACAGAACACTACAAAATGTACACCACAACAATCAGGTAGCTTGAGCAATAAAGAGTTTTGAGTCGAGATTGCGGCTTTGACTGATTTTGTTTGTTGTGCCTGAGTTTAGCCAGTCCCCAAATGGACCCATGTGCGATCTTGCCAGCCCTGGGGAGGCGGGTATGGAGGTGGGACTGCTGGGAAAATGGCAGAATTTGGGGGCGGGGGCCAACCCGCCCCAACCCGCCTCCGTGCCATCTTGCCAGGAGGCGGGTACCCGACCTGCGCTGGGTCCCGTCTCTTTGGAGGCGGGAAGGGGATTAGTGCCACTTATCTGCCTGTTAACAGGTAGTTAACAGGCAGATAAGAGGATTATCCCCATTTTACCCACACAAGTGCGGGCTTCCTGAAGGCTCCAAACCCCGCCAGGGTCACCGAGGCGAGCAGTGGGTCTGCGGGGGTCAGAGGGGTGCAAAAGTGCGCTGTGAAGGTAAGTGATGGGTGCAAGTGTGGAGAGGTGAGTATGTGAGGTAAGCGGAAAGTGTTAGAAAAAGTTTACTTACCTTTGTTTCTTCCTGCAGGCTTCAGTCGGTGGGTATGCGGAGAGTGTCTCACCTCCGCGGTAGAGATGACAGATGGCCGTTGCATTCTCCAATGCAACAACCATCTAATTTCTGCTAAAGAAAGAGGTTTGATGAGTCTTGAATTCAAGAACTCATCAAACTACAGAGAATGTCAGTGTTTTGACAGCTTCACAGAGCTGTCAAATGATGACAATTCATCTGTCAAAAATTTTTGACAGATGAAACGTCATATGTTGACGTCCCCTGTAACCGGCTTTCCATTAATTGGCCGGCTAAGCCCGCTAGGCGGGCTTAACAAGGTCAATCAAGGGAAAATAGCGTGGGTTGGCCAGAAGTTGATGGAGGCGGGACTGAAACCCGACAAGTAGGAGTCCCGCCTCAAAGCTCCGCATTGGCAAAATCCAGCCCATATTGATGCCGTCTTCTAACAGCAGAGCATTCCTATCAAAGTGGGGGTGGGCAGGTGACCTTTTTCCACAGAGCTGTATGTGGGGAGGGTGGGTGGGGATGAGGGGAATGGTCTCGGGAGGGGGTGGGCGGGGATAGGGCAATGGCCTCTTTCCACAGAGCTGTTCCTCTCACTGGCTGTGATTGTGAATTAGAATTGATGGTATTTAATCAGAAGTCCATAGCCATTCTGCCCTTCCCGATGAAACAGGAAACTTGGGGAAAATAAACAAAGACATGCATTTAAAATGAAAAACAGAAATGAGCAGTTTTGCAATGGGATAGAAACCTAGAGAAAGAAATGCAGTTATTAAATAACTCACATCCACGGAAAGATTAATTTCATATAATTTTCTAAGGAAATTGCTTTTATTTACTGCAAGTACCTTCCCAGTTAACAATGTTTTGAATGAGTAGAAGAACATCCGTAATGCAATATAATGGGTCTGTCAGTGTCCTGTGATTTTTCTATTTATTCTAAAGGGTGCAATTTGAACATATTCAGGAATGTATCATGTGGTGTATGGGGTTCACTGGTGAGTTGGTGGTTTTTTTTGTAGGGAGTAAATTGTACCTTTTGGGAAAATACCAGAGAGCATTTTAGTATGCTGAAGGGAGCTTTACTTTTGGAAATGTAAAGCAATTGCAGGCAATGAGGAAATAAACATGAAAAATTTAAATTTGTAAAGAAGCTGCAGTACATTTTTCACATTTTGAAAAGATGGCTCTGAAGTAACTGTAATGAAGGGATGTGTGCATCCATTCCTTTTCTTAAAGCAAAACTTCAGTTGCACAAACAACAGTTTTGAAGCAATAAAGTTTGCTGTGAGGAAGTAATGAGTATAGAATACCCCTCATGCAAATGTCATCTGAATGAGAAATGCATTAGTTCTGAAGGGGGATCTGAGCGACAACTCATTTGAATTTTCATTTCGGTTTCATTGCTGTTAATTGTCCGTAATAATTACATTGTCCAGGAGTCTAACACCCACAGGTTAATATTAAAAGAATTATCAGGGTGATGTGAGCCAAAAAAATAATGACTTTTTTGCAGCAGTCAGTGCTTATAATGATATTTTCTCAACAGCTTTTAATTCACTGAATAAGAGTAATTTCTGTGATGTCCTCATTTACCTCTTTAGCAATCACATCAGAGCACGATTGATGGTGCATGTGGAGGCCTGGGATTAGGCATCTATCAGTCCTCTTGGCCACAGTTGTTTTGTGGCCTAGAGAGGCAAAAGTGGATGTAGGAAGAAATACGACTATAGCCTGAAGAAGAAATCTGACAAAGACTACACTGAAATGCCCTAAACCAAAGGATTCCTTAGCATTTGAGCTTGGCTGGCTACTGGCTAAAGTAAGGGAAAGAAAGAAACAGTACACTCAATACTCCAGTTATACTGAACTTATGCGGCCAATGTTGTGCCAATATTTTCATCACGCCAATTTTGGCCCAACTTTTGATTTAATAACTTATCGATTGCATTTAATGATCACTAATATATTCTAGGACTTGCCATGAGTATCACTCCCAGCTGCTGTTATTCTGAGCAATGTTATGAGTGTGAAAACTTTATCCCTTGTATTTGGTTGTCAGAATGTTTAGCACAGGTTAACAGCTTCATGCTGTCTTGGATCATTAGAATGTAAAACATTTTAGGAGTAGGAAAATCTAGCAAGACTGTCTCTCTCTAATAAATCTTAGAACCAACTTCTCCCTTCAGAAACATGATTAATTGTTCCCTGAACCCAATTATACTGGCCACTTCAATAGCTACAAGTCCACGACCTTTTGTGTAAAAAGTATTCTCCATAACCTCTGTTCTTACTCCTAACTTAATTTTTCCTATTATTCAAACTTGTATATTTCAATAATTATTTAGCCTTTTCTCTCACACCAAATTGAAGCTCTTCCTATTTGAGCTAATTTCTCATCAAATTTGATTAACGAAGGCCATTTTCCAGTTGTTAAATCAATGGGAAAATCGTTTCCAGTTTTTAATTGCTTTGGTGTGCTTGTTAATGGAACAACCCACCAGCTGGCCACCCTTCAGTAACTGCAGTAAAACAAAAGAAGGAGATGTTACTTACACACAACAATAAAACTTGCCACTATTACAAAAACAAGAAAAAATTAGGTGAGTTAAATTTCTTTTTGGATGTATAAAGCACTTTCACAAGTACTTTCCAGATTTGTGCAAGTTACACTTGGGCTATGTGAAACATCACTGTAATTATTTCCAAATGTCTGTTAAAATGGCTTCTAACATACAATGGTGTGAGGCATGGATCTTGTCCAAGTGCAGTTTCATAATTTAGTCATCCAACCCAAGGCAAGTTTATCATACCAACCCCGAAGCTAGATCAGAAAACAGCCCCAAGGTGCATTTGCACGTACGACAGCTTTCTCGCTTGGAAAAGCATGATGTATACATCTATTTCTGGATCATTGGTAAAATCTTTTTACACTCTTTCATTTTCTGTTACTTCTTTTGAATTTGTGCTCGTGATTGATATTTTAAGCCAAAACTTTGCTCAGGTCAATATGTCCAAACCAAGCAATTTCACATTGGTTTAGATGTTAAGCCTACTAGAGACATAATTATATTTTAATTAAATGTAATAAATTAAAGGCAACCGTAAGGAATATACAACAGCATAAATCTACCATGTAAATACATAGCTTGTGAAATTTCTTAAGCTGTAATTTCTTGAGTCATTATTTGAATAGCAGGCCAGATATGTTCAACAGACTTTAACTCTCGGCTGCTGACACTATGGTGATCAAGGTGTACATGTGCTACATTGCTTCTTAACGAGATGGTCATCAGACTGAGTCCCAGTGCGATATGTCATTAGAGCCCACCTGCCTTTTATATGAATGAGTCTGGGAGTCCTCATTTGGATGGCCAATTAGATCCTCCAAACACACTCTCTTTATTGGCCAGCCATAGACTAGGATTAACAGTGGAGGACTGACCAGTTTTTTTCAGATGAAATACTTTTTCACAACAAATAGCTCTGCAGGGAAAGAAAGTTGAAGCACTGGGAATTTCAAAAATAAAAGTAAAAACAACAAAAAAAATTAAAAAGGACCTGATATTTGGTGCTGATTTTTCATTTGAAAAACAATCAATAATAAGATAAACTTAAGATAATGACATATTTGATTGAAACAGGATTATGTTTTGGTGTTATAATATTCCACTCACATCTATTGTATAGAGTTCATGATCCAAGCATTACATTTATATATAGCATTCTAACTCAAACATAAGGGGGTAGATGTTCCACTTTGCACGCAATCGGGGAAATTGCGGCCAAAATGTGCTTGGAAAATACATTGGTTAGGTTACAGTTAAAATTAATTTGCATAATCACAAACATAAAATCTTCCTTGAACCAGCACAATTGGGCAGCGTAATAGTATGTAATATTTCTTTTTTCTCTTTCCATTAAAAAGTATTCCTTTATGTATTTAAGACTGGTGCAGTTTTATTAATACAGCTGAAAATGGGTTTATCACCAAAATAAGATTTTTTAATAAGGGTGTCCAGTCCCCCACCTGTGAGTAACCTGATTTAAAATCAATGAAAATGATTTTAAAAAAACTATACTGAACCATTCAATAGTTTCATTGGTGTACACTAGTCAGTTTCTTAGTAAATTAAATATTCTTTGATATGAAAAAAACTTTTAAAATGTCCCAGCTAGTGCCTGTGCGCTTAAGAAAATGAATACAATTTGAAGAGCCTTCCCGAACCAGCGCAATCTTGCTATTTTGACCTGGGAGCGTGGCCAGTTTTGTGGGCGGGGCCTGATCCAGGCAAATTGAATCTTGAACCAGCATAAAAGATTGTGGAAATCATGAATGTGAGTGGTTTTGGGTGTAACTCGCATTTTAAATTCCCCAATCGTTTGCGCTGGTCTGGCTGATTCTGCCCAGATTGCGCTGATTTTACTAACCTAAACAAGCGGAAACTCTGGTACAAGATAGTCCATAAACATGTCCTATTCAGCGTGCTAAATATGGTCAATTTCCTGCTAATGTTGGCCTTGAATAGCAACATATTTTAGAACTCTCAAATCTTTTTATGTAAAATATATGTTTTGTTAACTGTGTTCTCCAGTTTTTGTCTGAATTGAATTGCTGAATGAACATCTGTGGTGTAATGATTTGCGAGCTGGCTATTTTTATTCCATTTTTTTTTAAGAATCATGAGCCACAACTGCCTGGTGAGAGGGGATGCTTTAAGAAAAATTTCTACAGAGGCCAATTTCCAGGCAGACCCTGCCAGCACATAAGGTGCAGGTACAGGGTGATAAATCAGATGGGTAACCCTTTGCACACGATAGCCGCCTAATCTGTGCTGAGCATCTTCTTCTGCTGTGACTTGATGTCGGCACTACAGCACTCTCACACATTCATTGAGGATATTAAAACTCTGCAAAATGTATTACTTGATGGCAAGACTTTTCATAATTCTCTCCTGTTGTGTGCTGTCCACTGACCTAGTCCATGTAAAATTTGTGATGATGGGAAGATATGTCCTGGTGTTTAAAAGATTCAGGTGATAAAGGTGTGAAGTTTTTCTTGTTGGTTTTTGTGTTTTTGTTTTTTGCATTTTTTTTCTCTTTGTATTTTTTGTTGTTTTTCGAGCCTGTCTTTTTTTCCATTTCTGGGAGCTGCATTTTCGGTTGCAGCAATCAAAATTCAGAACATCGAAATTTCCTCTGGTTGTTCAGATCTCTCTCAGTACTTTGGAAGAGCAACATGAAGATCCTGAGGAGGGATGAGAGAGAGGTCTGTTTGTACCGACTGCCATTGCCCAAGCCGCTGTGTTTATAGATCCAAGCACAGCTCCTTGGGAAATGTTTGAAGAGATCTTCCCTTGGCAGCTGTGCTTCACTAGTGGGCAGTAATGAAGGTCCGTCATATCCTACATCCGGACCTTCAGCCAAGATCAACCACAGGGATGGCTTTTGGCAGTTGCTGTGAAGACGACCACAGCACTGAACTTTTATGCCTCCGGACTTTCTGAACCATCACTGAAGACATATGCCAAATATTTAATCAGCAATGCCTGCAGCAGGTGACAGATGCGTTGTTCATCATGGCCACCTCGACCATAACTTTCCCCATGGTAAGCTGGCAGCAGCATAAGTGGGCATTGTACTTTTTCCATGTGTCAGAATTCTACAAAGTGTAGGGCATTATTGAAGGCAATTATGGCTCTCCATAGCTCTACTCTGAATCCCATGGCCTTCATGAACAGAAAAGGTTTCCTACAATGTGCAGATAATATGTGCACTATCTGCACTAAATCATGCAATTGAATGTCAGTTTTCCTGGCAGCACTCATGATTCATTCATTTAAGGCAATGTACCATGCCAGTGTTATTAAAGCAGACGGGACAAATGGTTGCTAGGTGACTATCGGTATCCTCTTCAGTCCCGGTTCATGATCTGATTGATAAAGCTATGAACACATAGTGAACGATGGTACGATAAGGCACATGCAGCCAAAAAGATACTCGAGGAACATACAATTGGCATGCTGAAACATGCCTGCACCAATCAGGAGAATATTGCAGCATAGCACCATCAAGGTCTCAAAGATAATAGTGTGCTACATGTTGTACAGTTTTTGTCATGCAGTTAGTTTTTACCATCGGAGCAGCAGCAGCCAATGGTGGAGCATGACAGAGAATAACGTGGAAGATGTGCTTGTCAGGATAAGTCATACTTCAGGCTCTAATGGATGGCACATTCAGCTAAATGGCTGACCCACCAAGCAGTGCTGTCTGCATGTGCTCAATGGAGTGACCCAATATGTAATTTCCAGCATTGTCCTCTCTACTAACTCATGGACGCTCACCCTTTTATCTGCTGGTACCTTATTCCACCCCATCAGGAGTCAGCTGTCTGACACAATTTATAGAAAGTGCAACAAAAATTTGATTTCATCCAAGTAATTTCTGTTTGTGCCATTAATGTTTATTGTCTGATGGTTCTCTTGGTGACAGTGTAGTTGTGTGTCCTCTGAAATCTGTCCTAATGCTCCTCCTAGGCATTTCCCCGGTCATTCCCCAGTGAGAGGAGTAAGTAAGGTGGCTGGCTGCTGTGTGCCAATGTATGCTCTTCAGATGGCATGGTCCAGCACCTCTGCGTGTTGACCCTGCAATTGCTTGCGCCATGTCCAATGCTGCAATGACTGGCTAGTCCTTGCCACTTTCTAGCGTATCTCATGTCATTTGAGTTGGGGGTGGGGGGACTCTGAGCTTGATGTGGTATTGTCTAGTCTTATCTATTCTTATTCCAGCCATGTTGCTGCTGCTGAGCACTCCCTCTGGAGCAAATCCTGAGGACAGCAAAATGGTCCTTCCATCCAATTTTCCAACATGTAGAAGCTGGAAAAAGAGTCCAAGATTGGAGGTGAAGGCCTCTACAGCAGCAGTACAACTTTCAAGAGAGATAGTGACTGGCCTTAGGATGTCTGCCGCTGAGGGTTCCGCTGCAGATGGCCTTGGAGATGCTATGTGTTTCACGGTGGACTGTAGTTCTGTTGAGTCGTTATGCACGCATGTAGTCACAATGTACCCCCCACATTTGCTGCCAGGTTTTACAGGGTGCTTTGCAAAATGATTGCAACACTGATGTTCAGCAACCAGTGTTATTTTATGCACAGGTCCAAATCTCTGGGCTTGGCAGGTGAGGAAAGACATAAGCTGGTCCCCAGCCTATGGATTCCTGATCCTCCACTGCCAATTTCAGCATGCTCCTCCTCATACTCAGTAATTCACCCAGTGATTCCTCCTCAAGCTGACTATCTAAATCCCCTGGGGTGGATGTACCTGTCCTGATGATTGTGGCAGATTTAGAAAGTGGCACAAGATGTTGTGAGGCACTGACTTCTTCTGTATCATCGGGAGTTCTTCGGGGATGCTTGTAGAAGCAGAAGAAGAGCATAGGTCAGAATGCAGAGACGGGCACCCCTATAAACATAGCATACATGCCAATACACTTTGTATCATGGTGTTGTGCAGTTATTGTATGCAAGTGTGGCAATCAGTGTGAGAGTGAACAGAGCAAGAAAGTATAATTTTAGAAAAGGATGGTAAAAGCGCTGAGTGGACACCAGAAAATCAAGCTCATAACAACAACTTAGTTTAATAACTCCGTTAACAGCATCGCAAAGATACAGACAGGATATAGTCACTCAATCCAGAAACCAGAGTTGCTTTGGAGCTCCTTTCCTAGGTCTGTTCTAACAGTCAGCAGCTACATTTATACCCAACTAGCCTTGCTCCAACCATAACCACAAGGTAATCTGGTTATCACCACAACAATAACTTGTAGTTATATAGCGTCTTTAACGTAGTAAAACGTCCCAAGTCCCTTCACGGGAGCATTCTAAAATAAAAATTCACAGATACCGCTTCCTTGTTTTATCTTGCATCATACAAGACTCTCTGTTTGCATTTCCCCGTTCTGCATCACTGAAACAGACATGGGCAGCAAGGGTGTTAGCTGATTATCACCCACACACACAATGCGATTCTAACGAAGCTGACACTCCCACCTCATAACAGTAATGGTTTCACTGGGCCAAATGTTCAGTCAATTTCCATCATGGCAAAATCCACAGCAGTACAAGGTTTGTGACATATTTATCCATTTATAGTCATGTCGTTCCAGCTGGCCGCAGAGCCTACACTACATGGTGCAACCTTCAGGTAGTCAGGTGTGGACCGTTGTGACAATAGAGTACTCGAATCGGTTGATTCCGGAGATGAGGGGGTTGACTTATGAGGAAAGGTTGAGTAGGTCGGGCCTCTACTCATTGGAATACAGAAGAATGAAAGGCGATCTTATCGAAACATATAAGATTGTGAGGGGGCTTGATCGGGTGGATGCGGGGAGGATGTTTCCACTGATGGGTGAGACTAGAACTAGGGGGCATAATCTTAGAATAAGGGGCTGCCGTTTCAAAACTGAGATGAGGAGCAACTTCTTCACTCAGAGGGTAGTAAATCTATGGAATTTGCTACCTCAGAGTGCTGTGGAAGCTGCGACATTAAATAAATTTAAAACGGAGATAGACAGTTTCCTAGCTGATAAGGGAATTAAGGGTTATGGGGAGCGGGGAGGGAAGTGGACGCGAGTCTAGGTTCGGATCAGTCATGATCCTATTGAATGGCGGAGCAGGCCTGAAGGGTCGTATGGCCTACTCCTGCTCCTACTTCTTATGTTCTTATGTTCATGGACCGTGATTTTCTTCCTGGAGGCGGGTTTGCGTCGGGAACGGTGGTGGGCGGGTCCCGTCCCATTGCGGCTCCTGCCAGCCTGCTGACACAATTTTTCGTTGCTTGGCCTAGTTGAGGCTGCCGTGTGGGCTACCCGCCCTCATCACAAGGTGCGGGTCTGGTCAGCTGCTCTGCTGACGCGTTTGCAGCCGGTGCATTTAAGGGGGCCGTTTCACAATTAGATCTCTGGTCGTTTCTGATGCTTCTGACTGCTGCTGCTCACCACCATGTCTGCAGAGAAACAAAAGGCAGCTCCCCGCTTCAACAAAGACGTCCTCCATGATCTTGTGGAGGGAGTCAGAGGACGTCGGGAGGTCCTGTACCCATCTGATGGAAGAAGGAAACCTCCTCAGCAGACAAAGGCTGCCTGGCTGCGAATAGCTGAGGAGGTCAATGCCAGGTCTGTGTATAGACGCACCTGGGTCCAATGCAGGAAATGGTTCAATGATCATCTGCGTTCTGGAAAAGTGAATATAAAAGGTCACTTACCTTAATTCTGCTGTGTCTGTCATCACATCCCCATCACTGTGCATTGCTAACCCTACTCCTGCACACCCTGACTCAACCTAACATCCCTTGCACCATCCCCCATCCCCCTCTCCCTATGCACAGATTCACTTCCCCATCTTACTATGCACCCCTCACACCCACCCTCAAGGCTATGCACTGATAACAACTCAAAAGGAGGGAACTTTGTTATGGGAACCCACTCCTTCACTGTCTCCCTCTAAACATCTATCCTATCCATTCTTTACACTCATTCCATCACTTTCACTGAAACTCCACTTCTTTCCCTCATTGCAGGAAAAGAGAGCCCACAATAAGAGGGAGAGAACAGGAGGAGGACCACCATCCTTATCACAGCTGACCAACGCTGAGGGGGCCGCTCTGGACATTGTGGGATCAGTGGAACAGCTCGAAGTGGGGGAACGAGAGACGGGCTCAGTTGAACAACCTGGTGGAAAAAATGCTTCTCCATCCATCTTATTTGGCTTTCATGAGTGACACATATGGCATCTGATGCCATTAGAAATTGAATGCTCATCATGTGCACAATGGGATGTGTCTGCAATCTACATATCACACGTCTAACTCCTGGCTTTACTCTCCCACAGGACCATCAAAAGCCCCCCTCCCTACTGCCGAGGAGGTAGAGCTGGAGGAGTCTTCAGATGATGCTGCATCCTCTGAGGGAGCAACGTCAGCAGAAATGATTGCACCCAGCACCAGCGCAGAGACGCACACCACGGTGGGTCGTTAGCGAGAGAGTAGTGTTGTCACCTGGTGTATCACAACGCACGAGTGAGCAAGAGCAGATGGTGGAGACAGGGACAGCAGTGAAGAGTCCTTGTCGGAGGTCGCAGGACGCTCCTAGTTCTGCTCAGCTGCATGTAGGCGCTGAGCCTCGGGGGCCATCCAGAAAGAGAGTGGTGCTGGAGCTTCAGGAACAAGTGCAGGAGGCTCTGACTGGGTTTGCAACCACGGTGACTGCAAGTGTGCAGAGAATGGAGGAGTCCATCTCAAACATGAGCAATGCCGTGGTGGACGCAATGGCGAATGTCGGTTCCGCCATGGAAAGGATGGCAACCTCCATGGAGGACATGAATCGCCAGACTCAAATGACCATGGTGACTCTTCTAAATAGATGATCAGCTATGCAGGATAGATGGGCATCTATCGTGGAGAGGAACCAGAGGTACATGGACGTCCTGTTATGAGGACTGTCAGTACAGAGATGGGTCCTCATGGCCCCACTGATGTGCAGCAAGGTGCTCTCCAGCTACTTGTTAGCAGTGAAGTGCGGGTGGCCCATGAGAGGGATGATGGTGGGAGGTGACATGCAAGTGAGGACTCCTCTCCAGGCACTCCAGCTTCTATCCCCTTGCCAACCCCTCGGTCAGAGCCCCAGATGACTGCCGGAGCAGTGATGGCCGACTCTGCCCCTGTGCAGCCGCAGGAGGAGCAGCCATTGGCAGGGCCTTCAAAGGCTCCAAAACCCAGAGGACGACCGCCAAAGGCGTCTAAGCAGGTGCAGCAGGGAAGTGAGCAGGCTGTCTCTACATCTGCTGAAGCCACAGGGGTAGCACAACGTAGAAGCAAGCGTAAGAGAAAGCTGACAGATAAATGATCATAAAGGTACTCTGATAGAATGCAATGTTAAGTTTATGTTCTTTTATTATGTTGGAATAAAATCATCTTGTATGAATGTTTGACATCATTGCCATTTGTGTGATTCCAATTTGAGGTGGCACAGTGAAGGGTGAGGGCACCTTTTATGTCCATCAATGCAGGTGACAGTGGATATAGAGTTAACAACAGACACTTACAGCCTCAAGACAGTCTCCCAAATCGTGAAATCAGCAACCTCTGACATCTGAAATTGAGCAGATTTGAGAGTGCAGCTTTTAGACTGCAGTTGCAGCTGTGAAGTCTCCAGCTCGTTGGCCTTCCCGACATACTTACCTGGCGTGATCGCCGAACGTCGTGAAACCCGAACCAAATGTTGGAAAATTGCAAAAGGTTCTCAAAGTAGCAGTTAACATGCACTTAACAAGGAGTTAAGTGCCTTAAATCCCTTACCTGCCTGCCGCTTGGTGTCGGGTCTGTTGTGAAATCACAGACCCGACACTCTTGAAACTCACACGGAGGCGGGTTCGCGGCGGGTTTCCAATCCGACGTCAATCATTGCGACTTTAACACTTGACCCGCCTCCGAACCTGCCCCCTGAGCGCCGGCAAAATCATGGCCATGGAGTCCATGGAATAAAACTCAAAATGGCAGCAGTTCTTATCCATGTTCCTTAGCAAAGCAAACACTCTGTAGACTGTATTTATGGTGCCACTTTTGTACTGATATAAAGTGGTTTTGGGCATGCAGCAACGTAAAAGTAGCAGTATAAGAGTTGGGTCCTAATCTGACTCCCGAGTGCAAAGCAGGGTGAGACCCCTTCCAGGAGGCTAGCCTCACACCGAGTGGAGTATAACTCTGGATGAAGCCAGGTTTTAAAAGCACTCAGGTGGTTTGTTGGGTCTCCTGGCATTTTATACATTTAGTAATGAGTCTTTTTAATGCTATGAGAAAGAAGATGCTACTGCCTGCAGTCTGTGAACATTAGAAAATAGTCAGTAAGGGACCAGACATCTGTGCACTTGTGTAAGCATTTATGTACAGAGCTGTCTCCTGTTAGGCAGAGTTTGAGCTGCAGTATAGAACTGACGTTCCCATTGTGTGTCTCAGTCTACAGCTGCCAATCGCAGACCAGTTGTGTGGTTTAACTGCAGCCTTAAACTCTAAGGATCGTGGGTGACAGCAGCGCAGTTTCCATAGTTTAACATTTATGTTTTATGTTCAAATTCGGGCTTATGAATAATCAAATAATCCATTTTTTTTTTACATTTTCATTCTCGGGATATGGGCATCACTGGCAAGGCCAGTATTTATTGCCCATTCCTAGTTGCCCTTGAGAAGATGGTGGTGGGCCGCCACCTTGAACTGCTGCAGAATGTCCTGTACTGAGTGTCCCACCAATTAAAAGTAACATAAAAGGTAATGGGGAAAGCCAGCAGTCCAGGTCTCGTCTACTCATACCAGATAATAACATTTAGATCCTTGTATTAAAGCTAGGGTAAATATTTAAAGGTTACACTTCATTTGGGTAGAATGTGTAGACCCAGACTGGTATGGTTGGTACAATTTTATTTTACATAATTAAAAGGACACTGTGCCTAATTATTAAGTGTTGCAGTTGCAACCTCTTTTTTTTCCACTATCTCTTGCTGAGATTTTTAACGTTGCCTCTGAGACTGTGGGACCAGAGAATTCTTTGATATTTCCATAGCCAGAAAGTGGAAAGAGGATGAATGTTATTTTTAAACCTCTTGCATCCCCATAACACTTGGCCTTCTGATATTTGCTCTCTGTCAGTATTAAACTGCTGTAGGAAACTGTGCCAATCCATTATTAAGCTTTTTTTTTTACTGCTTTTTATTTTAGAATGATGAAAAAGGTTTATCGTTGCCTGTTATTAGTGTTTCCTCATGTCCTAAGATGCCTAAATGAATTAGCAAAGAAAAGACCAAACCCAAGTTAAAGGCCTGTTCTGAGAAAATAAAAATATAGAAGTGCAAAATGGGGTAACATAACAAAAATGTGAATCCTTAACTCAGAAATTATAATACTGAGGATTATTCATCCCCACAGAATGGGTGCACCAGTCCTTGTTAGCTGTTTCATAGTCCAATGGGAACTAAAAGGAGAGGGCAGCCAGGAGCTCAGAGAACATAGAAGATGTACTACTTGTATAGAATTTACAGCACAGAAACATGCCATTCAGCCCAACTGGTCTGTGCCGGTGTTTGTTCCACACGAGCCTTCTCCCACCCCTCTTCATTTAACTCTATCAGCATAACATAAGAAATAGGAGCGGGAGTCGGCCATTCAGCCCCTCAAGCCCGCTCCGCCATTCAATAAGATCATGGCTGATCTGATCTTGGCCTCAACTCCACTTCCCTGCCTTTTCCCCATAACCCTCGACTCCCCTGTAGCTCAAATATCTGTCTATCTCCGCCTTGAATACATTCACTGACTCAGCCTCCACAGCTCTCTGGGGTAGAGAATTCCAAAGATTCACGACCCTCAGAGAAGAAATTCCTCCTCATCTCCGTCTTAAATGGACGACCCCTTATCCTGAAACTGTGCCCCCTAGTTCTAGATTCCCCCACAAGGGGAAACATCCTCTCAGCATCTACCCTGTCAAGTCCCCTCAGAACCTTCTATTCCTTTCTCCCTCGTGTGTTTATTTAGCTTTCCCTTAAATGCATCTGTGCTATTCGCCTTACATACTCCTTGTGGTAGTGAATTCCACTCTCTGGGTAAAGATGTTCCTCTTGAGTTCCCTATTGGATTTATTGGTCACTATATTATTTATGGACCCTAGTGGAAACATTTTCTCTACTTCTACCCTATCAAACCCTTTCATAATTGTAAAGACCTTTTACAGTACAAATTGTACCAGGTAGCAGATGCACCATAACAAAGTCAGGTGCCTAGATATGAAAAATATAAGTACCTCAGTGAGGAACATCAGAAACCATGAAGACTGGGAGGATTGTGGTGTGTATTAGGCTACAGCAGCAGAGTATGCAGTGCAGTTAAAAACTAAGAGACATGAAAGCCTCTTTAGTTGTTTTTTGTGAACTCTTTTGGTCACCATTACTAACTATTGAAGATATTTTCTGTGAGTTGTTTTCCTGCTTAGTTTTGCTAAGACCTGAATGTATTTTTTTTGCTTTACTTTTGGACAACTAATGTTGTTTTCTGCAGAAGATGTCAGATGGCAAGATATATTGAAAGTGATATAATTTTATTGTCTTTCATTGGATGTGCATTTTCAATCAAGTAGAAGCACCTGATTGTGTTTTGACTCCTTTTGAGTGATGACCAACTTTACATCCCTTTTCTAAATTTCCTACTCATGAATGTTCCTCCATGAGTAGAAAACTTAAAGAAGGGACTAGTTGATGGAGCAGTAGTGGTAACTGTTGTTTATCCACTGGCTCTTTACCTGTTCTTGCAACTTCCCCTTACATTCTTTCAACAGTTCCAGAACGCTCCAATGCTTGACTGAGTTGGGCTTATTGCTTTCGGAGATAGACCTGCAGTCAGTTGTGCAGGGCTTTGTGGTGGCACAGAACTGCCACTGACATGAGAGGCAACTGATTGCTTCTCTGATTCTGCACACGCACCACTGCTGGAGGCTATATCCTCACAAGATCCCCTGATTTCTCTGAGCATGCAACATTAGACAGCTCTGATTGTTCAAATCCCTCCCTTGTGATTCCCTGCATGCATTCTTCAAGTGAGTTATGCCAGACATGACTGCTTGGGGCAACATATCCATTCCAGTTTCCACTACCCACTATTTGTGGATATGGATTGTATGGAGGGAATGGATTACTCAACACTGCCTATATGTTGCAACATTCTTTGTTGAAAAGCAAGCCTAGTAAGGTCTGTATTTGAATACAGCTTAGAAGAGTCATGCAGTATCCCAGTTCACCACCATGAACAAACCCGCCTCCTGTTAATTCCCATCTCCTCTGCCCCTTAATTATTGGGCCATGTGCTTCACCTAATGCTTCCCCATCCTGCACATCACTATCTAAAGGTCATCAGTGCCTTGGGGTTAATGCAGGTATAAGCAGTGGCATTTATAACTGCCTGACCATCCTTGTGCTACTTGGCACTAGACGACTCGATTCTTTTCAGCCTGTGAAGAGAGCAGAGGGAACATTATAGAGTAAATTTTCCAGGTTCTCACCTGCAGCAAGGTACTTGGCTGTGATTTTCCAATCCATGCTTGTGGTAGGCCATGTTGATTGCCACGGGTGGGAATTAGGAAAATCTACCCTTATTAGTAAGTAAGCACACTTATTGCATGAATTATTAAGTTGCATACAATCAGTTTGTATATAAACATTCTGTAATTGTGGAGCAAACATACAATATATGATGAATATGGTTCATGCCACTTAGTCTGTACACTTGTCTGTGTGCCTCTCCAACTTCATCAGGACCAACATCTTTGGAAGCTTCTTTCCTGATTAATTGAACAAATATGTTCTTGTATGCAATTAATGGTTTTCTACTGAGACACTCCACCACCTGATGAAGTGTTTTCCCTCAATTATATGTCACTGTTCCTTTTAACAAAAAAATGAATTGGCAGTTTAAAGTTCAGAATTTTTTCAGAATCAGTTAAAATGGATGCAATTCCCAATCTCGGACTTGAGCACATAGCCTAGCATTTCAGTGCAGTACTCTGATGAGAGTTAGACTGAGGCCCCATCTACCTGTTCAGGTGGATATAAGGGATCTCTTAGCACTATTCAAAGAACAGCAGGAGAGTTCTCTCCGTGTCACGGACAATGTTTACCCTCAGCAAATTGACTGATCATTTATCTCATTTGCTTTGTGAACAATTTACTTACAGAATAACAATGACTGCATTTCCAAAATCATTAATTGGCTCTGAAGTGCTTTGCACATGTCCTGAGGATGGGAAAGGGGCTGTATAAATAGAAGTTCTTTTTTCCCCAATGTCTCTATCCATTGATTCATAGAAGATTCATAGAAACTTACAGCACAGAAGGAGGCCATTCGGCCCGTCGTGCCTCTGCTGGCACTTTGAAAGAGCAGTCGTGCGTAGTCCCACACCCCCGCTGTTTGTCCGTAACCCTGTAAGTTGCTCAACCTCAAGTACCCGTCCAACTCCCTTTTAAAATTATTCACGGATTCAGCTTTTCAGGTAGAGCATTCCAGATCCTGACAACTCTGAGTGAAAACAATTCTCCATCTCCCTTCTTGATCTTTTTCCAATGATTTTGAATCTATGACCTCTAGTTATTGACCCACTCACCAGAGGGAATATTTTACAAGACTATTGTACCTTTACTTTGATCTTTCTTCTGACTGAAACTTCTGACGTTCACCTGCTTTATTTTGCATTACCGTGGTCTTTGCTTCTGTTGTATGGTAGAAAAAGATTACTTATTTTGTTAATTACAACATCAGCTATCGCCTTCCTAAATTGGACTTTACAAATTGAAGAGCCAATCATGACTATGAAGTTTTGTTTGGTCTTATGCAATCCACAGCTAACTGAACAAATGTTTCATTATTTATACCATTTAAGAGGCTCATTAAGTCAGCAAAAACTGTAAAAGGAGCATCATTACAGGTGCTTTGTGATTGGCTGGTTTTCTGTTAATTGGCCTATTGAGTTCATGTTTCAAAGGAAAATTGTGGCCAACCAGCATTTTATTTGGTGCCACTAAAATCAACTGAACTATAATGAACTATTTCTTTCCAAAACAGGGAAATATTCCCTTAAAGAGGAGCTCAGCTTAGTTCTCCATAGTGGTGCTGAGATAGGCTGAACTTATAGGGCGCGATTTTTCCGTTGGAGGCGGGTTTCGGTTTGGGTGGGTTCCAAACCCGCCTCCACTGTCGGGCGGGAAAAATTTGTGATTTTCCCCTAATTGGCCAGTTACTTTCAGAGGTGTGGGTTCCCCTGGGCCAATTAGTCTTTTGGAACCGAAACTCGCCTCTGCTGACATCACTTATCATTTACGGGCTGCTTGCTGCCTTTGCTCATTCCACTGGTTTCTGGTCGATGCTGCACCACCTCCAAACTTTTATCTCCTTGAAGAATGGCCAGCTCCAAGGCAAGGGCCTCCCCGAGGTTCTTGGATGAGGCGCTGGGTATGCTGGCTGAGGAGGCGAGAGCTAGCAGGGAGGTGCTCTGCCCCTCATCTGGGAGGAAGAGGCCTCCCAAATAAACCAAGGTGCTGCAGGTCCAGCTGGCAAGGGATATAACCTCCAGATCTGTGTGCAGATTGGGTGATTGTTTCTGTTTATTGATGAAATGCCATCCCTGTGTGAATGTATCAAAATTAGGTGATGGCAAACTGTTGGCGTGATGGCATCTGTTATTTTGGCTTTGGCAGCTCCACATTGCAGGCTCCGCGACACTTGCATGGTCAGGTTGGTGGTCAGAGTGAAAGGAGGCCAGAGAGTCATGTCCATTGTCTATCATGTGTTAAGAAGGAGCCAAGCACATGTGCCACAATGAGCAACCTATACAAATCTGGCCAGGATGAGTGCATCCCTTGTATCACGGGCAACCATGTGCTCGCATGCTGCCACTGCTGCTGGTCGGTATGCCGCCGCTCGGTCCTCCTCCTCATCTGAGGAGGCTATGAACTGAGCCACTTGCTCATCAGGAAGCTGCAAGCCACGATGCTGTGCCATGTTGTGCAGTGCACAGCAGACCACGACCATTCTGGAGATCCTGGCTGCTGAATACTGCAGGGCTCCACCTGATCTGTCAAGGCATCGGAATCGAATCTTCAGCAAGCCAATGGTTTGCTTGATGATGGACCTGGTCGAAGTGTGGCTGGCGTTGTAGCGCTCCTCAGCCTCGTTAGCTGGCCTCCTGATCGGCGTCATTAGCCACTTCTTCAGGGGGTAGCCCTTGTCACCAAGGAGCCATCCGTTAAGTTGGTTTGGCGGATTGAAGAGCGGAGGAACACTAGAGTGCCGCAGGATGAAAGAGTCATGGCAACTACCACAGAACTTGGCGCAAACATGCAAAATCTCCTTCTTGTGGTTACACACCAGCTGTACGTTGAGGGAGTGGAAGCCCTTGCGGTTAACAAAGATAGCTGGGTTGTGATGGGGTGCCCTAAGGGCCACGTGTGCAGTCTATGACACCCTGCACCATTGGCAAGCCTGCCATATTTGCAAAGCCAACTGAACGCGCAGTTACACTTGCTTGATCCCTTGAGAAGTGGATGTAATTGTGCGCCTTTGCAAAAAGGGCATCGGTAACCTGCGTGATGCAACTGTGGGCGGCCGACTGGGAGATGCCGCTGATGTCTGCTGATCCCTGGAAGGAGCCTGAGGCAAAAAAGTTGAGTGCGGTGGTGACTTTGACAGCCACTGGTAAGGGGTGTCCACCCGCTCCTCTGGGCTCCAGGTGTTGGTGCAGCAGTGCGCAGATGTCTCCGACAACCTCTAGCGAAACTCTCAGCCTCCTTTGGCACTGCTGCTCAGTCATGTTGAGGTAGCTCATCCTCCGTCTGTAAACCCTGTGTTGGGGGTATCTCCAGCGGTGACGTGCTTCCATGCGCTGGCGCCTTCTGCCCTGTGCAGCATCAGGTGGCTGAGCAGGAGGTTGGGGCTCCTGCTGCTGTTGCTGCCGTGGCTGCTCCTCATCTGAATCTGAGGTCCATGGTGAAAGGAAATAAATGGTTCCCATGCTGCTGGCAGATACCTCCGTTGGGGAAGCGCTCAGTCCAAGCGGGGAGAGGGTCTTCCAAGGAGGTTCCACAGTTGAGAGCTAGAAGCTGCAGCACCTCCGACTTCGGTAGGCCTGCTAAAAGTGCTGAAAGACCTGTGGAACAAAAGTTCTGCCATCTGCAACTGCTCCCTGATGAAAGCTCCGTTTTAATGGTGGAGCTGCAGCTATGAGGAGGCCACCCACTTGTCAACCCACCAGGATTAGCTGGCGTGGTTTAGGAGGGTTGGTCAACATGCTGAAAATGTGGCAAAATAACAAAGGCCTGTCAAAATAGGATTATAGAGGCCCTTAACGACTATTTAAGGGGTCTTAACTACCTCTCCCGACTGATGGAGGCGGGACTGAATCGCACCCATCAAACCCGCCTCCGGCAAAATTGCACAGAGGCGGGTTCTGAACCCGCCCTCACTTTTTGCAATTTTTGCCAACTGTCCCGCTTCCTCGGGGCTGGGAAAATCGCCCCCATATATGCAAAACTTTCAAAGATCCCAAATGCCCATGCTGGTGTATGAAAGTTTAGGAATATGGAAGATGAGGAGGAAAAAATTTAAAAGAAAAAAAGACTTGCATTAAGATTGCGCCTTTCACGACCACCAGATGTCCCAAAGCGCTTTACAGCCAATGAAGTACGTTTTGAAGTGTAGTCACTGTGGTAATGTAGGAACCGCGGGAGCTAATTTACGCACAGCAAGCTCCCACAAATAACAATGTAATAATGACCAGATAATCTGTTGTTATTGATGTTGACCTGAGGGATAAATATTGGCTAGCTCCGTGCTCCTCTTCAAATAGTACCATGGGATCTTTTACGTCCACCTGAGAGAGCAGACGGGGCCTAGGTTTAATATTTCATCTGAAAGACAGCCCCTCTGACAGTGCAGCACTCCCTCAGCACTGCACTGGAGTGTCAGCCTAGATTGCTCTAGTGCTCAAGTCTCTGGAGTGGGACTTGAACCCACAACCTTTGACTCAGAGGCGAGGGTGCTACCAACTGAGCCACGGCTGACACCTAAAATTTACGTAAAATTTAAATGTTATTTCTTGCAAAGGAGGCACATTTTCTCATTTTTGCTGCGGTTTAAAGGGCACTGGCATTCCCTTATGCACAATGTAATCGAACTTGATAACATGACCGTTCAAATCACATGATGCAATTCCAGAGACTGCGATTGCCAATCATCAGCAGCCCAAATATTCTGAAAACAAATAAAATGGCCTCTAGATACACTCCCAGTATATACCAAGAGAATGATGCCTCGTTCATAACAACATATATCTCCGGGTTTTGATGGCATTAATACAGCAGTCAGGTATTGCTCTCATGGTTTATGACACCATCTGAATCCTTTGATGTGTTACTGCCTTGAAGCACAATCCAAGCTGAGGTGTTGTCCCATGGATTGCAGTGCAGTGAAAATAATAATCCTGTGGTTTTCTGCAACAGAATCACTATGCAAATCTGAGTTATGTTTGCATGGTAAAGGTTTCATAAATCTCATTTATTGTCGTCAGAAATTGTAGCGTGCAACATGCTCTATAGCATAACTGCAGGATACTGGTTCGCTCTGCCTGTTTCAATAATAACAGTATTTGAATAGTTTAAATGGGATGATATTCATATGGTGACTTCTGTATGAGATCACAATGTTTAAAGCATTAAAATATGCCAGTACGGAAAAAATTGTAGTGGAATCAGTCTAACCTCCATTTGGATACGCTGTTGCTAATGGTAACCGATTAACTGGCTGTAAGCAATTGTCATAATTGCTTAACACTGTCACCTTCAGTGTTACTTTAATGAGCATGCAGACTATTCTAGCATCAAAGTGCAATATCTGTGTGTCAGTATTATGTCCCCAACAGGCTCTGACACTGACCCGGGATTTCCTGGATCGCACTTCCGCAGATATTACGCCGAAATTATGATGATTTCGGCGCTGATTTTACTGATGGCAATTTACGTCTACATTTCCTGAGAATCTTATTCATTCCGGCTGGAACGTAAAATCTGGCGTAAAACAAAGCGGAAACAACAGGGGCCCGAGGAAAATGGGGAACATACGCCACCTTCCTTCTATAAGGCCCTCTTTATCTTATTGATGCGATGAAAATTAAAAGCCATCAAACCATCATTTAAGCACATTAAGACCACAGGAGTAGAGTTTTCGTCCGAAATCGGTGTACCCCGTGTGAAAGATCGTGGAACTTTAAGCGCAAATTACGTTCAACGCAAATCGAGTTTCCGCGATCTTTTGTGCTAGTTTAAAAAAACATCGCACTAGAAACTGACCCCGCCAACAAAGCTGGCCACGCCCTCAGGATGAATTAATCACCATTGGGAGTTTCTGCTAATTGCGCTCGTTTGCAGGCCTTCGAGGAGGCTCCAAAAATTAAGCTGGTTCTTTTGGGTGCAAGGACACTAATAGGCACATTTTAAAAATCATTTTGAATGTAATTTTTTGAAACATTTACTAAGAAACTGACTACCGTACCCCAATATAATTAGCAACTGGTTCTGTATATTTTTTTCAATGACTTTTTAAAACATTGCCTTTTTTCACTGGTTCATGGCAGATTTTATGGCCGCGATTTCACCTACCTCGGTGGGTCCAGTGTGGCCGGGGTCGGTGGCGGGGTGTGACCCCGCTGCTGGCTCCATCCTGCCCTGTGAAAAGAATATTCCATTGATTGGGCTTGCTAAGCCCGCCCAACGCGTTTCCCGGTCCAATTGAAGGAAGCGGGTCTGATGACATCATTTGATGACGAGTCATCAGCCGGTTTCCTTAAAGGGACCATGCGCAAATTGATTTTGACAGTTGTGCTGTCAGTGTTCTACAGCATTGAGGTGCTGCAAACACTGACTAGCACTGCACAGAGGTGCACGGCTGCACCCAGGCTCTCCCATGACTACCTCCATATGCTTATGGAGGGAGTCACAGCACACAGGGAGGTCCTCTTCCCTTCCCATGGGCGGAAGAGACCTCCTCAGGAGATCAATGCAGCCTGGTTGCACAGGAGGACAAAAGCAGGGATGTCGTCGGGAGGACCTGGGTGCAGTGCCGCAAAAGTTTCAATGATCTCAGTAGATTATGAAATGTTAGTACAAAGCCACACTCAACCTCATCCTGCTGTGCCACTCATCACATCCCCATCACTCTGCCTTCCCTACCCTACTCCTGCACATCCTTACTCACACCAACTTACCTTACACCTCCACCCATCCCCCTCTATCTACACTATCATTTCCCCATCTCACTAGCCACCCCTCACACTCACCCTCATCCTAGTGCAATCATACCAACTAACAACACACAAGGGTAGGCACTTGGGTGGTTTAGCCAATGTTCATGTGAAGTTTCTGTTAATGTGCTGTCAAACATTGAAATCTTTATTTTCAACACTTTGCGTTCTTGGACAGATTTGTGTGCACCTTTGGAAGTGGCTTAGTGAGTTGCAGTGAATGGTGAGACATAACGGTACCCCCTGCAATGGTGATGAGTGTGAAAGGAATGGCTTGGGCATTGTAGGGATGCTTTGTGGGGTGGTGCCAACCTGGCACATTATGCCAAATGTCAAGTGAAGTAAATCTGGCTATGGTGAGGCCATCCTTGGCATCCCGGGCAGCAATGTGGTCGGGTGTTGGTGCCCTGTGTCCTGTGCAGCATCAGCTGATTGCAGAGAAGGTTGGTGGTGTTGGCGCTGCTGGTGTTGGGGCTGATCATGGTGGGATTCTGAAGACCAAGGTGAGATTTTTTCAAGGGGAACGATGCTGATGTAATAGATGGCAGGTGAAGTTGAGGTGACAGAAGCGATCTGTCAATGGTGAGAGAGGTTGTTCCAATGAGGTGACACTGGATAGAGAGTTAGCTCCAAACACTTGCAAGCTGCGTAAAGCTCAATCTGTCTTTCAAATGCAGTAAGTAACCGCTTCTAACCTTTGGAAAGTGAGGACTTCTGAAATGGGAGCTTTTATAGACCGTTTGCAGCTGTCAAATAAAGAAATCATCCCATGTTGACACAACACCCGACCTCCTTACCTGACGTGATCCCCGAGCAGCGGGGAAGCCGTTGGTGAACTCTCAAAATCTAAAGGTAAGCATAAAATATTAGTTAATTGCCTCTTAGCAATCTCTCATGATCTAAATTGCCTCCCCCGCCGCTTGGTGTCGGGTCTGTTCAGCGATGGCAGACCCAACATCTGGGAGACTAGTGTGGAGGTGGGTTGACGGTGGGTTCCCTACCCCATTTTCCCACCCCACCCACTGACCCCCCAAAAAATTCCCCCCCCCACAGGTGTTCAGAGATATGTAAATGAGTGAGCGGAAACTCAAAAAAAACTTCTCAAAACTAGCGCAATTTGTGCCTGGATTGCAGCAAAAGCAAAAACTCTACTTGTGAATTTATTTGTTCATGATATTGCTAGGACATTTCAGAGGGCAGTTAAGAGTCAACCACATTGCTGTGGGTCTGGGGTCATATTAGGCCAAACCGGGTAAGGACGGCATATTTCCTTCACCTAAAGGACATCAGTGAACCAGATGGGTTTTTACGACAATCCGATAGTTTCATGGTCACCATTACTGATGCTAGATTCTTTTTAAATTCCAGTTTTATTTAATTAACTCAATTTAAATTCCTCAGCGGCCGTGGTGGGATTTGAACTCATGTCTCCGGATCATTGGTCCAGGCCTCTGGATTACTAGTTCAGTATCATAACTACTGTGCTCCGTACCCCGTAGAAGGAAGGTGACATATGTTCCCCGTTTTCCTCGGGCCCGTATTGTTTACATTGATTTCCGCTTTGTTTTATGCTGGGTTTTTACGTTCCAGCCTCAACGAATAAAATTCTCAGGAAATTTAGGCATAACTGAAGATCCCAGATTCCAACTCGTGATTGGCAATAAATGCTGGCCTTGCCAACGATGCTCACGTCCCGAGAATGAATAATAAATATAGTAATTTTTACACTGTTGATACAAATTTCATTGAATGTAGTGACAGAAATGTAATGGCCAAGTTTGAAGCATCAGTCATTCCTTGTACCTCCTTTGCAATGTAAAAAAGTAATGCATTAAATTAAGCTCGAGAAACTTTTGTTTTCTTTTGATTTAGGGGAGTCTATTAGATTTCCAATTTAAGACGCAATAGCAACACTTTCCAATGAGTAATGATCACTTACATATGCAGAATAACACTTAATGACGGCCAGTATCACTTTCGGGAGTTCTTCTTTGCTACAGCTTCAAATGAGGCAATTGAGAACCAAACTTCCAGCCTAATCCAGAAGTATCACTCTTGTGAATACTGTGTGACTTGTAATGAAATTAGGCTCTTTGACCTGGAGCTAGGTTACACTGTTTTTTTTCAGCGCAATTCACCCCAAATCGGCGCAAAATTGAAGAATTCCAAATGCAGATTACATCCAGCGCAACTCAATTTTCCGCGATCTTTTGCGCTGGTTTAAAAAACATTGCGCTGGAAGTCAGCCCTGCCCACAAATCTGGCCGCGCCCCCAAAATCGGATTATTCCCCATGGCGAGTTTCCGCTAATTGTGCCCGTTCGTGGGCCTCGAGGAGGCTCTTAAAATTAAGCTGTTTTTTAGGTGCAAGGACACTATTAAGCACCTTTTTTTAAAAACTTTTAAATTTACTAAAACCGACTACTGTACCCCAATATAACTAGCAAATGGTTCTGTTTTTTTAAAACCGATTTTCAGCTGCATTAATCAAACTGCAACAGGTTACCACTCTTAAAATATATCAAGAAATATTTTTAATGCAAATTTTTTTACAAAATTACGTTCTAAAACGTGCGATTGTGCTGGTTCATGTCAGATTTTACGTTCGGCGATATGCAAATGAGTTTGAGGGGAAACTTGAGCAAAAAATTCACTTCTGAAATGTAGCGCAATTTTGAGCGTAATTTGTGCCCGGATTACCTTTACATTACACGTCATTTTGAGGATACATGGGGGAGGAGAGAGGTGGGAGAGAGGAGCCTATATGACATTGCCATACACAAAGTGCTGCTGAAACAGTTCTCAGTGACTTTGTATTTCAACCAATGCATTAAAATGATGTGCTAAACTGAAAAATAATTTTCATCTTATCCTTCCACAAATTTACTTTCAGAGGTTAACTTATGTTTTTTCACAGTACTAAATAATTAGAAAATAGCATTAGATTCTTATTTAATTTCTATGATTTTTCTAGGAGCCGTCCTTTAATTACATGTCAAATATATTAATGTTACCATTCAAGAGGGCAAGATGTTCCGTTGCTAGAGCCTTGGGGGTATAAATTCATCGACACCCGAACTGGAAGGCTCAAGGCCAGCCCAAAATTGGACGCCAGGCCTCATTAATACTAACTGGGTGAGCTCCCAGAGCCTGTCACACTTCCACAGGCAGTCTGCCTATTTGAAGAAATGAATATCGGGCCATGGCCCAAAGGTAAATCCTGGAGGGGTCAGGAGAAGCAACAGTGGGGGTGGGGGGGGGCGGGGGGAGGTCGATCAGGATACTGTGGAGTCGAGGGAGCACTCCTGCTCCTCCTGGCTCCACAGCGACTATAATTTTTATTTTAAGAAAACTTACCAGCGACCACTTAAGAACCCTGAGCAGCGCATGCCCAGCTTCTGCTCCGCTTTGTCATATCCAATTTGCAGAGGGGGTCTAAAACGGGTGTAGGTCCCTCAATTACGAATGTAAGGGGCCGAATGCATGTTTTAGGCGGCTATTAAGGACACCTGAAAAATAGCCTGACCCAATATCGGATCTGACATTTTTTAAGTCTCTTTTGGCCGTGGGACATTGGACCTTGGAAATTTTTTCTTCTTGTACCCGTTTTACACCCATGAAACAGGCCCAATGAGGTACAATGTCTACCCCTTGGACTCTTTTTTAAATTCGTTCATGGGATGTGGGTGTCGCTGGCAAGGCCAGTATTTATTGCCCAACCCTAATTGCCCTTGAGAAGGTGGTGGTGAGCCGCCGCCTTGAATCGCTGCAGTCGGTGTGGTGAAGGTGCTCCCACAGTGCTGTTAGGGAGAGAGTTCCAGGATTTTGACCCAGCGACGATGAAGGAACGCCGATATATTTCCAATCAGGATGGTGTGTAACTTGGAGGGGAACTTGGAGGTGGTGGTGTTCCCGTGTGCCTGCTGCCCTTGTCCTTCTAGGTGGTAGAGGTCATGGGTTTGGGAGGTGCTGCCGAAGAAGCCTTGGCGAGTTGCTGCAGTGTATCTTGTAGACGGTCCACACTGCAGCCACAGTGCGCCGGTGTTGGAGGGAGTGAATGTTTTTTAAAGTGGTGGATGAGGTGCCAATCAAGCGGGCTGCTTTGTCCTGGATGGTGTCGAGCTTCTTGAGTGTTGTTGGAGCTGCACTCATCCAGGCAAGTGGAGAATATTCCATCACACTCCTGACTTGTGCCTTCTAGATAATGGAAAGGCTTTGGGGTGTCACTCGCCATAGCATACCCAGCCTCTGACCTGCTCTTGTTGGCACAGTATTTATGTGGCTGGTCCAGTTAAGTTTCTGGTCAATGGTGACCCCCAGGATGTTGATGGTGGGGGATTCGGTGATGGGTTTGCTGTTGAATGTCAGGGGGTGGTGGTTAGACTCTTGCTTCTTGGAGATAGTCATTGCCTGGCACTTGTGTGGCGTGAATGTTACTTGCCACGGCAAGCCTGAATGTCGTCTAGGTCTTGTTGCATGCGGGCATGGACTGCTTCATTATCTGAGGAGTAGCGAATGGAACTGAACACAGTGCAATCATCAGCGAACATCCCCATTTCTGACCTTCTGATGGAGGGAAGCTCATTGTTGAAGCAGTTGAAGATAGTTCGACCTAGGACTCTGCCCTATGGAACTCCTGCAGCGATGTCCTGGGGTTGAGATGATTGACCTCCAACAACCATAACCATCTTCCTTTGTGCTTAGTATGACTCCAGCCAGTGGAGAGTTTTCCCCCTGATTCCCATTGACTTCAGTTTTACGAGGGCTCCTTGATGCCACACTCTGTCAAATGCTGCCTTGATGTCCAGGGCAGTTACTCTCACTTCACCTCTGAAATTCAGCTCTTTTGTCCATGTTTGGACCAAGGCTGTAATGAAGTCTGGAGCCGAGTGGTCCTGGCGGAACCCAAACTGAGCATCGGTGAGAAGGTTGTTGATGAGTAAGTGCCGCTTGATAGCACTGTCGACACCACCTTCCATCACTTTGCTGATGATTGAGAGTAGACTGATGGGGCGGTAATTGTCCAGATTGGATTTGTCCATTTTGTTTGGACAGGACATACCTGGGCAATTTTCCACATTGTTAGGTAGATGCCAGTGTTGTAGCTGTACTGGAACAGCTTGGTTAGAGGCGTGGCTAGTTCTGGAGCACAAGTCTTCAGCACGACAGCCAGGATGCTGTCAGGGCTCTTAGCCTTTGCTGTATCTAGTGCGCTCAGCTGTTTCTTGATATCACATGGAGTGAATCGAATTGGCTGAAGACTGGCTTCTGTGATGGTGGGGACCTCAGGAGGAGGCCAATATGGTTCATCCACTTGGCACTTCTGGCTGAAGATGGTAGCAAATGCTTCAGCCTTGTCTTTTGCACTTGCATGCTGGGCTCCACCATCATTGAGGATGGGGATATTCATGGAGCCTCCTCCTCCTGTTAGTTGTTGAATTGTCCACCACCATTCACGACTGGATGTAGCAGGACTGCAGAGCTTTGATCTGATCCGTTGATTGTGGGATCATTTAGCCCTGTCTATAGCATGCTGCTTCCACTGTTTAGCATGCATGTAGTCCTGTGTTGCAGCTTCCCCAGGTTGACACCTCATTTTTGGGTATGCCTGGTGCTGCTCCTGGCATGCTCTTCTGCACTCCTCATTGAACCAGAGTTGGTCCCCTAGCTTGATGGCAATGATAGAGTGAGGGATATGCCAGGCCATGAGGTTACAAATTGTGGTGGAATACAATTCTGCTGCTGCTGATGGCCCACAGCACCTCGTGGATGCCCAGTTTTGAGCTGCTAGATCTGAATCGTTCCATTTAGCATGGTGGTACTGTCACACAACACGATGGAGGTTGTCCTCAGTGTGAAGACAGGACTTTGTCTCCACAATGACTGTGCGGTGGTCACTGCTACCAATGCTGTCGTGGACAGATGCATCTGCGACAGGTAGATTGGTGAGGACGAGGTCAAGTATGTTTTTCCCTCGTGCTGGTTCTCTCACCACCTGCTGCAGGCCCAGTCTGGCAGCTATGTCCTTGAACACTCAGCCAGCTCGGTCGGTAGTGGTGCTACCGCGCCACTCTTGATGATGGACATTGAAGTCCCCCACCCAGAGTACATTCTGTGCCCTTGCTACTCTCAGTGCTTCTTCCAAGTGGTGTTCAACATGGAGGAGTACTGATTCACCAGCTGAGGGAGGGTGGTAGGTGGTAATCAGCAGGAGGTTTCCTTGCCCATGCTTGACCTGAAGCCATGAGACTTCATGGTGTCTGGAGTCAATGTTGAGGACTCCCAAGGCCACTCCCTCCTGACACCTCTGGTGGGTCTGTCCTGCCAGTGGGACAGGCATACCCAGGGACGGTGATGGAGGAATCTGGGACATTGGCTGATAGGTATGTGTCTGTGAGTATGACTGTGTCAGGCTGTTGCTTGACTAGTCTGTGGGACAGCTCTCCCAATTTTGGCACATGTCTCCAGATGTTGGTGTGGAGGACTTTGCAGGGTTGACTGGGCTGGGTGTGCTGTTGCCATGTCCGTAGCTGGTGCGTAGGTCGGTGCCGGGTGGTCCGTCCAGTTTTATTCTTAATTGTTTTTCGTAGTGGTTTGACACAATTGAGTGGCTTGCTAGGCCATTTCAGACGGCAAGTAAGAGTCAACCACATTGCTGTGGGTTGCATATAGGCCAGACCAGTTAAGGACTGCAGATTTCCTTCTAAAGGACATTAGTGAACCAAATGGGTTTTTATGACAATCTGATAGCTTCATGGTCACCATTACTGATACTAGCATTTTTTTAAATTCTAGATTTATTTATTTAACTGAATTAAAATTCCCCAGCTGCCGTAGTGGGATCTGAACTCACGTCTCTGGATCATTAGTCCAGGCCTCTGGATTACTAGTCCAGTAACATAACCACTATGCTACCGTTGATTAGGAACTAGAGTCATCCTTGGTATCACATAATATTAATTCCAAATTCTGCCTCTATATCTGCTGAATTATCTAGCAGAGGGAAGGAAAAATAGCCATAAGGAATCCCATCCAGCACTACGCCAACACCCCTCCTGGAAGTCTGACCAAGAAGCAACAGTGACAAAATCCATAGGGACATGTGCTGCAAGCTGCATCATCCCTCTGATGTGGATATGCTCGTGGTAATGTCAAGAAAGGAGGGAAATGGTTGGAAAAACGGCACAAACTAGAATAATAAAGTTACAAATTTGAAGTTTATTCTTTTCTGTGTTGCCATTTTGCAACATTTTGAAACTACAGTTAAAGAATGCAGTATACTATGAAACTGACTAAATATATTTCAGTGACAGAATGAGTATATTTCAGTGACAGAATGAGTATCTTGTCAAGTTCTGCACTGGAACATGAAGTCCAGAACCAATAAAAAGATGAGGTGCCATACAAGTCCTTTATTTAGCTGAGGATTTTTTATTCTAGCTTAGAGCCTGTGGGATCATTGATTATATTTATTAAGAGATGGATACTGCCCAGTGCCACCACCACAATCAAAATATATTCTTGCAATGACCCACTTGCCAAGCAACCAATCAGTTTATGTTTTATGATTCAACTCTTACTACATATGTTGTTACAGGAAGACTCTGAATAAATTACTAACTTAACTATTGCTATAAATGAATCACTTGATTCATATATTTTGAAATAATAGCATTCTAGTGAATCAAAAATTGTATTCTTTAAGGATTTCATAAGCAAAACAGTAATTTATTTTGAATACATGTATGTGCATGTTATGAATTCGGGTCTGTGGCAGATACCTTTATTAGGCTCAGTGGCATTAGTCACTCCCATTGTGGTCTGTATGTCTTACTTTTATGGCAGTTGACTCACACTACTCTATATCTACCTGTATGGTTGTAGGTCCCAGGGGGAGGAGTAATAATATCCCCTCATGACCTGAACTGGATATTTGTGTCTTTTGCACATGTGCTTCTTAACTCAATCCACCTTCAGAGAGATTGAACACTAGACAAGGGGAAGTTTGGTTCAAATTGTTTAGCTGCTTTGTTCCACTGTAAGCTGAGATGTACGGAGCAACGGGTATGATAAGAGTCACTGAGTTCAATATATTCAGATAAAGCTCTCCACTCTCTGTCAAATAGCCTACATAGAATATACAGCACAGAAACAGGCCATTCGACCCAACCAGTCCATGCCGGCATTTATGCTCCACTGAAGCTTCCTCCCGTCTTTCCTCATCTAACTCTGTCAGCAGAACCCTCCATTCCCTTCTCCCTGATATGCTTATCTAGCCTCCCCTTAAATGCATCTATATATTGTCCTCAACCAGTCCCTGTGGTAGTGAGTTCCACATTCTCACCACTGTCTGGGTAAAGAAGTTTCTTCTGAATTCCCTAATTGATTTCTTGGTGACTATCTTTTATATATATTTATATATATATATATATATATATATTGATAGCCTCTAATTTTAGCCTGTCGCGCTTCTACTTCCCCCCCCCCTCTAACAACCACAGAGAGCCAAAGATTTTGCAACACAATAGTGAGAGGTGTCTTTCTGAATACCGAGACAATTTAACAAATTGCTTATTGTGTAGTCTGAGAAAAACAACTTCCTATTATCATCTTAACCACCTTTTTGTCTTACTTTGGGTTCCCAATCCAGCATGGGTCTGACCTGATCAAGTAACACCCATTTTGAAATAACTCGTATCTAGATCTTTTATGTGGAAAAATGGACGAAGATGATATGCAGGTCCGCATTTTTAGCTGTTTTCCTTTGTTTTTTTGGGGGCATAGGTGTTCGTAACACAATTATTTTGTTTAAAATTAAATCTTGTGCTAAGTCTGATATTTTACTCCACAGAATGTGTCTATTTTGTTTGTTTATGTTGGCTGCTAAACCATAATTGCTTACTATGAAAAATGCATTTTGCTCAAATCATTTACTCAGTGCGGGCATTGAAACCATGTTGATTTATGGCTGTGATTCTTTTCCCCAAAGAATTTAAATTGGCATGAAATTTCATAATTAAAGTGAAAACGTGGTAAGATTACACCCATGCAACAGGATGAAATTGTCAACTAATGCCTTATCAATATTGTTTCAATATCACACAATCTGACTAATTGAAACAAATTTTCTTCTCTTAAGGTTGAAATTAGATATACCTACATTATTTTAATTTTCATTTTAATATAGCGAAAACACTTTTGTTGAAAGGATATAAATACATACATTTTGAATGATTGCCATTCACTTAATTGGAATAAAAATGTCTTTTCAACGTGAACAAATTGGCTTCAAGTTAATACTTTTTGACACAGTGGAATGATTTATTCTGAGACTCTGTTGACTGAAGTATTCACTGTTTAACAGTTAAGTATGCTGTGCAAAGCTTTGACTAGACCCATGTGTAACAAAAAATATAATAATTAATAGTCGGCATGGATTTCAAAAGGGAAAGTCTTGCTTGACCAACCTGTAAGATCGTGAGATCTGTAAGATGCATAATTTATATTTAAGTTGTCAGTGACTATAACGAACCACTCCTGGTACAGGTATATTGTGTATAAGTATAACAGATTTATTAAGCACTTTACGTCCAGTACAAAGAAGTAATACTTAACAAGATGATGGTCGCAATCCGTTCCTCGAAACCCCAGTAGCGTGCCCACTGGGTAACTGCGGAGCGGTCTCTTTCCTCAGTCTTGCTGTGTTCTGTTGACTGAAGTTTTCTCTTCCTCTGGTTTCGCGCTGCCTTCAGTGTTCAACAACTGTTCATTTATACCTTTTTCTCCCCTGTGCCTACGTGGCCTTCATCATTAACTGTCTGGTATCTGTTAGTTCAGTCACTCTCTCATTCCCCATTTCTTGCATCTCAAGCTATCCTTATCTGAGAACAACCTTCACACCAAGGTCTCACAGATGTCTTTCTGCTTTTTAATCAGCTCATTATTTAGCCGGCTTTGCACTTTTTGAGAAGATAGGGAGTGGTGACTGTCTCCAGCCCCCTATCTTCTTTTGCAATGTTGCTGAATTTCTTGTTCCCCATTATCTCCTTGTTTACTTAACAGACCATTTTACAGAATTACATCAAGTTGGCATAATTTACCATCATGTTTTGCTTCTCAGCCTTGTGTCTTTTTAACTAAGGTTATACACATTGTAACAGAGGTTTAATGCTACTAACATACATTATTATATATCATAGTAATTTTAAGAAGAGCATTACATTTAAAATATTATAAAATCATACAGATAAGCTCTATTCTACAAACCTTATTGAATTTTTTGAAGAGGTAACAGAGAGAGTAGACAATGGTAATGCAGTAGATGTAATTTATCTGGATTTTCAAAAGGCCTTCGATAAGGTACCCCATAATAGACTGATGAACAAGGTCAGAGAATGCGGAGTCAGGGGACAAGTAGCAGAATGGATTGCTAGCTGGCTTCAGTACAGAAAGCAGAGAGTAGGAGTAAAGGGTAGCTATTCACAGTGGCAGAAGGTGGGTAGTGTGTTCCACAAGGATCAGTGCTGGGACCACTGCTGTTCACAATTTACATTAACGATTTAGACTTTGGAATCAAAAAGACAATTTCTAAATTTGCAGATGACACCAAATTTGGGGGGGGGGGGATAGTCAATACTGAGGAGGACTGCAACAAATTACAGGAGGACATTAATCAACTTGCAGAATGTGTATATAATTGGCAAATGAAGTTCAACACAGATAAATGTGAGGTATTACATTTTGGTAGGAAGAATAGGGAGGTCATTTATTACTTGGAGGGTGCGAGTCTAGGTGGGGTAGAGGAACAAAGAGATCTCGGAGTACAAATACACAAATCACTAAAAGTTGCGACACAGGTTAGCAAGGCCATTAAAAAAAGCAAACCAAGCTCTAGGTTTATTTCTAGAGGGACAGAATTGAAAAGTAGGGAAGTTATGCTGAACCTGTATCGAACCTTGGTTAGACCACACTTCGAGTACTGCGTACAGTTCTGGTCACCATATTATAGAAAGGATATAGAGGCTCTGGAGAGGGTGCAGAGAAGATTTACAAGGATGATAGCAGAAATACGAGGGTATACATATCCGGAAAGGATGAACAGGCTGGGTCTCTTTTCTCTTGGGGGGAAAAAAGAAGGCTGAGGGGTGACCTAATAGAGGTCTTTAAAATTATGAAAGGTATTGATAGAGTGGATACAGAGAGAATGTTTCCACTTGTGGGGAAGAGCATAACTAGAGGCCATCAATATAAGATAGTCACCAAGAAATCAATAGGGAATTAAGAAGAAACTTCTTTACCCAAAGAGTGGTGAGAATGTGGAACTCACTACCACAGGGAGTGGTTGAATAGTATAGATGCATTTAAGGGGAGGCTGGACAAGCATATGAGGGAAAAGGGAATAGAGGGTTATGCTGATAGATTTAAATGAGGAAAGACTGGAGGAGGCTCGTGTGGAGCATAAACACCGGCATGGACTGGTTGAGCCGAATGGCCTGTTTCTGTGCTGTATATCCTATGTAATCCTATATAATGTGGATTAACATGGTTCATGTTTTAACCACCAAAGCTGTGTGGTCAGTCCTTAGTTATTTTTAAATGGTCATTTATGGGTATAATCAGGCAGTGCTACCTTAGTTTGCTGAGCCCTTTACCTTTCTACCTCAAATATCGACACGAGTAAATACTGCTAATGGGCTCACAGGTTCCTCCGAGCATGCACTGTGAAATAATTGCATTGGTGCAAAGCTGATTTATTAAATTACATTCCACCAAAAATTCAAAAAAATTGCCCAAAATGTGGTTTACAGCAATTTTACAATATTCAACGTGACATCTGGATGCAGCAAGGTATTGGTTGACCAATGTTCTCCTTTCTGTTATTGAGAAAGCAAGGTAAAGGATGAAGACCCATAGTGCAGGTAACACCAAGTTTGCACAGAATGAAAGCTAAGATGAGGTAATCAGGAAGTGATGATTAGCTAATGCCAAGCATGGGTTTTAAAATCTTGAAGACTGTAGGAGGAATAAAAGGCTGAGAAGGTCAGGGGTTCTGGAGTTTTGAAGTTCTGGGAAAGACTGAGTTGCAGTATGAACTTGCAATGAGCATGATTTTTAACAAATCTTACACTTCAGAATGACTGCTGTGAAATTAGTTTTACTCCCTCAGTTAGATCACTCAAGAAGGTAGATAATCAACCTACTCCCATTCCTCTGCCAGTGCCATTTGGTAACTATCTATCGTTCATCGCCGCAGGAGTTCCTCAGGACAGGATCCTAGACCCAACTATCTTCAGCTGCTTCATCAATTACCTTCCCGCCATCATAAGGTCAGAAGTGAGGCTATTTGCTGAAGATTCCACAGTGTTCAGCTCCATTCACAATTCCGCAGACAATGAAGCAGCCCATGCCCTGCTTGCAGGAAGACCTGGACAACATCCAGGCTGATAAGTGGCACGTAACATTCACACCACACGAGCGCCAGGCAATGACCATCTCCAACAAGCGAGAACCTAACCACTTGACATACAATGGCATTACCATCGCTGAGTTCCCCACCATCAACATCGTAGGAATTACCATTTACCAGAAACTTAACTGCACCTTCCATTCCACGGTTAGAGGCTGGGTATGCTGTGGCAAGTGACTCACCTTCTGATTCCCTAAAGCCTCTCCAGCACCTACAAGGCACAAGTCAGGAGTGTGATGGAATACTCTCCACTTCCCTGGATGGGTGCAGCCACAACAACACTCAAGAAGCTCAACACCATCCAGGGACAAAAGAGTCCACTTGATCAGCAGCTGAAGCACCAGACTAAACGCCCAATCCCTCCACTATTGGCGTACCATGGCTGCAGTGTGTATTATCCACAGGATGCAATGCAGCAACTTACCAAGGCTTCTCCACTGGCTCTTCCCAAACCCACGATCTCCACCATTAGAAGGACAAGGGTAGCAGGTGCATGGGAAAAACCATCATTTCCAAGTTCCCCTCCAAGTCACACACTGACCTGAACATGTATTGCCATTCCTTCATCGTAACAGGGTCAAAAATCTTGGAATTCCCTACCCAACAACATTGTGGGAGCACCTTCACCACATGGACTGCAGCAGTTCAAAAAGGCAGCCAACCATCACTTTCTCAGGGCATCTTGAAATGGGTAATAAATGCCTGCCGTGCCAGCGATGGCCACATCCCAGGAATTAATTTAAAAATAGTCACTGGGCCACGAGCATTTCAAGGGTCCGAACATCAGGCACAACAGCCTTGCTGTGGCCTTTAGGGAAGCACCTTGTAGGAGTAGTAGAGTTAGTAAACCTTCTCAGAAAAGCACTGGGTGAGAAATGAAAGGAAAGCAATTATTATGTTTGCTATTAAATTAATGAGCTTTATCACATTTGACACTTTGGTCTGCAGTGTGGTTTAATCGCAGCTTCTGAGTCTACATTGTCAGTACCTCATTGATATAGAAGTTGTCTGAAAGGTTTGAATGTTCTTTAAAGCTGGATGAAGGAACGGTGAAGGATGTAACTAGGACCGTTAAGCAGAGGGGTTCTGTGTAAATTCTAAGGGGGAAAAATTGAGTCATGCCCCGAAAAATTTAGTGCCCCCGCGGCCTGAAATTCATTGGTAGCGAGGCACTACTGGAAGCGTCCCGCCTCCCTCTTGGGGCGTTGCGAGGGAATATCGCGGCGCTAAGTGCCGCAGCGCCATGCGTTGCGGCACATTGCGCCGCGGTACTGCAGGCCTTCCTCAGCGCGACCCGGGGCTCAGCTGGGCCACCAGGGATCGGAGTGCCGGCAAAAGAGCCTGGCACTCGAGAGAAGTGCCGGGCTCACGGAGCGCAGCCGGCACTCCGCAGGGGGGTTGAGAGGAGGCCGCGGACGGCAATGGGGGCAGGTGCTGGCAGGCGGCCAGCAACAAAAATGGCCGCCCGGCACCTCGCCTTTAATTATATTTGCTTGTAGGGGAGAATGTACTGCATCCATTCTGTGGCTGTTACTGATGGTCCAGTTGAGATCAAGAACTTGTTATTTTGGGAATCATGTATTTGAACCCTGGTACATCTTCACCCCAGAGCTGCTGGGATTATTTACAGGAGCATATTGTTCATTTAAAACATTTGAAAAGTCAAATACTGCTCATTAAGGTTAAAGGATTATGGTATTGTTTGGGATTTCTAATGCTTATATACCTATTTTAAATTGAATAGTACGGTGGTTTAAAATTGGTTCTGTAAAGTGTTACAGAATATAAAGAGATATGAAGGTATTATGACCTGACTCAATCAAGTTTACTGTATTATGAACATGCACCAGACGGATTAAGGGATTAGGGAAAATAAACCATTGAGTGGCACTGAGCTCCATAGCGCCTAGTGATTGTTGGTGGGAGTGGTAGAATTTTTTTGTAATACATTTGCTTTTTGCTGTATACTGTATTTATGATGCTTTGATTTCTGTTGCTTTATATAGAAAAGTAGCAATAATAGAAATTTATGTTGGGTCTGAGGTTAATAAGAAAGCCCAGAAGTATCACTGTCTGGGCAGCAACTGCTGTAAACCATAAAGAATGTGTACTGTATAAATTAAAGACTCATTCAAAATAATATCCTCAGCTATCACTTTAAGAGTTGTTAGAGTATTGCTGAATGTTATAATTAAATGCAATTCATTAATGTGACAATGGATGTACAAAAATTGGCAGTAATAAATCTTAATTTTATAGAAACTGGAATTACTTCTAACACACGGTAACATTTATTGGTAAAAGGTAATTTTCAAGGATTGGAAATAATAGAATGAGTCAATTCCTTGCAACCTCACACAGCCAATGTTAACCAGTTCCACAGAGCACACAATTCTGCACTTGTACCAATGCCCTTTATGGATGTTAAAAGGTGTGGCAAAGAAACCAAAAAGTATGAGAGAAAAAAGCTTACAAAGAAATATGGAAAAAAAACACACGGAACAGATTAATAAATGGAAGAGAAGAAAAATATGATTAAAGCCAGTTTTTAAAAATAATTGAAGTTTGGAGAATGTGTGTCTGTTTAAATGATGTGTAATAGTTAACAGGAATGCTTTCCATTGTCTGAAAAAGGTTGATTTAGGGGATCTTTAACAAAGAATGTTTCATCAGGCCTTTTCAGATGTAAGAAATAGTTTTGAAAATCTCTGTTTAAAAAAGAAGGCACACTCTCCAATTCATTTCACATTTTATTTAAGTTGCTGTGTCATCTATTAGGAAACATGGGCCTACTGCTCCTGCTCCTTCTAGCTCCATGTCCAGGTAAGTAGGTTATTTTTAATTTACCTTTAGCCTCCAGCAACCTCTTTAAAGACTACTGGTTTGAATGCCGTTCGTTTAACAAAATGAACTGACATGCGCACAGCGCATGTTGCATTCAGTTGCAATCCAAAATTGGAAAGGGGTCTCAAATAGGCGTTTGTCCCCCGATTTATACAGGCAATAGGCATACGTCTATTTCAGGCGCGCGCCCTGGATGACCAATATGGTGTGAAGCACATACCTGGCACAGAATGAGCACGCGCACACCACACGCCATATTGGAATCTTCTGAAAAACCGGCACTGTGCGATCCAATTTCTAGTCCATGAAGTTTCTCTGCAACCGAGTGCCCTTTTGAGGTTGGTCCTGCAAGATAATTGACTTGATGCAAAACTGAAAATTAAAATTCTTTAGCAGTTAGTATTTATTTTAATGGATGTCACCATTAAAATCTGTGCTTTAAGACTCGGAATTAACAATAATTAACCAAAAATCATTCTGCTATTCCCTTGCATCTATAAAGTACAATTAATCTTAAAAATGTGCATATTTTGACTGATCTTTGCAGTTACAAAAGTACCGATAATTTCAATAATATGTAACATTTTCACAGAATTTGATTGCTAACTGTTAGTAAGTGAAATTACAGAAACATGCTACCTCTGTGACCAGTTTTGTTTCTTTTGGTACAAATGTACTTGTAACAATTTGATCAACTTCAGAGGAAATTTTATGCAATTAGAGAATGCTTCCCATATAATATATAACCATGCAGGAAAAATGTTCTAGTCTGATATCTTTTAATCATTTCAAGTTTGCTAACCAATGCCTTTTGAGTGAAGCTTGATTCAGAATTATTGATGGATCTTAAAATGTTGTACCCATAACGTATGATCCTGCAGACTGAATGGCCTTTTCTCATTAAAGCTTCCGTATGTTGTACCATCCCTTCACCCCAGAACCTGAGCACGCTGCTCCAGTGTAGTACTGATGAAATGCTGCATAGCTGGAGGTGTGTACCAAAGGCTTCATCTGCCTGTTACAGGGCTACAGGTGGAGTAGTCATACTATATTTGACTTTATAAGACGAGCACATCGTCCTCCCAGTCTACTGACCAACATTGCTCCCTGAACCAACATTAGCAAAAAAAATGTTAACTGTTATTTCATCTCATGGCAGTTTCTGGGATTTTGCTGTGCACAAAATGGTGCCTTTGTCCACATAATAGGGTAGAAATTCAGTTTGGCAGTAGCGCAAAAGAGCTGGTATCGCATAGGCCGCCCTTTATACTCTCCGCCCGATATTCAGTTCTATTGATTTTTGTGCAGCTTACTGTTCTGGGTGGAGACTTCAATCCCAACACCAAACAACACTGAGAGACACTGGCCGTGATTTTATTAATGGAGGCGGGTTGGGTGCGGGTCAGGTGGTTTCTGGCTTCCAGTCCCGCCCCCCAGCTGCATCCAGCCCACAGACGTGATTTTGCCTTGATTGACCTTGTTAAGCCCGCCCTGCGGGCTTGCCAGCCAGTTAAGAGGAAGCGGGTCAGATGACGTCATTTGATGACGTGTCATCTGCCGGTTTCCTTAAAGGGACCACGCACAATTTTATTTTGACAGTTGATTTCTCAGTGTTTGACAGCATTGAGGTGCTGAAAACACTGACAATCACTGCACAAAGTGACCTCTTGCACCTAGGCTCTCCAATGACTCCCTCCATAGGCTGGAATAGATGGCAGCTGCAGGTGAGGTGGCAGAAGTGATCTGTCACTGGTGAGAGAGGTTCTCCCAGTGAGGTGGCACTGGACATGGATTTAAAAACTTGTAACCTAAAGAAAAGTGTAAATGTATTAAAAATGATTTTCCCAACATTTTCTTTCCTCTGAGACTCACCATGTGCACCATTGGATCCTTCACACCACTTCTGCAGCTGTCATCAATCCAGAAACATTACAGCAGACTCACAACACGCCACACTTACCTGGCGTGGTGTCCGGATGTCGGGAAACCCGAACCAGAAGTGGCAAAATTCAAAAATAGCCTGTCCACTACTGGCAACTACCTGTTAATAGGCAGGTAATTGCCTTTAATCCTCTTCCCGCTGCTAGGTGTCGGGTCCATTCGTAAGTCGGGGACCTGACACTTGGGAAAATTGTTTGGAGGCAGGTTGACGGCGGGATCGCAGCCCGCCGTCAATCAAAACTATTTTAACGTTCGACCCACCTCCAAACCCACCCTCTGAGCACCGGCAAAATCCAGCCCACTGTGATTGCGGACACGGTGTTATTTTAGTGGGGAGGTGGTTGGGATTTCATGAGGTAAATGTGGGAGAAGGTTGCTTCAGCCTTGAGTGCTAAATCCGTTACTCTTTGTGTGCGAGCATCACTATAATATTAAATGTGGTCGAAATTTTCTGAATTTGTACATGAATATAAAATACAGTTTCTACAGCAGCAGTATTAAAATATAAACCTAATGCAAAATTAAATAGCTGAGCTAAGCAAAGTGCAGCGATTGTTGGACTGTTAGGTTGGTAATGAAGGAACTCTCCTATGGCAATCCCTCTCTCAAAGGAAAGGAAGAACTTGCATTTATCTAGCGCCTTTCACAACCTCAGAACGTCCCAAAGCGCTTCACAGCCAATGAAGTACTTTTGAAGTGTAGTCACTGTTGTAATGTAGGAAACCCTCCCTTAGGAAGAAATCTGACTCTGTCTGCAGCTCCAGGTCTTGCCCCCCCCCCCCCTCACACAAATACTTACCCCCCCCGCCCCCCGACCCCCCCCCATCCTTTGTACCCAGAGAGAAGCAAGATCACTTCGGCACCTGTCAGACATTTACACCCTGAGTATATTCAGATCTCTGAGGGACGACAAGAAACTAGATTTAAGAAACATACAGAAGAAAAGTGCATCAAGAAAGAACAAGAGAAAATCTGTGGGAAAGGCGAATGGAGTGGGAAACATAGAGAGAGAGAGAGATGTACATGAGAGTGTATGACAGGGGTCCAAGGGAAGGACAGAATAACAATAATGTGAAAGAAACAGGGAGAAGAGTCAGACCAATAGAGATACAAAAGCAATGAGTGGAAGTGTATGCGAGCCAATGGAGACAGAAAGAAAGAGCAGATAAACAGAAAGTTAACGGAAAGAAAAAGTAGATACAAGCAGAGAGACAGTTCTGTTTTGTTAATGAGCGATGCCAGGGAAGATCAGCTAGACTGTGTGTTGTGGAGTAAATACAAACATTTCCAACATCTCAGCCCAAATCTCAACTTCACTTCCAATCCATAATATGCTATTTCCACCAGCAACAGTGCCGTGTTAATAATCTGATGCACATAAATCTGTTGGCAATGCTTTAGGAAATCCACTAGTTTTTCTCAAAAATTACTTATTGATTAACTAATGGTTGCCACTGTAACCGTTTCCTGTTTGTGTGCATTGGGGAATTAGTTCAAGCATCATTTTCTAGTTTTAAAATGCATGTCATTTATTTCCCCCCAAACATTATTAAGCCCTTTTCAGATTCTTGTCTTGCAGGAGTTTACTTGATAATTTGTTGTTTTTTTAATAATGTTTTCAGTTTTGTTTGCATGAAGATAAGATTGCTTGTTTACTTTTATTTTATCTGTCTCATGGCCGTATGCTTCAGCACAAGGTGAAATTGCTTGGCAGGATGCAGATGCCACCATTGTGCCTCACTTGACATCCCCTCTACATGCCAACAATGGAAGTTCCCAGACAATTTGTTAAGCAGGAGGAGCAAAAACAATATAATGGGCCGGATATTCCGATGCCTACGGGTGTGTACGAGCTGTGTACACACCCGTAGGGACATCGGAAATGCCGGTGTCAGGCATGCGAAGCGCACACACTGAAAACCGACATTTCCGATCTGTCAAGAATGCTCTTGACAGATTGGACGCCTGCCCTGGAGAAGGGCCTCTGCGGGCGGATAGTTCGCTTTCTGGAGCACCTCGTCCCGCAGAAAACCCTTAGAAATCTTACGCCTGGTAAAAGGCCTGCTTTTACCAGCATAAGAGTTGAAAAAAGTTTTTAAAAAAAACATTTTCTTCACTCATTTTATAATTTAAAAATACTTTTAAAAAAAAGTAAGTTTATATTTAGCCCCGTAAAAAACTTTAATTTTTTTCAAAAAAATTAAATTTTTGTATAAAATATTTAATTTATTGTAATTTCAACTAATTTTAAAAAGGTGATGGTTTTTAAAAATTTATTGAAAGTTTTACTATGTTTTTTCATTGATCTCCATTCATGTATTTGACAGGTCTATCTGTCAAGTGTATGAAGGGAGATTCCCTTCTGCTATTGGCTCCCCATGGCCCACGTGATCCCAGGGACGCTTGCGAACCTGCATGCACCTCTGGGATATGTAGGCCCTGCGCACTTGGAGTTTGGAGAGGCCCAGGATGGGAAGTATAGGCGCCTCGGGAGCCCTCAAGTAAGTTCGAGGATTTTTCCAGATCGGAGGCCTCCGCACGCAGGAAGCCTCCGATCAGAAAATACGGCCCAATAATTCGGCTACAGTTACAAGCCATGAAATTTTGTCCAGGATCAACATATGTTAGCACTGGCACACAATTCCACCAAGCTCCAACCTTTGCCCAGTTGAGTGAATCTAGGCTTTAATCCTTCAATATAACACTGGTTTAACACCACTGGTATCAGGGAACAGAACTGTTTCCTTCTGGCCCAACGATCATACTGAATGTTTACAATATTCTTCAATTTATAGAAATAGTGGGGCCAATTTTTCTGACCTTTCAGTAACAACTTGCATTTATTTAGCACCCTTTAATATAGAAATAAAGCATCCTAGAAAGCATGACTGAAGCATAATCAGACAAAAATTAACACCAGTCAAAGAAGGAGATATTAGGAGGAGTGACTAAAAGCCTGGTCAAAAAGATAGATTTTAAGGAGGGTCTTAAAGGAGTAGAGCGAGGTGGACATGCAGAGAGGTTTGGGGAGGGAATTCCAGAGCTTGGGGCCTAGCCAGCTAAAGGCATGGTCACCAATGGTGGAGCGACGGGAGTGGGGGATGCACAAGAGGCCCGAGTTGGAGGAACGCAGTGGTCTCTGAGGGCTGGTCGAGGTTTTCGAGACAGGAAGTGGCAAGTGCCTTGAAGGGATTTGAACATCATGATGAGAATTTTAAATTGGTTGAGGAACCGGGAGCCAATGTTTGTCAGCAAGCACAGATGTGATGGGTGAACGGGGCTTGGTGTGGGTTACGATGTGGGTGGAAGTATTTTGGATGAGCTGAAGTTTATGGAGGGTTTAGGATGGGAGGCCTGCCAGGAAAGCATTGGAACAGCTGAGTCTGGAGGTGAAAAATGCATGGATGAGGGCCTCGGCAGCAAATAGGCTCAGGCATGTGTAGAGATGGGTGATATTACACAGGTGGAAGAAAGTGTTTGTGTGATGGAGAGGATGTGGGGTTGGAAGCACAGCTTGCGTGAAATAGGATGTCGAGTTTGCAAACAGTTGACTTCAACCTCAGACGATGGCTGGGAGGGGGATGGAATTGCTGGCAGGGGTATGGAGTTTCTGGCGGGGGCCAATGATAATGGCTTTGGTCTTCCCAATGTTTAACCGGAGGAAATTGTGGCTCATCCAGAACTGTATGTCAGCGAAGCACTTTGACAGCACCAAGGCAGTGAAGGGGGTCAAGAGAGGTACTCCATTTCCCTGGGTGTAAGGTGAGAAAACAGTGGTGGAGACTCATTTTGCCACATCTCTGTTTCTGCCCCCTTTTATGTTGCCACAGGATTTCGGGAACTTCCTTGAGGATGAGAGGGGAGGGACAGAACTGGACTTGTGCCTGTAATAGATGCAGGCCCATTGCTAATATGCCAATGAAGCAGGAGGTGTCATTCCTGGCCTCCTGCCTCATTTTCCTCTCGCAACACTCACTGAGCACTCCAGTGCAGGGCCGTGAAACGTGGTGCAATAGCCTGTCCCCAGACTCCCACCGACTGGAGGGTCCTGGGGGTAGCCCAAACACTGGAAGGTAAGTGCTTTATCATCTTTTTATAGGATCCCCCCCCCCACCCCCACCACACCAGCATGTATGCGGGTAATCGAGACCTTCTGGCTGCTGATCTCTCTCAGCAACTAGTTGGCTCTGATCTTGGCGGCATGACAATAGCTGCAGGCCTGAGAATCCTGCAGCAGTGCTCAAGTTTCCAACACTAGGTCCTGCCAGGAGTGGGTCGAGGGTACCTGGCAGTAATTACTGGCACCTATCCAGGATCAGAATAGAAGAGGACCAGGGAAATCTGCTCTAACATAAATTTTTCCCAAAATATTTCATGAAATTATCATTTTATTCAGGGGGTTTGTCTGCAATAATTATCCCTCAACCAACCCCACTTTAAACAGATTTATCTGTTTGTGGGATCTTGCTGTGTGCAAATTGGCTGCCGTGTTTCCTAAAGTACTTCTTTCCTCTGCAAGGTTATGGCTCTGTCCTTGCTGTCTTGTAGGCTATTCCACGAAAGCGGGGAAGGCGATCTTTAATCGGAACCGAGTTTCCAGTTCAGAGCTCATTTACTTGGCTTGTCAATGCTAAAAGCAACATTTTGTTATCAATGCAGGTTCAAACGTTTTAGTCCACTGCACATCTGCTGAAAAATAGCTCAGCTTATCTCAACTGTCCACACCAATGTCAACAGAATCTCTCAAAAGGCTTAAAAGGGGTAAGTTCGGACACGGCTTCTGAACTCGTCCCTCCTCTCCGAAACAGCTACAGTGCGGAAATCTTCATTCTTCAGCCTTGTATTTTGAGATACAATACCACGACCTGGTTAAATAAAATCCCCACATCACAGCCAAGGGTATTGTCTAATTTAGTAACATTCTATCTCGCTTCTGAATTTGTAATTAGATACCTGCTGCGGGGCTTCAGAGGGATTTTTTTTTTCAACCATGATGAATAATGTTGGTTAGGAAACCAAGAACTGGTCAAAATGTTGGGAGATTTCGTGGAAGCAGTTTTTATCAGTCTGTACAAAAGCTTGATTCAGCACAATATGACATTTCCTATTAGGTTACCTCTTACAAATTAGAAGGCCAGCATTTTAAATGAGTAGGTCTGCAGAGTATTGTGGCTATAATAGAGCAATCTTGAAATGTGCAAGTTCTATAATGTGGACTTTATGATTCAGTGTACTGTCCCCTTGGGTGAAATCTGAACTGGAATCAATTAAATGCTAACAGTTGTAGTTACAGTTCTGAATACCAATCTTCTGAAGGCTATGTACAATATTAATATACCTTTTATGTTACCTGGAAGAATAGATAAGGCATACTGTTTAAATGCATACAGAAATTTCTTACTGGGGACAATGATTAATATGATGTGTTTAGTCTGGAATTCAGTAATAATTAACAGGTTGGCTAATTATTCAGTGTACAAGTAGCACAGCCAGTTTAAGCATCGAAGTGAGTCTGATGCACTATATAATGGCTAAGACACTATATAATGGTTAAGATGCAGAAAGGAAGTATAAATGTCAAAGATGTTCACACCTATTGCTATTGCTTTCACTATTTGACAGTGACGCTTAAGGGTAAAGGATATTAAAAGCGCAAGTCATTGCTAATTTATTTAGACAATTATTAGTGTTTCTGTGCACCTTAATAGGAATTTTGTTATACTGTTTCCTACATATGAGAATGTTTTGGCCATAAATTCTGATACAAATCAGCTTGTCACTTATATAATCAATTTTTTTCCCATCAAAAACGAGTATAATGCTCTTCTGTGAAATTCATTCAGCCCTGTATGGAAACTCTAGAGCACTCTTGGAAAAAGCAAGGAATCTTGAAACCTTAAGTGTCAGTAGATATGTGCTGGAGCATGGCTACAGCATTAGTGTCGAACTGGACCAGCTGAGTTTCACAGTTGATTGAAATGCCAGCCGATTGAAATGCCAGGAGATCACAGTCAAGGATCTCAACAATTAGTTGTGTGACTCGTGTCTGTTTGCACACTGGGGGAGCAGCTCAGCCTAACGGCAGATTGAAATGTGGAGAGATTGCGGAGTCAGGAAACAGAACAGACTGGACTCTGCAATCTTTTGTCATTTCAGTCTCCTGGCATTTCAATCAATTGTCAGAATTGTGTAAGGGTTATGGTAGCATTGTGGTTATGTTACTGGACTAGTAATCTAGAGGCCTGGACTAATGATCAAATCCCACCACGGCAGCTGGGGATTCAAATAATTAAATAAAAACCAAAATAAATGGTGACCATGAAACTACCATAATTGTCATAAATACCCATCTGGTTCACTAATGTCCTTTTTAAGGAAGTATCCTTACCTGGTCTGACGTATATGTGACTCTTAACTGTCCTCTGAAATGGCCTAGCGAGTCACCACCACCTTCTGGCAATTAGGAATGGGCAATAAATGCTGGCCATGCTGGCGACATCCACATCCCGTGAATGGTTCTGTTCCACGCGAATGTTTTGGCTCCTGCAGAATAAAACTGCCTCACGGTACATACCTAATGACACTTATGGTTTCAGCATTCCTTGCTTTAAGAGTATTAATGCTGTGCTAGTACCACCGGCTTTCCTGCACAGATGACCTGCAGCTGACGGCAACACCAAAGATAGGTCTTCCCAGCCCACCGAACTTGGCAAAGCTGAAAATTTAATTTGTCGTAGCTCTGATTTTGCGACCTGCCCTTTGGCAATTGGCGCCACTGAACGCAAGACAAAATCTGCTAGAAGGCTTTTTTTTTTAATACTGCATGAGACCCGTGCAAATGCTCCCCGGTTCACCAAGTGCAGATCTGGCACAGCCAGCCACAAGAAAAATGTAAAATTGCTGGGACTCGCCAAGATCAGCTGATGGGACTCACCAAGATGGGAAAGGTGGTTTTTTTAGGCTTTGAGAACCTGGCAGCACTAGTGCAAGACCTTGTGCCTAAAGATGGGTCTCACCGCTGACTATTCTCTTCCCTACCTATCAGCAATCAAGCTTTTAGCAGCTTAAGATTTCAAAGTTGATGACCTCAAATTTCACCTCATCGATTCCCGCCTGATCAATTTCACACCTTTTGCTTTGATGAGAAGCGGTACAGGGGAGCAATTCAACTCGCACAAGCTTCCCGAGCAAAACGGGCGACACTATCCCAATGCATGCCCAAAGCTGTTGGCTTCACGCGGGCTTTATTTGCATTGAGCTGGTGAACTGCAAATGCCAAGCGGGCGTCCTGGTACAGCTCCAACGGTCGGGGCCGGAGCAATCCGGCAGATCTAGAAGTCGCCGGCTTCCAATTTGCAGTTCCAGGGAAATTGGGAGTGGGAAATCACAACCCAAAATTGCCTCCCGCCCCCTGTTGCAACGTCGATTTAACACCTAAAAAATGGGTGCAACATGATTCAATTTCTCCCTCCATGTGCCCTGAATAGGAAAAATTAAGCGTTCTGGACCTATTTTAATTCATTAGCAGTTTTCACACCTCTGCCAAAGGGATTGATTCGGCAGTTTGCTTAAACACAACAAATCAAAGCAACTAAATCAATCCCCAAAGGTTTTTATTTATACCACCTACGTAGTGTGCTTTTAATTTACCATCCTGCGAAACCAGTGGGCAAATTCATAGAATTCCTAACTTCCAATAATCCACCAACCTCGAGGCAAACTTGTGTATAAATTTAGTGGTCTAGGCCTAATGATTAAGTGTAAGGCTCAAGTGTTGGCACTTGCTTGACCTGTTGAGTGCTGAGTTTCTGGGGTCAGCCTGGTTACAACATTAGGGATGAGCTCCACGGATGGAAAATGCCTCTGATTAGGAGTTTGCCCATTGAGGAGTGGGAATTGATATGTTGCTGCTGCAGAATTCAAAGTCCTGCAGCTTTTTAAAGGGACAGGCAGCACCAAATTGTGGATTTTGAAAAACAGCAAGCGGGAGTCAATATCTTTACCATGTCTGGAAGGCGAGCAGAGGGTGGCCCAATTCTTGTAAGAAGCAATTGAATTTCTTCTTAAGGAAGTAAGGCACAAAGGAATGCCAGGCTCCAATAAGAGCTGTCCAGGAGGAATGGAAGGAGATGGCCACTTCTGTCAATGCCAGTTCCACATGGAAGCAGAGCCAGAAGAAGTTTAATGGGCATTCTCAGTCAGCCAAAGTATGACAACCCACCATGATACTCTACTAATACAGTGTAATAAACATGAGCTTCATGAATTTCTCTTAAAGCTTGGAACAGATTCGTAGCATCTTCAGGCTGCTGCTGCTCCTCTTCACGGTTCTCTTCCTGGGCCTCGGTCCCACTTTTGTCCAGGGTCTCTATGATGATGCCTCTAAGGAAGGCATACAGCAACAATCTTTTCAACCCTTGCCAGGCTGTAATGCAGGACTTCCCCAGATCTATGCAGGCACCTGAAGTACAGCTTCAATCTGCCAGTAACGTGATCAATGATTACCCTGGTGGATACCAGCACATCATTATACCTGCTGTCCAAGGATACCACAAAGGTGTCATAAACCATAACTGTAATAGATTATTTTGTTATATGTTCTCGGAATGTGGCCGGCTGCATTTATTGTCCATCCCTAGTTGCCCAGAGGGCATTAAAAGTCTACCATGATAGCATTGATTGTCAGCAGCCACTCTGAGACTTGCCTTTGTGGACTGAATAACTGTAGTATGGTGTACTGCCTTAAAATAAAGGCATTGTGACAGCTCCCTGGGAAGCGAGTTTTGACTTACATAAGTGGATGCTGGTCATTGCAAACAAGCCGCACATTGAGAGAGTAGATTCCATTCTATTCGTGTAGGTAGCTGCTTTGTGTAATGGAGGGCCACATGGGTACCATCTATAACACCTGGACCTTTAGGAAGAGTGCCACTCTAAAATTGCACAGCCTCACATGCAGCTGTTGGTTGTCCATGGGGAAGGAGAGGAGCTGTGTGGCTTAGGTAAAAATAATGATGCATCTTGCTTGGTTTATATTCACATTGTCCCCGGTGGTAGTTTGAAATGACCACAACAAATAAAAGTTGAGCGAGGTTGTGACTTTTACAGTCAGTAGCAGTACTATGTTTGTGGTGGAGTTTGGCTGCAGATCTGTGGTTTCCTTGGTAAATTGAAATCTCCGCAGACACTGTTTCTCAGATAAATGGAGGTATGGGCACCTCTGTCTATATATTCTGGTTTGGGGGTATTGGTAGAAGGATGAAAAGCACCCCTGGTGCACCCTGACCTCTTTGGCATCCTTCTGTAGGTCCTCTTTTTATCTTAAAAGATATATGGGAATTCCCAAGGGAAAACCCATTGTGGCAGCAGGAGTTACAACACCACAGCAATTGCCACAAAGACACTTGAAAGAATTCAGTAACAAGAGGAAGAAAAGTCTGGCCTTCCGGGTTGGAACATTTACATTATAATTTCATTTATGAAACTAGTTTAGCTCTGTAGAGAGAGAGTTCAATATTATGTGGAATATTAGTATGCAGAGCCTCTGCAGAAGTAGAAAACCCATAATCCACCAGGGACTGAGCAACAACAGGGCAGTTGATGTGCAAAATGTATTTTTGTAGCTATACTCCAGTCTGGAATATAAACAATTAGCAACTGAATTACACCCAGGAAGCAGTTTTTCATTCAAGGTTTTACAATGTACAAACACCATAAACAAGTATCTGTACTATTCCTTATTGCAATTGATCTATCCTAGACGAATCTAAAAAAACGAACGTTATGTACTCGTTACTTTACTAGACTGTTATTATGATATTTCCTGAATAATGCTGTGGTTGATGATACTATGTTCTCACAGCATCCCTTCAATAACATCCATTGTCCATGTTTTATATTCACCAACTGGATAATCAAAGTATGAAACTAGCATACTGAACTCCTTAGGAGTGAGACCACTAAGACAACACCAGGCAGTTGTGCTACATCATTCAACTGTGCAAATAGCACTTCATTTATTTTGCAAATCTAATCGGTGGCCATCACAAAGGGGCACACAACTATTTGCAAATAAAACAGTGGCTGTTGCTTTTCCATCTTCTAAATCCAATAATAGATCAGTTGCAGCATTGACTAAGAATGTGCTTGTGAAGCTCATTCTTAGCCAGCATCTCATTATCAATGTAATATAGCCCTCACGAATGGAATTGTGCATCATTGCAAGATCTCAGTTGTTTATTTGATGCACAATCTATCTTTATTAACTATTTTGTTTAGATAAGGCTGTAGTACAGCACCAGTTCAACTGTTGTGATGCTTCCAATTCTATTAACTCTTATGTCCTCAGTACTGATTCTTAGCCCTGGGAGAGTCCAGTTTCCCTTCAGTTACCCGTCTTTAAAGTTTTCAATTCGCATACAATGACGCAGAAACAAACTATTATATAATAAAACAATTCAAATATTGAAAGTAAATTTGTTCCTGTAAAATTAACCTTATTTACAGAAGCAAACACAGAACAATTTTAAATTAAACATTTCACTTCAACTTGATCGACCACCCTTAACTGCCATTCTCTGGTCTCTCACTCTTAATTTTAACGGCCCGGGATTTGCGGTCAGCAATTAGTATTAGTAAAAAAATATATAGTGCTGGAGAAATTAATGGGATTAGTATTAGTAAAAAAAAATAGTGCTGGAGAAATTAACGGGACTGAAAGCTGATAAATCCCCAGGGCCTGATAATCTGCATCCCAGAGTACTAAAAGAGGTAGCCATGGAAATAGTGGATGCATTGGTTGTCATCTTCCAAAATTCTATAGATTATGGAACAGTTCCTGCAGATTGGAGGGTGGCAAATGTAACCCCACTATTTAAGAAAGGAGGGAGAGAGAAAACAGGGAACTACAGACCGGTTAGCCTAACATCAGTAGTAGGGAAAATGCTAGAGTCTATTATAAAGGATGTGATAACAGGACACTTAGAAAATATCAATGGGATTAGACAAAGTCAACATGGATTTATGAAAGGGAAATCATGTTTAACAAACCTACTGGAGTTTTTTGAGGATGTAACTGGAAGAATAGATAAGGGAGAACCAGTGGATGTGGTGTATTTGGATTTTCAGCAGGTCTTTGATAAAGTCCCACATAAGAGGTTAGTGTGCAAAATTAAAGCACATGGGATTGGGGATAATATACTGGCATGGATTGAAAAATGGTTAACAGAAAGGAAACAGAGAGTAGGAATAAATGGGTCTTTTTCAGGGTGGCTGGCGGTGGCTAGTGGGGTACCGCAGGGATCAGTGCTTGGGCCCCAGCTATTCACAATATATATCAATGATTTGGATAAGGGAACCAAAAGTAATATTTCCAAGTTTGCTGATGACACAAAACTAGGTGGGATTGTGAGTTGTGAGGAGGATGCAAAGAGGCTTCAAGGCGGTTTAGACAAGTTGAGTGAGTGGGCAAATAAATGGCACATGCAGTATAATGTGGATAAATGTGAAGTTATCTACTTCGGTAGGAAAAACAGAAAGGCAGAGTATTATTTAAATGGTGATAGATTGGGAAATGTTGATGTACAAAGGGACCTGGGTGTCCTTGTACACCAGTCACTGAAAGCAAACATGCAGGTGCAGCAAGCAGTTAGGAAGGCAAATGGTATGTTGGCCTTCATTGCAAGAGGATTTGAGTACAGGAGCAAGGATGTCTTACTACAGTTATACAGGGCCTTGGTGAGACCACACCTGGAGCACTGTGTGCAGTTTTGGTCTCCTTACCTAAGAAAGGATATACTTGCCATAGAGGGAGTGCAGCGAAGGTTCACCAGACTGATTCTTGGGATGGCAGGACTGTCGTATGAGGAGAGATTGGGTCGACTAGGCCTGTATTCACTAGAGTTTAGAAGAATGAGAGGGGATCTCATTGAAATGTATAACATTATGACAGGGCTAGATAGACTGGATGCAGGGAGGATGTTTCTCCTGGCTGGGGAGTCTAGAACTAGGGTCACAGTCTCAGGATATGGGGTAGGACATTTAGGACTGAGATGAGGAGAAGTTTCTTCACTCAGAGGGTGGTGAACCTGTGGAATTCTCTGCCACAGAAGGCTGTGGAGGCCAAGTCACTGAATATATTTGAGAAGGAGATAGATAGATTTTTAGATGCAAAAGGTGTCAAGGGGTATGGGGAGAGGGCGGGAATATGGTATTGAGATAGAGGATCAGCCATGATCATATTGAATGGCGGAGCAGGCTCGAAGGGCCGAATGGCCGACTCCTGCTCCTATTTTTCTATGTTTCTATGAAGCAAAGTCGTTCGCCGCTGGCCCCGAAGTAAGCTTCGCACAAAGATCATGCGATCTCTATGTCGAGGATTTCAGGTTTTCTGACGCGTGGTTGAAATCAACGGATGTTAATGGGGATTCCCAGCGAAGAGCTGCTGTGACGTCAACAAACTGTCTAAGCAGCCAATCAAAACGCAGAATTCTCAGACAGTGAACCAAGAAGTGGGTAACCTCCTAAAATTCTAACTTTTTAAAAAAAATGTTAGAGAGAGCAAAACAAATCTTGGGGCTCTCACATGGGGAAAAGGCAAACTTGAAATAAAGATGAACAAACTTTTTTTTAAAGTTTCTTAATTTTTTTAAATTAAAATGGATAAATTTGACTGCGCAAAATTAAAATTAGTTTTTCAGGGCCATAACCTTTGTTTATCAATCAATACACTGTTAATACCCAAGTTACACCTAATCCCTTTGGATCTAACTTTTAATGGGGTATTTAACAGCAGTATGACTGCGAAAGAACTGAAGTTTTCATGAGAGGGGATCTCATTGAAACTAACAGGACTAGACAGACTAGATGCAGGAAGGATGTTCCCGATGGTGGGGGAGTCCAGAACCAGGGGTCACAGTCTAAGGATAAGGGGTAGGCCATTTATGACTGAGATGAGGAGGAATTTCTTCACCCAGAGAGTGGTGAACCTGTGGAATTCTCTACCACAGAAGGCAGTTGAGGCCAATTCATTAAATATATTCAAGAAGGAGTTAGATATAGTTCTTAAGGCTAAAGGGATCGAGGGATAGGGGGAGAAAGCAGGGACAGGGTACTGAATTTGGATGATCAGCCATGATCTCATTGAATGGCGGAGCAGGCTAGAGGGGCCGAATGGCCTACTCCTATCTTCTATGTTTTATCAGTTTCCCTGATTTGAGAGATTTCACTGATTGCTGTCTGTGTGGAGGAGGAGGAGGGGTGCACAGCGTAGCCTGTGGAGGAGCATTGAATGAGAGACCGCAACTCCAGGATTTCCACATTAGGCTGCGAGTGCGGTAAATCCTGAAGTTGCAGTCAGTTTCAAAGACGAAATGACGACTAACGCAGCCAGTCTGCTGTCATCAAGACCGCAAATTCCGAGCCATTATTTTAATTAGTTCTAGCAAATTTCTTATTAATATGCCTCTCCTATTTACTCTCAACCTCCTGTACAACTATACAAGCATACAGCACCAATGCTTAGGGCTTCACTATATGTACATGAGCAAAGCCCTTTGCTCCCGAGCAAAAGTAGGGTTAAAAGGTAATTGCTGTAGGTACAGGCAGGCTGGGTCCATTTCATACGTATCCAATCATCAGCTCACAGAACTATCATAAACTAAAATAGTTTAATTGCTTAAGTTCCTATGTCCTGGATGCCACTGTCCATTCTGAAAGTGAGAAGTCGCACAACACCAGGTTATAGTCCAACAGCTTTATTTGAAATCACAAGCTTTCGGAGCACTGCTCCTTCGTCAACAACTTCACCTGACGAAGGAGCAGCGCTCCGAAAGCTTGTGATTTCAAATAAAGCTGTTGGACTATAACCTGGTGTTGTGCGACTTCTCACTTTTTGTCCACCCCAGTCCAACACCGGCATCTCCGCATCATGGCCATTCTGAAAGTGGCATTAAAATTTAAAAGAAAAAACACAATTGGATGAAAACCGGCTCCAATTGAGGCTTATAAGTGTAAAGATTCACCTGGTCATAGAGACCGCTAGTTCATTGTTTGGCATATTTTTACATGTAAAACAGAGACAAGTAATGATATTGGCAGACTATGGTGAAATCATGTGCTGATGAAATGTCAACAGTTCAGCAAAGACTAATGGACATGTATATCTCAAACTAAACAATTATGGTATAATATGACAATAACACTAATTCTATTATTCATCAGCAAACTGATATTTAAATGGAGAACAAATGAAAAGTGGGGGAGATAACGAGGTCCCCCTGCAGAGGAAACAGAGCAGTAAGCGTCCTAAAAATGGTGGGGAATGACTTACTGCACCATTCTCGCCATCGCTGTGGCCGCTGTAATCTTTCCCCAGGCTTACTGACGGATGGTCAGAGTACTGGCCTGAGTCAGGTGGTAGGTCCTGTTAATAAATCTAAGAGTACAAATACACAAATCACTAAAAGTTGCGACACAGGTTAGCAAGGCCATAAAAAAAGTAAACCAAGCACTAGGATTTATTGCTGGAGGGATAGAATTAAAAAGTAGGGAAATGATGCTAAACCTGTATCGAACCTTGGTTAGACCACACTTGGAGTACTGTGTACAGTTCTGGTCGCCATATTATAAAAAGAATATAGAGGCACTGGAGAGGGTGCAGAGAAGATTTACAAGGATGATACCAGAAATGCGAGGGTATACATATCAGGAAAGGATGAACAGGCTGGGTCTCTTTTCTCTTGAAAAAAGAAGGCTGAGGGGTGACCTAATAGATGTCTTTAAAAATTATGAACGGTTTTGATAGAGTGGATACAGAGAGAATGTTTCCACTTGTGGGGAAGAGCATAACTAGAGGCCATCAATATAAGATAGTCACCAAGAAATCCAATAGGGAATTCAGAAGAAACTTCTTTACCCAAAGAGTGGTGAGAACGTGGAACTCGCTACCACAGGGAGAGGTTGATGCGAATAGTATAGATGCATTTAAGGGGAGGCTAGACAAGCATATGAGAGAGAAGGGAATAGAGGGTTACGCTGATAGATTTAGATGAGGAAAGATGGGAGAAGGCTCGAGTGGAGCATAAACGCCGGCATTGACTGGTTGAGCCGAATGGCCTGTTTCTGTGCCGTATATCCTATGTAATCCTATGTAATGTAATATGCAAATTGTGGTCCTATTTATTTTTCTACCAGAAACTTTCACCAAGCATTAACATTTTCATTTAAAAATGCCAGGAACGTCACCAATCATACTCTTTAAACCACTAGCAATTGGATTACACCCGTGAAGCAGTTCAGGTTCAAGGTTTTACAATGTACAAAAAAAAAGGTCTCTACTATATTGCAATTCAACTATCCTGGCCATCTTCGGACCGTACTGGTCGGAGTGTGCGTGTTGCACGTTCCGCCCAGTATAAGCTGGCGGCCCAGTGGAAGAGGAACCCGTGGGTTATGTTTTACTGTATTTTTATGGGGTTGGGAGGAAGGGGAGTGCTCCTCTGGGCTCCATAAAACCAGCCTGGGCCACTGCCAGTCCGGCACTAATTTTAAACTATGCCCCCCCTCTAGTTTTGTTCAGCCTTCTGGAGTTTTTTCACAGGAATTCATATCTTTTCTTCCTGCTGCAACCTTTTATCATGATGGTCAGTGAGATTTTTTTATGTGGATCTGAAATGTGAGGGTTAGGATCTCATATGGGTGACATAACAATAATAGACGTTCACACAACCTGGACTGTGGATGTTTTACAACATTATTACTTCTGACCAAGGTATAATGGTGTGAGCTGACAAGATGAGTGTCTTACTGGGAATTATTGCACCTTTCTTCAGAGGTACATGTTCCTTTGTACATTATGTTGTAATAAAACTACTCCTTGCCACTTCTCATCTGATGAAGCTATACTCCTGAAAGCAAAATTCCCAGTCTAAGCTGTTGGTTGTAATTTTATAAAGGACACTCAAAACTATAAGCACACAAAATTGTTTCCCAAAATATTTAGGGAAAAAAAGAATAACAAAATCATGCATGACTATGCTAAGAAATATGATTATATGATTCAGTATATGATGATGCTGTTTTTGTTGGTCTTCGGACTATGCTTACTATTGCCATTTGATATAAAACAAAGTACATAATAATTAGGCTAGTATAACATTGTAAACATTGATTTAAAATTTACCTCCTTATTCTGTAGTGTCTGAGGTAAACATCCCTCGACAGTGTCATAAGCAGTATGGCAGTGCAAGTTAAAATGCACTGGACTGGTGATGGTGTTGAAGAATGCATCTTCACTTACTTATTGCTCTGTTTTTCTGATAATAGTTGCTTAAAGATTTCAATAATGATGGATATGTTTTGAAATGTTTTTGAGCAGACAAGCTTCAAGAAGGAATACATAGATGTTAATGAGATATATTACTGTAACGAAATACCAATCATAAAATTATATTGGAATTAGGAATTGGCCCCAATTTTAACTCCAGGTGAATTCCCCGCTCAGGCCTGAGTTAAAATTACAGTCGGGTCTCAATTATGTAATCGGGCCACAATATGCATGTGTAAAGAAGAACCCTGTTGGCTCCGGGCGTGAGTCCTCACTCCCTGTTCAGGAGAGCAGATTAAAATTGCAGATGTTGCGATCATGGCGGCTTTCAGACAGGTAAGAGCCAGGGTGATTTTAACTGCCCACCCGCCAGGTTTCTGCTGAGCGAGTAGGGTTAAAATCGCCCCGTGTCCCTTTTGTGCTATTGTTGATCTTTACTATAGCTGTAGTTTCTTGTCACAGTTTTTGGGTTTTGCACTAGATACACTCTTGGGTCAGGTTAATTTCCTCCTGTAAGCAGACCTCACACCTGCTATGATCCAAAGCGTAACCTCTTGCTGTCTAATAGCTCGTAAAGCTATTGAGATGAAGCACAACTGCAAACCAACAAACTGGTTTATTTTACATAAAATACATGAATGAATAGTGAGATCCAACAATTTTCTATGCTCTTTGTTCCATGAAAAATAACAAAGACACATCTCTGTTGACACTTTGAGTGAAAGCTCAATTTCAAGCTAACTGATCCTAAATTTGTTAAAGGCTGCTCAGGCTCATGTGCCCATTTGGGGTTTCAGAGAGAAAGAAAAAGCCATCTCCTTAAGAGTGAGATCAGGGGTTTGATCTACTAGCTGTCAATCACCAAGGGCTCCAAATTGGACCCATCCTTCGAACCATGGAAAAATAACATGAGGGCGATATTTTTTGTTTCAGGCATGTATCAGCCGGTTGGTGGGTAAGGTGTCTGCTCAAACTGCCTAATGCAGTCTGCAGGAGTCTCAATCAATTTTCATGGTCAGGTCTCATTCACATTGAATAGGCGAACTGCAGCACAAATTATCCTCCTTTTATAGGCATATATCAAATTGGGAGGGCTGGAGATCAGTTGGGGAGGCCTCCAGTTAAAGGCAGCCAGCAGCCTTTTTAAAAGTGATGCAATATACAATAGTGGTTAGTGGAGAGCAAGTTATTGAAGTAGAAGGCAGCATGATGTTGTCCAGTTCCCTCGATTCTCCTATGCAGTCTTGGAAATGCTTTTAGAGCAATTGAGCAACAGAAAGAATTTCCTTTCTCCCCACCCCCCCCCCCGCCCCGCCACTCCCCGCAATGGATGACAAGTACCCCATCAAATTAGTCAGCAACAATGGAGAGAGCTGGCTTGAGTGCAAGGACCTGGCTGCAGAGCAGGAAGAAATTTATTGACCTCACCAGGACTGCCAAGATAACACTTCCCTTCACATCTGTCCTACTTTCTATACAGCCCTGCACCACCCTATTTTACCACAGCAATATCAATCCTTCCCTACCCGTTGCATACCTTGCCTCCAATCAACCACAAGAAATAACCTGCATCAGGTTATCGTGCAGAAGATGACACAGTTCTCCTGTTGCTTCTGAAGTGCATTCTTCTTATGCAGATCTCTTCACTTCATAAGATCAGTGGCCTGTAAAGTCTTTAGGAAGGAGTTAATATCTTGTAGGCACATCCTCCTCAAATGCTTTCTCACCCTCCTTTCCTCCATCGAATACTGCCCCTCCTCCGCCAGTGACATTGCAAACAAGGGAATAACCATTGATAATCCTATAACTGTAACTCAAAACTTCTTTCTTTGTGGAGATGGAAATATTTACTTGTGATCTCCTAGGCCAACACTCCAAAAGCTCATTTACAATTCCAGCAAACACTCCTCAAAATATCTTCAGGCTGTAGGCTCCAAAGTAATGCATTTCTGCCAGTATTAGTTGATTTGGGTACTCCAACACCCATCATCCTCATTGTAATATATGCTAATGGTCTCAGCAGTATTGGCGACAGAAATGCCAGCACAGCCATTACGGAGCGGAAACCCGACAGAAACAGGTGCTAACCCATAATGCACCGAAAAAATGTGGGTGTACTCAAATTACATAGAATTACATAGAATATACAGCACAGAAACAGGCCATCTACAAGAAATGAAACACGTTGGGGAGAGCATAGGACAGACTAAGGAAAAACATAAATGGCCAGGGAACAAATATAGTTATAGAACAGGAGTGCAAAAAGATGGTTAAAATAAAGTGAGAGGAACTGCTATTTAAAATGAGTTAAACTCTCTGTATAGCAATGCACACCCTGTCTGTAATAAAACAGGGGAACTGGAGGCAATAATACATTGTGAGGAACCTGATATAGTAGGGATTACTGAGACATGGCTACAGAAAAATCAGGACTGGGAATTAACCATTGCAGGATATAACATATTAAGAAAAGATAGAGAGGGAAAAATGGGAGTTGGAGTAGCTGTACTTATTAGAGATAACATAATGTCAGTAGAAACAAGTGACACAGCCATCAGTAAGAGAGAAATAGAATCCATGTGGATAGAGATAAAAAAAGATAAAAATAGATCAATCACACTAATCGGGGTAGTCTATGGACCACCTAATAGTAGAAGGCAGGTGGAGGAAGAAATATGTAAACAAATTAGGGAAATTAGTAAAAAAAATAGAATAGTAATCATGGGGGATTTCAACTACCCTGAAATTAATTGGCCAGAAGAGGTAGGTAAAGGGGACAAAGGAATGGAGTTCCTACATTATGTACAGGACTCCTTTTCTAATCCAGTATGTAAGAAGCCCAACAAGGGTGGATTTGCTACTGGCTCTAGTAATGGGGAATGAACCAGAACAGATAAGAGGAGTAAAAGTAGGGGAACATCTAGGTAATAGTGATCATAATATAATACACTTTAAGATAATAATTGAGAAGGACATAAGCATGACACAGACCAGGGTAATAGATTGGAGAAAAACAGATTTTGAGGGACCGAGAATAGAACTTGGGAAAATAAAATGGGTAATGATATTGGCAAACAATGATGTAGAACAGCAGTGGGAAACATTTAAAATGGAGTTCAACAGAGTCCAGGAAAAATATATTTTGCTTAAAAAGAAAAGAACAAACTAAACACTAATGAGACAAGACATGAGGGAAAAATTGAGGGTAAGGAAAGAGGCATACATTAAGTACATGGACAGCAAGGGAGAGCATGACAAGGGAGAATATGAAGAGATTAGGAGATAATTTTAAAAATACATAAAGAAGGCAAAGAGGAACTATGAAATTAAATTATCAAGGAACATAAAACAAAATGGTAAAATATTCTGCAGGCACAGAAATAAAAAAAAAAGGAAAGTCGGGATGGGAATCGGGCCACTAAGGGATGGACAGGATAAAATCACAGGCAGCGATAGCGAAATGGCAGAAATATTAAATAATTACTTTGCTTCAGTGTTTACTAGGGTGACTGATCAGGTGGACATGACATCGGAAGATGAAATTAGAAATGATATAACCGTATTTAAAATATAAAGAGGAGAAATAGTAAATTAACTAATCTAACTCAGAGGACAAAATTCCTGGTCTGGATGGATTGCATCCGTACATTTTAAAATAATCTAAAGAGAGAGCAGAGGCACTATTCACCTTTTTCTAATGAATTATTAAATATGTGGAAGTGCCAGAGGACTGGTGGATAACTAACATTATACCTATATTTAAGAAGGGCGATAGAACTTGTCCAAGGAACTATAGGCCAGTTAGCTTAACATTGGCGGTCGGAAAAATAATGGAATCCCTACTAAAGAAGAAAATAGAAAAACATCTGGAAATCAAAGATATTATAACAAATAATCAGCATGGATTTCAAAAGTAAAGTCTTACTGGACCAACCTCATTGAATTCTTTGAAGAGATAACAGAGAGAATAGACAAGGGTAATGCAGTCAATGTAATTTATCTAGATTTTCAAAAGGCCTTCAATAAGGTGTCACATAATAGACTGATGAATAAGGTCAGAGCATACAGAGTCAGGGGACAAGTAGCAGAATGGATAGCTAGCTGGCTGCAAGACAGTAAGTAGTGGTAAAGAGTGGCAGAGGGGGGAAAAGTGGGGTCGCACAAGGATCAGTGCTGGGACCACTGTTGCTCACAATTTATATTAACAATTTAGACTTTGGAATCAAAAACACAATTTATAAATTTGCAGATGACACCAATTTGGGGGGATAGTCAATACTGAGGAGGACTGCAACAAATTACAAGGAGACATGAATAAACTTGTAGAATGGGCATATCATTGGCAAATGAATTTCAACACATAAGTGTGAGGTATTGCATTTCGGTTAAAAAAAAGGTGTCATTACTTGGAAAATAAGAATCTAAATGGGGTAGAGGATCAAAGGGATCTGGGAGTACAAATACACAAATCACTAGAAGTAGTGACAGAGATTAATAAGGCCATAAAAAGCAAACCAAGCACTAGGGTTTATTTCTAGAGGGATAGAATTGAAAAGTAGAGATGTAATACTAAACTTGTATCGAACCTTGGTTAGACCACACTTAGAATACTGTGTACAGTTCTAGTCGCCATATTATAGAAAGGATATAGAGGCACTGGAGAGGGTGCAGAGAAGATTTATAAGGATGATACCAGAAATGCGAAGTTATACCTATTCGGAAAAGATGAACAGGCTGTGTGAAAAGAGAAGGCTGAAAAGTTTTGATAGCGTAGACACAGAGAGAGTTTTTCCACTTGTGGGGATGAACAAAACTAAAGGCTATCCATATAAGATAGTCACCAAGAAATCAAATAGGGAATCAGAAGAAACTTCTTTACCCAGAGAGTGGTGAGAATGTTGAACTTGCTACGACAGGGAGTGGTTGAGGTGAATAATATAGATGCATTTAAGGGGAGGCTAGATAAGCATGTGAGGGAGAAGGGAATAGAGGGTTATGCTGATAGTTGGATGAGGAATGATGGGAGGAGGCTCTTTGGAGATGAACGCCGGTATGGACTAGTTGGGCTGAATGGCCTGTTTATGTGCTGTATATTCTATGTAATCTAAGAAATTCTATCTAACTAGTCTGTTCTGGTGTTTACTCCACACAAGTCTCCTCCCATTCTATCTGGGTGTACTCAAATTACACCTGGCAAATGTATGTAAATTTAGGGCAATTAAATTAAGATTGACTATTTTCAGGTGGGTACCATAGGTTAGATAAATCAATGTTGCTTGATTAATAATAGTGTTAAGAACGATTCAATTTAGATATTTTATCATAACATTTGCGGAGAGAAGGAGGGTTTGATTGCCCACCTCAAGTTCTATGTTTAAAGTGAATCTTCAACCCAAACTCAGATAATTTGTTCCTAATCAGGAATCACTTCAAGAAATCAAACATGTCTGTTGAGTTTACTAAATGTAATAATATTGACTGCAGTGGAAATGATTTGGCTATCCTAACTAAACATTGCTAATAGAAGTTCTGTTAGACAAACTGTAGTTATAATAATAGCTTGGAAATTACTGTTGCTGATATTAGTGGATAAACATCCCTTCTCATTTTGTAGGATTTTTTTTTTTTTAAATGGATGTCTGCAGACAAAAAAATGAGCAGGTTAAGCATTCATCTGCTAATATTGCTTAATATTTAGGCTAGTATTTAAATTGTTTTGTTTTAACTAATTGTTTCAGATGAGATGTTAAACTGAGGACCTCTCTGCTTGTTGAGATGGATGTAAAAGATCACATGGCACTATTCGAAGATGAGCAAGGAGTTCTCCCGATGTCATACCCAACATTAACCCCTCAACCAACAGCACCAAAACAGATTAACAGGTCATTTATGTCACTTTAAAAGTAATTCAAGGTTGTGACTGGCCCTTTTTAAGTGCAAGTTCTTTCTTCTTAATTTAAATCTCCAGGTCAATTGCAGAATTATTTCAGGCCCCAGTTGTACTAAAGTCATGATGTGGAGATGCCGGTGTTGGACTGGGGTGGACAAATGTGAGAAGTCGCACAACACCAGGTTATAGTCCAACAGTTTTATTTGAAATCACAAGCTTTCGGAGCTGCTGCTCCTTCGTCAGGTGAAGTGAAGAGATGCATATAGGCACAGTCAGAGAACACTACCAGATGATTACAGTTACTAAGTCAGGTCTCATTCATAGCACTGAAATGAGACCCTCAATTTCACAGACTGGAGTTATACTACCAGTGGCACCTCAGTGAAGGTCAGCCTGAAGTCTGTGACAAATGGATTGTGCATGTATACTTCAGAGTTCTACTCCCCAGATAGCTATTTTAAGAGAGTGTGGGTGGCTCAGAAGATTGAAAAATAGGTTTATGAAGTTCCCAGTTGCAGTTGTCACCCTGGTCATTTTTTAAATTTAAGATTTGGTGTCGAGCTGGAGTTATATTGCACCTTGCATGAAATCAAGATGATCTCGCACCTCCCAGCTTCAGTGCATGCAAGAGTCAGATTGCTGACCAGCTCCTGTGTTAGATTACCACTTGTGCGTTGATGTTTATTTGAAACCATCAATGCAAATTGGCAATACAACTGCAACCTTAATTATGTATGGTAAGGGATTCAGTTGTATTTATAACACCCCCATGTTGACTGATTTTACTGCCTTACAGCCACCAAATGCCCTTATTCAAACAGTGGTGCAGTGTGCTCTGGGACAGGCACTTCTACATTACTACCATCAATGCAGATTTATAGGGAACATTTACACCTCACAATTTTAGTGTCAGTGCAAAGCTAAAAGTATAAATTGGGTGCTAAGAACTGACTCCCAAGTGCAGTAGAATAAGACTGCTTCCTCCAAAAAAGTCTATCTCAGCTTTATTCCAGTCTAAGGCCAGATTGAGGCTACATTTACACTCTAACTGCAGGATATGTGTGAAGCCCAAACACTTTGTACTATCGCTGTAGTTGCAGTGTAATTGCGCCCATAGTCATCTGACAGAAGGTGCAACTTGTGAAGGAAAAGTGTCTACTTGTTAATATTTCCATACCCTGAGAAAAGTGTGACAGGTAGTCTGGCTGAGAAGCAGTAAGAATTGTGGATGGAATGTGGCTAAACTTGAATATTGGCTATTTGACTCGAGGTTTTGGAATGGAAATGCAGAGCTCTGCTCGACATAAATGCAACGTATTTTGGTCGTCTCAGTGTGCTTCCCACATCCAGAAGGAGAAAATACTTTCCATTTATGTGCATCGATGGACATTGTCATCTGCATCTTAGGCCAGCCCTGGGGAGGCGAGTTTGGAGGCGGGACTGCCAGGAAAATGGGAGAATCTGGGGGCGGGTGCCCAACAGGCAGTTATGAGGATTATCCCCATTTTTCCACCAGAGGCGCGGGCTTCCCGACGTCAGGAAACCCCACCAGGGTCACCAAGGCGAGCAGAGGGTCTGCGGGGGTTGGAGGGGTGCAAAAGTGCGCTGTGAAGGTAAGTGATGGGTGCAAGTGTGGAGAGGTGAGTATGTGAGGTGAGTGTAAAGTGATAGAAAATGTTTACTTACCTTTGTTTCTTCCTGCAGGCTTCAACCGTTGGGGATGCGGAGACTCTCGCATCTCAATGGCAGAGATGACAGATGGCTGCTGCATTCTGCGATGCAACAACCATCTAATTTCTGCTCACGAGGTTTGATGAGTCTTGAATACAAGGACTCATCAAACAACAGAGAATGTCAGTGTTTGACAGCTTCACAGAGCTGTCAAATGATGACAAATCATCTGTGAAAATTTTTTGACAGATGAAACGTCATACGCTGACATACTCTGTAACCGGCTTCCTCTTAATTGGCCTGCTAAGCCCGCTGGCTGGCTTAACGAGGTCAATCAAGGGAAAATAGCGTGGGTTGGCCAGAAGTCAATGGAGGCGGGACTAAAACCCGACAAGCAGCAGTCCCGCCTCCAACGCGCCCCCATTGACAAAATCGCCCCCGTAGTTTAACTGATACAAAGGCAAAATACTGCGGATGCTGGAAATCTGAAATAAAAACAGAAAATGCTGGAAATATTCAGCAGATCAGGCAGCATCTGAAGGGTCATCGACCTGAAACGTTAACTCTGTTTCTCTCTCCACAGATGCTGCCTGACCTGCTGAGTATTTCCAGCATTTTCTGTTTTTATTTTAGTTTAAGTTGATGGTAGGTAGCATTGGTGCTTGAAGAGAACTTAATCATTTCAATGTCCCTATTTACAAAGCCAAGTATCCCATATACGTTCTTAACTGCCTTATCAACTTGCCCTGCCACCTTGAAAGATTTGTGAATATGTCCTCCCCCTGCTGTTGCACCCTCCTAAAAATAGTACCATTTTAGATTACACTGTCTCTTAATGTTGTTTCTCGCAAAGTGCATCTGCCTGCCCATTTCACCAGCCTCTCTAAGCCCTTCTCAACTCTGCTACTATCCTCCTCACTATTTACTACGTTACCATGTTTTGTACCATTTGAAATTGTACTCCCTATACTCACGTCCAGGTCATATATATAAAATAGGAAAAACAATGGTCCTAATACCAAACCCTGGGGGACCCCATTGTATTCAGTATTTAAAAAAAATATATATTTATTCATTCACAGGATGTGGACATCCCTAATTGCCCTTGACTGGTGATGTTTACCACCTTCTTGAACCGTGTTAGGGAGGGAGTTCCAGGACTTTGACCCAGCGACGATGAAGGAATGGCGATGTATTTCCAAATCAGAATGGTGTATGACTTGGAGGTGGGGTGTTCCCATGCACCTGCCTGCTCTTGGTCCTCTAGGTGCTGTCTAATATACCTCTATGTTGTAGGTTTGGGATATGCTGTCGAAGCAGCCTTGGCGAGTGGCTGCAGCCACGTTGCGCAGGGAGCGAATGCTTAAGGTGACGGATGGTGTTGAGCTTCTTGAGTGTTGTTCATCAGATATTAGTGAGGAGGACTTTGCAGGGTGGTCCGACCTTGGTGTGCCTTTGTGGTGTTCGAATCTGATGCCTAGGTCGATGCCGGGTGGTCTGTCCGGTTTTGAATGGCTTGCTGGGCCAATTCACAGGGCAGTTAAGAGGCAACATATTGCTGTGGGTCTGGAGTCACATATCAGCCAGACCAGGTAAGGGCGGCAGGTTTTTATGACAATCTGAGAGCTCCATTCCTGATAATAGCTATTTATTGCAGATTTATTTAATTAACTGAATTCAAATTCACAAACTGCCATGGTGGGATTTGAACTTGCATCTCCAGGTTATTAGCCCAGGGGTCTGGATTACTAGTCTAGTAACATAACCACTGTGCTACTGTACCCAGTTGAAATTATGAATGACATTCTGAAGATTCCATTATCCTGTACTGGGCTGTTACCAACATTATGTTGACTCCCCAGCTCCTGCAAGATGGAATAATTTTCTGAATTCAAATGATCTGTTAAGGCATACAGTTTGCAACCATTTTCACTTTCACAGGAACTTATCTGTTATCTGTCAAAAGAGCACTGACAGAGTTTATGTAATTGTATGGTTTTTACTGTATCCCATTATTCAGCCCTTAATTTAGTTTCTATCTGTCTCACTAATTTCCAACTACAGTACATCTAGATTGTTTTGCTTTGCTTTTCCTGAACACGCTCATTAATATTCTGCAGCTGCAGGGGAAAGTATCCACTCTCAGTACATACAATATAATTGATGTGCAGTCATCATCTATTTTATGCATTAATCTTTCCCTGGGTTACCTACACATTCTCAGATTTCTAGACCTCTTTTTATGATAAGAAGAAAATTGAAAGCAAAAGGTCATAGGCATCTTATCTGATCCATGCAACTGTGGATTTAGTGAGTCACTTTGTAAAGATTTAATCCATTTGACTCCAGCATTCATCTGTCTATATAAGTCACAGCGAAAGTCTTTTAATTTTTCAATAATCAAGATATCTTAGATTACCATTTCGGGGCCCAAAACCTTATGCTGCTATCTGGTATTTCTTAATGGGATTAAGTCCTTGCTACTGATATAGCATCAAGTTTCACTATTGTAAAGATGGTGGTCATAAGAACATAGGAACACAAGAAATAGGAGCAGGAGTCGGCCATTTGGCCCCTCGAGCCTGCTCCGCCATTCAATAAGATCATGGCTGATCTGATCTTGGCCTCAGCTCCATTTTCCTGCCCGTTCCCCATAACCCTTGACTCCCCTATAGTTTAAAAATCTGTCTATCTCCACCTTAAATATATTCAATGACCCAGCCTCCACAGCTCTCTGGGGTAGAGAATTCCAAAGATTCACGACCCTCTGAGAGAAGAAATTCCTCCTCATCTCTGTTTTAAATGGGTGACCCCTTATTCTGAAACTATGCCCCCTAGTTCTAGATTCCCCCACGAGTGGAAACATCCTCTCCGCATCTACTCTGTCAAGCCCCCTCAGAATCTTGTATGTTTCAATAAGATCACCTCTCATTCTTCTAAACTCCAATGAGTATAGGCCCAACCTGCTCAACCTTTCTTCATAAGACAACCCCCTCATCCCAGGAATCAACCTAGTGAACCTTCTCTGAACTGCCTCCAATGCAAGTATATCCTTTCTTAAATATGGAGACCAAAACTGTACGCAGTACTCCAGGTGTGGTCTCATCAATGCCCTGTACAGTTGTAGCAAGACTTCCCTACTTTTATACTCCATCCCCCTTGCAATAAAGGCCAACATTCCATTTGCCTTCCTAATTACTTGCTGTACCTGCATGCTAACTTTTTGTGTTTCATGTGCAAGGTCCCCCAGATCCCTCTGTACTGCAGCATTTTGTAGTCTCTATCCATTTAAATAATTTGCTTTTTTATTCTTCCTACCAAAGTGAATAACCTCACATTTTCCCACATTATACGCCATCTGCCAAATTTTTGCTTACTCATTTAACCTATCTATATCCCTTTGCAGACTCCTTGGCCGCGATTTTGTCATTGGATGCGGCTTGGGAGCGGGTCAGCTGGTTTCCGGGTTCCAGTCCCGCCCCCAACTGCATCCAGGCCACAGATGTGATTTTATGTCGATTGACCTTGTTAAGAGGAAGCCGGTCAGATGACGTCATTTGATGACGCGCATTTTGATGGTTTTCTTAAAGGGGCCACGCACAATTTTTTTTTGACAGCTCATTTCTCAGTGTTTGACAGCATTGAGGTACTGCAAACACTGACAATCACTGTACAAAGGTGAGCTCTTGCACCCAGGCTCTCCAGTGACTCCCTCCTTAGGCTAGAACAGATGGCAGCTGCAGGTGAGGTTACAGAAGCGATCTGTCACTGGTGAGAGAGGTTCTCCCAATGAGGTGGGACTAGACATCCAATTCGAAACTTGTTACCTACAGAAAAGTGTAAATGCATTAAAAAATATTTTCCCAACATTTTCTTACCTCTGAAACTCACCAGTGCACCATTGGATCCTTCACACCACTTCTGCAGCTGTCATCAATGCAGAAACATTACAGCAGACTCAACACACCACACTTACCTGGTGTGGTGTCCAGGCATCGGGAAACCCCAGCCAGAAGCGGCAAAATCGAAAAAGACCCTGTTAACAACTATCAAGTACCTGTTAACAGACAGTTAAGTGGCTATAATCCTCTTCCCGCCGCTAGGTGTCGGGTCCATGCACAAATCGGGGACCCGATACTTGGGAAGATTGATTGGAGGCGGGTTGACCGCGGGTTTCTTGCCCGCTTTCAATCTTTGCGATTTTTGACAGCAGTCCCGCCCCCAAACCCGCACTCTGAGCGCCGGCAAAATTCCAGCCTTTGTGTCCGCCTCATAACTTGCTTTCCCACCTATCTTTGTATCATCAGCAAATTTAGCTACATTGCACTTAGTCCCTTCATCCAAGTCATTAATATAGATTGTAAATAGTCATCTGAATGAGTTATCCATCACAATAGCAAGATTTCAATCACTTCATTATGATGTCTGATTCAAATGTAGAATCTTAACATTTATAGATGAGAACTACAGCATTAAGTCCATTCAAGATCAAATCTGATGTAAATTTTTATTAGATTCAATTTATGGACCTCCATTTTTACTGTTACTGATGTGTTACTTTATGATCGACTTCACTATGACTTCTTTCTTGCTACAAACTAGGACAAAGCTGATATCACCAGGCTTTTTAGGTTTAACTGGGATTTTTTTGTAGAATTTATTTAGAATGGTTGCAATACAAGTCATGTAGACCAACCAAAAGAAATAGTATCATTGTAATAAGAAGTTGGTCGGTCGTTCAGTACTTAAGGGATTGTTTTACAATGAAAGTGTCAAAGTGTATTTCAAAATTGAGCATACTTTGCATGATTAATTGCTGCATTAACAGCTTCTCGGTATATTATGTTAAGTATTCATTACTATAATTGGTTCTATTTGATTTTCACAAATTTAGGCTGCTAATTACCTTAATCATTTCACTGTTAATTGTTATTGCTTTTTTAAAGCAACACATTTACACTTCATTTAGGTCAAGGTTACCAAAATCACTTCCTGGGTAATGCGAACCATTCACAATTTATTAGGTCAATGTTGTTGGGATTCATGAGTTTGGGGCAGGAGAGTTATGTCTGGCAGTTAAGTAATAATTAGGGAATTAAAGAAACTCCAAGATTTGTTGAATATAATGGAACCCAGGGCTGCATGAAGGTAACCGGAATTCCTTAGTAATGGCCTAAATCTACAGCATTGTGTTTTTGTTGACAGGTCATTCATCTTTTTCACTAGAATAGAAAGACACTGCCTCAAAGAAACACAAAATGATGACAATTGACCTGTTGACATATGTGTGTATGTGTACATATATAAAATAGACATGTAACAAAAATTTTCTCCAACTAATCTGGATTGCTGAAAAAATAATGATATTTGTTGATAAACTCTCGGGTTTTATTACTTTTAAACATATTTATATTAGTGGGGGATAAGAAGCAAATCTGATGCAAACTATTTCCAATTGATAGGCATTGCTCTGTGCATGCCTATGACTTTGGCTGATTTTTTAAAATTGTGGATAGTGCAATATCCCTCTCATTGTAAAAAAAAAGAACATTACTTGCTTCGATGCTGAAAATCCTAACTTCAAATTGAAAATTATTAATGGACAAAAAATGGACAAATATTAGGTTTTGTTAGGGTCCATTCATAATACTAATCATTGGCACAGGAATCCTCTGGGGGTAGAGTGAGTTAACACTTCATGTAGATTTTATATACAGATATAAGATTAATCTTATGTACAAAAAACATTTAACAATGTTGTTTTGGGGGAATGGTATTCCCAATGTTTAGCTGAAGGAAATTGTGACTTATACAAGACTGGATGCTGGACTAGAAACCTGACAACACAGGGAGTCAAGGGTTGAGAGAGGTGGTGGAGAGGTTAAGCTGGGTGTCTTCAGAGTACACGTGGAAGCTGACCTCATGTCTGTGGATGATTTTGTCAGAGGACAGCATGTAGAAAGAGGAGGAGGGGGACCAAAGATAGATCCTTGAGGAACTCTGAAGATAACGGAAGAGAATCCATTGATAGAGATACTCGGGCTACGGATTGGATAGGTAAGAGCGGAACCAAGCGAGGGCAGTCCCACTGAGCTGGTCAACTGAGGAGAGGCATTGAGGAGGATGGTATGGTTGACTGTGTCGACTGCTAGTTTTACAAAAAGCATTACGTTAGTAGTCAATGCTGCTGTGTTATCGAGAATGGTTGACTATGTCGCCTGCTGCAGGGAGGTTGAGGAGTATGAGGAGCTATTTGCACCATTGTCACAATCACGAGCAATGTTATTTGTGACTTTGGTTAGGGTTGTTCTGGTGATGTGGGAGAGGCAGTGACCTGAATGAAAAGATTTATACATGGAGTTGTGGGAAACATGGGCATGGATTTGGGATGCAACAACACCTTCAATTTGTAGACAGCGTGAAGTCAACTTGGAGTGTCCATGAACCTTCATGACCTTCAGGTTTAGAGTCTGTTATGGAAAAGCAATGGATCGAGGAGCTGTTTGAGGGGCAGAGTTATCAGCACTGGCACTGGTGGAGGTATTTTTAATGTCTCAATTTCAGTGCATTGTTTTTCTGGAATTCAGATTTTATTCTTTTGGCTCTAATCTTTTAAAATACAGTTATGTTGCTGATACTTTTATCCGCTGGCAGCTGTAGTCATCTTTGAACACAAAACCTAATATATTCTGAAATATCTTGTATTGAACATTTTCTCCACGGGGAAGACCCCGGTGATGTAGCTGCCAGATGTGTCCCTTGTTATCATTTATTTTCATTTTTGGGTTAATTAGATTACTTGAGCCTACATAAATAGATTTAATAAATGTTTTATTCTCGATAACACAGCAGCATTGACTACTAACGTAATGCTTTTTGTAAAACTAGCAGTCGACACAGTCAACCATACCATCCTCCTCCAATGCCTCTCCTCAGTTGACCAGCTCAGTGGGACTGCCCTCGCTTGGTTCCGCTCTTAACTATCCAATCCGTAGCCCGAGTATCTCTATCAATGGATTCTCTTCCGTTATCTTCAGAGTTCCTCAAGGATCTATCTTTAGTCCCCCTCCTCCTCTTTCTACATGCTGTCCTCTGACAAAATCATCCACAGACATGAGGTCAGCTTCCACGTGTACTCTGAAGACACCCAGCTTTACCTCTCCACCACCTCTCTCAACCCTTGACTCCCTGTGTTGTCAGGTTTCTAGTCCAGCATCCAGTCTTGTATAAGTCACAATTTCCTTCAGCTAAACATTGGGAATACCATTCCCCCAAAACAACATTGTTAAATGTTTTTTTGTACATAAGATTTATCTTTATATCTGTATATAAAATCTACATGAAGTGTTAACTCACTCTACCCCCAGAGGATTCCTGTGCCAAGGTTGCATATTCAGGCCTAGCAATTCAATGAAGCGTCCACTATGGTGATCGACATGCGCGTGCACATTCTGAGCAGGAAGTGCGCCGCCTACCATATTGGTATAGGCATCAAAAGAGCCGTCCAGGGCCCGTGTCTGAAACAGGTATAGGCCCTTTTAATATGGAAATAAGGGGCCTAATGCCTGTTTGAGGCCACCTTTACCTAACTAGTTTGCCTCGAACACAGCCGGAGAACCAGGTCTACATGTGGCCTAATCAGCGGTCTTTAAAAGGTAAGTTTAAAAAAAAAATGCTTCCTTGATTGTGGAGCTAGGAGTTACTGAAGTGCTTCTCCCAGCTCCACATTAAAACCATAGGCCACTGACGGCCACTACACCCCCATCCTCTTGATCGCTTACCCCCCTCTTGCAGGATCTACCTGAGGACCCCAAATTAAAATCACCTCCGCTGTGAGCTGCCTGGGGACACCCAGCAGGCATCTGTAGCTCACCGGTCTGATGTAAGCAAAGGTCCGAGTCCAATATCGGGTGGGCCTCGGGCCTACCCATTCCACCACAGGGATCGAACCAATTTCTAGACCCCAATCTTATACATACTCTTGCAAACACATTAACCCCACAGGTATTGGGCTTTAGGTTAACAAGTGGTACAGCAGCATAGAAAATGACTGTTTGTTTATTTTAATATCAGTGAAATTTGTCCTTGGATAAATTTTCTATTGAGAAAGTAATCCGAGATCAGCAATTTTTTGATTACTCTTGTAGCTATTTGGAGATCCCATTATAAAATGTCAAAACAAATTACTAACAGATAAAGCAATTCATTTTGAGATGATGTCAAATAATTGAGCTTTATAATAAACCACTAAAAATCCTGAATATTATTTGAAAATATGTTATCTGTTTTATATCTGCCCAGGTCTGCTCCTCTTCTGTTTCATAGAATCATAGAATTATAGAATGGTTACAGCACAGAGGGAGGTCATTCGACCCGTCGAGCCCATGCTGGCTCTTTGCAAGAGAGTTTCCCTGGTGTCTTTGATTAGCTGAGAGGACAGAATGGCATATGCCATGGGCTTCTTGCAGGCCACTGTCAATGATACTTCCTGTTAAGTTGATAGAAGGCAGATGTTGTTTGTTTGAATGTAACTCCCTACTCCGTTTTTCCTTGCCTGAGATGCACAACACCATTGCCTCCATTTTGAGGCTCTCCGTCTTATGATTTAAAGGGCGATTTTCACTCTTCACAATCAATGGGAACAGAAGGGAGGGAGCAGTTAACATGGAGCGGCTCCATTTCCCACTCCATTGCCACCGATCTGCGATTTTAACGCCGTTGGTTTTGATGGCAGACGAGACTCCCGCTGGACTCTGACAAGGGCCCTCATTAATAAATGCAAATCGGGGTCCCAGGCCGTACATGGGCCCTCAATGGAATTTTAACTGGCTCCTGAGCAATGCAGCCATCCTGCTAGGTTAGCCTCCCGGGAAGCCAGCGAGGCCCGCTAAGTAAGTTTCAAAATAACTTAATGGGGCCTGGTAGGCCAGGACCACTGCTCTGGGCCCCACAAGGAAATTTCGGGCCTTTGTTGCTCCGTGAATTACTCCCACGTTTACTTTGGGTATGGAAAGTTGATTCATACTAGTAACTCCAAGACCCAATCTGAGTTTGTTGGCTTTAGCGGTCTGATTCCACTGGATGCTGCAATGTGATAATGTTTGTATGGTTACATCATAACATTCAGATTGCTTTGACCAGAAGAACCATTTGAAGACACGGTGAAATAAAGCATTGCTGTCATTAAATGTAGTGGAGGTTTCTTCTTTATTGGTACATTAAAAGATAGTTTGGACATATATAGTGATGTTTTTTGGTATATTTATAGTTGTTTGTTGGAGTGTCCAAAAAGGAAAGCCAAATCGGTGATTGATACCTGACCTGGCTAAAAGGAGAGTTTTAGTCAGGCTAAATAAGTTATCAGGGGAGGGACAACAGTCTCTGAAGAAATACTTCCTATGCTACTGATGTGGGCATCCAATTAAGTCACAGAGTGCAGGATGATGTCCACAGGCTGGACTGTGATGTTGGGACAGAATCTGGGGCAGTGAAGAAAACAAAGGGAACTAGCAAGATAAGGAAATAATTTTGCAGTTCCAAGATATGGAGAAATAAATTTGATATATTGTACTTGAAACGATAATTTTGTTTGCCAAGTAACAGCTGTCATTGCTCACTCAGTTTAACTCAAAAAAAAAACATGATCCTAATTGGAACAGACGGTACTATTTTCTGATGCATCCCCTCTCACTCAGTTCTATCTTGATGCTGTTGCTTCTCTCCCCGAGGCTGCTACTCCCAATCCTCATCTGCTACTGTCACCTTCCCTGAGGACATTGCTACCAAATTTGAGATTGTTGCTTTTCTCCCCAGGTCTGTGCTATATTTAAGACTACTGTTAACCATTACTAACCTTCATAAAAATATAATTGCTATGAAAAATATCCAGAATAACTGAAATAGCAACACATCCAACAGCTATGGCACATAACATTTTAGTGATCCTAATGAAAAGAAATGCAATATGGGAAACACATTCCCCCTATGAATGCTAATCATCTTCGCTTTTTCATGTCAGATTGTACTTACTGTACACTGAACAATATTGCATCTGACAAGGAGACATGTAATGTGGGTCAGAAATAGTGAAATTCAATTTAACATATTTTTGTAATTTTTCTTTTGTCTTGCATGACTATCGTCTACTTTGTGACCATTGATTGTTTCTGTCAGTTATCTTCTTCCTCATTGGCTAAGGCTCTTTAGGGTAAAATTTTCCATTCCACATGGGCAAGCGGGAGCAGGGAAATGGGGCCACGATCAATCTGCTGGATCGCTGCCAATTCTGTGCAATATGCCATCTTCTAATTGACCTTTTAGGTCAGTTTAAAAGGGTTGGCACACAAAATATGTTATAGCGCCGAGTGCAAGTGGAAATTCCTGATCTTTGCGCAGAAAATCGTGATGCGCTCAGTGCACCCATACGGAACAAATGATGAGGTCAGGCTGTTTCTGGGCAGATAACAAGGGACTGCTTAAAGAGAGGCCACTAAAGTATTCACAAAGGTAGATTTTTACAGTGGATTTCTGAGAGCTGGATTTCTAAGCGAGAGTCTAACCACCGCCCCTTCACATTCAATGGCATAACCATCACCGAATCCCCCACCATCAACATCCTGGGGGGTCACCATTGACCAGAAACATAACTGGACCAGCCACATAAATACTGTGGCAACAAGAGTAGGTCAGAGGCTGGGTATTCTGCAGCGAGTGTCTCACATCCTGACTCCCCAAAACCTTTCCACCATCTACAAGGTACAAGTAAGGAGTGTGATGGAATACTCTCCACTTGCCTGGATGAATGTAGCTCCAACAACACTCAAGAAGCTCGACACCATCCAGGACAAAGCAGCCCGCTTTATTGGCACCCCATCCACCACTTTAAACATTCACTCCCTCCACCACTGGCGTACCGTGGCTGCAGTGTGCACCATCTACAAGATGCACTGCAGCAACTCGCCAAGGCTTCTTCGACAGCACCTCCCAAACCTGCGATCTCTAAAGACAAGGGCAGCAGGCACATGGGAACACCACCACCTCCAAGTTCCCCTCCAAGTCACGCACCATCCTGACTTGGAAGTATATTGCCGATCCTTCATCGTTGCTGGGTCAAAATCCTGGAACTCCCTCCCTAACAGCACTGTGGGAGTACTTTCACCTCACGGACTGCAGCGGTTCAAGAAGGCGGCTCACCACCACCTTCTCAAGGGCAATTAGGGATGGGCAATAAATGCTGGCCTTGCCAGCGATGCCCACATCCCAGGAATGAATAAAAAAAAGCATTTTTGTGCTCAGACTTTTAGCAGCAGCACTTGATTTCTCCAATTAAAAGTCAGAATATAGAAATGTTGTGGGATATTCCTGTCTTTTTGTGTTATTTTGAGGAGAAAGAAGAAAATTAAAGGAGTGATGAAATGCGGGTTTGATTGCACCACAGGCGGACGAACTTCAGCCATGCAGCTATGTGTACAGACCCAGGTACAACTGTCTGAGGAAAATTTGCTTCACCTGGGAATCAGTGATGATCTGCAGGAAGCTAATCTGCAGATGGACTCCACCACGGGAGGGTAGACTTTGGTAGACTTCTTGAGGCTATTAAACTTTTTCCTCATGCACTTGTCATTTGGGTGTTGGCCACAGCGTGAACTCATTGGGCCATCTCCTCCGAAGTTGAGTGTACACTTTTTTTAATATGATGAGGACACCCTGGAGATCCATATAGAGCAACCTTCTTTTCCCACACTTCTTGCAGAAATACCTCCAAAATAACATCTGGAAAGGGAGATGTCCTGAGTCCTTCAGCTATTTGTACCTTTGTCCAACAAAATATTCTGGCCAAAGGTTTCCTTACTAGTTAGCAAGCAATACAGCCACTTTGGGGCAGAATTTGTTGTCGGTGTGGCGGCATTGAGAGTACGCCGTCATACTGCCTTTGAAATGGACAGCAAGTTTGGGACTCCCATGCGCTAAATCCCGAACTTGCAATCTGTCAAGTTCCGACTTGACAGATCATCCGCTCCGACATTGAAATCCTAATTGCTGGTGCAGAGTTGGGCTAATTGCCCACCAACTGCCCAGCAATTACGCCTGAAAATTTTACGGCTGGTGCAAACAGGCGCAGGAGCCTGTTTGCACACCATACTTGTGCATTCTACAAATCTGAGCGATATCCTTATTGGTATTGCCAGAAAATAGATTACTCTGATATGTTTTAAGTGGGTCCACAAGTTGTGCGGCTTTCTTCTCACTATGTAAATACAGAACAATTGTGAGGAAAAGATCTATACTTTCAAAGTTGTGGTCATCCTCCTGCCGGCTTTTCACAAATAACTTTCATTACACTCAAATCATCCGTAAATGAATTAAAGAATGCAAGTGTCATAGAATAATGGGGGTGAATGAGAGAACTGGGGCGGGTTGGGGTCGTGTCATCCACTGTTCGTGTTATCCACCCGACTGCAATTGGATGTGGGAGATTGATGCAATTTTCACCTAATTGGGCAATTGAGTTCTAGCATATGGGAACCCATGAACCAATTAGTGTTTTCAGTCTGAAAGTCGCCTCTGATGATGTCATAATTACTGCTGCATTGAAGGTCTTCCGAGACTGCCTGGCCTTTGCTGTGAGAGGACCTGAAGGCAAAATGAGCAGCAGCAGCCCTAGTCTGCTCCCAGATATTTTTCCTACTACTTCTCCATTGTAATAGTGGACCTGCAGCTGATCAGCTATCCAAATGTGCTCCCGCCAGGTTTCACATTCGTGGTTCAGAACAGGCGTGCTTCATGTAGAACAAGGGTTAAAATCACAAAGGCCTTTCAAAATGGCATTATAGAGGCAATTTAGTGCTTGTTAAGGGCCTTAACAGCCTATCCCGCCTCTTAAAGGCGGGACGGAGTTGGGACCAGCAGACACAATTTAATGAAAATTGCGTGGAGGCGGGATGGAGGTGGACTTGTGCCCACCTGCCAGTTTTCGCAATTTTAACCCCCCACACGCCTCAACCCGCCTCCATGGGTCAATGAAAATCCAGCCCCTTCTGTTTGCTGATTGGAGCACCAGCCCACGGATTCCCAGGTTTGAACAAATGCAAATCTTGATGAGCTATTGTCCCATCCCTTCATGACCAGAAAGTCTACCCTTGTGTGTTTTTCCCTTTTTAATTGTTTCTTTTGGTTACTTTCTACCTTGGTTAGGCACCAATTACATTACAGAAAATCATTCAACCAATTTTACATTTTCACCGAATTACTTTAAATTAAAAACATTGGGGGAAAAATTCAGTTGGTTGCGCCTCCCGTTAGCGCCTTAAGAGGGCGCTAATGGGGCGCAAAGCATCTAGCGCCCAGGCGCGGCGAAGTTTGCGCCGCTCGCGAAATTAACTAGACATTTTGCGGCGGCGCTAAACACTACCGCCACGATCTCCTGCGCCGGCAGATCATGAGTGCGCAACGCCCCGGTATCGCCCCGGTATCGAGCGGATATTGAGTGGCGCCCCCTGCCTTACCGCCTGACGCTAGCAACGACAGGTTGAGGGGAGCGTTCTGCAGTCATGAAGGGAAACGGGGAGCGCTATTTAAAGGTGACCGCTTCCTGCCTTTTATTGTTGGTGCCATTTTTGAACTACGCATTCTGAGAGAGAGAGGGAGAGACTTCTGGAGAGATTCAACGTTGTGTGAAGGAGTTTTGGGTACTGAGCAGCACTTTGCAGGTTCATTTTGATTTGCCATTCCTTGTATCGATTTAGCAGAGACTGTGGGGGCTGCATTCTGAGCTCTTGGCCTGGTACTCTCCATTGTTCTTTCCAGCACATTTAATGTGCAGGTCTCTCCAGGCCAAGATTCAAGGCTGCAATGAGCAGGATGTGGATGGAAAGCAAGATTAACCATCCCCTTTAAGAACTGGCCCGTGCCATTGTGTGTGTGTTCCATTGCTGACTGACATAACATGAGCTTCGCCAGTGCTCTGAGGTAGCGCCTCGCTCCTCGGCCTTTGCGCCTTAAGACAGGTGTGAAGCGCCTGATATAGCGCTGCAATCACCTCCAGGGGCGATAAAAGTCAAGTTTGCAGTCGGTGGCGATAATTAGCGCCAGGCGCTAATCTTTGCGTCCAGTCGATAATTGCGCCCCAAATGGGGCGATACTGAATTTCTCCCCCATTCTTCCCAATACATTTCCTCATCCATCCACAATATAACCCCAAAATAACATTTTAAAACATAACAAAAAGGTACATTTTTTTAAAGAGTCACAAATACTCTTCTTCTTAGGCAGTCCCTCAGAACCGAGGATGACTTGCTTCCACAGGCGACTGATGAGTCCAATGCGGGACCTACAGTCTCTGTCACAGGTGGGGCAGACGGTGGTTGAAGGGGTGGGTGGGTGGGGTGCTTGGGTTGACGTGCGCTGCTTGCGCTTGGCTTCCGCTTGCTCCCGGTGAAGAGACTCGGCGTTCGGCGCCTTCCCGGATGCTTTTCCTCCACTTTGTGCGGTCTTGCGCCAGGGATTCCCAGGTGACGGTGGGGATGTTGCACTTTTTCAAGGAGGCTTTGAGGGTGTCCTTGAAGCATTTCCTCTGCCCACCTGGGGCTCTCTTGCCATGTTGGAGCTCCGAGTAGACAAAGGTCTTCTACCAACCTGCCCCCACCACACAGTACTGCTCCCCGATTATCAAAATCCATGACGAGGCCTTGGACAACGTGGACCACTTTCCATACCTTGGGAGTCACAAATAACCATAAACTTAGCTATAACAAACTCTCCTTCCCTTTTTCCACAAACAGCATTGTCACTACAAGTGGCCTCTGACTTTCCTGGACTCTGGATACAAACTGAGACTGATATGTTGATATCTTAGATATAACCATAAGGTACACATTTCAAATACTTTTACTGGATGTGGCACCCACTGTAACAGCTCAGTTGCAGCTGGTAGCCCAAGAGTAGCTTACAGTTTGCATTCCCCAGGTGGCAAAAATGTTTCTTCCCCAATGTCACCTACGTGCAATATTCTTAAATCTTGGAGTCCTCTCTACTCTTTATTGCTACCATCTTGTGTTAACACCTCAGCTGTCCATATAATATGCTTCTTGTGGAAACAGATTACATTTACTGAATAGTTTTGACCAATTTTTTAATGGTTGAAGGGATTAATAGGGAAACTGCAATTCCTCACCCTACGCATAAAAACACAAATGCCAAGATAGCAGATGAAGAGGATAGTAGCCCAACAGCTGAAGATAAGGCTGGTTCCAGGAATAACATGGCACTTGGAGACCTCGGGCAGCAGCAGCCCATACCTCATATTGGTCGTGCCAACATACTCTTCAAGCAGTTTATGGTCCACTATGGCCAGATGCTGTCTGAGTATACACAGATTACATAAAGGAAAGGGTGACTTAGGTGGTGGGAATGGACTACTGACTGCTAATGGGATCATGAATTCTTTGTTGAAAACTCCTCTGGCTGCCAACATCATGATGCTTGTCAATGCAGCAGATTACTTAGTAGCAGACGTGCAGTCTAATGGCACCTTCATGGAGGCCACTGGGGTGATCCCAGAAGAGCAGCAAAAACTGGTCAAGTGGCTAATGAAGCTAAGCTGGTAGAATGGGTGCCACATGCACTAAAAGTATTTAAGTTGCGCACTTTGTCATATCTAAAGTATCAGCATATCAACTATATGAAACAGAATATTTTTGCAGGGCATGCAGTTGATCTGCAGCATGTCACAATCTATTGCGGAGGCTTAAAAAAAAAGATGTTGGGGAAGGGAAGATGGCCTGTTAATGGGATGCTGAGAGAGTTCTGTTGAGGCGAGCAGAGGCAGAGAGAGACAGAGAACGCGTGGGCCTCTCTGGATCAGCTGGGAATACGGGGGATAATTGCCGTTGGGTTTAGCAGGCCCACATTATGTAACACTGAGTCACAATGAGAAATTCTATGTAAGATCCAAAGATCCACGAGTACCTTTTTAATATTTAAAAGGTATCTCTCAGTATTTCAAGAAATGGTACATTCAGGCTAACTACAATCAGACTTTCAATGAGGAAACTCAAGTTGAAATTCTAATGTTGACTGACGATCTGACTGTGGCTTCCTCGAGAGGCAATTTTGTCAGTTTAAGTTGGCTCATCAGGGATGAGCTGGGGGTTTAAAATACCTAACATTGATTCCTGTGTTGTGTGTTTTGTTCTAGGTCAGCTGGCTGTGGGTACATGTGAAATAGTTACCTTGGACAGAGATAGTAGTCAACCACGGAGAACAATAGCCAGACAAACAGCACGATGTGCTTGTAGGAGAGGACAGATTGCTGGTACAACGAGAGCCAAGCCAGCCTGTGTGGATGGTAAGTGACAGAAGCTGGAAAAACAGGGAACCATCTGAAATGTGTATACTGTTGGGTGTTTTATAATTACATTGGACATAAGCTGAATAATGTCGTTTCTTTGATAATTCAGTAATAGTTATTAAAGGCTTTGGGTTTGAAATCCCTGGGCCTGAGCGGGCACGCCAGGAGCCTACACTGAGCAGGAATTGGAAATTACAGGTGCACAGCGCCCTTTTTTGTTTGCATCTTGACTGCCTCCACACCCTGACAAAGCAGCCTGGCTTATTAAAGACTAACATTAAACTCTTTGCAATAACGCTGCGATCAAAAACCACTGAACATTGCAAGGAACGTTAATTAAACGGCACCAAACAACTCTTAACTCCTTATCTGGCGATATACTGTCCATGTCAGGGATTATTCGATGCCTAAAGTTAGCCTGTTTGAACCAGTTATACAAACCAATCCCCCTTTTAGGACACACAAGGGTGGAAATTCACCATGGGCAGTAGCGCAAAGCAGGCGGTATCACATCGGACGTCTGATGTTCAATTCGATTGAAGTCAATGAAACAGAATATCGGGTGGGGTGTATAATGGATGGTCGATGAGGTACTGCTTGTTTTGCGCTACCACCCAACACAAATTTCCACCCCACAGTACGCTACTGAGTTAATGAGTTACCTCTTCTTGGCAAATCAGGAAGTCAGAAATCATGAACTAACATTATTTAATTCATACATGTATGATAACACAATTAACAACATCTCAGTACTAACATTAAAGAGTACACAAGGAACTTAGAATTAGTAACCCTATGGTATGGATTTGCTGCTGTCTCCAAAGGTTGTCTGACACTGTGAAACTCTTTTCTCCATATTCAATACATTTATATGATGTTCCTTAATTCATTAGCTGTTGCTGACAGGTCTACAGAGGCCTACAGTTACACAACACAGTCTTGCAAAATGCACATTCGCTTCCTGATGGCAAACCGCTGGAACAACTAAACGGAATTGAGACACAAATGGGATTTGGCAACTCTTCATTGAACTTTGTGGGTGATTTGAAAATGTTCCAGCTGTCTGCCTCCAACGGCTCCCTCCCGCGCACCTCTCACGGCTCTGAGTGCCTCTCAGAACTCCAGCTCCCCGCATCCCTCTCCTGACTGCAGCTCCCCGCATCCCTCTTCACCTACCCACTATGCTTCCCCGACTCCAGTTCCCCATGCTCGTCTAATAATTCCAGCTCCCCGTTTGCCTCTCATAATTCCTGCTCCCTATTTGCCTCTATTAGAAACATAGAAAAATAGGAGCAGGAGTAGGCCATTCGGCCCTTTGAGCCTGCTCCACCATTCAATATGATCATGGCTGATCCTCTATCTCAATACCATATTCCCGCTCTCTCCCCATACCCCTTGACACCTTTTGCATCTAGAAATCTATCTATCTCCTTCTTGAATATATTCAGTGACTTGGCTTCCACAGCCTTCTGTGGTAGAGAATTCCACAGGTTCACCACCCTCTGAGTGAAGAAATGTCTCCTCATCTCAGTTCTAAATGTCCTACCCGTATCCTGAGACTGTGACCCCTCGTTCTAGACCCCCCAGCCAGGGGAAACATCCTCCCTGCATCCAGTCTCTCTAGCCCTGTCAGAATTTTATACGTTTCAATGAGATCCCCTCTCATTCTTCTAAACTCTAGTGAACACAGGCCTAGTCGACCCAACCTCTCTTCATACGACAGTCCTGCCATCCCAGGAATCAGTCTGGTGAACCTTCGCTGCACTCCCTCTATGGCAAGTATATCCTTTCTTGGGTAAGGAGACCAAAATTGCACACAGTACAGTCTCCAGTTCCCGTGTTCCTCCATCAACTCCAGTTCCCTGTCTGCCTCCAATGGCTCTAGCTTTCAGTAAACCAATCTGATGTTTGCTTTTTTTCCCCTTCGATCAACTCCATTTAAAAAAAAAAAAAAATACTTATTGGATGCTTCCTCAAACATTTTCCTCCTCTCTTCCACTGCATTCATTTTGTTCACCTGGAGTAGGTTGTGTCGACTTGTGTTTCATTAATGATTTCTTATCAGAAGGCTTTTATTTAGCTGCTACTGCTGATTTTAGAGTCAATGGCTGGTTTAGTGATTTTCTGTGCAGATGCTGAAACTGGACCGAGTCCTGTTACTGCTGCAGAGGCAATAACTGGCTTTGGAGCATGATGCAGGTCTGCATGGCCAAATCCTCCAACCATCAGATCGGGTGAAAACAATCTTTCAATTCTGGACAGAAATGGTTTCTGAAGCAGCGAGCTGACTGATGGCCTTCCTTTTAATGGATTCCTTTTCAGCATCTGTGATACTATGTTGTGCAGGTCATTGGAATGATACAGGTGGATGAGGTGCATGGATGATCTTTAGCACCAAGTTTTTCATGTTGCCAGCTTCAAATGCATGTTTGAGGGTAAACCTCCGATAAAGGACACAGCCCACAGCATAATATCACTTTTTTTTTGTTGTACGGCTTTTGTTCAGATATTTGTGGGGATAGGTAGCATGGTTTACCGATGCAGATTTGTGTCAGCGCTACAATACTGTTACATTCTCTAGCTATTCCAAAATTCCCCAGCCAAACTGTCCCATCTTTGGTCAGAAAGATGTTCTGTGACTTTATATCCCTGTGGATAATTTTTCTATCATGTTTCTGGGCAATGCAGATCTTCACAAACCAACCCAGGATCTGACCTTCGGACAATAAAACTGCTTTCTGTGCATTCATCCATTTCGCATTTATTTCCTGTTGTTTTGCTTCACGTTGCATCAACTTTAAATTATAGGGTTTAGTACCAGAACTGTTTTTTTAATGAAAAGATAATTTTGTTCTAACACATTTTAAACTAAAGATATCTCTGGGTTGCTTACATCTCTGGAATGCTTACCTTTACATTTAGTGCATTGCAAGTAAATGTAAATATATATCGAAGCAGCCATTTAGAGCCCTGATTTCAAAATAGCAATCCTGCAATGTTAAGAAGTGACCTAAGGCAAGAAAGTAGAATTCTCTTTAATGATTTACAGTTATCAAAGCCAGGTGCTTTTTGGAAAAAAAACAATAGTTAGGCAATATTTGGACAACAGAGGACATTAAATTCTGTGCACCCAGCATTGAGCTCAAAGGGAGCGTGTCTAAAAGAACTCGGGTTACGTTGTTGTCGGGTGGAATTGCTGAATTTAGCTGGAAATACTTTAAGTATTACTTTTAAATATATGTGAGAAGTCGCACAACACCAGGTTATAGTCCAACAGTTTTATTTGAAATCACAAGCTTTCGGAGCGCTGCTCCTTCGTCAGGTGAAGTTGTTGACGAAGGAGCAGCGCTCCGAAAGCTTGTGATTTCAAATAAAACTGTTGGACTATAACCTGGTGTTGTGCGACTTCTCACTTTTGTCCACCCCAGTCCACCCCATCTCCACATCATTTTAAATATATGATGTATACCTCTTATAAGTATATTTAAAAACTTACTTTTAAACTTACTTTCATATTACATGCATGGAATTCATTGTGTTCTAATTCCCAATGTGAGCTCAAAGATGCAGGAGCAGCAGTTTAAAAGAGCGAGCCTCTGCAATAAGTTCGAGCAGCTTGAGGATTTCACCACGAAGACAAACATTATCCCGCTCTGGACAATTATTTTTGAAATCTATATTAGTTTCAAAACTGGCCTTTTTTTTGTTCTGTTCAGGAACAGAGGAGGCAAAGAAAAATAAAGTCCATCATACGGTTAGGTAATGAATAATTGGATATGAATGAGCTTCAGAGAATTTATACACATTAGCTTTCTTATTACTGTAGATCAAGACAGAACAGATCTAGAAAAGGTAATATAATAGGGTGAAGCCCACTTGAATGCAACTCCTTGTATTAAAATACTATTTGTATGCAAGGTTTTTGAATTCCCAAAACAGTTGCATCACTTGTACTTGCACTACAATTTGCTCATTTGTAAGCAAGTCTTTTACATGTGAATCCTGTATTTATGCAAAAAAGCATTTTTTTAAATCCTACCTCCTGTGCCTCCAATCCCAGGACTCTCAGATACCACAAGAAAACATTGCATATGGAAATGCCAGTTAATATTTGCCGTGCACAGGGACTCTCATGATAGTCCAGCTCAGTCCTCTGTGTGAGCATTCCAACTCAAGATGGGCTGGAGGCTGGTGTTTAATCACCATAAATTCACTTGGAATATTAGCTAACGTAGCCTTTATTTAAACAAAGCATCACCACAATTCAAGTATTTCCAGGTTTTTTTGGGCTTTGTTCAGTTTCTAATCGGGACAATAGGAGCTGCACAGGAATGCATGGGAACATTTTGGTCAAAGACCGATGAGCTGGGCTCCTGGAACTCCTTTTCCAAGACTGCCCAGCTACTGACTCAATGGTTCACTGTTGCCTTTCCTCTCCCTTGTTTTATTTGAGAAAAGCAAGACCATTATACACAATTAATTAAAGAAAACCCTGCTAGAACTGTAGCTCTATTTTAATTAAGATTTTTTTGTTGCTTGTACTAGGTGATTTTTTTTTTCAGTAAAAGGCTGTTGTGTTCTGAAAGGCACAATTGGGCACGAGGTTAACGCACTGTGGAGTAGTTCCCCCCAGGCTGGCTCAAACACCCATTGACGTCGATGGAAGTAAAAATCGGGAGAGATGTAAAACGGGCTGCTGATTCGCTTTCATCCATTTAACACGATTGCACAAAGTCAAAATTACCCCCACTGTGTGTACATGTGCACTTGCCTTTAAAAGTGTGCTTCATTTCTCCTTCAACAAAACACTGTTGGGAACACGATAGCAAAATACTGCGGAGGCTGGAAATCCGAAATAACAACAGAAAACGCTGGAAAACTCAGCAGGCCAGGCAGCATCCGTGGAGAGAGAAACAGAGTTAACGTTTCAGGTCGAAGACCTTTCGTCAGAACTGGAAAAAAGCAGGAAATGAAATAGATTTAATGCAAGTATAAAGCTGGGAAAAGGGGGAGGGGATGAAAGAACAAAAGGAGAGATTTAGGGACATTGAGAGACATTAAGAGATGATCAAGGCAAGAGGAGGTATTAATGGGACAGGTTGAGGCTAAAGGAAGTGTGAAATGCACTGGCAGAATGAGGACAGCTGCCAGCTTCTAGGAGGACAAAAAAAAAGGGGGGGCCAAACAAAAGGGTGGATGAAAAAACAGATGGAGGGCGGTAAATGCTGGATGCGACCGCTGGTGAGAAGTAGTGGATGGTAGCGAATGACTGCATTGTCCAGTATGATGGGAGCTTCAAGTACGAATCCACTGGAAACTTTACAACAGTGACTACACTCCAAAAGTACTTCATTGGCTGTAAAGCGCTTTGAGATGTCTGGTGGTCGTGAAAGGCGCTATATAAATGCAAGTCTTTTTATTCGGTTGTGTATTTGAATGTTCAGATTGGCACTAGCCTGACATTTACACCCACTATGGGTTTGGTTTGTATCAGTACCAGTTTGGAACACCATAAAAACCCAACTGCCATTTTGAACTATATATGGTAATTATAATCGTATTTCTTATTCAAATTCAAACTTAGCGGACAAATTGCAGTCCACATGAAGCTGAATTCAAAGCTGAAGTTCAAGTTTACCTGAATTCTCATCTTATTAATAACAATGAGGCCCTATTTAATATATTCATTAGCCTGGAAATTACACAATGTTATCATTATGAATATTTAGCTCGCTCGTATCAAATTCCTCTGTCTGTCATTTTAATGGTGACATTAACATGTTTATTGTAATTCTTTTCCCTTAATATTTATTTTAAACAGGTTAGTGCATCTATTAAAATAGTGAACAGAGAGATTTGATACAAACGAGCTAAGCTTTCATACAATAATACCACATGGCATAATTTCCAGCCTAGTGACTTTAATACTAGGTTATTTTGTTTGCCACCCATATAATGTATTACAGAGAAAATCTGATGCAGTACAAATGTAAACTGTGCCACAAAGAGATAAAAATAACATTGTGCTAAGCCCTCTTTGTATTACTACATCAAGGGGAAAATTGAACCCTAGTTATAACATCAGAAAAAGCTGGAAATACTCAGCAGGCCAGGCAGCATCCGTGGAGAGAGAAACAGAGTTAACGTTTCAGGTCTGGGACCCTTCATCAGAACTGGAAAAAGCTGGAGATGTAACAGATATTAAGCAGGTGCAGAGAGGGGAGGGGAGGAAGGAATTGAAGGAACATACTGTGCTTATGGAAGAGGCAGGAATTTATTTATAACATGATGGAGTAGAACTTGGTGTATATTGTGCCCATTTTTTGGGCATAAAACGGGCAGACCAATTTAGCAGTGGCACAGCCCACGCCAAATCTGGGCAGACGTTGGTCCAACTGCTAAATTCGTAGGGCCCCATTTTTAGGCATCCCGGGCAGATGCTTAAAACATGCAGTCGGCCCCCTAATTATATAAAGTGGGGCCTAGCGCCTGTTGAAGGACCCCATCCAGAAGTTGGTGAGCGATGAGCTGGGCAGTAATGTCGGGCCTGCCCTGTTTTGGAATCTTCAACAGCCGCCAACCAAAGATAGGAAGTGAACTTTTTTCTACACCCACTGTAGCCCGCTCTAAACCCACCTCCTGCAACTTACCTGAGGGCCACTGCCGACAAGGGAGGTGGCCCGAAATCGAAGTCTTCGCTCATGAGCGCTGCCTGCAGAGGCGCCAACAGCGTCGGCAGCTCGCGCTGAGTACGCTGATGTGGCCCGAGGATCAATTTCCAGCGATCCTCAGGCCTCTTGGTTCGGGCGTGCGTCGGCCACGCAGCGCTGAACCTGGGCCCAAAAAACAGGTTCGGACCAAAATCTACCCCGAAGATAGCTTTGAAGCTACCTTGTACAGGTGTAGTACTTAGGAATATAGAAAAATAAAAAGACATGGACAATTTTCCCTATTCATTTTTACCAACTACTTGCAATCTGTGTTCATTTTGTGAATAATGTTGACTGCTCTCTGAGCTTTGCTAGCAGTATCGCTCTGGTATTGCTCTAGCTTCACCCGACTGAACAGCAATAATTCTCTCTCCAGCTCAGCCAGTAACATGGTATCAGGTTGATGGAATAATTTCATCATTCAGTGATGATGTCAGCAAGCCTTTGTACTAACTTAACTTTCTTTCTTGCAAGTAAAAATGAAATGGTATTTTAAAATGTTATCCTGCTCCCACATGCATCCTGGAGTGATAGCGACTGAGTAATGCAATACGGGAGAAATCTCTGCCGTCTAGGAAGTATTTTCTGCAGAGCCAAAGAGAAAAGCTTGCTATAGCTATGCCTAGCTTCAGTTCTATTGAGTGGGCAGTTGAAAGGTGTGACATAAGAGTTCTCATTAATATCATAAAGCTGAAACATGACATTTTAATTTATTTTTTTCACACTTTTCAGTTTTAAGCAGTAATATCTCAGACAATAGTGTGTGCTCTGTCCCCTCAACCTTTTGAACACTTTATAAAAAAAAAAAATAATTAAAAAACAATTGATTTTTCTGTTGGACAACTTTTCAGGTTTGAAGATGTGAAAACAATCTACAAAGCAAAGCTGCTCATATTTTACTCTGTGTTTTAGCACTTCCCTAGTAACTACAAGCCTGTGTGTACAGTGTGTGTACATGATTGAAATGCATGCTTGATGGGGGGAATATGAACTCAAATGTGCCATTAAGTGATGTGCCTGTTTGGCTGGTAAGGATACTGACCTGAATAAGCTTGAAGTGATTGATCCTGTTGATTTTAAGTTGGGATATAGGAAAAAGGATTCAGCATAAAGCAAGGCTTGAACTTTCTAATTTGTTTGAGGTTTTCTATTCCAGCACAGAAGCTGTTGAATCATTCACAATTATTATTATTTTTGTATTATATGAGATCCTTAATCACATACAGATAGGCTTAGAACTATAACATTACATAGATATAGGCTCCTGTGGATAATATGACAATATTACAATAGCCTTCCTTAACCTTCAATCATTGTGATTTTAGCACTACTTTTAACTTCCATTGCACTGTTTACATTTTAATAATACATTTTATTAAGCCTTAAAAACTGAAAGCGTTGATATTGTCACTGATAATAAGGAAATGGCAGACATGTTGAATAATTACTTTGCGTCCGTATTTACAGTAGAGGAAGAGGATAGCCAGAAATTCCAAGGAAACTAATATTAAATCAGGGACAGGGACTCAATAAAATGAACATAAATAAAATAACAGTAATGAAGAAAATAATGGCACTAAAGAGTGACAAATCCCCAGGACCAGATGGTTTCCATCCCAGGGTTTTAAAGGAAGTAGGTGAGCACATTGCAGATGCCCTAACTATAATCTTCCAAAGTTCTCTTGATTAAGGAACTGTTCCTTTAGATTGGAAAATTGCGCATGTCACTCCGCTATTTAAGAATGGCGAGAGAGGGAAACCAGGGAATTATAGATCAGTTAGCCTAACATCTGTTGTCGGGAAATTGCTAGAGACTGAACACCTCAAATTTTGAGTTGATCAGAGAGAGCCAGCGTGGATTTGTGAAAGGTAGGTCATGCCTGACAAACCTGATTGAATTTTTTGAGGAGGTAACTTAAGTAGTGGACAGGGGAATGTCTATGGGTGTTATTTATATGGACTTCCAGAAAGCATTTGATAAAGTCCCACAAAAGAGACTGTTAACTAAGGTGGAAGCCCACAGAATTGAGGGCAAATTATTGACCTGGCTAGGAAATTGGCTGAGCGGCAGGAGACAGGCAGTAGGGATAATGGGTAGGTACTCAAATTGGCAGGATGTGACTAGTGGTGTCCCGCAGGGATCTGTGTTGGGGCCTCAACTATTCACAGTATTTATTAACAACTTAGATGATGGCATAGAAAGTCATATATCCAAATTTGCCGATGACACAAAGATAGGTGGCATTGTAGGCAGTGTAGATGAAAGCATAAAATTACAAAGGGATATTGATAGATTAAGTGAATTGGCAAAACTGTGGCAAATGGATTTAAATGTAGGCATGATCTCATTGAATGGCAGAACAGGCCTACTCATGTTCCTAAGGCACATTAAACATGGCACTCTGCTCAACAATGTTAAAATAATAGTACCAATTATACCATTTTAAAAAGATCATTAGTTTAAGCAGTTTCTAATTTCATTCTGTATAAAATCATTATAGATATTAGACACACTTTAGTCTCATTTGGATGTTTCTCTCCATCTAAATACTTGATTTTAATTTAAATATGCATTAAACATAATCAATATGACATTAAATGTTAATGCAAGGTATGGCTCCAATTTTAACCCAACCTGCCAGATGGGAATGGGGGTGATGGGCGGTTAAAATCGCACAAATCAACTTACCGCCTCGTTCCCACCAGAAATCTGCCGACCGCCACTTGTACTGTGAAGCTGACTCTGGTCATAAAACTAAGCACTGGCTTCACAAACTGGCGGACAGACTGGAAGCTCCATTTAAAGAGGCAGTGACCTGAGAATTCTGCATTCCTCCAACTCCTTCTTGTGCATCTTGTGAATCCCCCACTTCCTTCGCCCCACCATTGGCGGCTGGGCCTTCAGCCGTCTAAGCCTGAAGCTCTGGAGTTCACTCCCTCCACCTCCCTCTCTGCCTCTTCACCTCTCTCTCTCCTCATTTAAGCACCTTGGCTGCCACCTTCTGCTTGGCCTGTGCTTTTAAAAAGTTGAAAATACATGTAGAGAGAGCGGGCAACATACAGGAGAGACAGGGGAAGGGAGAGACTGGCAAAAAGCATAATGAAGAGTGGTCTATTTATTCTGTGCTTTTATATTTGCTCTTTAAAGCTACAGGTGCTTTCTATGAAATAACTCTCCTGGTGGGACGGAATGAATGGAAAATTATTCAGGCTGTGCTGAACTATTTAAACTCCCAAGGTGCTCCAATTGGTAGAGGTCTACACTGAGTTCTAATTCATAAAATTTATCACCACAAATATTTCCTAACCCTGCCCCCAAAGTATAATGATAAACCAATTTTTTTAAAATTGATTTAAAATAATCTTGAATGAAGGCAATGGGTTCTTTACTGCTCTTCATTTTCTCAGTTGCGCTGCCTCTCTCGGGAGGTTTTTGGCTGCCAGCTCGACAATCCCCTTGGCTGGGGCAAGTGGATATTATTAGACTGTTACCATCTGTTTATCATGAACATATTCGAAACTTGCTCATGATCTTACTCATGTTACAAAAGCAAGTTGTAGCTCATCAACCTACTTACCTGACATCCGCTTCCAACCCTGCTCCCACACGTTTGTCAACTTTACATTCACTATTGCTGCTGTTGCTCTTTTTCAGTCACCCTTTCTCGGACTGACAGAGAAGGGCTGTAAGTTTATTTCCTGACATCCTCACTACCAGTAAAAGTGACCATGTTTCTTCATTGACACTGAGGGGGCGATTTTGCCAATGGGGGGCGCATTGAAGGCGGGACTACTGCTTGTTGGGTCGTTGTCCCGCCTCCATCGACCCCTGGCCAACCCACGCTATTTTCCCTTGATTGACCTTGTTAAGCCCGCCCAGCGGGCTTAGCAGGCCAATTAAGGGGAAGCAGGTTACAGAGAATGTCAGCGTATGACTTCTGTCAAAAATTTTTGACAGGTGAATTGCCATCGTTTGACAGCTCTGTGAAGCTGTCAAACACTGACATTCTATGTTGTTTGATGAGTCCTTGTATTCAAGACTCATCAAACCTCTTCTTTTGCAGAAATTAGATGGCTATTGCATCGGAGAATGCAGCAGCCATCTGTCATCTCTGCCGGTGAGATGCGAGACTCTCCGCATCCCCAACTATTGAAGCCTGCAGGAAGAAACAAAGGTAAGTAAGCATTTTCTATCACTTTCCACTCACCTCACATACTTACCTCTCCACACTTTCACCCATCACTTACCTTCACAGCGCACTTTTGCACCCCTCCGTCCCCCGCAGACCCACTGTTCACCTCGCTGACCCTGGTGGGGTTCGCAGCTTTCGGGAAGCCCGCACTTGTGTGGGTAAAATGGGGATAATCCTCTTATCTGCCTGTTAACTACCTGTTAACAGGCAGTTAAGTGGCTGTAATCCCCTACCCGCCTCCAGGAGACGGGACCCGGCGCGGGTCGGCTACCCGCCTCCTGGCAAGATGGCACGGAGGTGGGATGGGCACCCGGCCCCAGATTCTGCCATTTTCCTGGCAGTCCCGCCTCCAAACCCACCTCCCCAGGGCTGGCAAGATTGCGCCCTTAGTGTGTCGGGTTTGATGCACTGAAATTCTGCTGTTAGAGGAAGGTTTTTAATTTATAATTAGATGGTCTATCTACTCCTCAAATCAATAAGGTTCTTAGACATTGAGGCCAGCATTCATAGTAAGCATATTAAGCATACGATACATGTAATAGTACTTAACAGATGGTACTTAAATAGCACCAGGGCGTGGCTAGGCTGGGGATTCAAATGTGTTCTAGTTCTGAGCTCAGCATATAAATGGATCAGGCCTTTTTCGAATCCAAGATATCTGTATAAGCTGCCACATTTTATACATTACTTTCAGCCCTTCTAAGTTACAATCCACACGTTTCTGCATTACATAATTATATAAAAGTTAAAAAACAACTCCATATAAGGCGAATTTAATTGAACTTGTACTTTATAACTTTAGTTAATAAACAAGTTTTCCTCACTTAACAAGCTCTTTCTCTGTTGAGTTGAGATCGGTATAACTCGCTTACTTTCTCACCTGACCAATAGTTTTGGTCTTGTTACATATAATTACTATTCCACCAACTGAAAGCTTTTAATTATGGGATGAATTTTAACCCCCAAAAATGGGTAGGTTAAAGTCGGGTGAGATGTTAACATTTTTTAGATCTCAAACCCGACCCCAACCTGCCTCTAACCCGTCCACAGAGGTGGGACAGGAGGCGGGCAACCAACCGCTACCAGGAGGCGGGTTGGCAATTTAATTATTTTAAGGAGGCTGGCAACCTCTGATTTAACCTGACTGGCAGGTTTGTGAGGAAACCTGGACTTCCGGGTTTCCCGTCTAAAACTCAGCCCCCTCCGACTACGCAACCCGCCCCATCAAGATCGGGGCCAAAACGTCTGTCTTTGATTCTGTATCATTCGGTACCAGTTAATCTGATTCCACAGAAAGCCCAATTTAAAAGATGATTTTTTTCCCGATGTTTACTGGTTTCCCTTCACCTATCATTAATGATTACAGCTCACTGAAACCAGTATGCAATATGTCTTTAATTAAATTCCCTCATTACACAGGTGTTTACTTCATCCTGAAACTGATCATTGCTATAGGGTTAGCCTCAGTTCAAAACGTCAGTGGTCACTACTTTAAAATTGAATCATACTTCCCTGCTTTATAGCAGTGTAAGTCATTCAGAGAAGGAGAATATAGTAACAAAAATAGCCAGCATGGATTTCTAAAAGCAAGGTCATATTTAACCAAAGTTATTGAATACTTTGATGAAGTAACAGAAAGTGTAGGCAAGGGCAATGCAGTGGATATGTTCTACATGGGCCGGAATTTGGTCTACCTCAGCGGGTCAGATGTAGGCGGTGGCCGTGGCGGGCCGCGACCCCGCTGCTGGCTCCATCCCGCTGTTGAAAATGACTTTCCCTTAATGGGACCTATTAAGCCCGCCCTGCGCGTTATCCGGCCCAATGAGATGGTGCGGGTCTCGTGACGTCATCGGTAACGCGTTTTCAGCCGGGATCTTTAAAGGGCCCGTGGCCACATTGGATTTGAATGTTAATGTAACATACTGCTGTCAGTGCTCTACAGCATTGGAGTGCTGCAAACACTGACAATCACTGCACAGAGGCAGAGGGCTGCACCCAGGTTCTCTGATGACTCGCTCCATATGCTTATGGAGGGAGTCAGAGCATGCAGGGAAGGTCCTCTTCCCTTCCAATGGGTGGAAGAGATCTCCCCAGGAGACCAAGACAGCCTGGTTGAAGATTGCAGAGGAGGTCACCAGCAGGGATGTGATCAGGAGGACCTGGGTGCAGTGCTTCAAACCTTTCAGTGATCTCATTAGATCAGGAAATGTGAGTACAAAGCCACACTCACCTGCATCCTGCTGTGCCTCTCATCACATCCCCATCACTCCTGTACATCCTTACTCACACAAACTTACCTTGCACCTCCACCCATCCCTCTCTCTCTATCTGCATTAACACATCCCCATCTCACTAGCCACCCCTCACACTCACCCTCATCCTAGTGCAATCATACCAACTAACAGCAGATAAGGGTAGCCACTTGGGTGTTTTATCCAATGTTCATGTAACGTTTCTGGTAATATGGTGCCAAACATTGAAACCTTTATTTTCAACACTTTCCGTTCTTGGACAGATTTGTGTGCACCTTCGGAAGTGGCTTAGTGAGTTGTAGTGAATGGTGAGACATAACGGTACCCCCCGCAATGGTGATGAGAATGAAAGTGATGGCTTGGGCATTGTAGGGATGCTTTATGGTGTTGGTGTGGGGTGGTGTCAACCTTGTGCATCATGTGGCAGCCAGGGTGTACAGCGTCAAGTTAAGAAAATCTGGCCATGATGAGACCATCCCTGGTCTCCCGGGCAGCAATGTGCTCGAGTGTTGATGCCCTGTGTCCTGTGCAGCATCAGGTGATTGCGCAGAAGGTTGGTGTTGCTGTTGGTGCTGCTGGTGTGCCTGGTGCTGCTGGTGTTGGGGCTGATCGTGGTCAGATTCTGAGGACCAAGGTGAGACAGTATAAACGGCATCTGTGCTAATGGAATAGACGGCAGGTGAAGTAGAAATGACAGAAGAAATCTGTCAATGGTAAGAGAGGTTCTTCCAATGAGGTGACACTGGATGGAGACTTTGCTGGAAAGACTGCAGCCTGCAGAATCTGTGCTGAGAATTGTATTGTGGGAGGGCAATTTAAATATGTTAATTAAGTGTCCCGCCTCTCCACAGCGAGACACTCGGATGTCCCGATATCCACCGATGTAAAGAAAGCGATGGACGCACGCACACCGTGTTGGGGTCGTGTTCCTTGTATTTAACTCTTTAACCACCCCCCGGCCCCCTCAGCGGCATCTCCCAGGCGGCCGCACACACTTGCATCACGCAGGTAACCGCTGACCTCTTTGCCATCGTGCACAATTACATCAACATCAACTTCTCCAAGGATCAAGCAAGTGTAACCACGCGTGTAGTTGGATTTGCTAAACAGGCAGGCTTTCCAAGGGTGCAGGGCGTCGTTGACTGCACACATGTGACCCCATCACAATCCAGGTATTTTTGTCAATCGCAAGGGCTTCCACTCCCTCAACGTGCAGCTGGTATGTGACAACAAGAAGGAAATTTTTCACGTTTGCGCCAAGTACCCTGGCAGTTGCCATGACTCCTTCATCCTGCACCAGTCTAGTGTGCCTCCGCTCTTCAGTCCGCCAGACCAACTTTTCGGATGGCTACTTGGAGACGTGGCTAATGACGCCATTGAGGAGGCCATCCAACGAAGCTGAGGAGCGCTACAACTCCAGCCACATTTCCACCAGATCCATAATCGAGCAAACCATCGGCTTGCTGAAGATGCGATTCAGATGCCTTGATAGATCAGGTGGAGCCCTGCAGTACTCAGCAGCCAGGGTCTCCAGAATCGTCGTGGTCTGCTATGCACTTCACAACATGGCACAGCATGGTGGCTTGCAGCTGCCTGAGGTACAAGAAGCTCATCGCATAGCCTCCTCAGATGACGAGGATGATGAGGAGGAGGAGGAGGAGAGCGACAATGAACAGCTTGCGGAGGCACATCAACCAGCGGCAGCAGCACGTGAGCACATTGCTGCCCAAGATGCAAGGGACGCACTCACCTTGGCCAGATTTGCTTAGCCTACCCAATCAAACACTTTTGCCTATCCCCTCTTACCAGAGCATCGACAATGGACAAGAACCTGCAGATTCCTATCACTCTGACGACCATACTGACAATTGCAAGTCGCCCTAAGCCCTCAATGTGGAAGTCCTGTTTGCGAAATGACACAGCCCACAACTTCAACAGTTTGCCATCAAGTTTTTTTTATCACAAAGTCACAGATGGCTTTTCAAAAATAAACACAACAGAACACCCAAGTGACTACCCTTGTGACTACTTGTGCTTTATCTTCCTCTTATGCATGCTCCTACATGGTACTTCCCCTGTGGTTTCAGCAGATGTGGAGGCCCCTTGCTCACTTTCTTGCTGCTCCTGCCTCGACACCTTTGGCGGGCGTCCTCTGGGGTTGCGAGCCTGTGAGGGCTCGGCAACAGTCTGCTGCTCCTGCGGCTGTGTAGGGGCTGAGACGCCGATCTTAGTTGGGTGAGGACTCTGGTGGGGCTCTGACCGAGGGCTCTGCAGTGGCATGGTCGTGTGAGCACTTGGAGAGGAGCCCCCACTTCCTTGTTCTCTGCCACCAACATCCCTCTCATGGGTCAGCCCCACTTCAGAGCTAGCAAGTGGCATGACAGCACCTCGCTGCATTTCAGGGGGGCCATGAGGACCCATTTCTGCAATGGAAGTCCTACTCCAGAGGACTTCCATAAAGGTCTGGTTTCTCTGCTCAATAGCTGACCATCGCTCCTCAAGAGATGTCAGTCTATTCTGAACAATGACCATGTTTTCAATACCCTGGTGACTAAGCTCTTCCATGGCCGTAGCCATCCTCTCCTCTACGGTAGCCAGCCTTACCACGGAGGTAACCATCCTTTCCACGGAGGTTGCCATCCTTTCCGTGGTGATGCGTTCATGCGCCAATGCCTCCACAAAGGCTCTGCTCATGTTCGCGATGGATTCCTCCATTCGCTCCACACTCGCAGCGACCCTGGAGACAAAGCCTGCCAGAGACTCCTGCGCCTGTTCCTGGAGTTCCAGCACCGCTCTCCTTCTGGATGGACCCGGAGGCACAGGGTCGACATGCAGCTGAGCCGAGCAGGGAGAGTCCTGCGCCCTCCGACGAGGACTCTCCACTGCTGTCCCTGTCTCCACCATCTGCTGACGCTCACTTGTGAGCTGTGATACACCAGGTGACAACACTACTCTATCTCCCAAAGGTCCCACCGAGGTGTGAGTGTCTGCGCTGGTGCTGGGTGCACTTAATTCTGCTGACGCTGTGCCCTCAGAGGTTGCAGCTTCCTCTGAGGAGTCTGGAGCTCAGGCTGTTCCTCCTGGACAGTGGGGCGGGGGGCTGTCGATGGTCCTGTGAGGAAGGAAAGAGTTAGAGATGTGAGATAAACGTTGCATGCACATTGGATTGTGCAGATGATCAGAAGTCAATCTGTTAGAGCATTAGAATCAATATCAGTCACTCATGCAATGTCAATGAGAGGAGAGATGAAAAACTATTCTGTCACCAGCTTGCTCTGATGTGCCCGTCTGTCCATCCCCCACTTGCGCATCCTCCTCAACTCCCACGATCTCTAGGGCCGCCTCCTCTGCAGTGGTGAGCTGGGCTATTGAGGGTGGCCCTCCTCCTGTCCTCGCCCTCTCCCTCTTATTGTGGGCTCTCTTTTCCTGCAATGAGGGACACAAGTGGAGTTTGAGTGAGAATGAAGGAGTGAGTGTAGAGAATCCATAGCATAGATGCTTAGAAGGACACAAAGATGGAGTGAGGTGCCAATACCAAGGGCCCTCCCTGTGTATTGTAAGTTGTTGTCATTGCATCACAGCGATAGGGAGTGTGAGGGCTGCATAATCAAATAGTTAAGTGAATGTGAACATACAGAGAGAGGGAATAGTTAAGGGCCCAGGGATGTTAGGGTCAAGTGGGATGTGGAGGAGGAGGTTGACAAAGCAGAGTGCTGGTGAGGAGAGGCGATGGGGATCAGATTGAGGGTCATGTGGATGGAATACTCACTTTTCCGGTGCTGAGAAGGTCATGAAACCTCTTTCGGCACTGCAGCCAGGTTCTGCTGCACATTGAGATGGCATTCACCTCCTGTGCCACTTGCAGCCACACAGCTTTGGTCTGTTGGGGAGGCTTTTTCCTCCCTGAAGAAGGAAACAGCACTTCCTTATTCGCTCTTGCTCCCTCCACCAGAGCTTGGAGGGAGTTCTCATTGAAACGGGGTGCACACTTTGGTCTGGTGCTTGACATGATTGGAGCACAAATCCCTCAGAAGTATAATGCAAAAGTTGTAAGGCAGAAAAAGAACCAAGGCTGCTTGCAGGCCTTAAATGCAGCTGCATAGATGACGTCATCAGAGGTGAGTTTCAGCACCAAAATACTCATTGGGCCAGGGGTTCCCACACGCTGGAAATCAAGTGCCCAATTAGGGCAAAATCGCTCAATTGTCCCGCCTCACATCGGAGGCGGGGTCGTGACCCGCCGACCACCTGACCCGCCCCCAGCCCGCCCCCAATGACAAAATCCAGCCCTATGTCTCACCATTCACTGCAACTCACTAAGACACAAAGGTGCACACAAATCTGTCCAAAAACGCAAAGTGTTGAAAATAAAGATTTCAATGTTTGACAGTACATTACCAGAAACTTCACATGAACATTGACTAAACCACCCAAGTGCCTACCCTTGTGTGTTGTTAGTTGGTATGATTGCACAAGGATGAGGGTGAGTGTGAGGTGTGGCTAGTGAGATGGGGAAGTGATAATGTAGATAGAGAGGGATGGGTGGAGGTGCAAGCTAAGTTGGTGTGAGTAAAGATATGCAGGAGTAGGGTAGGGAAGGCAGAGTGATGGGGATGTGATGAGTGGCACAGCAGGATGAGGTTGAGTGTGGCTTGGCAGTAACGTTTTGTGATCTACTGAGATCATTGAAAGGTTTGCACCACTGCAGCCTGGTCCTCCTGATGACATCCCTGCTTGTGCAATGTGCAACCAGGCTGTGTTGATCTCCTGGGAAGGTCTCTTCCACCCATTGGAAGGGAAGAGAACCTCCCTGCGTGCTGTGACTCCCTCCATAAACATATGGAGGGAGTCATGGGAGAGCCTGGATGCAGCTGTGCACCTTTGTGCAATGATTTTCTGTGTTTGCAGCACCTCAATGCTGCAGAACACTGACAGCAGAACTGTTAAATTTAATTTGGACATGGCCCCTTTAAAGAAACCGGCTGATGACGCGTCAGCAAATGATGTCATCAGACCGCTTCCTATTAATTGGCCGGGAACCTCGCAGGGCGGGTTTAATAAAGGCCCCATCATTGGAATATCTTGTTGGAGGCCGGGATTGACAGAGATGCGAGATCCCCACACACCGCTGACGTCACCCACCAAGGTTGGAAAAATCCAGCCCATCGTGGGGGCGGGGTGTGGTGGGGGGTGTTAATATCAAGGCTATGCTGTTGAAATTTGGAGATGATTTCAAATTGGGGGAGGTATAGCTAATAAATGGAAGGACAGCAATAAAGTATGGGAAGACATAAACAGGCTTGCACAGTGGGCAGATAAATGACCAATAAAATTCAATATAAGGAAGCGTGAGGTGGTTCATTTTGGTAGGTGTTAGAAGGAGGCCACTTATTCCTTTGAAGGTAAGAAACTAAATGGGTTAGAGAAGCAAAGAGATGTCAGAACATAAGAATTAGGAGCAGGAGTAGGCCATACGGCCCCTTAAGCCTTCTCCGCCATTCAATAAGATCATGGCTGATCTTCGACCTCAACTCCACTTTCCGCCCAATCTCCATGTCCCTTGATTCCCCTGGAGTCCAAAAATCTATCGATCTCAGTCTTGAATATATTCAATGATTCAGCATCCATAGTCCTTTGAAGTAGAGATTTCCAAAGATTCACAACCCTCTGAGTGAAGAAATTCCTCCTCTTCTCAGTCTTAAATACCTGACCCCTTATGCTGTGCCCCTAATTCTAGACTCTCCAGCCAGGGGAAACAACCTCTCAGCCTCTACCCTGTCAATCCCCCTCAGAATCTCATGTGTTTCAAATGAGATCACCTCTCATTCTTCTAAACTCCAGAGAGTATAGGCTCAATCTCTCCTCATAGGACATTCCTCTCATCCCCGGAATCAATCTATTGAACCTTTGTTGCACCGCCTCTAAGGTAAGTATATCCTTCCTCAGATAAGGAGACCAAAACTCTGCATAGTACTCCAGGTGTGGTCTCATCAAGGCCCTGTACAATTGTAGCAAGACTTCCTTACTCTTGTTCTCCAATCCCCTTGCAATAAAGGCCAACATGCCATTTGCCTTCCTAATTGCTTGACATACCTGCATGCTAGCTCTCTGTTTTTCCTGTACAAGGACACCTAAATCTCTCTGAATACCAACATTTAATAGTTTCTCACCATTTAAAAAATATTCTGTTTTTCTATTCTTCCTACTAAAGTGGATAACTTCACATTTCTCCACATTATACTCCATCTGCCACCTTATTGCCCATTCACTTAACCACTCTTTATCCCTTTGCAGGCTCTTTGTAGCCTCCTTACAGCTTACTTTCCCACCTAGCTTTGTATCATCAGCAAACGTGGATACATTACACTCAGTCCCTTCATCTACGTCATTAATATAGATTATAAATAGCTGAGGCCCAAGCACTGATCCTTGTGGCACCCCACTAGTTCCAGCCTGCCAACCTGAAAATGACCTGTTTATCCCTACTCTCTGTCTTCTGTCCTTACCCAATCTTCTATCCATACTAATATATTACTCCCAAACCCATGAGCCCTTATCTTGCATAGCAATCTTTTCATGTGGCACCTTGTCGAATGCCTTTTTGGAAATCCAAATATATTAGATCCACTGGTTCCCCTTTATCTACCCTGCTAGTTACATCCTCAAAGACCTCTAATAAATTTGTCAAACACGATTTCCCTTTCATAAAACCATGCTGCCTAATCATATTATGATTTTCTCAGTACCCTGTTATCTCTTCTTTCACAATGGATTCCAGCATTTTCCCGATGACTGATGTCAGCTAACTGGCCTGTAGTTCCCTGTTTTTTCTCTCCCTCCTTTCTTGAATTAGCGATGTTACATTTGCTACCTTCCAATCTGCTGGACTGTTCTAGAATCTAGGGAATTTTAGAAAATCACAACCAATGCATCCACTATCTCTGCAGCCACCATCTCTGCAGCCACCTCTTTTAGAACCCTAGGATATAGGCCCTAGGATGTAGGCTATCAGTCCCAGGGGATTTGTTGGCTTTTAGTCCCATTAGTTTCTCAAGTACTTTTTCTCTACTGATCTTAATTATTTTAAATTCCTCATTCTCATTAGCCCCTTGGTTCCCCATTATTTTTGGTATGCTTTTTGTGTCTTCTATTGTGAAGACCGATACAAAATATTTGTTTGAAGTCTCTGCCATTTTCTTATTCCCCATTATAATTTCTCCTGTTTCAGCCTCTAAGGGACAAACACTTACTTTTGCTACTCTCTTCCTTTTTACATACTTGTAGAAGCTCTTACAATCTGTTTTTATATTTCTTGCTAGTTTACTCTTATATTCTATTTTCTCCATTTTTAAAATTCTTTGGTCATCCTTTGCTGGTTTCTAAAGCTTTTCAAATCCTTAGGCTTACTACTATTCTTTGCAACATTATACGCTCCTTCTTTTAATCTAATCCTAATCAGTTAGCTACGGATGGATCACTTTTGCCATGGAGTTTTTATTTCTCAACGGAATGCATATTTGTTGAGAATTTTGGAATATTTCTTTAAATAATTGCCACTGCTTTTCTACTGTCATACCTTTTAATCTAATTTTCCCTCTACCTTAGCTAACTCTCCCCTCATACCTATGTAATTGGCTTTATTTAAGTTTAAGACTCTAGTTTTAGGCTTAAGTATTTCACTCTGAAGCTCAATGTGAAAATCTGTGAAAATCTATCATTATTACTCTTCCCCAGAGGATCCTTTACTTTGAGATTACTAATTAACCCTGTGTCATTACACAATACAAGATCTAAAATAGCCTGTTCCCTGGTTGGTTCCACGACGCATTGTTCTAGGAAACTGTCTTGAATGCATTCTATGAACTCGTCCTCCAGACTACCTTTGCCAATTTGATTTGCCCAGTCTATATGAAGATTAAAGTGCCCCATGATTCTTGCATTACCTTTGTTACAAGCTTCTATTATTTCTTGATTAATACTCTGTCCAACGGTATACCTACTTTTAGGGGGCTTATAAATTACTCCCACCAGTGTTTTCTGCCCCTTGTTCTTTCTTATCTCCACCCATACTGATCTTCCAACCAAGATCCTTTCTCACTACTGTCCTTATGTCATGGGCCTGGGAATACAGATACATAAATCACTAAAAGTAACAAAGCAAGTTGATAAGAACCATGAAGAGTGCAAACAAAGCACTGGGGTTCATTTCTAGAGGAAATACAATGGCAGGGTGGTAATGTTAACTTTATATAGAACCTTGGTTAGATCACAATTGGAGTACTTGTGTGCAGTTCTGGTCCCCATGCCACAAAAAGTATATTGCAGCACTGGAGAAAGTGCAGAAAAGATTTACAAGGATGTTAACAGAATTGAGAGGATGCAACTATCATGAAAGAATGAGCAGGCTGGAGCAGTTTTCTCTGGAAAAAAGACAAGAGGAGACTGATGGAGGTCATTAAAATTTTGAAGTGTTTGATAGGGTGGATGTGGAGATACTGTTTCCACTTGTGGGTGAATCCAGAACAAGGAAGCATAAATATAAGATAGCCATTAACAAATCCAATAAATATTTTTGGATGGATTTCATTACACAGAGCGTGGGGAGAATGTAGAACTCGCTGCCACAGGGAGTGGTTGAAGCAGAGATGCATTTAGGATGTTTGATGCATACATGAGGGAGAAGGGAATAGAGAGATATAGAGGATGGGAGGAGGTAGTTAGAGTGGGAGGAGGCTTGTGAGGAGAATAAGCACAGGCATAGACCAGATCGACTGATCAAACTGTTTCTGGGCTGTAGATTCTATGGCCTGGAAATTGCGGTCGGAGGCTTGCCGCCCGCGTACGCCTCCGAACCGCAAGAAAACTCCGTACTTACCTGGTGTCTCCAGAGCTTCGGACTGTTCTGGTCCTGGGCCTGCAGGCGTATGCCTGCGTAAAGGCCCGCGGATCCCAGGGGCGTACGTGGTTCGCAAGCGTGCCTGGGATCACTTGGGCCTGGTCAACCAATGACAAAGGGGGATTCCAGTGATGTTTATGGGGATTCCATTTATGTACGGAATCCCATAAGCATAATAGAAATCACCTAATAAATAAAATTTCACCCCACTTAAATAAAAATAAATGATCACAGGTTCAAAATTAATTAAAATACCCTTTAATTAAACATTTAAAATAAAAAAATTATTTTTGAAAAATAAATGTTAACATTTTTAAACAGGACAAAAGAAAACTAAAACTAATTTTAAATGTAAGTGAACGTTTAAATCATTTAAAAGAATGTATTTTAACATTTATTTTAACCCTTACGCTGGTAAAAGGCGGCCTTAGGCCTTACGTAAGGGTTTGGTGGGTATTCGCTGGGCAGTAGTTAGGCAAATAGCCCAACTCTGCCAGCAAAAGTGAATTTGTAGCGGGTGGGTACGATCTGTCAAGGAGAAACTTGGCAGGTTGCAAGTTCTGGGTTTTCGCCCGTGGAAACCCGGAACTTGTGGGGCCATTCACAGCCCTTACGACAGCGTACGCTGCACGCCATCATAGGCCCCGTAAATTCCCGGCCTAGGTAATTCTGTGTAAACAATATGGGACAGGCTGCTCATGCATCCTTTTTGAGAATATATACAGAACATCCTCCCATTAGTATCACTTGATGATGGGTATCCTAAACTCGAGGGCCATTAGTGATATTTTGTCACCAGCACTGATGAAAAGCACTTTCTAAAATCACTGTGTAAAATGTATGCATAATTATAAATGCATTCTATTTTGAGATTTGCATACTTTTAATGCTACTATTTGAATTCTTACTTAATTTTGAGTCAAAAAAAACAATAGTTCACGTGAAGTTGAAGAGTAATAAGGCCATCCAGTTCCATACATTTTATTAGAGTTCCCAAGTAGCAATGTTTGCTGGCCAATCACTCAGATTACACAATTATTTACTTTATTATATGTCTGAGACCTACAACCAAGAACATTTCAATTCATTTCTTTTTCTGAGATGATTTACCACCCTGAAAAAATAGTTTAAGAGCAAATAGAATGCAATGATTCTTCTAGGTTATTTTGCAGAGGCCATAACTCACCACCAAGCAGAAGCAAGTGTTTATAGTGTTCATAATTTTTTTTATTTGAAGTATTTTGTACTGATTTATGCCCTAACTGTCACACTGCCATAATTCTTTGAAATGCATTTATTATGGGAAATGACCTTGATGTTTTGCTGTTTGGATGGTTATTTCTCTTTATGCAGGTCAGCTAGTACGAGTGGCGGATATGCATCATTACCTCTTGTGGTATAGATACGCGCACTACTGATGCATGCAGCTCAGATAGATGACACTCAATTAATCGATGAAAAATTATTTAAAAAAATCAGTCATAACCATAAAGTTTCTGATGAATTTCATGTTCCCGTCGGGCATATTGATTACTTATATTTATAATGTACTATGTAGTATTAAAATATTAATAAACACAAGGCATATATACAGGCACACATTTAATTTTAAGTTTAATAATATTAAGAGTCTCCATTTAAGGCCCTTTTAGAGTTATTGTAAAAATGCATAATTCTATACCCCTAAAAATGACTGGTTTCATTTTAGATATAGTCTAGAAATCAGTCTTTACGTAGCTTGTTTGCCAAGTTCAAAAATATATTCATACTTTAGTTACATTTCAGCCCTGTCACCGGCCCATTTAATTCTTCAGAAGCAATGTTAACCGCATCAAGTTCATGTTGCTGTGATATTTTTGTGTACCAATAGAATCATAGAATGGTTAAGACACTCGTGACTTTGGCCTTCAAATTACATGGTGCAAATATTAATGTACGGGCACTTAGCATGTTCATAGGAAATTAATTTGTCTGTTATTTAATGAGGCACTAACACATTTAACCAATTATCTTGCTTCTGTTAAAATAGTGCACAACTAAATCTGACATGACCATGTTAAACATTCACTTGGTAATGTTCATAATTTCAAGACCTTTGCCCAAGATATGGCTGTTAATTGGGTAGAATAACTCTTAATTCTACCCCTGGGCTCTTTGGTGGGAAGATAGTAACAATGCATCATCCCATGTAACATCCAGTTTGCTATCCATTGTTTAGTTAATGATTGTCCTCGAGTCCTAGGGCAATACGAGATGAATAATTGCCACAATTTCCAGAATTGTTCAGTTTGATTAATAGAAAGCCTTCTTCAGTCTTCTTTCTTTGTTAGATTTGCAGGGAGAAAGTGAGATGCAACTCGATAACAACTTAGGATGAGTTCTGAGAACTATGTGATCTGATTACAAAATTAGGTGGGGCTTGTCTCCAATGAGGAATTGTAATTCACTGATTCTGAGGTCTGAGACAAGAGGGCTGATTTTAATCTTCCCCACGTCCCCTCACCTCCAGTGGGATGGGACCGGGGGTGTGTGGGGCGGGGCAGGGGTAAGATGGCTGGGAGGAGGTGGGGGGGGGATGCAACATTCCAGCCACCCCCACCACTTTTACTTGCCTGAATTCAGGAAAGGGAAGGACATTCACCCGAGGACTGGAGGCCTAAGTTAAATGGCTGTGGTGTACTGCGATTACATCAGTGGGACACGCACGCCATTTTAACCACAGGCCCGACTACAGCCTGCACAGTCTCTGGCCTGACAGCAAAGGCCTACAGCAGCAAGGATCCAATCCAGGTAAAAAACTGAAAAACAATTTTTAATTTTAAATGTTACTTGTGGACCAGAAGGAACAGGAGTGCTTCCCCTACCGCCCCCGCACCCCCCCTCTCTCCCCACCTCACATACCCCTCCCAAATACAAACTTGCCAATTTCCCCCCATCCCTACTTACCTTGCGAGAGACAGTTTCTGTGCATTCCCTGCGGTGACCTGACCCCACCCCCCCCCCACCAACTTTGACTCCCCCTGCCGGCGGTGACATCATTCCCACCAGCTTCGGGTGTGGGGTCAGAGTTGGGGCATGCAAATGAGACCCAGGAGTTAAAATCTCCCGGGCCTCACGATCCAGGGGGGGGCCTGACGGTTCACCGTCAACTCAGCCCCGCAGTCCTGATTCGCACCCCAAGTTAGCATCGGCCCTGAAATGCTAAAACAGTGCAGTTCCCACGAAAACGTTTTATTCTTTTCTTGTTCTTCTTGGGATGTGGGAAACACGCGAAGCAGTATTTATTGCCCATCCCTACTTGCCCTGAGTGCATTAACAGCCTGGAGTCATATCTAGGTCATCAGGTGGAGGTGGCAGGTTCCCTTCCCTGAAGGACATCGATGAACTAGTTGGGGTTTTATGACAATCCGACAGCTTTCATAATCATTTCCTGGCACCATCCCAAAAATTACCAGATTTATTGAATTCCATTTCACAATTTGCCATGATGGGATTTGAATTCATAACTACTGGATTTTTAGTGCAGCACCATAACCACTGGAGCACCAAACCCATAGGTTGCATGCATTTAATCGTTCAAATGGAGAACACAATATTTCCAAAACGAAGTTAATTGTGTGTGGGCGGAATGTAACTTGGTTATGGCTTTCAAGAATCTGAACACCAAGGAGTGATCATTCAATGAAGTAGAAATTTAGAGGGGGGGAAATTCAGTTGGTTAGCCCCTCCGGAGGGCGCTAACGACTTACCGCCCGTGCGCGGTGATTTTAGCGCCGCCCGCGAAATTGAACTGACGGTTTGCGGTGGCGCTAAACACTACCGCCACAATCTCCTGCGCCTGGAGATCGTGACGTCATCCAAGCGCGTAGCGCCCCAGATCGGAATTTGATTCTCGCCCCCTGCTTCAGCGTCTGCCGCTAGGAATGTCAGGTAGCGGGGGACGGTATTCAGTCGGCTGGGAGATGGGGGAGCGCTATTTAAAGGCGTGTGCTTCCTGTTTTTTCCTGTCGGTAATCAATTCTGCATACGCAGGTTGAGAGAGGGAGAGAGGCGTCTGGAGACATTTAACGGTTTCCTACTTGAAGGAGTTTTGGTCGTCAGCAAGACTTTTCAGGTTCCCATTTCTGTACCCGTCAGTACTGCCACATTTACAAGAGTTAATGGGGGCTGTACTGGCATGGGGCGTCGCCCTCCAGCTTCACTGTCGGAGGCAGCGGAGGCAGAGAGAGAGAGAGTGGAAAACGTAGCTAGAGGGAGGAGGACCAACAGGGCTCTGCACAGGAGACCTTACCCTCTCAGGGTATTCCAGGAGCAATTCTCATATAGCCATCTCTCAGAGGAGCAGTGTATTAGAAGGCTCCACTTCAGCAAGGAGGTGGTCACAGAGCTCTGCCACTTCCTGCAGCCAGAGCTCCAGCCTCAGCTCAGGACCAGGACGTCTCTGTTGGTGGCAGTGAAGGTGACGGTGGCTCTCAATTTCTACACCAGCGGCTCCTTCCAGGCTTCAACGGGGGATATTGTGAACATCTCCCAGTTCGCTGTTCATTGCTGCATCGGGGAGGACACAAATTCTCTCTACAAAAGGAGAAGGGAGTACATCTCATCCCCCATGACCCGAGGCAAACAGCGTGAACGCGCATGTGGCTTCGTTAGGATAGTGGGCTTCCCCATGGCTCAGGGTGCCATTGAATGCACGCACATGGCATTGCGGGCACCTCATGAAAATGCAGAGGTTGTCCGCAACCGCAAAGGCTTCCACTCTCTGGACGTGCAGTTGGTGTGTGACCACAGACAGCGCATCCTCGCCGTCAATGCCCGCTATCCTGGCAGCAGCCACGATTCATTCATCCTGCACCAGACCTGTTCTAACCAGTGGCTTGCTCCTCGGGGACAAGGGTTATCCATCTGTACCTGGCTGATGACACTGCTCCGTAACCCCAACACTCCTGCTGAGCTCGCCTACAATGAGAGCCATAGTGCCACCAGGAACCTCATTAAACAGACGATCGGCTGAAGCAATGGTTCCGGTGTCTTGACCACTCTGGAGGAGCCCTGCAGTACTCCCCTGATCGAGTTTCGGTTTTCATTGTTGTGTGCTGCACGCTGCGCAACCTCGCCATTCTGAGGACCCAGCCATTGCCACCAGGGATTGGTGGACCACCTCAGGAGGAGAAGAGGGAGAGGAGGAGGATGAAGAGGAGGATGAAGAGGAGGATGTGCAACAACAACACTCAATGTTGCTTCTGCAAGGACCGTTTGTGAATGCCTCATTACACAGCGCTTCCGATGAACAAGAGAGCAGATGGCATTTGGGATCAACAACCACATCATGACAGCCAGCCCGCAGCCCCTACGACCGGCCAAAGTTCCAATGAGAAACATGAGGAAAATTGTAACATTTAAATAAATATTTTTATTCTTCTGAACTACTGTGTCTTATTAATAAATTGTTGTGTTTGTTTGTTATTAATAAGATTCTTAGCACATCGAAATAATTCTTAACAAAGTGAACAATATATTTACAAACGCATCCATTTTTTGCTCAAACACTCCGCCCATTTGGTCGAAAAATTTTAGTTAGTCGGCCTTCTTCAATGATTTCCCTCCCCTTCGCACTTCCCTCTCCCAACCCTACTGCTCCTCCGTAATGTGGCCCCAGTGGCTGCAGCAAGGCTGGTGGAAGGCTACTGAATCTGGGAGCCAGAGATTGCAGATGGCCTTGCAGGACGCTCTCGACCAGCTCTGGGCCTGGAGGGCCCGGCTGCAGACTGCACCAACTCTGCATGGGCGGCAGCAGTCTGGGCTGGCTGGGTTACAGGCTGCGACAAGTGCAATGGCGGAGTGGCAGTGGTGGGAGCAGGAATACTGTCATCCTGAGAGAGGACAGCAGCTTCCTGCTCGATCAACACACTGCCACTCCCCTGGGGCTGAACCTCAGCATCCGGAGCAATCTGTTCGAGCACAGATTGCTGGCCTGCTGCGGCACCATCAGATCCCAGTGGACAGTAGTCACTCCAGCGACGATGGCAGCAGTCAGCACTTGTGTGGCATCAATCTGAGACTGCATCAGAGCAGTCGGATATTGGATGGCACCAACCAATGACTCGATTCCAGCAATAAGCCGTTGCGTTACCTCGGCCTGTGCTGCAATAGATGCTGCCACCTCACCCATTACACGTGGCATGGGCTCTGGGTCCCCATGGTCTAGAACATAAGAACATCAGAACAGGAGCAGGAGTCGGCCAATCGGCCCCTCGAACCTGCTCCGCCATTCAATAAGATCATGGCTGATCCAATCTTGGCCTCAACACCACCTTCCCGCTCTCTCCCCATACCCCTTGACTCCCTTGTAGTTCAAATGTCTGTCAATCTCCGCCTTGAATATATTCAATGACTCCGCCTCCACAGCGCTCTGGGGTAGAGAATTCCAAAGATTCACGACCCTCAGAGAAGAAATTCCTTCTCATCTCCATCTTAAATGGATGACCACTTATTCAGAAACTATACCCCTAGTTCTAGATACCCCCACTAGGGGAAACATCTCTCTGCAAGTCAAACATCCTCTGCAATGAGGCAAGGATGGGATCGAGGGTTTGCGCACAGATGACAGCTGTGCTGGTGGCGGACTCCTCCTCGCTCCTAGCCAGTGCATCCATGCTCTCTGGCACCCTTGCCATTGCACCCATGAGCTCCGTATGCATGCTCATAGCCTGAGTATTCATGGCCGCGATATCGAGGTCCTCATCCGAGTCCTGTGCAGCAGAACTCATGCGCGCACTCACCCTCTGGGGAGATGGCCCCCGAGCTTCCCTTCCTCCATGGCGTTACTGCAGCCCGCTAGGTCCTGGAGATTCACCTACATCAGAGCCAAATCCTCTGCTCCCCTCCAGTGACTATGTGGCCCCAGCATCTGATGTGTTTCCCTCGGGAGACGCAGGCAGTGAGGCTGTGGCTTGGTGTTCCTGATCCTCTCCCGCGTCGCTTCCACTGGGAGGTTGAGGAACAGGCTGTTCACATGGCGGCTCACTATCTGATAGCAGGAAGGCACAAGAGTGGCTTTAACGTGAGGGGAGGGGTCAGGAAGGGAGCAAGGAATAGAGACAGTATACTTAGATGGAAAGTGGGAAGGGCTTGTGTTGTGAGGGGGAAGTGGTATGAGAGAGGAGAGAGAGATGATGAACATACCATTGCTGTCCCCAAGGGGGTCGACCTCTCCGACTGCCACAGCGCCCACAACATGGCTCGTGATGATTCTGTGCACTCGCTCCTCCAGCTGTCTGAGGGGATGCAGTTCTGTTTGACTTCCTCCTGTGTGTTGTTGCTCCCTCCTGTTATGAGCAAGCTTGGCCTGCAGGAAAAGGACAGCGTGTGAGTGAGTGTGCAGCCATGTGTTTGGCAGATGTGCCTACCGTAGTTGAATAGCCATTAATGTCTGCAAGGTGAGATGTGGATGTGATTATTAGTAGATGGGCATAGTTAGTGGGTGATTGTTGTGGATTTGGCAGTTTATACTGTCTGTGCACAGAGAGAGGTTGAGATGGTGGGATGTTGAGGTAATTCAAGCATCTACTCACCCTTACCACCCGAGTGAGGTCGTTGAACTTCTTGCGGCACTGGGTGTGAGTCCTTTGGACCAGGCTCCTAGACGATACGTAATGGGCTACCTCCCTCCACACCCCTGTGAACTCCCGGGGCAATGGCCTCCTGCCAGTGTCTGGGAACAGCACTGCCCGGTCGGTGTTCCACAGCCACAACCAGAGCCACCAATGCCTGGTCAGTAAACCGGCGAGCTCTCTCCCTGGGCCTCTGAGCAGCCATGATATTCGTGGTTCAAGATTTGCACCTCCTTGCAGGCCCAGGTCAAAAGCAGCAGTGATCAGGTTGAGGCTGTGCAGCATGATTGACCCTCCCCTTTAAGAACTGGAGGCATCAGTCTGTCTGAGGACTAGGTAGTTGACAGCGCATGAGGTTGAGTAGCGCTCTGAGGTAGCGCCCCGTTCTCCATCGTTAGCGCTCTAAGAGAAGTGTGTCGCACTTGATTTAGCGCTCCAATCACCTCCAGGGGCGCTGGAGACGAATTTTGCGGTGGCCGCCGATAATTTGCGCCGGGCGCTAAACTTTGCGCCCGACCGATCTTAGCGCCCCAAAATGGTCAATACTGAATTTTTCCCCCTTAACGTTCTTGAAAGGCCAACGTGGTGGCAACATGGCCCCTGATAGAACAAGGTTTTGATCGAGATTTAAACAAATTTTGAGGATAACACAATATATAACTGATGTTACATGAAACAGGATCACCAATTGTGCGCGGCATCATAAAATGAATCCTTTCCACTTGGTGCTACATGCCTTGATTTGTGGAATCCGTACGAGAACTGAGATGAAAGCCCTTGTTGGAACAAACAATACCTCTCAACATCTATGATGTGGAGATGCCGGTGTTGGACTGGGGTGGACAAATGTGAGAAGTCGCACAACACCAGGTTATAGTCCAACAGCTTTATTTGAAATCACAAACTTTCGGAGCGCTGCTCCTTCACCTGACGAAGGAGCAGCGCTCCGAAAGCTTGTGATTTCAAATAAAGCTTTTGGACTATAACCTGGTGTTGTGCGACTTCTCACATTTCTCAATATCTAAGATGTGAAGATGGAAAATTTAAATGTGAAGTTGGGAGACCAGACCCCTCCCCATTGCGTTGAGAAAGAGAATATTGTATGAGGCAAAAAATGTGAGAAAACCACATCTTGCTGGCCAACAAAGGGTTATCAGGATTAGGGTCATTCTGTCTATTTCATTTTTCTGAATTTTTCGTGGAGTTAGGGGAAAGAATGAAAAAGCATTTAAAAAAATCGATGAGCGGCTGCAGCTCTTGAGAAGAGTCTGTGCCAGGGAGCAATGACATGTCAGTGATCAGATTAACATTGGAAATCCTATTAGAACGCAACTTACTGGTGTTACAGAGAAAACTAACAGGTAACTTGATATTTTAACATTGGAATTCCTGTAAAAAATGTTTACATAACAGTTTTCAATGGAGTGTATGGCTTACATAAGAATTGTAATATATTATAGATAGTATAGAAATGGTATGATGGTGCGTAGACCTTGTTAGCACACTTTTTGATAAACTCCAACTTCAAGGTCACACTTTTTTGATTTGCTTCCACTGGGCATCAAACTTTTTGGCTTGCTCAAAATTCATATTCAACAGACCACAACTTAATTGCCAAGAGGTGCAATCAAAATCTACCGGTAAAATAAAGCAGAACTTGGACCAATCAAATCACCCACATTTTGCTTTCCAAATCCTTCTGGGTTCCACCAATCAGAATTCAGTGACTGCAAGACTGAGCAAAATCTATCGATAATTAAAATAAAAATTAAACTGGACAAAATAAATCATTCAAAATAATTTTTGACATCCGTAAATGTTTCCCTCAGCTTGATGACTAGGGACAGATTTAAAATACAAATCTGTGATACAATTGACATAAAAAGTGAAAAAATTGCAAAAAAAATGTAAGCTGATAAAATTGCCTCACTCCTGTCAAAAATGCATTTCTTAAGCTTTTCCTCTCTAAGACCTCAGGGGCTTAGGGCTTGATTTGCTGGCCCAGGCTGAACTGCCAGACAGTGCTCCTGTCCTTACCAGTCCCTGTTCTCAGCCCACCTTGATCCCGACATGTCCTTTGCCCGTCAGCCCTGCCTCTGACCCATAGTCCTGTCACCCAGCCATTCCCCCACCTTCCTGACCTGTTCCTATCCACTGAGGGCCTTGCCAGCTTAAAGCCACTTTGCATCAATAAATTTACTTACACTGTCACCAAGTACAATATAAACTCATTTCGTGCTGAAAACTGGCTTTAAGCTGGCAACATGTCCTAAGGGGCAAGGAATATTCCTGGAGGAGTGGGGCGGTGGGCAGGGTTGGTTTGAAGGTGTGATCCTCAGCCAACCTCCCCTCATCACTGCAAATGCTAGGAAAATCCCTTCCACTGATCCCAGAAACCAAGACACTCCACCTGCTGCTATTCTCCATGGCCATCCCCATATCCCAGTGCTGTAAGATCCTAAGGGTGGAATGTTAAATAGGTTCGTGATCCAATCTGGTCAGTTTCCTGATGGGCGGGTTATGTTAAAATTACCCCTCCCCCCCCCAACACGCATTTTATTATGGGTGCAAAATAAAAATATTTTGAAAGACAAATAAAGACAGTCTGCAAACTTCGATTTACCAGCTAACTGACCGCAACAGTTTAGGAGTAGCTGCGATTAGCTGGATTTGCCAATTAAGAGCAGTGGCTTTAATGGGAGAGGCTAGATTGGCAGCTAAATGTCACATGCACGCTCCAGATCCCAGACAACTTAATTTATTTAAATTAGAATGAAAATGTTACAAATAAACACTTTTGGGAGCAACGTTTTATAAAGAACGGAGTGGGAGGAATTTTAACTCCCAAGGAAATTTTTAAACTCTCAAACCTGACCCCATTCCGCTCTCGGGAGCCCGGTCAGTCACTGAAATCTGCTTGCCTCCATTTTAACAGGATTTTTATTTTTAACCCATGGAGGCCGGGTTTCCCTGAGGCTCGGGAATCCCAGCAGGCAAAAGGAGGGGAGAAGGGCCAGATCCCTGAAGTAAATGCCTTTACAGAATGATTTGATGGCCACGAGGAGGAGGAGGATTTCCTCCAGGCCCAACAAGCTTACCTCGTTACAGACCCTGCGATCAGACCCCGCGATCGCCATCTACCCCACCCCGATCTCTGAGTACTCACACCCCTCCGATCTTCGACTCCTCCACCCACCCAATCTCCGCGTGCACGCTCTCCGACTCCCCCACCCTCTGATCTCCGAGTACACCCCCCCAATCTCCGTCTCCCCCCATTTCCCCTGATCTCTGGCTCCCCCACAACCCCCCGATCTCAGACTCCACCCCACCCCCCAATTTCCTAATTGCCTGGCATCCGCTCCCCGGCTGCTTTCCCGCCCGACAGGTGCCTGCCAATCAGCGTGGCTGTCGTGCGGGAAACTTGCTGGAAAAATTTAAAAGACCTCCTGCAGTTAAGTTCATCAGGACGTCCGACAAACTCTTACTTCCGGGTTTCCCACCCGGAAACCCTCAGCCACCCCGCTCTCTCCACGGCCCCAAGTAAATATCGGGGCCATACTTTCTCATTTGATGCCATTTGAACAATTATACTGAGTAGGGTCAGAACACACTTCAGATTTGAAATCCTTTATTAATCAGCAAGTGATTTGATCTTGTTTAACAAATAATTTTCCCACATTTGTTTAAAAATATGCAGCATTATTTTGGGAGAACCATTTCGCTGCATTTGGTTTAGATTTTGTACTTGGGATCCTCATGCTTAAACCCAATACTCCTTATCTACCTGGTATAAACTATTTGGTGTACCTCAAGTGGTGTTGAATAATATAGTAAATCTACTGAGATTCGATTAAAGCAAAGTCACTTTTAAAACTGTCAATAACAAAAATATATGCATGTTTGTGGGTTGGTCTTCTGCAATTGGGTGCAAGAAATAGATGCGCTGGATCATTTAGTGTTGGAAGGACTGCTGTCACATATTTCCATTGTTTCATTTGTTTAGTGTCAGTAACAAAATAGCTTTGTCAGTAAAGTGGCCTTGTCTGTCAGAAAAACATCCTGCAAGATGGTTGCAAGTCCTCACCTCGAGGCACCTGTGTTTTTACTTTATAAATCATTGTCACTTGCGATCAGAAACAACCTTATCATTCATCAGAAGATCTTACGGTCTTGATAGTCTCCTCGGCACAAGGGCATCAATATTACTGGGATCAGAGAAAGTGGAAGTTTTGGAGCTGGAAAGTTATTGGCCCAGAAATTAAACACTGAGTGTTGACGCGGGGGTAAGGCTTCCCCGCGATATCTCACTCCGCGCCTACCTTTTTCCTCCGGGCCCACACGAACTTTAGTTTCAAGGCTGCAGCTGTGCAGTGCTTGCGTGACCCAGAGACGCAATTAGTTCGTGCGAGCTCTGGGATCACGTGATTCAGTTAGAGCCAATGGCAGCACACCATCTTTCATTCATAGTTTTGACAGGAAGACCTGTCAAAGCTATGAATAATATACCCCCCCAAAAGAACAGCTAAACCTCAATTAAATTTAAAAAAAAGCCATCACATTAATAAAATAACTATAGTTAAATAAATTAACCACTTTAAACAAAAAATTACATTTTTGAAAAAATTTAAAATCTTTTTAAAAGTTATAAAAATAAACTTACCTTTCTTTAAAGTCTCTAAAAAAGATAAACCTGTTGAAAAAAATTTAAAATAATACTTAATTAACTACTTACCTTGTTAAAAGAGGGTCTTACGCCTCCTTTCTTTATGTGTAAAATCTTCAACACTTACCTGCGCGTCCAAAGCACTAAGTGCACTGCGTGCGCGCAGCCTGTAGCGCGCACGCGGTTCACTTAGGAACCGCCCCCTTTTGAATTCACGAAGTGCCGGTTTCCCGCGCATGCGCAGTGCATGCTGGAAACCAGCAATTGGAGACCTAAAACGCGAGAGTACACAGTGCGTACTCTCGCGTATTAGGTCTAATTTTCGGGCCATTATATAATTCTGCAACTTTTTTTTTAGTGAGGAGCATTTTGTGAAGTGGCTCTGGGGAAAGGGTGAGCTCGTCTACATAAGGTGGGCAGCGTGAATTATTGTCCACTTCTGGCAGGGCAAGTTGATGTGGTTAAAAAAGCATAGGGGTTGCTTGGGTTTATAGAATATAAAAGCAAAGAGACCATGCTAGAACTTTATAAATTACTGGTTAGGCCTCAGCTGGAGTATTGTGGACAATTCTGGGCCCCACACTTCAGGAAAGGTGTAAAGGCCTTAGAAAGGGTAGAGAGGAGGTTTACCAGGATGTTACCAGGGACTTCAGTTATGAGGAAAGGTTGGAAAATTTAGGACTGTTCTCCTTGGAACAGAGAAATGTGAGAAGTCGCACAACACCAGGTTATGGTCCAACAGTTTTATTTGAAATCACAAGCTTTCGGAGCGGCTGCTCCTTCGTCAGGTGACCTGACGAAGGAGCAGCAGCTCCGAAAGCTTGTGATTTCAAATAAAACTGTTGGACTATAACCTGGTGTTGTGCGACTTCTCACATTTGTCCACCCCAGTCTAACACCGGCATCTCCACATCATGGAACAGAGAAGGTTAAGAGGTGACCTAATAGATGTTTTCAAGGTAATGAGAGGTTTTGATAGAATAGATAGAGAAAAACTATTCCCTCTGGCGAGAGGGTCAATAACCAGAGTTCATAGATTTAAAATCATTGGCAAAAGATCTAGAGGAGAGATGATAATTTTTTCACTCAGGGGGTTGTCAGGGTCTAGAACGCTCTACCTGAAAAGGTGGTGGAAGCTGATTCCATCAATAATTTTAAAAGGGAGTTGGACGGGTCCTTGTGGATGAGGAACTTGCAGAGTTACGGACAAAAAGTGAGGATGTGGGACTGAGCACGACTGCTCTTTCTGAGAGCCAGCACAGGCACGACGGGCCGAATGGCCTCCTTCTGTGCTGGAGGGTTGTATGATTCTATGATTCTCTAATGTGTCATTTCATTAAAACAATAGCTGAAACAGAACCAGAATAAAACTAATGTTAACTGAGCCCTTCAGAAACACGTAAAATGCAAAAATCAAAAAGGTAAATTGTGTAATTGTTTTCTCATTTGGGCGAATGTCCAGAAGGTAGTTTTAGTAGTATTACCATTTGGAGGTTATGTATTTCTTCCTTCTCTGTTTAATTGTACAAAGTAATTATCTAAATTCCATTTCTGTGGCATTCACTCACTTAAATATGACCCAGAGAACCTTTTCTTTTCCTGGAAAGTAATGTTTGTGTTTATGGATGGAAATTAGGCACATTGACAATCAGTCTTTCAGTACTGCATGAATATGGATAAATACAAAATATTAGTAACTTTATCCAAAATAACAGATGTTCAAATTCATGGGGGGAGATTTCTTCTGTGCTAATTGAGTAACCTGCTTATAAAGAACGTGCTTACAATTGTCTTACAGGTAGCACAGAGGAAGTCTCCTCCTACGTTAGAAGTGCATGAGTATGAGAAACAGAACTGTCTGTTATATTAATATCACAAAATGAAGAAAAACAATTCTTTTTTCAGGAAAAACTATTCTTTTTAGTGTTTTTATCTTCTCTTTATATAGGGTTTGCATGCAGGCTGTTCTGATTGTATTAAGTCTCATTCCAATATTTTCCTCTGTACGTTAGTTTTAGTGTTTGTACACAAAACTGTTCACTAAAACTGTGCCGAGGAAAAAATCAGAATGGATGTCCTACTCTGGTTCCTCACTTTCCATTTATAGTTGATCTTGTTCCCAAGTATTTGCTCTATTTTTAAAAATTATTTATTTATTCATGGGATGTGGGCATCGCTGGCAAGGCCAGCATTTATTATCCATCCCTAATTGCCCTTGAGAAGGTGGTGATGAGCCGCCTTCTTGAACCGCTGCAGTCCGTGTGGTGAAGGTACTCCCACAGTGTTGTTAGGGAGGGAGTGCCAGGATTTTGACCCAGCGCCGATGAAGGAATGCCGATATATTTCCAAGTCAGGATGGTGTGTGACTTGGAGGTGGTGTTCCCATGCACTTGCTACCCTTGTCCTTCTAGGCGATAGAGGTCGGGAGTTTGGGAGGTGCGAGTTTTTGCAGTGCTAGTGCCTGGCTTAGAAGGAATCCATCTCTGCAGGACTGTTGAAGAGATTAACTTGTCTGTACTTGAAAATTTTCAATTGATACATCATTCTGGAGATATGATCATTCTTTTTCTCAGAGTAAAGGTTTCGGGTTGATTAAATTTCTCTTCACCACAAGGTGAAGTATTTTTTCCTCTTGATTTTGACCTTCCTGTTTCTGCAAACTGTCCAGTGATTTTCCTCCTGTACGTTGGAAACACGGACTGTTACTTTCTGCAGTTAGCCTGATACAAAAGATCAATTTCTATTCCTGCTAGTATTGCGAGAGATTCTATCAGGGCTTTTTCAAAAAAATCCTGGCACCCTGCACCCACCCCCACCCCCCTCCTCAATGGATGGATGCATGCACCTGATGTTGTCACATCAGCCATTCAGACTAGCAAGCCTCCAGGTTCAATCCGGGTCTCTGGTGAAATAGCTGATCTGACCCGGAGATGCGGTGGGAGTACTAGAGTTGATGTTTCCACTTGTGGGGGAGTCCGAAATTGGGGCCATAAATATAAGATAGCTACTAATAAATCCAATAAGCAATTCAGAGAGTGGTGAGAATGTGGAACTTGCTACCACAGGGAGTAGTTGAGGCAAATAGCATAGATGCATTTAAGGAGAAGCTGGATAAGTACATGAAGGAGAAAGGAATAGCAGGATATGTTGATAGAGTGAGATGAATTAAGATGGGAGGAGGTTCGTTGGGTGAGATGAAGTAAGGTGGGAGGAGGCTTGCGTGGAGCATAAACACCAGCATTGACCTGTTTCTGTGCTGTAAACACTATGTAATACTAGTTGCCCTCAGTATCCCTGGGATAGGGAGGAGAGACAGAAGCCACAATTCCTATTCTCAATTGCTATTCAATAATCCCTTCTAGAAGGATCAAGCTTGGCTGTGATGGCCTTCATGGTTGAGTAGCTTCTTATTCCAAGTGAAGAAAACAAAAATTGCTTGGGTGAGATACTGAAGAACTATTGCTCTTGTGAAACCACACATCAGCACGAGTCACCACCTCCACAAATGGAGCAGAACAAAAGAGCAACTGAGAAGAAAATAAATCAGTCTGTCTCTCCTGCTGAATATTTTAAAGGAAGCCTTCCATGATATGTTTTTGCAATGACTCCAGTTCCTGTGGTCTTTTATTTCATTTTGTTGGGCTTCAACATTATTTTTCTGGTCCTGTGTTTGCCCAGCATCCATGGATTTGGTACTTTTACTTTGTCAAAGTGAGGACCAATTAGGAAATGATCCAATCTCTAATCTCCTTCCTCAATTTCCCAGACGACAACGACAGCAACAACAACAGCAGCACCCTGCATTTATATAGCACCTTTAATGTAGTAAAATGTCCCAAGGCGCTCCACAGGAGCGTTATCAAACAAAATTTGACACCAAGTAGATAAGGCGATATTAGAGCAGGTGCCCAAAAGCTTGGTCAAAGAGGTAGGTTTTAAGGAGCGTCTTAAAAGAGGAAAGCAAGGTAGAGAAGTGGAGAGGTTTCGGGAGGGAATTCCAGAGCGTAGGGCCTCGGCAGCTGAAGGCACGGCCGCCAATGGTGGAGCGATTAAAATCGGGGGATGCTCAAGAGGCCAGAATTGGAGGAGCGCAGATATACCGGAGAACTATTCACAACACGTTAAGAGAGTGCCCATTTCACAAATTAGTACTAAATTCTAGGACGTGAGCAAATAGGAATAATACAGCCAGATGCTGGACAATAAAAGAAATAACCGCTCCATCTGTTTTTGAAATCCAATTGCAATGAATTCTAAGGGAACTGAAGTTTTTAACATTCAGTTCAAACTGTTACTTAAATCTACACTGTAGTGTCACATATTATCAACACACATTTCTGAACTGTTCTACCAAATCAAGTTGCAAATCAAAGTGTTTTACTTTTTGCCAGTCTTGTATGTTGAAATGTGAAATTCCCTTGTTTGACATGCAGACGGAGTGTCATGAATATTTGCTGTATATAAATGAGACCATTTTACATCTAGCACAACCGTTGACAATTACTTAGAAAAATGGCATGAAACAACATGTGCTTTTCATTTTGTGAAGCTAGTTCATCTTCACATATAATTATATATTATTCCATTTCTTGCCATTTTAGCGTTTCCCATTTTATTACTTTCTCTTTCTGTAAAGTACCAAGTCTATCATTTTCATTTCAACCAGAACAATGGTTTTAATCTTAATTAACGGCCATTGATATGGCTTCAATCGTATTCTACTTGTACACTATTGCCACGTAATTAAAGTCGGAATAGATTGCAGCTCCACAATGCTGATAGCATTTTAATTGCACTCTTTATTAATCATATTAAGCAACAGTGCTCCTCCCACGCAAAAGAATTGTGGAACAGAAAATGCTGGAAATGCTCAGCAGGTCAGGCAGCATCTGTGTGGAGAGAGAGAAACACAGTTAACGTTTCAGGTCGATGACCCTTCGTCAGAACTGGCCAGTTCTGACGAAGGGTCATCGACCTGAAACGTTAACTCTGTTTCTCTCTCCCCACAGATGCTGCCTGACCTGCTGAGTATTTCCAGCATTCTCTGTTTTTATTTCAGATTTCCAGCATCCACAGTATTTTGCTTTTTGCAAACGAATTCTGGCCTGCTGCCAGCCCATTCGTGCCATTCCCCCAGCACCCCCCCCCCCCCCGGATAACTTGCCCCCACCAGATCCAACCTGCTGGCTGGCTCAGCGAGGGAGCCAGCCCAGTTCCCACCCTCCCTTAGCCAGTAAGCCGCAGTAGGGTACCCATTTGGTTCAAGCCTCGTTATGCCGCATTAGGCGGGTGGTGTGCCCGCTCCACTAACCTTTCAACCGTTTTGAGTGGAAGTTGAAGATCGGCCCCTCTATTCTTTACACCACAGCAAAGATCAATCAATTCCTAGTTAAATATGATGCGGAGATGCCAGTGTTGGACTGGGGTGGACAAATGTGAGAAGTCGCACAACACCAGGTTATAGTCCAACAGTTTTATTTGAAATCACAAGCTTTCGGAGCGCTGCTCCTTCGTCAGGTGAAGTCACGAAGGAGCAGCCGCTCCGAAAGCTTGTGATTTCAAATAAAACTGTTGGACTATAACCTGGTGTTGTGCGACTTCTCACAATAGTTGAATATGGAGTAAGGAACAGCAGTGCATTGACACAGTTATCACGCTGATGGTCCCCTGAAGACTGAGGTTATCAATCAAAGGCTGACTCTGGTCACACACAAGGCGTCGTTTACTAAAACCAAGGACTGCAACTCTTGTGCATCTCCAACAATTTATAATATCCCACCACCATAGCGGCAGGTAAGTGGCGGCTCGCTACACCTACACTTGCTACAGGCATTATCGGGTGGCCCAGAGTTAGGCCGGGAGGGTGGGTGCGTGGAGTTTGTGGAAGGGGATAACCTCGTACGGGAGCAGCGCACGTTATTTTTGTGGAGCTCAGGGGGGCACTCCTGCTCCACCTGCCCCCACAAAAATAACTAAAAATGTACCTTTGTGGCTTCACCTCAGCTGATGAAACAGAGCAGAGCAGGCCCCGTGCGTGTTCTGCCTCGTTGTGTCACAAAATGGCAATTGGGGGCCCAAAACTCGAGATTTTCACTGGCAGTGCTGGGCCTCTAAAATGTATGTCTTCGGACCCCAATTTTCCTCGCAAAAGGGCCTGCCTGCTGAATCATTCGTGCACTACAGCCGCCCAGTGGTAGACCCTTCCGAAGATGGCGTCGGCCGGAACAGAAGCGACAACGGGCTGTTAAGCTTTTCCCCACCATTTTAGGTGCACTACCGCCCTGTTTCTGCCCAGCAGCGCCAGTGAAAGTCCTTCCCCACTCGAGCTTTAGGTGTCTTCACAATAAACTGCGGGGTCCTACAAATAGTCCTTGGGCTTCCTCAGCCCACAGCTTCTCCTCTCCCTCCTCCGACCGGCATCGGTTTGGCAACTCCCCCAACACTTACATTACGCCGGGGACCCGTACCCTTGGGTCCCACCCTGTCTGGCGTCCAGCTCCTGCACCACTTCCCATTCCCACTGCCAGCCCTGACATCATGGACTTCTCAAGATCATTTCCATTTCAGGTGGGAAACAGATTAAAAAATTTTTAATGGGGCTCGGCAATTTAAATCAGCCGGGTACTCGCTTCCATCAAGGCTTTTGGGTGCTCTGCCCACTTAAGGACCACCCGCCCCCCCCCCCCACCCCCCAACCAGGCATCATTCCCGCCTCGAGTTAAAATTGAGCCCAGCGTTTTACTGATTTTATCTGGCTGGTTTGTGGTACTAGTTTTCCCGACTGTTTTTTTTTTCTTGGTTTTTTTGCACTAAAATTAAAACTAGAAAAACCCTGAACATTTTAAATTGGCAATAAAAACCGACTTCAATGGTCTTTATATATGGAACACTGCATTGGAGTGAGACAATGCAAAAGGTTTGTGGAGAGTGGGTTCAAATGGCTGGCTGCATCCAACTCGTACAACTGAATCTCACGTCCTGTTCCCTAGTTAGGGAAAGGGACAGATATTGGGTATGGAGATATTTACAGTCTAGGCCACTAAACCTTCTTTGTTGAAGGATTTGCAAGGTGGAAAGAAAACAAAAATGAATCAAAACTAACTCGATATATTGACTTTTTTTATAACGGTGTAAAGTTCTAATTAAATAACTGAAGCAAATAAAGAAATAGTCCTTGACTGCAATGAGTCAAGAATATTGTAACACTGACTTGGTTTCAATGTTGGTACAAAAAAGTGCCACTAAAGCTATTCAAAGAAAATAGATCATCTCCCTGAATTAGGCCCAAACGATTTTGAAAATATAAAGTGAAATGAAGCTGATGCCAGCAAAGTACCAATATAACAGCTGCAAGACTGCCTTTTGTGTGGCAATCCTTTTTATGATTGTGTGTTGACTTGATTATTTTTCTGTGTACCGTAACATTGATTCATTTTCCCTTGAATAGCCTTGCATAAATTTCTAACGTTGTTGATCCAGAGACTGCTATGTGATGTCGCAAGCAACATATTTAAAGCTTCATATTCTGAAAACAATAAATTACATTTTCAGAAGGAACTGAACAAATTCAATTTTAATCCTAATGATTTTACAGATGCAACTTCAAGTTCTCTTGTGTGTGATTTTCACAGAATCTATAATAGGTTTTATAGTTGGAATTGGGTGTATTATATATGATGTAGAATATTTATTTTCTTGGGTGGTCGCCTCCCAGGCAGTGTTGATTTTTAACGCTATAGTTGATGATGCATTTTCTCGTATTTTGGTGTAGATTCTTTATATGTGCATAAATATCTTACGATGTGGAGAAAATACTCCATATAACTAAAACACACTAAACAGAAAGCCCTGATGGCTGGGAGTTTATCCAGTGAGTAGCCGAGCCACTGGGATCATGGCCAGCCAAACCCCCAACCACCACCAGCCTGCCAACGTGAGCAGCCAACCACCAGAAGCCACCCAACCCACCAGTCGCCACCGTCAGCAACGGGCAAACCTGGTACATCTTGTGCACCACCTTGCTGTGTGTCCTGGAGTTTAAAACAGGTAATAGATTTTTAAAAATAAATACGAGAGGGGTGGGAGGAGGCTCGTGTGGAGCAGTTGGGCTGAATGGCCTGTTTCTGTGCTGTACATTCTATGTTAAAGAAATATATGTGTGTGCGTATAACATATATTGATCTCCCGTGGTGTTACACACAAGGAAACGGACCAACTGTTGTCTTCGGGTGAAGTGGGGTTAGGGCAACACGGTGGCATAGTGGTTAGCACTGTTGCCTCACAGCGCCAGGGACCCGGGTTCGAATCCGGCCTCAGGTGACTGTCTGTGTGGAGTTTGCACATTCTCCCCGTGTCTGCGTGGGTTTCCTCCGGGTGCTCCGGTTTCCTCCCACAGTCCAAAGATGTGCGGGTTAGATTGATTTGGCTATGATAAATTGACCCTTAGTGTTAGGGGGGATTAAATACGTGGGGTTACGGGGATAGGGTGGGATATGTGTCGGTGCAGGCTCGATGGGCTGAAATGGCCTCTATCTGCACTGTGGGGATTCTGTGATTCTGTGAGGCAGGGTATAATTGGACCAGAGTGTGCAGATGTAGTACTATCCCCTTTTAAAGTCAGACAATTTGGGCTGGATTTTCACTGACCCGTGGAGGCGGGTTTGGAGGCGTGTGGGGGGTTAAAATTGCGAAAACTGGCGGGCGGGCACAAGCCCGCCTCCATCCCGCCTCCACGCAATTTTCATTAAATCATGTCTGCTGGTCCCGACTCCGTCCCGCCTTTAAGAGGCGGGATAGGTTGTTAAGGCCCTTAACAAGCACTAAATTGGCTCTATAATGCCATTTTGAAAGGCCTTTGTGATTTTAACCCTTGTTATACGTGAAGCACGTCTGTTCTGAACCACGATTGTGAAACCTGGCGGGAGCACATTTGGATATGGATAGTTGACGCTGGCTGGCCGGCCGGCTGGCTATGGGGATGGATGTATTGGATGGATGGAGAGGAGACATATCTGGGAGTGGTGGTGTAAAAATATCTGGGTGCAGATTTAGGACTGCTGCTGCTCATTTTGCAGGTCCTCTCACAGCAAAGGCCAGGCAGTCTCTGAAGACCTTCAATGCAGCAGCGATGATGACATCATCAGAGGTGACTTTCAGACTGAAAACACTAATTGGTTCATGGGTTCCCACATGCTGGAACTCAATTGCCCAATTAGGCGAAAATTGCATCAATCTCCCACACCCAATTGCAGTCGGATGGATAACACGACCCCAACCCGCCCCAGTATCAAAATCCAGCCCAAAGTCTTTATTTTTATAAAATACTTTGATTAAATATTGTTATTTATTGTTAATTAGCAAAACATGGCAGTTTGGGCATCAGTGAAGCACAGTTGGTTGGAACCTCAGAGCTTCTCAGCAGTACAGGCCGAGGAGCTAGAAGGTCCAAAAATGAGGGGCTGCAACATCACCACGGAGTTTGTGTGGGGCGGCGGGGGATGGGACGTGTAAAACATGATAATTTTACAAAAGCAGTTCCATTATAAGTATGGACATAGGAATTGATAATGGGAGAAGTTGACAACAGGATGTAAGGTTTTTAAACAGGATGTGGGTGCAGCAGGCCCAAAATTCCAATGGCGCATTTGCGTTGTTGGAACTGAGGCAGAGGAAGACCGTCCGCTTTGAGGTTATGTTGCTGAACCCAGCGTAGGTTGCGGGGTCACCCAATTTAAATATTCCGAGGAGTGTAAGCCGAGTAAATACAGGCTACAATTCCTCAGGAAAAATACTGAAGAGGCTCCAAATGTTCTGTGAATGGCTAGCAGTTGGGAGGACCCAGAAAATTCATAGGGAGGAATCTGTGGAAGCCTGGTGGCTTTGCAGTGGTCAAAACAGGAACTTGTGATTAAATTCTTTGGGATCCCATTCGATATGTCGCCTTGCACCTCTGCACTGTAGCGATTTTGGTGGGAGAACATTTTGGTATTAACATTTTTTAATTATCTTCCCCAAACTGCTGTGTTTGGTGGGACAATTGAAGCTTTCATATCTGAGATCAATAGATTTTTGTTAGGTAAGGGTATCAAGGGATATGGAGCTAAGGCGGGTAAATGGAGTTGAGGTACAGATCAGCCATGATCTAAATGAATGGCAGAGCAGGCTTGAAGGGCTGAATGGCCTACTTCTGTTCCTATGGGCTGGATTACCTCAATGGAGATGTGCTGGAGGCGGGACTTCTGGTTTCCGAGATTCAGTCCCACCCCCAGCGACATCTGACCAACCCACGCTATTTTCCCTTGATTGGCCTTGTTAAGCCCGCACTGCGGGCTTACCGGCCAATTAAGGGAAAGCCGGTGACAGATGATGTCAGCGTATGACGCTTCATCTGTCTCAACATTTTTGACAGCTGAATTGTCAGCGTTTGACAGCTTTGAGAAGCTGTCAAACACTGACAATCACTGTCCTAAGGTGAGCCCTTGCACACAGGCTCACCAAGACCTCTCTCCTCAGCAGAAAGCAGATGGCTGCTGCATCTGAGAATGCAGCAGCCATTCTGTCATCTCTGCCATTGAGATGAGGCACCTCCGGATCCTCAAAGATTGAAGCCTACAGGAAGAAGCAAAGGTAAGGAAACTTTTTCCAACTCTTTACACTCACCTCTCATACTTACCTCTCCACACTTGCACCCATCACTCACCTCTACAGCTGACATTTTGACCCCTCTCACCCCCGCAGACCCACTGCTCACCTCACTGACCCTGACGAGGTTCGCAGCCGTTGGGAAGCCCGCGTAAAATGGGGAAAAGCCTCAAAACTGCCTGTTAACTACCTGTTAATAGGCAGTTAATTGGCTCTAAAACCCTTCCAGCCTCGAGGAGACGGGTCCCTGCGCGACTCGGGGACCCGCCTCCTGGGAAGATGGCACGGAGGCGGGTTGGGAGCGGGGTCGGTACCCGCTCCCAGTTTCTGCCATTTTCCCGGCAGTCCCGCCTCCATACCCGCCTCCCCAGGGCTGGGAAAATTCCCCCCTATGTTCCTATATTTGCTCACTTGCAATGGATGGTTCGAGACTCAATCTTTTGAAGCGTTTAAAAAAACACCTTCCTTAAAAAAAGTATTGAAGCTCTTTTGTTTCTTGTGTTCAGGTACCCTTTGAAAATGTTTTACGTTGTAGAAGTTACTGTGTTTGTAAATAAGTTAAGACTTTTGTGACATTTCTATAGAAACTTTCATATAGGAAAAGTGTGAACTATTAACAACAAATGCCTATAAAATGAACTTTTTCTCTGACAAGTAGGAAATTATCTTGAGAAGTCTAAAAATGTGCGGGTTAGGTTGATTTGGCTATGATAAATTGACCCTTAGTGTTCGGGGGGGATTAAATATGTGGGGTTATGGGGATAGGATGGGATATGTTAGGGGGAATTAAATACGTGGGGTTACGGGGGTAGGGTGGGATATGTGTACTGTGGGGATTAAAGCAGGGACAGGGTACTGGATTTGGATGATCAGCCATAATCGTATTGAATGGTGGAGCAGGCTCGACGGGCCGAATGGCCTACTCCTGCTCCTAGATTCTATGTTTCTATGTTCCATTATTTTAATAATCTTACATTAGTTATAAGAAAGTCATAGCTGTGGAGTTTAATAATATGAAGGAGTTTCAGTTATTGGCCCGAAAATTAAACCTAATACGCGAGAGTACGCACTGTGTACTCTCGCGTATTAGATTGTGCATACGCGGGAAACCGGCACTTCGTGAATTGAAAAGGGGGTGGTTCCTAAGTGAACCGCGTGCGCGCTACAGGCTGCGCGCACGCAGTGCACTTAATTTTTTTTTCAGCTTTGAACGCGCAGGTAAGTGGTGAAGATTTTACACACAAAGAAAGCAGGCGTAGGACCCCCTTTTAACAAGGTAAGTAGTTAATTAAGTGTTATTTTAAATTTTTTTCAACAGGTTTATCTTTTTTAGAGACTTTAAAGAAAGGTAAGTTTATTTTTATAACTTTTAAAAAGATTTTAAATTTTTTCAAAAATTAAATTTTTTGTTTAAAGTGGTTAATTTATTTAACTATACTTATTTTATTAATGTGATGGCTTTTTAAAAAAATTTAATTGAGGTTTAGCTGTTCTTTTGGGGGTTTGTAGTATTCATAGCTTTGACAGCTCTTGCCGTCAAAACTATGAATGAAAGATGGTGTGCTGCCATTGGCTCTAACTGAATCACGTGATCCCAGAGCTCGCACAAACTAATTGCGCCTCTGGGTCACGCAAGCACTGCACGGTTCCAACAGAGAGAGCCTTTGAAACTAAAGTTCGTGTGGGCCCGGAGCAAAAAGGTAGGCGCGGAGTGCGATATCGCGGGGAATCCTTACCCCCGCGGGAACCCTCACTGTTTAATTTCTGGGCCAATAACTTCTAACTTGAAGCTGATGATCTGCATAACATGAAGCTGTAAGTTCACTACTCAAAGCCTGCCGTGTGGAATCCCCAGCGATATTAGGTTGTTGCTCAGTGCTGTATTTGTTCTGCCAGTATAAATTGTCTTGCATTGAAAAATGTAATTGGGAGCGCTGCAACTAATATTACTGTCAACCTTCGTGGAGTGCTTGATCTTTCGAGTAGCTATTCTAGTATGCTCATGATGGTGGTGCTGGGTGATGGTTAGGTTGGTTGTACTGGAATATATTATTTCATATTCTTTGCATATTAAGAGAGATTACAAAATCTTTGCTAATAATGTGATGTCATCACATCTTTATCACTCTATGACCTCTAATTTCTCTGCATAGCTTGTGTGCCTAGGGATTACTGTAATTATACCATGCCTGTCACCAAGATCATATTTTGTAAACTTCAAGTGGTGAGCATTAATTTCCGTTATTTGCTAAAACAGACACAGGATGTTAGCTCTGCGAAAGGAATTCAATCATTCTCGGAGCTCTGCATTACCTGATGTCAGGTATCTCTATGGGGGATTCCCTCACGCTCAACCACCTCAGTCCCTTGGAGGCTATACTCGGGATGAGCATTCTGCTGAACTGATGATCTGCTGTGACCTGCATTTAGGCATTTCAGTTCTATCTAAGATGGATGAAAAAAATAAAATGGCACTGTGCACGTGCAGAAAGTGCACCATTGAGAGCGTCCTGCTGATGCCATGAACACCTGCAGGTTATATGTCGCTGCTCCAACCATTTCACCTGTCCCGACATAGATTCTAGCCTGTGTGGCAATGGAACAGCTATTAGTTACAACTAGAGGCACAGCAACAAGGTTAATATTTTAAACCTTGTCAGTCCACTAAGAGGGGCGGATGATTCCTTATATTCTAATGAGAGAAACATGGGTCCTGAAATTCCTGGGTTGGGAGAAGGCGGCAATCTGAATTCCACGCATGGGGGGGCTCAGAATATGGTATGGAACCAGTTTCTGCTGGCAATCCGTCCCATTTGGACCAGCAACTGCAAGCCAGCCTGAGAGCCACTCCATCGGCTGCTCCACTCTGGGGAAACCACACAATCAACTGGAAACTCTACATTCAAAAGTACTCCCCGGACTTTCCTTTGGTTGTATCAAAAAAAAATAGTTACATCTGAGGTCTCTTCAGTAAACAATCCCAACACAACAGACCTTTAATTTATTTAATTTTAAGGGACTGCTCCAGCTTCTTTGATCAATAAACAGAAAAGGTCACCATCGTAGTTATGGTTTGTCTCCAGCTGAGTACAGCTGATGGTTCTACTTTGCAATCTGAGGAAGAACTTAAAAGGGAAGGTTAGTGCTTTCAGAGTAGATCAAAAATTACTTGGAGGGAATAAAGTGTCAACGTCCATTATCATTTACAGCAGGCACAGAATGCTTTGAGGGTTGCTGTTACTTTGAGTGTCTATCTGGTCTGCTTTACGCATTACACAATACAGAGATATTTTTAGACAAAGTCATAGGAACATAGCGCTGGATTTTGCAGGGGGTCAGCGGGCACGATCAGTGGTGGGTTGGGTGGGAAAGTTTTTTTTCCCCTCGCGGGTCGGGACCCTGCTGTTAAACTGCCGCCACATGCCTTTCCCCGATGTCGGGTCTGTCAGCGCTGAGCAGGCCCGACACACAGCGACGGGTTCACAGCGGGGGACCCAATTCAGCTAATTAGTGGCTTGTTTAGAGCCACTTAAGAATGAATTTCAGCTCACCTTCTGCATTTGACAGCTCGCCCACGGGTTCCACGTTGGTCGTGGACCACATCTGTCAAGCTGAGGCAGGGAGTTCAGTGGCCATTGAATCAGCTGTTGAGTTGACAGCTTCAAATGTAAAGTAAAAGCTCCCACCTTGGCTCAGCCACAAGCTCTTCCTCACTGCATTTCTACAACAGATTCACCATGCTGCAAGTCTTTACACAAGCCTCCATCCAGTCTGACCTCATTACCTCTCTCACCATTGACAGATCGCTTCTGTCATCTTTACTTCACCTGCCATCTATTCCATCAGCATGGGTGCCCTTTATACTCTCTCAACTTGATCCTCAGAATCCCACCATGATCAGCCCCAACACCAGCAACACCAGGCACACCAGCAGCACCAACAACAACACCATCAACCTTCTCTGCAATCATCTGATGCTGCACAGGACAGAGGGCATCAGCACCCGACCACATTGCTGCCCGGGAGGACAGGAATGGTCTCACCGTGGCCAGATTTACATCACTTGACGCTGTACACCCTGACCCCCTGGCTTCCACATGATGCGCCAGGTTGGCACCACTCCACACCAACACCATAAAGCATCCCTACAATGCCCAAGCCATTCCTTTCACACTCATCACCATTGCAGGAGGTACTGTTATGTCTCACCATTCACAGCAACTCACTAAGCCACTTCCAAAGGTGCTCACAAATCTGTCCAAGAAGGCAAAGTGTTGAAAATAAAGGTTTCAATGTTTGACACCGCATTAACAGAAACTTTACATAAACATTGCATAAAACACCCACGTGCCTACCTCGTGTGTTGTTAGTTGGTATGATTGCACTAGGATGCGGGTGAGTGTGAGGGGTGGATAGTGAGATGGGGATGTGTTGATGTAGATAGAGAAGGATGGGTGGATGTGCAAGGTAAGTTGGTGTGAGTAAGGATGTGCAGGAGTAGGGTAGGGAAGGCAGAGTGATGGGGATGTGATGAGTGGCACAGCAGGATGAGGTTGAGTGTGGCTTTGTACTAACGTTTCGTGATCTAATGAGATCATTGAAACGTTTGCGGCACTGCACCCAGGTCCTCCTGACCACATCCCTGCTTGTGCCCTCCTCTGCAATGTGCAACCAGGCTGTGTTGATCTCCTGGGGAGGTCTCTTCCGCCTGTGGGAAGGGAAGAGGACTTCCCGGTGTGGTGTGACTGTCATGGGAAAGCCTGGGTGCAGCCTTGTACCTCTGTGCAGTGCTCGTCAGTGTTTGCAGCACCTCAATGCTGTAGAATACCGACAGCATAAATGTCAAAAGAAAGTTGGCCATGGTCCTTTTAAGGAAACCGGCTGATGACACATCATTAAATGACGTCACCAGACCCGCTTTCTCTAATTGGCCGGCAAACACGCTGGGCGGGCTTAACAAGCCCAATCAAGGGAAATTCATTTTACAGACCCGCCACTGATGTCGCCCGCCACGGACCCGCCGAGGTTCGTAAAATCCAGCCCAAATATTTGTTTAAAGTCTCAGCCATTTCCTTATGCCCCATTATAATTTCACCTGTCTCAGCCTCTAAGGGACCAACGCTTACTTTTGCTATTCTCTTCCTTTTTACATGCTTGTAGAAGCTCTTACAATCGTTTTTTATATTTCTTGCTAGTTTACTCTCATATTCTATTTTATCCCTTCTTATCAATGTTTTGGTCCTCCTTGCTGGTTTCAAAAGCTCTCCAAATCCTCAGATTTACTACTATTCTTCACAACATTATAAACCTCTTCTTTTAATCTAATACTATTCTTAACTTCTTTAGTTAGCCATGGATGGATCACTTTTCCCGTGGAGTTTTTATTTCTCAATGGAATGCATATTTGTTGAGAATTTTGGAATATTTCTTTAAATGTTTGCCACTGCTTATCTACCGTCATACCTTTTAATCTCATTTCCCAATCTACCTTTAGCTAACTCACCCTTCATACTCGTATTTCACTCTGAAACTCAATGTGAAATGTTATCATATTATGATCATTCTTCCACAGAGGATCTTCCACAGAGGATCCTTTACTATGAGATTGTTAATTAACCCTGCCTCATTACACAATACAAGATCTAAAATAGCCTGTTCCCTGGTTGGTTTCATGACGTATTGTTCTAGGAAACTGTCTCGAATGCATTCCATGGACTCGTCCTCCAGGCTACCTTTGCCAATTTGATTTGCCCAGTCTATATGAAGATTAAAGTCCCCCATGATTATTGTATTACCTTTGTTACAAGCTCCTATTATTTATTGATTAATACTCTGAACAACAGTATAGCTACTGTTTGGGGGCCTTTTTGAGTTGTGAATGCACTTTATTTATTTGGAACCTGCTGCTAAGTGATGTGTATGAGCAGCCTGGATGTCTCACTCCTGATCTCCGGTCGAAAATACCAACAGCTGCAGGAGGCAGAAGTCAATTTTGGGTCCGGGGTGCTACCGGGACAATGCGCATGGCGATGATGTCATGATCTCCGGGCGAAGGAGATCACGGCGCAATGCCGTAGTGCCGCCACAAAACTCCTGCCGAATATGGCAGGGGTCGCTGTCAGTGCCGCGCCCGGCCACAAAGCCATTTGCGCCCCCGGGTCGCTGATGGGAGGCGCAAAGGCACCCTATTTCACCTCCCTTGTGTTTAGGGAGGGAAATCCAGAGTGTGCAGAATAATGGGCACAGGCCTGAGTCCTCACATTCCTTCCTGCAGCCTGTTATATTGATAAAGTTGCACGACTGGCTACCTATTTAAAGAAGTGATTTATTGAAATGTGTTTCCACAGCTGGTACAGGGAGTTTATTCAGTGAATAGCTGAACCTTACAAACCAGAAAAGTCCCAGGTTTCATCCTTAGTTTTTGCTGCGAGAACTGACCTTAGCTAAGATGTCGGATGCCTTGTGCCCATCACCATAGTCCAGCAAGAGTCAATAGAGTAGATTTTCCTCTCAGAGTTCCTTGGGGTGCCAAAACGGTTTCAATGTTTGACACCGCATTAACAGAAACTTTACATAAACATTGCATAAAACACCCCCATGCCTACCTCGTGTGTTGTTAGTTGGTATGATTGCACTAGGATGCGGGTGAGTGTGAGGGGTGGCTAGTGAGATGGGGATGTGATAATGTAGATAGAGAGGGATGGGTGGAGGTGCAAGGTAAGTTGGTGTGAGTAAGGATGTGCAGGAGTAGGGTAGGGAAGGCAGAGTGATGGGGATGTGATGAGTGGTACAGCAGGATGAGGTTGAGTGTGGCTTTGTACTAACGTTTCGTGATCTAATGAGATCATTGAAATGTTTGCGGCACTGCACCCAGGTCCTCCTGACCACATCCCTGCTTGTGCCCTCCTCTGCAATGTGCAACCAGGCTGTGTTGATCTCCTGGGGAGGTCTCTTCCGCCCGTGGGAAGGGAAGAGGACCTCCCTGCATGCTGTGACTCCCTCCATAAGCGTATGGAGGGAGTCATGGGAGAGCCTGGGTGCAGCCCTGCACCTCTGTGCAGTGATTGTCAGTATTTGCAGCACCTCAGTGCTGTAGAACACTGACAGCAGAACTGTCAAAAGAAAGTTGGCCATGGTCCCTTGAAGGAAACCAGCTGATGACGCGTCATCAAATGACGTCACCAGACCCGCTTCCTCTAATTGGCCGGCAAAAACGCCGGACGGGCTTAACGAGTCCCAACAAGGAAAAATTCATTTCAGAGGCCGAGATGGAGCCAGCAGCGGGGTCGGGACCCGCCACCGACGTCGCCCGCCACGGACCCGCCAAGGTGATCAAAATCGCGGCCATGGTAACAGGAATTGTCCATTCAGCCCCTCGAGCCTGTTCTGCCATTCCATTAGATCATGGCTGATCTGTCCCTCAATTCAGTTTACCTGCCTTTGTTCCATATCGCTTGATACCTCAATTCATTCAGCATCCTCAACCCTTTGGAGCCTGATTTCCAGATTTCCTAAAAAAGTGCTTCCTTATTTAATTTCTAACTGGCCTAGCTATAATTTATCCTTCAATCATTTTAACTGTCTCGGGCAGGAGTTTCCGCTGCTTTCTTTCAGCCCAATTTGCCTCGAATCGGCCAAACTAGTGCGAAAGATCGAGGAATTTTAAGCGCAAATTACGTTCTGTGTAAATTGAGCTACAAGCCGGTCCTTCCCACAAAACTGGCCACGTGCCCAGATCGAATTAATCACCATTGCGAGTTTCCCCTAATGATGCCCATTTACGGGCCTTCGAGGAGGCCCTTAAAATGAAGCTGTTTTTTTTATTAGGTGCAAGGACACTAATCGGCACATTTTAAAAGCTTTAATTTTTTTTTGTAATTTACTAAGAAACTGACTACTGTAACTAATAAATGGTTCTGTGTATGTTTTTTAAACTCAATTGCAGTTATAAATCGGGTTACTCACAGGTGGTGGACTTAGACACCTGTCATTTTAATTCTCTGTCCCACTCCCACTCTGACCTCCCTGTCCTCAGGCCTCCTACACTGTTCCAATGAAGCTCAACGTAAGCTCGAGGAACAGCACCTCATCTTTCGATCAGGCACTTTACAGCCTTCCGGATCAGGTGACCGCTTTGCGGATCACCTCTGTTCAGTCCACAAGCGTGAGCCCGAGCTTCCGGTCGCCTGTCACTTTAATTCTCCGCTCCACTCCCACTCTGACCTCTCTGTCTTCGGCCTCCTACACTGTTCCATTGAAGCTCAACGTAAGTTCTAGGAACAGCACCTCATCTTTCTCTTCGGCACTTTACAGCCTCCCGGACTCAACACTTGAGTTCAACAATTTCAGATCATAATCCCTGCACCCATTTTTTCGAATGGCAGCTGTTGATGATTCTCCTATTTCCCATTTACACCTCCTCTAGACCCATCTTTTGTTTCTTTACTTGTCCCACTACCATCCCCTTTTAGCCTCGCACCATCATCCCTTTTGTCAGTCAATCTCTCCTGCCTTCCACCCTATCACAGACCTTCCCTTTTGTTCTTTCCTTCCGCCCGCCCACCACTCCCCCCACCCTTTCCCTGCCTCTTTACTTGCTTAAAACCGGTTACATCGCAAACTTTTTCCAGTTCTGATGAAAGGTCATCGACCTGAAACGTTAACTTTGTTTCTCTCTCCATAGATGTTGCCTGACCTGCTGAGCATTTCCAGCATTTTCTGTTTTTATTTCAGATTTCCAGCATTCGCAGTATTTTGCTTTTGTATATCTTTCCTGAGGTTTGGTGCCCAAAACTGAGCGCAGTCGCCTATATGGGGTCTGACCAGTGTTCTTATTAAGTCCTTTTTCTGTGATTTATGTCAATTTGCCAAAGTTTGCCTGGTCTGAGTTTCATGACAGTATCCATGCTGATTATTCTCCTTGAGTTTCTCTGTTTCCCACAGTACAACAGTGACTACACTCCAAAAGTACTTAATTGGCTGTAAAACACTTTGAGACGTCCGGTGGTCGTCAAAGGTGCTATATAAATGCAAGTCTTTCTTTCTTTCACACTCGGGCCACAGAAAGTCCACGTGTTCTTTACACTGGCTATTCTGTGACTGCTCTCAGCCACGCTGCTAACTGTTACGCAATGGTATTTCCCCAGCTGTGATTTCTTGTATCCTTAAGTTTCTCACTATCAGTCTTGTGCTTGTTTCACGTGTTCTCACTGCCAATCCCACACTAATCAGTCTCATCCATCAACTTTAACAGAGCTGTATTATTCTAGGCCCTGTCCCTCACATGTTATTCTATATTGACACTAGTTCGTGAAAAAGTTGATTTGGTAAGATAGAGTTGTATCATTTTGGCAACTATATCTAAGTGATAGATTAAAGATTCTGATCATTTTACCATAATGGGAGTGATTTTACTCAACGCATGTACGCTCAATACGAGTTAAAATGTTTGCCCATTTTTTAACATATTGCAGGAATGCTTTCTAGAAGCTTGAGTGAGTTCACATATGCTAAAACTACATGGCTAAGTAACCAAACAGCAACATAATCGGTCTGAATAGTGCATGATGGGCCAAACCGGTTGTGGCTTGTTCAGCTTTTATGAGAAATGGAGGGAAACCATAAGATATACAGGGTACGGTAGTGTACTGGTTATGTTACAGGATTAGTAATCCCGAGGCCTGGACTAATATTCCAAAGAACATGAGTTCAAATCCCATGGCGGTTTGAGAATTTGAATTCAAGAGCTATAAATCATAATAGATGGTGAAATGGAAATGTAAAAAACTGGTGTCAATAAAAGTGATCTTCTAGCTTTCAGATTTTTGTAAATATCCAACTGGTTGACTAATGGCCTGCTGTCCTCATCTGGTCTGGCCTATATGTAACTCCAGTCCCACACCAACGTGGATGCCCTCTAAGAAGGCAAATTAACACCACCACCTTCACAGGGCAACAAGGGGATGGGCACTAAATGCCAGCCTTGCCAGTGATGCCCACGTCCTGAGAATGTGAAGCAAGATTTATGGATCAAGATCTACAAATCAAAATAGATGGTGAAATGTTCTCTACAAAATGAAGGGGTAAGCCTGGAGGGTGAAGCAAGCTTGGGAAGCCATCACACACGCAAGAAAATTCTGGAACGATATCTGGAAAATGATGTCAGACTTGAAGAGAAGTTCCAAGGTGAGAAATGAGAATGAATGTGAAGAACTGTATCTTCTCATATATGGAGATTGCCACGTATGTAGATAGCCACAAATGCCAACCAATATGTTATAAGTGTCAAATGAGTTTGCTTACGTGCCTTGGTATATGTAACACAAATTTATCCCATAACTTTTTTGCAAATGCAACACAAAAGGAAGTAATAAGAATGGTTGAGAAAAGCACAGAAGGCTCGAAAAAGGAGAACCTCGTAATATGCAATGAAAAAGATTGATGGCTACCTATATTTATTGACATACAGAGCTGACAACTGCAATGCACTCAAGCATCTCGCACACTTTCTGTAGCCAAGGTATTTTGCGCTGAGGTAAGGTATTCATGAAGCGATGAAAAACATAGCTGCTGCCTAAAATACACAGTGCAAAGTATTGGCCGAATCAATTCATTAACCTCTTAAAGAGAAAGGACAGCTTTATTTGAGGGCACATAGCACAAATGGGTGGAGAGACACAGTAAGCCAAAGCTCGCAAACTCTTTGAACATGCTGCAATCTAGGTCATTATGTAGGCTATGCACACTGAAGCAGAGAAAAACTCTCTAGGTCTGTATAATTCTCATTGTACACCTCTCTGTGTAATTCTCATTGTGTACCCTCTCTGTGCAAATCTGTTACAGTAAGTGTAAAGCAGTGTGGTATTGTTTGTGATAGGTACTGTCTGTGTAGCAACAACACGCTTAACTAAGTGCATTGATTTACCATGTACTCTTTTCTTCTCACAGATTCCTTGGACCAGCAAGTCAGGTCCTCTCACTAAAAGCCTCATCACCTCATTGAGCATTATCACCACTTGAAGCCCACCAGCAGAAAGACACACTCCAGGGTTTTTTTTTAAGTGATTTAGAAAGGAAAGTGCGAACATATGGAAGCAGCAGAGATGGTGGCTGTAAAAGGGATGGCTAAGCTGAATAGAGTTGCCACGGAGTCTACTGAGTTGCTTTGTGATTCTGCCCTCATGGAGCCAGCTATGAAATGATAGTTATTTTAGGAGCACGAATCGGTGCAACGGGCTCTTGCCTTGTTACACATGAAGTTGGTAAAGCTGGGCAATGCTGTGCAGCAAAGGTTCTTTGCTCTGCAGTTTGCCACCGAGCAGCATGCAGCATCTATGGTACCTGAAGGCGAGACCTCAGACATACGTGTGGCGAATGTTCCCCTTGATGCTGTCAATGCAGGGGGGTGATTTTCATCCTCTCCATTGGTGGAGTGGATCGTCTGCCTGTTGGAGATCCTGCCCGATTTACGATCCATTGAAAACAATGTGGTGATTTGAACTTTTGTTGACCAACCGATAGAGTGTGCTGGCCACTTGCCTGCTTCCGGCAGCGACGAGGCCGGTGGTATTCTCAGGCCCAGACCTCAATTAAAAAGAACCTGCGATCTGTGTGCATCCAACGGGTGTCCCGATGCAGCTCACTGGATTTGGGCTGGGGGCAGTATCAGGTGGCCTGGTAGCAAGGTAAAGCCTGGGTGGGGTGGCGATCGTGGAGTGTGGAGGTGGGGTGGCACTCTTGCTTCTCCTGGTCCCCCCAAAAATAATTAAAATTTACCCTTCTGGGGACTCTTCAGCTCTATCGTTAGTAACACTGGCCGGTGAGTGCATGGCACAGACTCTGACCAGTTCTATAATGGCAATCGGAGTCCTATGCACGTCATTGGACCCTAATTTGCATATTAAAGATGGCCTATCGCCTGACCCAGGTGGGCACTTTGGCCATCCGGTGGCAGGCCCCTGTAAAAATGGCGGTGGCTAGGGCGTCAGTGTGACCGAGGCGGTCAATGTGTCAACCCTATAGAGAGGCCATTATGTTTCCGTTAATGCCGAGTTAAAATCAGCCCCGGTGGAATGAAATTTGGGTGAATTCTACAAAGGGAAGATGATCCGCTCTTATAGGTTCTGGCCCAGGCAGCAAACTTGAAAATTGCCACCAGTGGCTGCAGTGAGGACGTGGCCTCCTGCATTGTTGTGCAGCTGGAAGCACGTTAACAGGTGGGTGGCACCGTCATTGCCGGTCTCCTCACGACAAGTGACATGGGAGATGCCTAAAACAAGGACCACATCGTACCACAACGGCCAATATCTTAGCCAGAATATGACTGGCTATTACTCGAACATTAGCATGACCGTTCGGCTCTGCTGCACTTGAAGTAGGTTGGCAGGTGACTCACAAGCTTGTCTGTAGCAGACGCATCGAAAAACCTCTTCCTGTAGTGCATCACGTAGGAGGAACAGTAGACTTCAGCATTTTTTAAACACACCAACTATCTGCTTAATGAATTTCCTGCTTCTCAAATGTGCATCCTTATATACTGTTTGCAGGAGGTATATTTGGGTTGCACAGCAAAGTCATGAGCCATGGTTGGATCCAGTAACCCATATCTCCGAGGACCCAACCATCAACTTCCCCCAGGAATAAGTAGGGAATCCATGATTACCTTAAGATATGGACATTGTGGGCACTCTCTGGATACCATGCACCCACGGGCATTATGATTTGGCTGTGGTCTCACACCACATGGATGTTCATTGACTGTTGATAAAGGCCATGTTCTATTATACAGTTACTTGAATGACCATATGGATGCTGTCAATGATGTCCTGTAGCCTGGAAATGATGCATCTTTTGGAAAAAGTCCTAATTGACCTCTCATATTGCTGCTGCAAGCAGATGTTGATTTTAATGTAATTACCAGCATGTTCACCAGGGTAATGCCGTGGTCAACTGCAAATGGACTGATCCTTGCCAAGTCTCCTACTATTGCCTATAGCACAAAGTTGAGTTCTATCACCACTTTTATCACTCCTGGTAACCCTGTACTAATATTGTTTCTTGGTTGCAAGTCTGGTTTTAGCAGATAGCATAATTTACCTATGGTTTCCTTGCTGAAGTGTGGCCTCCTTCTAAGATGTGCTTTGATGCTGCTGGTTGTAAACGTTTCCTGGGGTAGCAGTGGATCATGGTGGTCCTCTTCCTATAGCCCTTTTGGTTCTCTGGCCTCTTTCTTCAGCTTTGGATCCTCATACTCCTCCAAGACATCTAGCAAAATAAGACTTATTGATGCAGCCTTGTTGCTGTGTGGACTGAAATAGTTGAGTCAGACTTTATAATATCTCCTGTTCTGCTTCTGGAAATGTACACAAGTAAGAGTCAGTTCCTTCCGATGAGGAGGAGAGTATAAGGAGAGAGAGAAAATTGTGGAGAAAATACAAGATTCACACATTCTCTGTAAATAAAGAATATATAAAAGCTAAAGCCACAAAAATTGTCTGAGACTAGAGGGGCTTTGATGAAATCTAATGGATAACTATTTATCACTGATATTTACCTCTCACTACCATCCCATTGAGATCAGCTCAAGGGATATTTTAATGTAATATCAGCACGTCTCTTAAAACCAACAGTCTGATTGGTAAAATTGATTGTTATATTTGTAAATAAGATAATAAAGAAGTAATCTGATTGGACAATAGAGCAGCCATTAGTGTACATTAACAGCCACAGAGAGCACCCCTTCAATTCATTGTGCGAATATATTTGACATTTTTAGTCAATGAAAATCTCCTTACTGTTATCATTAGAGGATTCTCCCAGCATGTTTCACATTGGAATAGGGGATCTAAAGCTAATTAAGGCCTTTAATCAGCTTGTGTCTGCTATTTCAGCATGAAACATCCTGAAACATTTGTTACACTGTACCTGTATTAGCACTTAACCAATAGCACTTATTTTCTCAATTAAAAACCTTGAGCATTTGCTAAAATGACGATTGTGTCTAAAAACTTTTAGATTTTCTACTACAGATGCCTTTTTCCCAACAGTTTTCTCACATTTATGGCTAGACTACAGTTTTTATAAACAGGCCGAGTCGCTTAGGAACTGAATCCTCCATCTGGCGTGGCCAGGTTTAAGAAATAACTGCAGTAAATCACTTACTAAAGAATACACTGGGGCAGAAATTCGGGTCCCCACGGGTGAGTACGCGTTGTGTACTCACCTGTAGGGCCACCGGAAATGTCGGTTTCACGCATGCACTGCGCATGCACGGGAAACTGGAACTTCCGGTCTCGTGAAGGAAGGGGTTCGCGGGTCAACCGCGTGCGCGGGAGAGGCAGCGCGCACGCAGCGAACTTCGGCTTTTTTTTACAGGTTTCTCCGTGCGGGTAAGTCCCTCGCAGCTGCGCGGGGAAAAAGCAGGCGCAAGGCCTGCTTTTAACAAGGTAAGTGGTGAATTAAGTAAAATGAAAACATTTTTTCCACAGGTTTATTATTTTTAAATACTTTAAAGAAAGGTAAGTTTATTTTTAGCCCCGTTAAAAACTGTAATTAATTTTTTCAAAAATTAAAATTATTGTTTAAAATAGTTATTTTATGTAATTTATAGTTATTTTAAAAATGTGATTTAAAAAAAAAATTATTTGAAGTTTTAGTGAGGTTTTGGGGCCGATCTCTCTTCATAGATTTGACAGGTCTTCCTGTCAAATCTATGAATGGAGATTCCCTGCTCCGATTGGCTCCCCATGGCCCACGTGATCCCAGGGGACGCTTTGAACTAACTGCACCCCTGGGATACGCCAGCACTGCGCGCCGGCAGCTGGAGGAGGCCCAGGATCCGAATTCCACGCGGGCCCACAGCACAACGGCAGGCGCGGTAGGTAAGTGCACCCGCTATGCTTGCACCCGCGGGAAGCCTCCGACCCGAATTTCTGGCCCAGTACTGTGTTCTCACATCACCTCAGAAAACAGACAAATGACTCACTGCTAGAATGTTTGCATAAAGGCTAAACGACTCGGTCAGTTTTATTTACAGATAAAACTGCATATTGAAACAAAAAGACATAGCAAGGCACCAATAACAACAACTGGCATTTATACAGCGCCTTTAACATAGTAAAATGTCCCAAGGCGCTTCACAGGAGAGTTATCAAACAAAATTTTAAACCGAGCCGTATAAGGAGATATTAGGACGGGTATAATAATCAAACTTACATGATATATAGACAGCCTTGACTGATTAAAATGCGAAAAGACAGAGGGCGTGAAATTGGTCTTCGGTGATAGTGCAGAAAACGGGTGATAGCGAATCAGAAATTACATCAATGGAAAAGGAAATCGGGCGGTGTGTAAAGCGCTCCGTAAAACAGCCTGCCGATTCACTGCTGCCCGTTTCACACTACTGCCGAACACCAGTTTCACCCTCGGAGTCCAAAGTTCTTGGATCTGCTCTCAGCTAATTCTTGGTAACAGTCTTTGATGTTGCATTATCTAAAAAGGTTACTCATGGGTTCCTATTCCACACTCTTCATGAAGGTTAGATCAATAGAAGACTGAAAGCCATGAGTGGCTCACCGGATCATACAGGTGTCCCTTTTGTGATGCAGAAACTCAGCAGTTTATGGTCATCAGCTTTGATTGAATTAACCATCAAAGCAAGAGTGGTGTCTTACCATGTGACGGTGCTCTCTAAACCTAAATCGCAGTGTTCAATGAATTTCTTACTGGTTTAGCTATCAGGAGAACCACAGCTATCTGCATCCCTGACTGTGAAGCAGTGTACATTCCTACATTAGATCTGCCCTCAGACATTATGATGACTTTTAACTCAATTTATTTTGGAATGCAAAACCTTGTTTCATTACTAGCCTTCCTCGACATGCCATGTTGCAAATAACGGCTTTTTCAGAGCAGCTGTGCCTAGAATTACCACATAAAATATCCCCGTCCTTTAAAGAAGCAATAATTTGATGAATTTGAAGCCAGGCTACTGGGGCTGTGAAAGAAGCCAATTATCTCTGCGCAGCCAATTCAGTCTCCCAAGAAAGTACTTGGACAAAAGCAAAATACTGCGGATGCAGGAAATTGGAAATAAAGAGAGAAAATGTTGGAGACACTCAGCAGGTCAGGCAGCATCTGTGGAGAGAGAGAGCTAACGTTTCAGTTCGATGACCTTTCATCAGAACTGGAAGAAGTTCGAGATTTAACAGGTTATAAGCAAGTACAGGGCCAGGGAAAAAAGGAGGAGGGGAGGAAACAACAAAGGGAAAGCCCTAAGGGAAGTACTTAGACACTCTGGCCGGAATTTTCCCATCATAAAATGGGTAGGTTTGGGGCGTGGGGGCAGTTAAATTGTTAAAAATGGGATTCCCGACCTGATCCCGCCTCCAACCCTCCCACTTCCGGTTTTCCCCGGAGGCGGGATGGGGGGCAGGCAGCCAATCCGCTGACAGGGGGCGTTACTACAATTTAAATATTGTAATGAGGCTGGAAGCCTCTATTGTTCCCCTCCATTTTGTTTTTAACTGCCTGGGGACGGGTTTCACACAATTCGTGAAACCCGGCAATTAAACAGAACCCGCTGCATCCAGGCGCTACGTGGCTTTATACCTACCTGCTGGATCCAGGGTCCCTACCATACCCACCCCCCGCAATCGGAGACCCCCGCCCCCCCCAACGAGGCCTCTGATCCTTGGCTGCCCCCCCCAAACATGATCTCCGATTCCCTCCCCCGCGAACCCCGCTTGCCTGCCGATCCCCTGCCGATCCTCCAACCCCCCCGATCCCCTCTCGCTCTCCCGATTGCCCACCCCCCCTCCCCCGATCGCTGACCCCCCTCCCGTTCACCATCCCCCTCCCGATCGCCGACCTCTGGCCTCCCGGGTTTCCTGCCTGCCTCTGAGCCCGCCCCCCAACCCGCCTCCCCGAACAAAATTCCGGCCTGTGTTTAGGATGACTTTAAAACGATAGCTTATCAATTTAAAATGTTGCGTATAGCAGACACTTCCTCTCCACATAACCTTTCATGGTAGTATTTACAATGGAAACTGCCAGTATAGACATTTATATGGATTTCCTGTTTGTAAAAATTTTATCATTGGAATTTGCCATGTAAACAGTAGCGTGTCACAATTTACTCGGAGGCCTCCAGCTACTGGTGGCGCTGTGGCGGATTTATTTTGGTCTGGATGCCACTTTGTTTTCACCTCATTTCAGGTAAGATTTATTTGTCAGTAAAGTTGTATTTTCTAATTTACAAAGTATGTTGTTTATTACAAAGGTGTGCTTTCCACTTGCTGAATGCCCTGAAAAGCAAGCTTTGGACCCACTACTCCCCACCTGAAATCTACCCAATATTCAGGTCTCGAGTCCACTACTCTGTTTGTCCAGCCTTGTGGTACCTTTGATTTATTACACCAAACGTTTATTTTCTTCATTGATTTTTCCACGTATGGTCAGTTCCTCTGATCAGCAACGCAATGGGAGATTCATTAATTTAGTAATGAATTAATGAATCTCCCAACTTTCAGGATGAAAACTCTATTTTTGTCCCACAGAAATTAAACAATTAATTAATAAACACTAAAAATAACGGTATTTCTTTCCTATGCGGACTGCGGTGAAGATTGTGGCGTGACACTTGGCAGGTAAGAGAGCCAAAGTTATCAAGTTATTTCCATCCACAATTGGCATAACAGCTCTCAGTCAGCCCTGATGTTTGTCCCAGACAGACCGCGGCACCACCTCTCAGCAGTGTGGCACTGCACTAAGATCAGCAAAATGTCTCATGCCAAATCAATTAGCTGAGATGTGAAAGTAATCATACAGCTTAAGTGCACTCACTGGAACTCGCATCAAAAGAAAGTTACTGTAGCAGATGTGAAGGTCATCAGCTATGTTCCAGGGACATTGTTAACGATCTTCCACAATTTTCTCTTTCTCCGCCTTGCTCTTCTCCTATCCTACTCCCCTCAGCTCATTTAATTTATCTCTCTATTTGTTTCGCCCTTCAGCACTCTCTTTCTCCTTTTTCCTTTTGATTGCCTACATTTCACCTTAGGCCCAGAGGCACTAAAGAAGGCCATGCTGTACTGGGGTGGATTAATTAATAATAAAGCATCAGTATTAATGAGCTACGGCAGAGTTTCCCTTAACCACGGCTATCTTTGACATTCTTAGTATTACACTCATTAGAGTTATTAAATACCACACCAGTGATTTGCATTTTTAAATTGCTGGGCCAATTATATACACTATATTTAATTTTAAATGACAACCAAAGTCTATTCAACATGAATTATGTTTACAATGGTGGCTTTGTATGCGATAACACTATGATCTTCTAAAGAACAAAACCAATAAGGTATCAATGGTTGAACATTTAATTCTCAATTCAAGGACCTGAGCTTATAGCCCAGTCTCAACTGATCTTTGAGTTTGGAAACTCTCACTGAATACACGTCATCATCTCTTGCCAGAGTGTCAGCTGTGGCTTAGTGGGGTAGCACTCTCATCTCTGAGTCAGAAGGTTGTGGGTTCAAATCCCATTCCAGAGACTTGAGCACAAAAATTTGGGCTGACACTCCAGTGCAGTGCTGAGGGAGAGCTGCACTGTCGGAGATGCCGTCTTTCGAATGAGACGTTAAAACTGAGGCCCTGTCCGCTCTCTCAGTTGGACGTAAAAGATCCCATAACACTGTTTTGAAGAAGGGCTGGGAAGTTATACCCTGGTGGCCTGAACAATATTTATCCCTCAATCAACATCACTAAAAACAAATTATCTGGTCATTATCACGCTGCTGTTTGTGGGAGCTTGATGTGTGCAAATTTGCTGCTGCGTTTCCTACATTACAACAGTGACTACACTTGAAAAAGTACTTCATTGGCTGCAAAGCACTTTGAGATGTCCTGAAGTTGTGAAAGGCAATATATTTCTTTAAGTCAATAAGTCTTTCTTTCTTTCTTTCTGGGTCCACTGTTGGGTACATTGTGAGTGTATGCTCGTGATCAGTAGATGTGGAATAGGATAATGTGGGGGGGGCTGGGTGGGTGGCGGGGTAAGGGTAGGCACTCAGTGGACCAGTTGTGACATGTAGAAGTCCATTTTCTGTCAGTATGTGTGGGTGAGCTATTGAGGGAGGCTGTGGAGATGTCCATTGCCCAGATTGTCAGAGCTGAGAAAGAAATGTTGTGTTGTTGGGTGGAGGGATGGAAGAATGAACTGCAATGGAGACTTGAAAAGATGTTTAGAAAAGATTATCAGCAATTTGATTCCATAATTATAAATCTTTGCGTTGCCTAAATGTTAAAAGAATCATCTCGAGGGGCTTATCTTTGAGTAGTCTGTGACAAAAATATTCATGATATAGATATTTTTCAAATTAACACTTACTTGTAGAACTTTGTTCTTACATGTATAATGTTCTTGATTATTTTACCTGATTGTAGTGCAAAAATATGAATGGCGAGTACAGTGCCATTTTTATGCTATGAAGCACTATTTATCAAATCATTTTACTTACACACAAACATCAGTAATGGCAGTTTAAGCAATTGCAAGGCAACATTGAGAAGCCTATGTGGGCTTTCTGGAGTAGAAAAAACACCAGAAATCATGCATGATACACCTATAGGGCTGCATCAGACCATCGCACTAAAAAATGAAGGCCCTGAACCGACGGTGTGTATGATGGCGTACTCTGAGAGCACGCCATTGTATTCCCTTTGAAATCCACCGCAAGTTCAGGATTTCCGCACGCGCTTGTGCATGCGCAAAATCCGGAACTTGCGGCCCGTCAATGTATGCATTGATAGGCCATCTAGGCGTGCAATCTCTGGCGCAGAGTTGGACCATTTGCCCACCGACTGGCCAGCAATTGCGCATGTGTTACAATTGATGCAAACAGTCTCGGGGCCTGTTTGCATCCGCGTAAGGGGATATCTAATCCATCAATTAAACATTTTCGTATCGTAAATTATGCACATACACTGTATGAAATGAGTTTATGCAAATATTGGCCTGGATTACAGTTTTAATGATGTTTAAAATGATCAAAAAATGTAATTTTTTGCGAGGTTGGTGGAATGAAGGTAATTATGAATAAAATTCCAGTTCTGTAAGTTGTAATTAGATTAGATTTTGGGATTCCATTACATCTCATTAGGGAATTCCCTTTGGGAATGATTAAAATGGAATTCTGCTTTGTGATTGGAAGAGCAGGCCCACCTGATCCCAGTATGCTTCTGCACCGCCTACGTCCCTGGGATCCGTGGGCCATTACACTGCCCTCCGCCTCCAGGCCTGAGACCGCAACTCGTCGCTGCCTCGCCGCCATCAGGTAGGTTCATAATTCTTTCGCGGGTCAGAGGTAGGCCTCTGGCCGCAATTTCTAGCCCGATGTGAATTGATGTCAGTGTACCAGAGGTAAATTGTAGTGACTACAGTAATGAAGTGACAGAATGGAAAGGTCTGGAAAAAAAATGGAGTGCAGTAATACAAATATTTCTCTTCCCCACAAATGATGAAACTGCTCTGGAAAAGTAATGGATCTCCATAGCTGTAGTCTGTCGCTATTCGAATATATCATGGATCAGTAATTTCTAACATTTAAAGTTTCGAATAAAAACCCTTGTTATGCTTGTTGTGATCTATGTGCTTCATGCCCTATCCAGTACACTGTACTGTACTCTGGATCAAGATGTGTCACCTGCAAGGGAAGAAAGGTGATTGGAAAGAAAAATCCTTGGGTAGAAATGTCTGATGGAAAAGAACAAAAGGAAAAAAAAATTTTAATTGAATTTTGGAATTTTATTTAAATCGCCTCCTGAAAGCAGCAGAGTTTACTTCGATTCACCCAAGTGCATTTCCTTCAAAGCTTTTTTACCTGTTGGCCTATATTTCTGCCTATTATAGTGGATGCCTCCGTTGAAAATGAAGAACTGTACAGGCCAATGCTGCAATTTTTTTAATTTGTTCCTGGGATGTGGGCGTCATTGGCAAAGCCAGCATTTATTGCCCATCCCTAGTTGCCCTCGAGAAGGTGGTGTTGAGCCGTCTTCTTGAACTGCTGCAGTCCGTGTGGTGAAGGTGCTCCCACAGTGCTGTTAGGGAGGGAGTTCCAGGATTTTGACCCAGCAGCAATGAAGGATCGGCCAATATACTTCTAAGTCAGGATGATGTGTGCCTTGGTGGGGAACTTGGAGGTGATGGTGTTTTCCATGCGCCTGCTGTCCTTGTCTTTCTAGATTGTAGAGGTCGTGGGTTTGGGAGGTGCTGCCAAAGAAGCCTTGGCGAGTTGCTGCAGTGCATCTTGTAGATGGTACACACTGCAGCCACGGTACGCCGGTGGTGGAGGGAGTGAATGTTTAAGGTGGTGGATGGGGTGCCAATCAAGTGGGCTGCTTTGTCCTGGATGGTGTCGAGCTTCTTGAGTGTTGTTGGATCTGCACTGAACTGATTAGGATGTATTGTTTAACTATTTTTTATTAATAGCAAACTTGTGTGTGTGTGTGTGTACAGTGAAAATACTTGTAGACTCAACAAAAATCACAGATAAGGCTTTATTTTTCAATTTAATTGTAAAACATGAAAACACAACAGTTTTTATAGAGTTGCATTCTTTTCTAAAGCCATCGACCTGTCTTTGCTTTGAACTAAAGTATATATTTTTGCAGTACTGTACCTTACTATTGAAGGTCAGGTTGGATTCAGATTACTGCTCTGTTTGATGTTTGCAGCATTGGGCTGTATAAGTTTTGAGATACTTCAAGCATTTTATAAGATGTATTTTTTTTTCATGTTTGAGGAGTTTGCAGGTGATGCCAATGTCGTTGCATAAAACTATTCAGCAAAGTTGGCCAAAATTAGGAAAACTTCATTTTACTAACTGAGTCCTTCAGATTAATAAACTAATTCTAAATCTGTTTCTCTTCATCTGGCTTAGCTTTAATGTCAGTTCAGCTCAATTGCTGGTACTCTTCAACTCTCCCTCCATCATAAGGTCAGAAATGGGGATGTTTGCTGATGACTGCACAGTATTCAGTTCCATTCGCAACTCCTCAGATAATGAAGCAGTCCATGCCCGCATGCAACAAGACCTGGATGACGTTCAGGCTTGGGCTGATAAGTGGCAGGTAACATTCTCGCCACACAAGTGCCAGGCAATGACTATCTCCAACAAGCAAGAGTCTAACCACCGCCCCTTGACATTCAACGGTATTACCATCGCCAAATCCCCCACCATCAACATCCTGGGGGGTCACCATTGACCAGAAACATAACTGGACCAGCCACATAAATACTGTGGCAACAAGAGCAGGTCAGAGGCTAGGTATTCTGCGATGAGTGTCTCACCTCCTGACTCCCCAACGCCTTTCCACCATCTACAAGGCGCAAGTAAGGAGTGTGATGGAATACTCTCCACTTGCTTGGATGAGTGCAGCTCCAACAACACTCAAGAAGCTCGACACCATCCAGGACAAAGCAGCTCACTTGATTGGCACCCCATCCACCACCTTAAACATTCACTCCCTCCACCACCGGCGTACCGTGGCTGCAGTGTGTACCATCTACAAGATGCACTGCAGCAACTCGCCAAGGCTTCTTCGGCAGCAGCTCCCAAACCCGCGACCTCTACCATCTAGAAGGACAAGAGCAGCAGGCGCATGAGAACTCCACCACCTCCAAGTTCCCCTCCAAGTCACACACCATCCTGACTTGGAAATATATCGCCATTCCTTCATCGTTGCTGGGTCAAAATCCTGGAACTCCTTCCCTAACAGCACTGTGGGAGTACCTTCACCACACGGACTGCTGCGGTTCAAGAAGGCGGCTCACCACCATTTTCTCAAGGGCAATTAGGGATGGGCAACAAATGCTAGCCTTGCCAGCGATGCCTAGATCCCATGAACAAATAAAAAAAAACTCTTGCTTTTGGGGCAGAAAAGAAAGACTTGCATTTATATAGCGCCTTCAGGATGTCCCAAAGTGCATTACAGCCAATGAAGTACTTTTGAAGTGTAGTCACTGTTGTAATGTAGGAAATGCTGCAGCCAATTTGCGCACAGCAAGCTCCCACAAACAGCAACGTGATAATGACCAGATAATCTGTTTTCGTGATGTTAATTCAGGGATAAATATTGTCCAGGACACTGGGGCTAACTCCCCTACTCTTTTTCAAAAGAGTACCATCGGAGCTTTTACCTCCACCTGAGAGACCAGACGGGGCTTCGGTTTAACAGCTCATCCCAAAGACGGCACCTCTGACAGTGCAGCACTCCCTCAGTACTGCGCTTGAGTGTCAGCTTAGAGTTTTTTGCTCAAGTCTCTGGAGTTGGACATGAACTCACAACCTTCTGACTCAGGTGAGGGTGCTTCCAACTAAGCCACAGTGACAGAAGGTTGTGAGTTCGAGCCCCACTTCCTAATTTAAACATGTCGGGCCAATTTTTGCTGGAGCGAGGTAACTTGCGGTGAGCCTCGTTTGTTAGATTTGTTTGTGCACATTTAGGTTTTAAAAAGTTACTGGAAGTGTGAGCTGATAACGGCACAGCGAGGGCAACTGGGCCTCTGGGACCTTGGTGAACAATGGGACAAACAGTGTATCTCCTTAACCAATGAGAAAAAATTATGAAATAAACAGAAGAAGGGTGAATTAGAATGGGTGAATTCAATGTCAAATCAGGTACAGTAAGAGGAATAAAGAGAGAGGAAAGATTGGATTAAGAGAGAGAGAGAAAAGAGACAGAAAGAAAAGTTGAGAAAAAAAAGTAATTTAAACTTTGACTTTTTTAAAATCTCCTTAAATAATTCAGAACCAAGAGGAATGAGACACCACAATTATAATTGTTCACTTTCTGGGTAAGAGCGGTTTATTGGCAGTCATTAACAATTATCATGTCATTAAAAGGGTACTTACGCTGTTAATTACTAGACTTAATTTTCTGTGGTGAGTTTAATTGACAATTAATGTGAAAGTGCAGCAACTTCATAAAAATCACGAGGGGGATAACGTGAAACGAATGGTGGACTTGTGGCAATTCACAATTCATGGGATATATTTTCTTCGCTACAAGTTGCTGGCTGATTTGCGCATTAATAACTGGGAGCGTCGTTCACATGCCATTATTTTTTCAACAAGATCTGGCCGGTAATCTAGACTGAGACTTCAGTGCAGTACTGAGGGAGTGCTACATTGTTGGAGATGGTGTCTTTCAAATGAGATGTTAAACTGAGGTCCTATCCATCCTTTTTAACTGGTCGTCAAAGATCCCATGGCACTCGTCAAAGGAAAGCATGTGAGTTCTCCCATGCCCATGTTAACATTTATCCTTCAACCAGTTTTATTGAAACACATAAACTGGTCATTTAACTCACTTGCTGTTTGTGCGACCCTGCTTTGCGCAAATTGTCTGTCACGTTTGCCTATGACTATACTTCAGAAGCAATTAATTGGCTATGAAGCAAGGTGAGGTGTCCTGAGGATGTGAAATGTACTATATAAATGCAAATTGTTTCCTTCGATAGTTTAATTAAACTTTTCTGGTTTAACTAATTCTGGATTGCAATTTCCTCAATCCCCAAATCTATCTATATCTATAAAATATTTGCTTCTGGCAAGTATGCGTCAGAAGGAAGTGTTAGAATTTCCACTATCTCTCAAAAAAATACTGTCCACTTATTAAAAAGTAATCAATTCGCAACCATCACAAAAAGAACCAATAAAATTCCTGAAAATGTCTTTCAATCTCCTTTGAGCAGCCATGCCAGCTCCCCACCTCACCACTTACCCCTCAAAGTAAAATTTCTAACATCATAAACACAAAGCAATCAATGTACGCATCCCAAGTTACAAGTCCCTCTGCCAACTTTTTTAGTACAGACATCCCCTCTTTCAGGAGCCTCGGGTTTGAGTCCTGTTCCATTCCTGGCGTTTGGACCATTCAGCTGGGCTGAGGATCCCAGTATTTTTCAAGTCTCCATGTACTTTGAGCTTGGTGCCCCTCCGTCTCCCACTCTCGGCATGGCGGCCCTTATGGAAGGAAATAATGATTTAAAACTGCCTATTTGATACTCGATAATAATTACAGTAAATATAATTGAAATAATACCAGGTGTCTTCATATCTGCTGCAGCAGGTATTGTCTAAGTACAAGTTGTTGACCTCTGCTAGGGGCTCCCTTTAATGCTGAATGGATGACTCATGTAGTTCTTCATGGGTAACTTATGGGTGTATGGCACTCTGCTGCAGCCATAGTTCTCAGGGTCTGGTACTGAGCAGACAGTCAACAACAACAACTTGTATTTATATAGCCACCAAGTTAAAGCTGGCGGCAGTCACACACTGTTTTGTAGCAGCAAGCATGACTGTCAACCTGGTAGAGAAGACCAGAAATGCACAGCGGATACAGGGTATTGCTGCCTGTGGTGCCCATGTAGACTGATTGTGTGGTAATGATAGGGGTAGCAATCACACATCACTTAAGTTGCTTTTGGGAAAATAGTACATGCTAACTTGTGGTCTTCAGACCTATAGCTTCTCTCCCGTAACAATTATCTTCTCACTTCACATCCAACTAATACCAAAATTCTCTTTAAACTCCACTATAATCTTCATTTCAGCCGGAACACTAACATCCTATTGATAGGGTTAACAAAATCCACATGGAGAAGGTATGATTCATATTCTCTGATGTCCAGTTTGTACTGAAACACAGCCCAAAAGCCCGTGTGTTGAAATGAAATAAATGTTTTGAATGCAAAGTGCGTGAATGAATCTGATTTTACTGAGGGCCATTGATAGGTGTACACCTGCCCTTCGAAAATGTCCCATTCCAGTTCAAGCTCACTCTAGACACTTTTCTTTGTGCCCAGCACTAAAGACCACTTCCATAGCAAAGCTCTATCAACCAAAATATGACATAATACATGAAGTATTCTGAGATAACAGACCCCCGGGTGAAAAATAAATCCTTTTTCTTGTTCAGATATGCAATGGAAATAGTACAGGAATCCCATCATGCACTCCTGATGTCTCATTTTGAAGTTCAAGCTGTGACAAAGGAAAGATGAGAAGATACTCGCACAGTAGTCAAACTGTCAATGAAAGTCATCTTCAAAGATTGCCTGACAAGTTTCCTGATTCAATTTTTAATGATGTTAAAACAAAGCCAGACTACCACTACAGGTGGGAGTCTTCCCTCTGGTAAAATGGACACTGCAGATAATGCTTGTCATCTGCGATTCTGATCTCTCTCAGTTCCCCCACAATAATTTAAATACTCACTCCGCAATCTGATGGTAGTCATTGGACTCCAACAACAACTAGGGGGAGAAATTCGGTACCGTAGCGCCTTCCATTAGCGCCTCTGGGGGGCGCTAACGAGGCGCTACTGGCTTTGCGACCAGGCGCGGCGATAATACCGACACCCCCGAAATAGACGTGGAGGTTTGCGGCGGCGGTAACCACTAGCGCCACGATCTCCTGCGCTCGGAGATCATGACGTCATCGCCGTGTGCATTGCCCCAGTAGCGCCCCGGACCCGAACTTTGGTTCCGCCCCCTACAGCATCACTGGGCGAAAACACCAACAGCTGCAGAAGGCATTGTTTCGGGGGGGCTGGGAGCTTCGGAGGTGCAAATAAAAGGGGATGTTGGCGCGGGTAGCAGGAAAATTTTAACAACGTTCCTATTGATTTTTTTCCATTGCTCTGGGCCGCGATCGATCAGCCCGGCACTCTGCTGGAGTGCATGGGGCTGATCGTGCCGGATCGTGGCTGCCGTCGGGGACCAGCTCACTGGTCCCAGTGCAGAGCCTGCAGCGACGGCCCTTCCCTTTAAGGGAGGGGAAGGAGCCTCGGATCGCAGCAGCGCCGCACGGGACATTGTGCAGCGCTGCACCACTACCGCCCCGCCTGCGTCCTTTAGCGCTCCAGGAAGGAAGTGGAGGGCTTGATTTAGCGCTCCACTTCCTTCCTGGAGCGCAAACACCGAATTTTGCCAAAGCTGGGAATCATTAGCGCCTGGCGCTAAGTTTCTGGAGCCTGCCAAATTTACGTTAATGAACCTGACCCTGCAGATCGGCCATGGGTGGGCAGTAGTCCCACAACCACTAACGTTGCATTACTGTAGGGGGCAAGAGGAAAAACTACCCCAGAAGTATTGAGAAATAGTTTGAACAGTTTTATTGGTTCCCCTTTGCCTCCTTGTGGGTGTTTTAATGGTAGCAGTTTGGTGACTGCCGATCTTGATTGTACTGCCTTGGGACCTGATTTGTAGTTTTCATACCCACTGCAAGTTGTTCATTGATAGGTTCACTCTTCAGTTATAATGTGTTTCTGTTTTATGAATGACACTTCAGTCAATCAAATATGACACACACTTTACATATGCAATGCCACAGGACATTAGCCAGGCATAACATAAAGTACAATTTAATTTAACTAACTCAAATCATATTAAGATATGTTATCTATTACTCTGAGACACACCAGCAATCACCCCACTTGAGAATTATGAATGATACAGTTAGTTGAGGCAACAGCATTAGACGTGGTAGCGTTTTTCACTAATTCTCTCTCCTCCCCTGCTCTCCTGAAGGGATATGTGGTGATTCCTTTTTGTTGTGCCTAGGGTATCCTCAGGTTCCCAGGCTGTGGAGATCAGGACTCCACCCCCACCACTGTGTAACTGGGTATGTGTCTGGAGTATGTCCAAAGCAACTGGCCACTGGGGCTTGGGCCAGTGGATCTGTAGAGGTTCTGGGGACAGCTGACGAAAGAAGATTTCAAAGTGTATGGATACTTCACTCCCCCTTGCCCCCACGCTGGACAATCTTAGAGTCTCGGGGCCTTCTGGCTGCTGCTTTTCGGGAGCCAGAAGCAAAACTGTAAGCTTTCTGGGCCTGCAGTGCTGCTCCTGATGTCACCACTGATCACAGTGCAAGGCCCTGCCACAAGGTGGGGCTGTGCTGGGAGCCTTTCCTTGCCATGTAAACAGTGTCTATCTTTCCTCTTACAAATACTCTGTACCTCTAGTATGACGCTCCTGTTTGGCACCCCAAGAACTCTGAGAGGAAAATCTGCTCTATTGACTCTTGCTGGACTATGGTGATGGGCACAAGGCATCCGACATCTTAGCTAAGATCAGTTCTCGCAGCAAAAACTAAGGATGAAACCTGGGACTTTTCTGGTTTGTAAGGTTCAGCTATTCACTGAATAAACTCTCTGTACCAGCTGTGGAATCACATTTCAATAAATCACTTCTTTAAATAGGTAGCCAGTCGTGCAACTTTATCAATATAACAGGCTGCAGGAAGGAATGTGAGGACTCAGGCCTGTGCCCATTATTCTGCACACTCTGGATTTCCCTCCCTAAACACAAGGGAGGTGAAATAGGGTGCCTTTGCGCCTCCCATTAGTGACCCGGGGGCGCAAATGGCTTTGTGACCGGGCGTGGCACTGACAGCGACCCCCACCACATTCGGCAGGAGTTTTGCGGCGGCGCTATGGCGTTGCGCCCCGATCTCCTTCGCCCGGAGATCATCACAGAATCACAGAATCCCCACAGTGCAGATAGAGGCCATTTCGGCCCATCAAGCCTGCACCGACACATATCCCACCCTATCCCCGTAACCCCACGTCTTTAATCCCCCTAACACTAAGGGTCAATTTATCATAGCCAAATCAACCTAACCCGCACATCTTTGGACTGTGGGAGGAAACCGGAGCACCCGGAGGAAACCCACGCAGACACGAGGAGAATGTGCAAACTCCACACAGACAGTCAACCGAGGCCGGATTCGAACCCGGGTCCCTGGCGCTGTGAGGCAACAGTGCTAACCACTATGCCACCGTGTTGCCCATCATCGCCATGCGCATTGTCCCGGTAGCACCCCGGACCCAAAATTGACTTCTGCCTCCTGCAGCTGTTGGTATTTTCGACCGGAGATCAGAGAGTGAGACATCCAGGCTGCTCATACACATCACTTAGCAGCAGGTTACAAATAAATAAAATGCATTCACAACTCAAAAAGGCCCCCAAACAATAGTTATACTGTTGTTCAGAGTATTAATCAATAAATAATAGGAGCTTGTAACAAAGGTAATACAATAATCATGGGGGACTTTAATCTTCATATAGACTGGGCAAATCAAATTGGCAAAGGTAGTCTGGAGGACGAGTCCATGGAATGCATTCGAGACAGTTTCCTAGAACAATACGTCATGAAACCAACCAGGGAACAGGCTATTTTAGATCTTGTATTGTGTAATGAGGCAGGGTTAATTAACAATCTCATAGTAAAGGATCCTCTGTGGAAGATCCTCTGTGGAAGAATGATCATAATATGATAACATTTCACATTGAGTTTCAGAGTGAAATACGAGTATAAAGGGCGAGTTAGCTAAGGTAGATTGGGAAATGAGATTAAAAGGTATGACGGTAGATAAGCAGTGGCAAACATTTAAAGAAATATTCCAAAATTCTCAACAAATATGCATTCCATTGAGAAATAAAAACTCCACGGGAAAAGTGATCCATCCATGGCTAACTAAAGAAGTTAAGAATAGTATTAGATTAAAAGAAGAGGTTTATAATGTTGTGAAGAATAGTAGTGAATCTGAGGATTTGGAGAGCTTTTGAAACCAGCAAGGAGGACCAAAACATTGATAAGAAGGGATAAAATAGAATATGAGAGTAAACTAGCAAGAAATATAAAAAACAATTGTAAGAGCTTCTACAAGCATGTAAAAAGGAAGAGAGTAGCAAAGGTAAGCGTCGGTCCCTTAGAGGCTGAGACAGGAGAAATTATAATGGGGCATAAGGAAATGGCTGAGACTTTAAACAAATATTTGGGCTGGATTTTATGAACCTCGGCGGGTCCGTGGCGGGCGACATCAGTGACGGGTCTGTAAAATGAATTTACCTTGATTGGGCTTGTTAAGCCTGCCCAGCGTGTTTGCCGGCCAATTAGAGAAAGCGGGTCTGGTGACGTCATTTAATGATGTGTCATCAGCCGGTTTCCTTAAAAGGACCATGGCCAACTTTCTTTTGACATTTATGCTGTCGGTATTCTACAGCATTGAGGTGCTGCAAACACTGACGAGCACTGCACAGAGGCGCAAGGCTGCACCCAGGTTCTCCCATGACAGTCACACCACACCGGGAGGTCCTCTTCCCTTCCCACAGGCGGAAGAGACCTCCCCAGGAGATCAACACAGCCTGGTTGCACATTGCAGAGGAGGGCACAAGCAGGGATGTGGTCAGGAAGACCTGGGTGCAGTGCCGCAAACATTTCAATGATCTCAGTAGATCACAAAACGTTAGTTCAAAGCCACACTCAACCTCATCCTGCTGTGCCTCTCATCACATCCCCATCACCCTGTATTCCCTTTATTTTCAACACTTTGCGTTCTTGGATAGATTTGTATGCACCTTTGGAAGTGGCTTAGTGAGTTGCAGTGAATGGTGAGACATAACGGTACCCCCGCAATGGTGATGAGTGTGAAAGGAATGGCTTGGGTACTGTAGGGATGCTTTATGGTGTTGGTGTGGGGTGATGCCAACCTGGCACATCATGTGGCAGCCAGGGTGTACAGTGTCAAGTGAAGTAAATCTGGCCATGGTGAGGCCATCCCTGGCCTCCCGGGCAGCAATGTGCTCGGGTGCTGATGCCCTGTATCCTGTGCAGCATCAGTTGATTGTGGAGAAGGTTGGTGGTGTTGCTGGTACTGCTGGTATGCCTGGTGATGCTGGTGTGCCTGGTGCTGCTGGTGTTGGGCTGATCGTGGTGGGATTCTGAGGACCAAGCTGAGAGAGTTTCAAGGGCACCCATGCTAATGGAATAGATGGCAGGTGAAGTAGAGATGACAGAAGCAATCTGTCAATGGTGGGAGAGGTAATGAGGTCAGACTGGATGGAGACTTGTGTAAAGACTTGCAGCATCCTGAATCTGTAGTCAAAATGCAGTTTAGAGAAATTAGTGGTTAAGGGAACATTTCTCAATCAGCTGGGAACTTTGACTTGACATTTGAAGCTGTCAACTCATCAGCTGATTCAATGGCAACTTACCTCCTGCCTCAGCTTCACTGACGAGGTCTAGGCACAGCGGGAAACCAGTGGGCGATCTGTCAAAATCAAAAAGCTGGGAAAAAAACATTGATAAGTGGCTGTAAACAAGCCACGAATGATTTTAATTGCCTCCCCCGCCGCTGAATGTTGGGTCTGCTGAGCGCTGACAGACCCGACATATGGTAAAGGCACAAGGCAGCAGGTTCACAGCGGGGTCCCGACCCACTGGGGGAAAAAAAAATTCCCTACCCGACCCGCCACCGATCGTACCCGCTGACAGCCCCCCCCCCCCCCCCCCCCCCCGCAAAAGTACTTGAGAAACTATGGGGAATAAAAGCAAACAAATCTCCTGGACCTGACGGCCTACATCCTAAGGTTCTAAAACAGGTGGCTGCAGAGATAGTGGTTGCATTGGTTGTGATCTTCCAAAATTCCCTAGATTCTAGAATGGTCCCAGCAGTTGGAAGGTAGCAAATGTAACACCGCTGTTCAAGAAAGGAGGGAGAGAGAAAACAGGGCACTACAGGCCAGTTAGCCTGACATCAGTCGTTGGGAAAATGCTGGAATCCATTGTTAAGGAATTAGTAACAGGGCACTTAGAAAATCATAACATGATTAGGCTGAGTCAACATGGTTTTATGAAAGGGAAATTGTGTTTAACCAATTTATTAGAGTTTTTTGAGGATGTAACTAGCATGTAGATAAAGGGGAAGCAGTGGAAGTAGTATATTTGGATTTCCAAAAGTCATTCAATAAGGTGCCACATAAAAGGTTGCTACGCAAGATAGGGGCTCATGGTGTTGGGGATAATATATTAGCATGGATAGAGGATTGGTTAACAGACAGAAAACAGAGAGTAGGGATAAACAGGTCATTTTCGGGTTGGCAGGCTGTGACGAGTAGGGTGCCGCAAGGATCAGTGTTGGGGCCTCAGCTATTTACAATCTATATTAATGACTTAGTGAAAGGGACCGAGTTGCTCTTCTCTTCTCTTCTCCTGCTCTTCCTACTTATGTTCTTATAATGAAGGGAAATGTTCACTTTGGTAGGAAGAATAGAAAAACAGAATATTTTTTAAATGGTGAGAAACTATTAAATGTTGGTGTTCAGAGAGATTTAGGTGTCCTTGTACAGGAAACACAGAGAGCTAGCATGCACGTACAGCGAGCAATTCGGAAGGCAAATGGCATGTTGGCCTTTATTGCAAGGGGGTTGGAGTACAAGAGTAAGGAAGCCTTACTACAATTGTACAGGGCTTTGGTGAGACCACACCTGGAGTACTGTGCACAGTTTTGGTCTCCTTATCTGAGAAAGGACATACATGCCTTAGAGGCGGTGCAACAAAGGTTCACTAGATTGATCCCTGGGATGAGAGAGTTGTTCTATGAGGGGAGATTGAGTAGATTGGGCCTATACTCTCTAGAATTTAGAAAAATGAGAGGTGATCTCATTGAAACACATAAGATTCTGAGGGGGATTGGCAGGGTAGATGCTGAGAAGTTGTTTCCCTTGGCTGGAGAGTCTAGAACTAGGGGGCATAGTCTCAGGATAAGGGGTCGGTAACACTGAGATGAGGAGAAATTTCTTCGCTCAGATGGTTATGAGTCTTTGGAATTCTCTACCCCAAAGGGCTGTGGATGCTGAGTCGTTGAGTATAGTCAAGGCTGAGATAGATAGATTTTTGGACTCTAGCGGAATCAAGGGATATGGGGATCAGGCAGGAAAGTGGAGTTGATGTCAAAGATCAGCCATGATCTGATTGAATGGCAGAGCAGGCTCAGGGGGCCGTATGGCCTACTCCTGCTCCTAATTCTTATGTTCTTATGTTCAATTATGCTGGATAACAATACATGTTCGAAAACAGGATTTATTTGTTATTTATGTAGGAACTATTAAAGCCTTTCAGCATTTCATTAAGGTTGGGCTTGAAAATTCCTGCTTACAACTGGTACAAGCATATTAGTAAATAATGGCTGGTTGGAGTACCGATTGTACGTTTACATGGGGAATTGGCAGCTAGTTACTGATTCTTCACGTGACGGGGATAAATCATTGGGCTGAGTAGGAAAAGAAAGTTGCTGTTGATTGCATTTGATTTTGTTGATGCTACAACAGGAGAAAGACATGATCAATTTATGCAGAGAGCGAAGGATGATTCTGAACAGAATTGTGACCAGATTTTCACTGTATCATAAATGCTTGCAGGGGTAGGCTGAAAAACTAAAAGGATGTCAGTTTGAATTTTTAAAAAGGATTAAAGAAATGAGAGAAGGTGCCTCCAGTTTATTTTGTTCCGATACCATTGCATACATGTCAAAGAAGTGTTGTGTTTGAAAGAGGGGAAACAATTATTTACATCTGAAAAATATTGAAAATGTTAGGATCTCTATTCTGGGCTTGTATGTACTTGTGCATACTCATGTAATGTCAAAACTCATTAACCACTCCATGAAACAAATTGGTATTTTTGCCTGTTGCCTGTAAACATTATCTGGATTTTGCAAAGTGAGTCCAAATGTGGCATACTTTTGCTTATGGCTTTAGTGCATATAACACTGTTCTGAAACGGGTCTTTTTCCGAGTGGCAGGCAGTGACTAGTGGGGTACCGCAGGGATCGGTGCTAGGACCACAGTTATTCACAATATATATTAATGATCTAGACGAGGGAACTAGATGTAATATCTCCAAGTTTGCAGATGACACAAAGCTGGGTGGGCGTGTGTGCTGTGAGGAGGATGCAGAGAAACTCCAGTATGATTTGGATAGGTTGGGTGATTGGGCAGATGCATGGCAGATGCAGTATAATGTGGATAAATGCGAGGTTATCCACTTTGGTGGCAAAAACAGGAAGGCAGATTATTATCTGAACGGCAATAGATTGGGAAAAGGGGAAGTGCAACGAGACCTGGGTGTCCTTGTGCACCAGTCGCTGAAGGTAAGCATGCAGGTGCAGCAGGCGGTTAAGAAGGCAAATGGTATGTTGGCCTTCATAGCGAGAGGATTCGAGTACAGGAGCAAGGAGGTCTTGCTGCAGTTGTACAGGGCCTTGGTGAGACCACACCTTGAGTATTGTGTGCAGTTTTGGTCGCCTTATCTGAGGAAGGATGTTCTTCCCATGGAGGGAGTACAGCGAAGATTCACCAGACTGATACCTGGGATGGCAGGAATGATGTATGAAGAGAGATTGGGTCGATTAGGCTTATATTCGCTAGAGTTTAGAAGAATGAGAGGGGATCTCATTGAAACTTACAAAATTCTAACAGGACTAGACAGACTAGATGCAGGAAGGCTGTTCCCGATGGCGGGGGAGTCCAGAACCAGGGGTCACAGTCTAAGGATAAGGGGTAAGCCATTTAGGACTGAGATGAGGAGGAATTTCTTCACCCAGAGAGTGGTGAACCTGTGGAATTCTCTACCACAGAAGGCAGTTGAGGCCAATTCATTAAATATATTCAAGAAGGAGTTAGATATATTTCTTAAGGCTAAGGGGGATCAAGGGATATGGGGAGAAAGCAGGGACAGGGTACTGAATTTGGATGATCAGCCATGATCTCATTAAATGGCGGAGCAGGCTCGAGGGGCCGAATGGCCTACTCCTGCTCCTATCTTCTATGTTTCTAATAAGGTACTTTAGGATAATTTTTTATCTTTTACAATTCCTGTCAACAAGTGTTATTTCCTGTAATACAGGCCAGGGTTTTCTAATTCTCTGCTTGTTGGACCCTGATTTTCCACCTATTCTTTTTAATGGGCAGAGACTTGCTGGCTGGCAAACACAAAAGCAGGACGGTCCAGAGTTTATGTCAATAGTTTTGTTAATATAATTGGAACCATCTATTTAAATATTTATAATGGGAAATCCCTATCAAACATGATAACATTTTATATTGGGAAAGTCGCAAGCAGATGTTTTGCTGTTATGCGTTGTTGATGAACAAATTGAAACACTGAAAATGCATTTTAAAATATATATATTGTGCTCATTATTTTCCTAATAACTAAAATTTCTAATTTCCAAAATAAGGTTTCAAACAAACTAAAATGTTTTTAAAAATACATCATTCTCAATAATAAGACTAAATTTACTAATTGAATTGTCTTTTGTGTCTTTTAATACCTTCCTTAAAGTTTGCAGATTCTCCCAGGTGCAGTCTTGCATTCTAGTGCAACACAGAAAGAGGCCATTCGGCCTATCGAGTCTGCGCCAGCCCTTTCAAAGAGCAATCCAGTTAGTCCCACTTCCCCGTTCTTTCCCCATATCCCTGCAGTTTTTTCTCCTTCAAGTATTTATCCAATTCCCTTTTGAAGACTACCAGTGCATCTGTATCCACCACCCGATCAGGCAGTGCATTCCAAATCCTAACCACTCCTTACACAAATGGTTTTCCTCAGGTTGCTGCTGGTTCTTTTGCCAATCACCTTAAATCTGTGACCTCTGGTTATCGACCTTTCAGCCATTGGCAACAGTTTCTCATTATTTACTCTATCTAAACCCTTCATGACTTTAAACACCTCGATCAAATCTCCTCTTAGCCTCCTCTGCTCTAAGGAGAACAACCCCAGCTTCTCCAATCTCTCCACATAACTGTCATCCCTCATCCCTGGAACTATTCTAGTAAATCTCTTCTGTACCCTCTCCAAAGCCTTCATGTTCTTCCTAAAGTGTGGTGCCCAGAATTGGACACAGACATCCAGCTGGGGCCGAACTAGTGTTGTATATAGGTTTAGCATAACTTCCTGGCTTTTGTTCTCTATGCCTCTATTTAGAAAGCTATTTATATATACATATGCTTTGTCCTGCCACCTTCAAAGATTTCTGCACAAACATTCCCAGGTCTCTCTGTTCTTTGCACCCCCTTTTAAAATTGTACTATTTAGCTTGTAGAATTTAGCAGTTTACAATCTGTGTATGAACACGAGTTGATTCCCTCATCGGCCAAGAGTTTAGTTTCTTTGCTTTTTTCAAACTACTTTCAAACACAACACAGATTGAATTCTCTAAGCTTTATTTCAGGCAGGTTTATTTAAAGTTTAACAATTATACTTTGCTGTTATGGATTCCTCACACACAGCGCACGTGAGTTCGTAAACAATTTTTTGAGAACTGATTTATTTTTTCATCTCCTGCTTTATTTCTGCAGAAAATGTAGTTAACAAATTATTTCTTCTGAACTATTTTTGAGGCTTAAGGAAACTATTTTTATATAAAAGTTTGGAAACTGTAATTAATTAACTTTTATGAGTTGTTATGGAAGTTTATAATTTTTAAAGATGGTAGAAGCAAAATCACTAATAATACACTACAGGATATATTTTCCACTCCTACATGCCAGGCATATGCCAGGGTCACATATCGAGGAATTGCACGCCCCAAGCCTGTGATTTTCTGTCCATTCATTTCAATGGACGGAACATCGTAAGCTGAATGTGTGCAATTTCTCGGTACGCAGTCTTGGAAGCAGAATGTTTACCCTTAAAAGCTTTAAGGCAGGAATGTAAATAAATGAACCAGTGATGTTGGGAAAAGCGTGAGGAGTCGCACAACACCAGGTTATAGTCCAACAGCTTTATTTGAAATCACAAGCTTTCGGAGCGCTGCTCCTTCGTCAGGTGAAGTGAAGAGATGCATATAGGCACAGCATATATAGTCAGAGAACACTGCCAGATGATTACAGTTAATCTTTCTAACTGCCCTTTATCACACCTCGGCAGAGAGATAATCACGGCAATCAAAGGTGTGGATGGTGTCCAAACAGGTCAGTCAGGAAAACATTACATCAAAGACAATGTGGCAGATGCTGGGGTCTGTATGGAAACAAAAAACTTTTTTTGCTGGAAATCACAGCAGGTCCGGTCACATCTGTGTAGAGAGAACAAAAGTGGTGGGGAAAGGATGAGAGGCGGTACTTGAGAATGTAAAAGGTGTTGTGGACGAGTTGGGGAAGGATACTTATGGACAGAAGCACAATGGGAGGGTGATACCTGATTGTCTGAAAGGTGCAAAGAACATTTAGGGTGGCCTTCTCTTGGGGGCCCCCTCCTTCAGGTCTACTGCACATCTACACGCTGCTCTTCAGTACTGCCAGATCTCAGAAAACACCCAATTCTGCCAGACTTTTCCCTGCTAATACCCCCTCGCTCAAGTCCTCCTGGATTCTCGGACCCTCCCCACCCAGGTCTTGGGACCCTCTCTTAGTACTTCCATACCTTTTGCCTGCGTACCCAGTGCTTTTTATTCTCAGGGTAATTACGAGTGTCGCCAGATCCTGTGACCTCCCTCCATAATTCTTTCAGCTCACAGGGCCCTCTCCCGGTGACCCCAGCTCTCACCATCTGCTCCAGCGTTCCCAGAATCTCCCTTTTCTGTACGCCTGGATACTGGAACCCTTTTAAGAAGTCAGTTTCACTGGTAATACTGCTTAGCAACACCCGTATTCTTATAGCATTTCTGACTTACCATGAGCCACACCGTAGGAGTTGGCCAAGGTTCCAGATCCTGGAAGTGCTGAGCTGAGGACAGGATTGGGCTTGGCTGGTTTGGCCTCTGTAGGACAAAATAGCCTGCCAACAATCGCTGTTGAGGCTAACACATGCACGGACGGGCAAAGCACAGGAGGACAACAGGCACATGGGAAAATCCACCTCAGCAAAATATCAACACATTCAGCAAGTGCAGTGAGTGAGGTGAAAAAAATTAACAAGGAGAAAAAAGAAACCAAAGAAAAATGTATATCTATAGTACGGAGGAATTTGCTCGCCCGTTGACTTTGCAGGGTTTCTCTGATCCCACGTTTACTTTGGAAGGAACTCTGCAATATAAATGCAATATCAGATACAATAACCACACTGGAATACGTGACCTGTTGCTGAGCTGGTTTTGACCCTGACAATCAATGATGGCCAGAGTATTTGTTTCTGACCAAGTGAAAAGATGTGTATTATAACCCAATGCTTTTCCTAAACTAGGAACTCTGATCCTCAGAACTCGTGTGGCGTATATACACCAACACAGACTAGTTGGGCTGAATGGCCTGTTTCTGTGCTGCATATTCTGTGTAATTCTAAATTTCAGCAGTGAATTGACTTTAATTTCTAAAACTGGTTTCACAGTTAAACACAGAATATCAATATTTTAGTTTGATTGCAACACATGCACAAACATGTATTGCTTCCCACATTGTTACAGCCGTTTGTTTTGAACAATAGAGTAACCAGGTCTTCCTTCACAGTAGGTTTTTTAAAAAAAAAGCAGTTTTCAATTCAAGGTCAGAATATTCAGTAACGTACTCCAGTAATACGTTCTGTACACAACCTGTTTCACTCAGGAACTGCACATGAAACAGCAAGAACTGCTCTTTATTCACAAGCAAGGACACTGCAGCACATACAATGGAGCTTACAAGCAGAGGCATATCATCACAGGCATGGAAGTAGAGCTGAAATCTATTGGCTAGAAAGTTATTTGTGTTGAATTTGCTAAAAAAAAAAATTAATCCATCCGTATTTCTTTGTTTAATAGCAAGGGGCAGCTCTACTAGAATTATGACCCAATTATCAGAATTCCTACTTTGGTCCACAGCCTTTCAGTAAGTTCCATTTTGCATTGTGGATTAATGCAGGTCACAAGGACGCTGGGGACATATTTTGAGGTAAAATACATTCTGCAGTTGTGTGGAGTTGCAAATGATTTGAAAATCAGTTCCTAGGCCAGATCTCATTGATTTGCAGTGAGACTTCCTCATTTTTAAGAAAAAAAGTAGCAATTTAACCAGATTCTTTTTTGCGTCAAAGCACAAACACAGTCATATTCAGCTGAAGGAGTTTCATTTTGCAAGTCTGCTGCGCAGTTTAAAAGGAGCAGAGGAGGCAGTTCCCTGTAATGTTAGCATTGAAACAGTTCTGGGGATATGTAATACTGAAGAATGGAAAGCCATTTGTTCATATTACATTACTTTCATAATTACGTGAAATTTAATTTTGCTGCTTTATATAATGGAAGTTTGTATCCAGCTATTAAATTACCATGAAGAAGCAATACAAATGATAGCTTCATGAAAATTTCCAAGCCGAACAATTTGCAGAAATAATGGAACTGACATTTGTGTAAATGCTTTTGGTACCAAGATAACATTGGCAACAACTTTTCAGACTGGATTAAATAAATACTTCTGGTGTTACTAAAGAACAAACAATATCTGCATCAGCATATTTTTTCAGTGATTACTGTAATTATACACACAGACATCTATTTAAAAGCCTTTCACTCCTTCCACGTTTCATTTTGCAAGTTAGCAAGCAGGTGTTCTGCTCCCAGGCCCCGCTCAGTACTGCTCTGTGGCCAGCAGAGTAGGAAGTAAGTGACAAATCCCTCCATTCTTTCAATCTTCTCCATCTCTACACCCCAGCTTTCGTCTTTGAGTCTGGAGTACTGCGTATGCCCCTGATCCTCTGTTCCACCATCAGCAGCAGACCCTTCAGCCACCATACATACCCGTGCATTCTGCAATTTTCTTCCTAAATCTCTTTGGCTTAATACCTCTCGCCCCCTCTTTCAAAAAGGATTTTCAACACTTACCTGTGACTTTGGCTTTGGTCACCTCCCACAAATACTTGCAGCTCAGTGCCTAACACTCGCCCTGTAAAGCACCCTGGACGATTTTTTTTACATGAACTGTTGACGGTGACATAATCGTAGAGCTCAGATATAGAATAAGCTGTGGTGAAGCTTTGCAGTATTGTAATGAGCCATCCTCCCTCTCAATAGTATCACTGTGCTTCCCATAAGCAGAACTCGTGTTCCCTGTGATTTCCGCTCCTGTAGAGATCTGGTACCCTTTGTATTCTCTCAGATCCTGGATTGCCAGTGTCCACTAAACTTTTACTTCACTCCTAGTCATTCTGGAAAATGGAATTAACAACACATGACCCTCAAGTTCATTTGAGGCTCCATTTGAGTTACGAGGTTTATTTCAAAACATAAGAACATAAGAAATAGGAGCAGGAGTCGGCCATTCGGCTCCTCAAGCCTGCCCCACCATTCAATAAGATCATGGCTGATCTTCTACCTCATCTCCACTTTCCTGCACTATCCCCATATCCCTTGATTCCCTTAATATCCAAAAATCTATCGATCTCTGTCTTGAATATACTCAACGACTGAGCCTCCACAGCCCTCTGGGGTAGAGAATTCCAAAGATTCACCACCCTCTGAGTGAAAAAATGTCTCTTCATCTCAGTCCCAAATGGCCGACCCCTTATTCTGAGACTGCATCCCCCAGTTCTAGACTTCCCAGCCAGGGGAAACATCCTCCCTGCATCTACCCTGTCAAGCCCTGTAAGAATTTTGTATGTTTCAATGAGATCACCTCTCATTCTTGTAAACTCCAGGGAATATAGGTCTAGTCTACTCAATCTCTCCTCATAGGACAATCCCCCCCATCCCAGAAATCAGTCTGGTGAACCTTTGTTGCACTCCCTCTATGGCAAGTATATCCTTCCTTGGGTAAGGAGACCAAAACTGTACACAATACTCCAGGTGTGGTCTCACCAGGGCCCTATATAATTGTAGTAAGATATCTTTACTCTTATACTCAAATCCATACCATTTGCTTCCTTAATTGCTTGCTGTACCTGCATTTACAGTAGCGTTGCCAATTCTGATTGGATATATTTCAGGAGGTTGCATCATGTGACCTCTCACAGCCAGTGATCAGTCACTTCCGGGTACTTGTCAGTTCAGGGCTGATTATAAAAAGTGATTTCATTATTCCACTTTTTACTCCTACTCCAGAAACTTGAGTGCATAATCTAGACTTGACACTCCAGTGCAGTACCGAGAGAGTGTTGCACTGTCGGAGGTGCCGTCTTTCGAAAGAGACATTAAACTGAGGCCCTGTCCGCTCTGTCAGGTGGATGTAAAAGATCCCATGGCACTATTTCGAAGAACAGCAGGGGAGTTCTCCCCAATGTCTTGGCCAATATTTATCCCTCAACCAACATCACTAAAATAGATTATCTGGTCATTATGACATTGCCGTTTGTGGGAGCTTGCTGTGCGCAAGTGGCTGGCGTGTTTCCTACATTACAACAGTGACTACAATGGTGACCGATGGTCGGTTTGAAGAGAGCTCAATATTAATTTTCATTTTAATTAAACACTTGGGGCTTGATTTTGCCATTGGGGGCGGGCTGGGGGCGTGTCAGGTGTTTTTTCTTGTCAGGACCCCGACTCCGATGTGAAGTGGAAAAAAAGTGCGATTTTGCCCTAATTGGGCACTTGATTTCCAGCGTGTGGGAACCCCTGGCCCAATGAGTCTTTTCACACAGAAAGTCGCCTCCGATGACGTCATCAATGCTGCTGGATTTAAGGCCTGCAAGCAGCCTTGCTTCTTCTGGAGACTTTAAACTTTATGCCCATTGTTGTGATCGCTTCATTCAGCAACTATGACCAGCAGTCGGCCAAAGTGTACTCCAAGGGTCAATGAGGCCTCCCTCTAAGCTCTGGTGGAGGGAGCAAGATCTAATAAGGAGGTGCTCTTCCCTTCCTCAGGGAGAAAAAAGCCTCCCCAGCAAACTAAAGCTGTGTGGATGCAAATGGCCCAGGAGATCAACTCAATCTCTGTGTGCCGCAGAACCTGGCTGCAGTGCAGGAAGAGGTTTCATGACCTTCTCTGCACAGGAAAAGTGAGTATGACTTTCCCATCACCCTCAATCTGATCCCCATCGCCTCTCCTCACCAGCACTCTGCTTTGCCAACCTCTTCCTCCACATCCCACTTGACACTGACATCCCTGCACCCTTACCCATTCCCTCTCTCTCTATGGTCACATTCACTTAACTATTCGACCATGCAGCCCTCACACTCTCTATCACTGTGATGCCATGACAACAACTTACAACACACAGGGAGGGCCCTTTGTCTCCTTCTAAGCATCTATGCTATGGATTCTCTACACTCACTCCTTCATTCTCACTCAAACTCCACTTGTGTCCCTCATTGCAGGAAAAGAGAGCCCACAATAAGAGGGAAAGAGCGAGGACAGGAGGAGGGCCACCCTCAGTAGCCCAGCTCACCACCTCGGAGGAGGCGGCCCTGGACATTGCCGGTGCCGAGGAAGATTCGCAAGTGGGGGACGGACAGACGGGCGAATCACAGCAAGCTGGTGACAGAATAGTTTGACATCTCTCTCATTGACATTGCATGAGTGACTGATAATGATTCTGATGCTCTAACACATTGACTTATGATCATCTGCACAATTCAATGTACATGCAACCTTTACCTCACATCTCTAACGCTTTCCTTTACTCCCCCACAGGACCATCGACAGCTCCCTGTCCCCACTGTCCAGGAGGAACAGCCTGAGCTTCAAGACTCCTCAGAGGGCATAGCGTCAGCAGAACTCAGCGCACCCAGCACCAGCGCAGACAATCACACCTTGGTGGGACTTTCGCGAGATAGAGTAGTGTTGTCACCTGGTGTATCACGGCTCACAAGTGAGCATCAGCAGATGGTGGAGACAGGGACAGCAGTGGAGAGTCCTCGTCGGAGGGCGCAGGACTCTGCCAGCTCGGCTCAGCTGCATGTCGACCTTGTGCCTCCGGGTCCATCCAGGAGGAGAGCAGTGCTGGAACTCCAGGAACAGGTGCAGGAGTCTCTGGCAGGTTTTGTCTCCAGGGTCGCTGCGAGTGTGGAGCGAATGGAGTTGTCCATTGCGAACATGAGCAGAGCCTTTGTGGAGGCATTGGCGCATGAATGCATCACCTCAGAAAGGATGGCTACGGTAGAGGAGAGGATGGCTATGGCCATGGAGGAGCTTAGTCACCAGAGTGTTGAAAACACGGTCATTGTTCAGAATAGACTGGCATCTCTTGAGGAGCGATGGTCAGCTATTGAGCATAGAAACCAGACCTTCATGGAAGTCCTCTGGAGTAGGACTTGAGTGCAGAAACGGGTCCTCATGGCCCCAATGAAGTGCAGCCAGGTGCTGTCAAGCCACTTGCTAGCTCTGAAGTGGGGCTGACCCATGAGAGGGATGTTGGTGGCAAACAACAAGGAAGTGGGGGCTCCTTTCCAAGCGCTCACACGACCATGCCACTGCAAAGCCCTCGGTCAGAGGCCTCATCCAACTGAGATGGGCGTCTCATTCCCTGCACAGCCGCAGGAGAAGCAGACTGTTGCCGAGCCCTCACAGGTTCGCAACCCCAGAGGACGGCCGCCAAAGGTATCGAGACAGGAGTAGCAAGAAAGTGAGCAAGGGGCCTCCACATCTGCTGAAGCCACAGGGGAAGCACCACATAGGAGCACGCGTAAGAGGAAGATAATGCACAAGTAGTCACAAGGGTAGTCACTTGGGTGTTATGTTGTGTTTATTTTTGAAATACCATGAGTTGCTTGTTGTGATAAAAAATTCTGATGGCAAACTGTTGAAGTTGTGGCCTGTGTCATTTCGCAAATGGGACTTCCACATTGAGGGCTTAGAGCGACTTGCAATTGTCAGTATGGTGGTCAGAGTGATAGGAATCCGCAGGTTCTTGTCCATTGCCGATGCTCTGGTAAGAAGGTGTGAGGCAAAAGTGTTTGATTGTGCAGGCTAAGCAAATGTGGCCAGGATGAATGCGTCCCTTGCATCCCGAAGGCAATGTGGTCGCGCGCTGGCGCCTTCTGGCCTGTGCAGCTTCAGGTGGGTGAGCAGCAGCTTGGCGCTCCTGTTGTTGCTGCTGCTGTTGGTGGTGCTGTTGTTCATGGTTCTGCTGCTGCCGTGGCTGGTCTTCGTCCGAATCTGATGTCCAGGAGGAAAGGAAATAAATGGTTCCCATGCTTCTGGTATATGCCTCAGTTGAGGAAGCGCTCAGTCAAGGTGGGGAGAGGGGTTTCCCAGGAGGTCACACTGGAGTTGGGTGTCAGGCTCCAAACTTCCACATCAATGAGTATGCCTGCTAAAAGTTCCTCCAGACCTGAGACAACAAAGTTCTGCCACCTGCAAATGATGATTGGTGAAAATTCCTTTGTAATGGTGGAGCTGCAGCTGTTAGTGAGCAATCCACTTGTGAGGCCACCAGGATTAACTGGCGTGTTCCAGAGGAGGCGTGTAGGATGGGGGGAAAGTATTAAAATTAGAAAGGCCTCTCAAAATGGGATTATAGAGGCAATTAACTGGTTGTTAAGGGCCTTAAGGGCCTATCCCACCTCTTGGAGGCGGGATGGAAACGGGGTCTGAAACCCCGATTCTGGGAAAATTGCTCGGAGGCGGGATCAGAGCCGCCTGCCATTTTTGGCGATTTTAACACCTCACACGCCTCCAATCCTGCCTCCTCGGGCCTGGCAAAATCGAGCCCTTGATGTGGCTGGGTAAACACGTCCAACTAATTTGCAGAGTGGAGAGGAAGGAAAAATAAATGAAAAGCTCCCCAGCAATGTGGCAACACAGACTGAGTATGGCCATCTTCAAATTCAAAGGGCTAAAGATTCGGCTCCTTTGCACCTGTTGTTAGCCCCTCCAGGGGGCGTAACCGAATTTCACGCCCAAATAGTCTGCACACTCATTTTGATTGACCACCCCGGAGCGGACTATCAGAAAATCTCCCTGGTTGCTCACAGCAGTGTCCAGGCGATTAAACTTTAATTCCTGGAGAGTCCAAGACAATCCGGGAGAGCTGGCTACCCTAATTTACAGTAATATTAACAAATCAAAGCACGTACCGAGCAGCACCATTCTTACACAACGCTTGCCATGTGTGTTGGAAAATATATTGTACTCCTTTAACACTTGACGAGGAAAGTATTGTGTCTCTCATTCGAGCAATAAGTTTTGGTACAGTTCCTGGGAGCACCCCATGTCCTCTCCCTCTCTCTTGTTCACTCTCTCCTCTCAGTCCCCATCTCAGGGTTAAATTGTCATACTTTATCTTTGATTTGCCAAGAGATCACAGCAAAGTTAATGTAAGTATAAAAATGTGGAATGGTCTTCCGATGGCTTGTTTGCTCTTATATCTTCAGCGTGAATTTCAATGTGAACTGTACGTAGAACTGTATCATTTACACCTCTGGAACATAGTTCTCCTGACTAGCACCTGAAACCAGTCTGAATAAAAAGAGCAATGAGCATATTAGTGGTCCAGGCAAGCTGGCACCTGCTGATCATCTTAAGGTTACTTAGCCCACTATAAGACCTGCTTTAGCTTTTAATTTATACCAAGAACATAAAAATATGTACAAGGCTAGACTTGTTCCCATATAAATACATACAGGAACTTAACCACTCGCTCTGTCGCATAAACCATGAAAGCTTGAACGCTGGCTCTGCATCACAGTCTAACTTTCACATTCTTTACACAAAATATTTGATTTGTTTCTTAATGAAATAAGTTTCTTCGTCTTTTGTTTTCTTTTGTTTGAAATCTTGTACTCTGTGTTATTATGCTTAGGTTGTTGGAGAGTTAAACAGGCACTTTGATGAAGTCCCGACAGAGTCAACTTCACCTGACAGGATGGAACAGTATTGCAAGGAATTCATTTGCATTCTGTCAGGATCTTGTCAGTTTTGTATTTTATTTTTATTTTGCAAAAGCAAATGTATATTTCATGCGTTCATTAAGATTGAGATGTGGCCTTGCCGCTGAATGAAGGACTTTCCTCTCTTTTGCCATCCAATCTCAGCATCAAGCACTCTTTGTTCATGTGTAACCCAGCTAAATGCAGAGCAATCCTGCATCTATTTTGGCCTGATGATCTGCCTTAATGCCAATCTCGGAAGAGCATTCCATACTGCACCCTTGTAGCTTTGTCCACTTTGCACAGTTACCATCCTTTTAGCTAGCTAATGCGACTGTCAGTTCAGTGACAAATTATGTTCAGCTTTTTTGCTGTGTGCCCACATCCACTAGGAATGGATTAACAATGCCCAAATTCATTTCGTCTGGGACACTGACGAGCAACAGAGAGGAAAAGCTTTCATCGCTCGAGCCTGGGCTGAACCTAACCAGGGTTTTCAGGGTTGCAACAACCGTGTGTCAGTGTGACGGGATGCTGCAATGGCGTGTAGGGTGCTTCTGCATGGATGATTAAGATAGGCCGAATGGCCTCCCATATCTGTAATTTTGTGGTCTGGTGAATCTACTGCACCATTCGGTCTCCATCTTGCATTTATTGAAAGAATGTTTCGACAATTAATTTTTCAATGACGTCTAACCATTCCCTCTTTTATTTGCAGTGCGAGTTGTAAAGAGTAAGCAGTGGTGTGAAATGATCCCCTGTTCAGAAGGAGAAATCTGTGGTTTATTAATGAACAAGTCAGGCTGGACCTGCACACAACCAGGTGGTCGAATAAAGACAATAACGGTAGGCTATGCTGAGTTTTTCTGTTATGAATGTGATATTATATAAACCAGTTACTTTTTTGCAGAAATAGGTTTTTACATTTACAAGGACATAAGTAAATCTCATTTTCTTGTAACTTCAAAATCTGTAAGCGAGTTAACTGTAACATGTTTAACAAAAGCAGCTTATCTTAATTTCACAGTCAATTGTGAAAAATGTAAAAGTGGAAAGTATGGATTGAAAGTAAAACATTCAGTGTAAAAAGGAATAGATGAAGTTCATAAACCACATGTATAGGATATATTAACATATTTATCACTTCAATATATCTTTATTGTACTTAAATATATGCAAACATGCCATGATGCCATATAAAGCATGAGCTATAATACAGTGAAGATGTAGTTAACCTGCAAGTAAAGTTGATACATATTTTACTTGTAAATGGATTAATAAATATCAATCCTCATTTTATTAGCATTATTTTATTGACTGTTCATTAAAAGAAAGACATGAAATGAATTATAATATTAGAATACATTCATGCAAATATAATGTGAGTGAAGAAGGGAAGGAAAGGATAGTGTAAAGGAGGAAACAATAGCTCTTAAGGGGGATCAGTAGAGGTCAATGGGGCGTAAGAAGCAGTGTGCAACATTGAGTTAAGAATGAAAGAACTTGCATTTATACAGCGTATTTCATGACCTCAGGACGTCCCAAAGCGCTTTACAGTCAATGAAGTACTTTTGAAGTGCAGTCATTGGCTGCCGTGTTTCCTACATTACAACAATGTGTGCAAAGCAAGATCTCACAAACAGCAATGAGATAATGACAAGATCATTTGCTTTAGCGACATTGGTTGAGCGATAAATACTGGCCAGGACACCGGGGAGAACTCCCCTACTCTTCTTCGAATAATGCCATGGGATCTTATACGTTCACCTGAGAGGGCAGACAGGACCTCGTTCTAACGTCTCATCCGAAAGACAGCACCTCCGACAGCGCAGCGCTCCCTCAGAAAAAGAAGAGCACTGCACTGAAGTGCCGGCCTAGCTTTATGTGCTCAACTCTCTGGAGTGGAACTTGAACCCACAACCTTTCTGACTCAGGCGAGAGTGCTACCACTGAGCCAAGTCTGACACCTTATTATTGTTATTACTAAAAGATAATTTAGTCAGCAACAGCAATAAAAAAGGAAAATGTAGCATTGTATCACATTAACCTGAAATGATCGGGTGCTGACATACTACAAAGACCAGGCGTCTACTGGCAACTTGCACCACATTCAAGTTGATTACTGGTCTTCACAGTTGCTATGGGCCGACCATTCCTCTCTTCACTAAAAATGGGAGGAAAAGATGTTTTCATCCAAATTAACAAACCACTAACAGAATATTGAGAAGACAGAGCTTTCAACTGTGCAATTTTATGAGAATGTAAATTGATAGCGGTTATGAAAAAGTAACAATGAATCTAAATGCACCTGTAGTAATAATCCTTTAACATGTTTCAACCAGAGAACGAGCCTCTTAACTGGTATAAACATCAAAATGTTTAATAATTCAGCTGTAGAGTGCACAATTGTTGGAGAAAATATCTGATGCCAACAGTGAAAATGCCGATTTATCAATGAACTCCGACAAGTGCTGGTAAGCACAGCAGTGGAGCAACGTAAACACATTTTTGGTGGAGGTGGACAGCCTTCTCCCCATACAAAGAAAGGGAAAAGTGGGACAGTGCATCACAGACAGGATTAGCACTATTTGTCACAGTTTGCTTTATTACATTAAAGGTGCTCTAAAAGTGCAAGTTGTTATTATTGTAGCAAGTAAAATAATAGAAGTGTAAACAGCAGAGTTGTGCAAATTATATTGTACCTATGATGAGAGAGAAGATGTATTGCAGAAAGTTCTGTGAATCAAATCACCACGTATCAGTACTCGCTGCTCTTGTATCTAAAGGCGAAATGGGCAAATAAGAAGGGTCAGCAAACAGTAAGTGGTGGAGGCTCAGCTAGGGTTGATATATTGATTAAGAGTTTAAAAGGAGCCAGGACTATTGGAACAGAGGGTAGAACTAATGACATACCATATCAATCATATATCTATGATTTGCACAATATGTTCCATTGGCATGGCCACATATACTAAGCATATAATGGTGCATGTGATGGCAATACATACCCACATGAATAAGGGTGTTTGTATATTTATGTGCTGGGGTGAAAAAACATGTAAGGATGTGAGTGAAGGAAGACTTCCAAGCAAAGGCTGAAGGGTGTAAAGTGTACCACGCTGCCTCTTGGATTAATGGTAAGGAATTCAAGAACTTTAACACAGTATGAATAAATAAATAAGCAAATTATTATTTAAATGGAGAGAGATTACAAAATGCTACAGTTCAGAGGGACCTGGGGGTCCTTGTGCATGAAACACAAAAAGTTAGCATGTAGGTACAGCAAGTAATCAAAAAGGCAAATGAATGTTGGACTTTATTGCAAGGGGGTTGGAATATAAAAGCAGGGAAGTGAGACCACACCTTGAGTACTGCGTACAGTTTTGGTCTCCTTATTTAAGGAAGGATATACTTGCATTGGAGGCAGTTCAGAGACGATTCACTCGGTTGATTCCTGAGATGAGGGGGTTGACTTATGAAGAAAGGTTGAGCAGGTTGGGCCTATACTCATTGGAATCTAAAAGAATGAGAGGTGATCTTATTGAAACATATAAGATACTGAGGGGGCTCGACAAGGTAGATGCAGAGAGGATGTTTCCCCTCGTGGGGAAATCTAGAACTCGGGGGCATAGTTTCAGAATAAAGGGTCACCCTTTTAGAACTGAGATGAGGAGGAATTTATTCTCTGAGGATCGTAAATCTGTGGAATTCTCTGCCCCAGAGAGCCGTGGAGGCTGGGTCATTAAATACATTTAAGGTGGAGATAGACAGATTTTTGCAAGATAAGGGAGTGAAGGGTTATGGGGAGTGGGCAGAGAAGTGGCTTTGAGCCCAAGATCAGCCATGATCTTATTGCAGGCTTTAGTGGCCAAGTGGCCTATTCCTGCTCCTATTTCTTATGTTCTTATGAAGAGAGGCAGACATACTTAGTACTGTCCATTCTTTGAAGGTGTGGCTGGATCCTCTTACATTGCTGATCTAGTCAGTTCATGTAACTTCTTTTTGCACTACAGTTCTGTGTTTGGGGTGGTTGTATTAGCACTAATTGCCCTGGCCACCTCATTCCATTGCCACCATGCCACTCTCCTTGGAGGTCTATGCTGCTCTATTTCAAACAGGGTCTCTCGCTCCTCTGCTTGACTTCCTCCAGCAGCAAGTCCACAGCTGCATCCGAGAACCTGGGAGAACCCTGTCCTCCTGCATACCTGCCAGACATGCTTTTTTTTTTCAACAAAAACGTTCTGCTCTACTGTAAATCCCTTTTTGTGGATGCTTGGCCCTTTAAACTATTGCAAATCACACAGTGGCACACTGGTACCCTTTCTCCTACAGGCGAGCTCTGAACTAGAGGCAATCCTGATGCTTGGAGTTCACCCCAAATACTTTCATTAGAATGTCCCTGCAAATTGCACCAGGGTCCGCCCACTACAGATCAGGTGGGGATGAATCACGTCCCACCGTACTCCCACATCAGGATTTTTGTCCGAGCAGAAAATCTAAGCTATTAACTCCAAGTGACCTGGAGTAAAATTCCTTACTGTTCAGTGTCACGTTGTAGCTGTAGAATGCTGCACAGGTTCATCCACAATGACCTCTAACAAGGCCTTCAATGAGTTAAATTGGCTTTTTAATCTTAGTTTTTGCTAGCATCTTCCGCCTCCTTCTTTTGGAAGGTCGTCACGCTCGGAATAGCACTAAACGTGGATAAATAAGCCGTTGTCGCTTTCTCCTGACAGTCCACCACTTTTCACTTATATCTATCTTCCACTCAAATTAACAAGCACAAGACTGTTGGGCCCTACATTTGGCAACCTATAGGAGCTAAAAAGAAAGTAATAATACACATTGCTATACAATTGATGTGGTCCGTTACAATGATTTGGGACAGCTCACTGTTGTGCATGTTTACATGCCACTTAGCATTATTTTTTTTAACTAAAATAGCCAAAATGCAAGAGATTCTCTCAGGCTAAAGAGGGTGACGGCTAGAAAAATGTTACTTTCTTGACTGAATGGTAAAAGTGCTTTGATATATTTACTGTAGAGAACCAGTACAAAAGCATACAATTGTATAGGTGTTTTGTAGGAATAAAATGGGTGATTCCATATACCCGTGATACGAATGGGAAGCTGCACTTGCAGGGAGTGTTGGGCAGAGAATCAAGGGTATAATGATGTAATCCTATCTCTGGCCCATGCTCCCTGTGGATGTGACTTTTCCACCAGGACCATTGAAAAGGTGTAGTTTGCTATGTGCTTTTTTTGAACACTATCCAATATACTGGAACTTTTCTGATTGTCACCCCTGAAAGCACAGTGCAGAAATGCACCAAACGGTGTGGCACTGAGCCTTGCATACCAAGAATAATCCATTTCACTTCCTGCTCTGTGCTGAGTTTTCCCAATCTAATCAGATTGGGAGTGGGAGACACCACTTCAGCCTCCCTTCACTAAGGCGGAGCGAAATTGGCTATGGTTCTCAATGCTTATCATAGAATCATAGAAGATAGGAGCAGGAGTAGGCCATTCGGCCCCTCTAGCCTGCTCCGCCATTCAATGCGATCATGGCTGATCATCCAAATTCAGTACCCTGTCCCTGCCTTCTCCCCATATCCCTTGATCCCTTTAGCCTTAAGAAATATATCCAACTCCTTCTTGAATCTATTTAATGAATTGGCCTCAACTGCCTTCTGTGGCAGAGAATTCCACAGGTTCACCACTCTCTGGATGAAGAAATTCCTCCTCATTTCTGTCCTAAATGGCTTACCCTTATCCTTAGACTGTGACCCCTGGTTCTGGACTCTCCGACCATCGGGAACATCCTTCCTGCATCTAGTTTGTCCTGTCCTGTCAGAATTTTATAAGTTTCAATGAGATCCCCTCTCATTCTTCTAAACTCCAGCGAATATCACTATCCATAGCTCACGCTGGAAGCGCATTGGATCTTCACACTGAGGACACCCTCCATCATGTTGTGTGGCACTACCATCGTGCTAATTGGGATAGATTCAGAACAGATCTAGCAGCTCAAAACTGAGCATCCATGAGGCGCTGTGGGCCATCAGCAGCAGCAGAATTATACTCCACCACAATCTGTAACCTCATGGCCCGGCATATCCCTCAGTCTACCATTACCATCAAGCCAGGGGACCAACCCTGGTTCAATAAGGAGTGTAGAAGTGCATGCCAGGAGCAGCACCAGGCGTACCTAAAAATGAGGTGCCAACCTGGGGAAGCTGCAACACAGGACTACATGCATGCTAAAAAGCGGAAGCAGCATGCTATAGACAGGGCTAAGCGAACCCACAATCAACGGATCAGATCAAAGCTCTGCAGTCCTGCCACATCCAGTCGTGAATGGTGGTGGACCATTAAACAACTAATGGGAGGAGGAGGCTCCATGAATATCCCCATCCTCAATGATGGTGGAGCCCAGCACATGAGTGCAAAAGACAAGGCTGAAGCGTTTGCAAACATCTTCAGCCAGAAGTGCCGAGTGGATGATTCATATCGGCCTCTTCCTGAGGTCCCCACCATCATAGAAACCAGTCTTCAGCCAATTTGATTCACTCCACGTGATATCAAGAAACGGCTGAGCGCACTGGATACAGCAAAGGCTATGGGCCCTGACAACATCCCAGCTGTCATGCTGAAGACTTGTGCTCCAGAACTAGCCACGCCTCTAGCCAAGCTGTTCCAGTACAGCTACAACTCTGGCATCTATCTGACAATGTGGAAAACTGCCCAGGTATGTCCTGTCCACAAAAAGCAGGACAAATCCAATCCGGCCAATTACCGCCCCATCAGTCTACTCAAAATCATCAGCAAAATGATGGAAGGTGTCGTCGACAGTGCTATCAAGCAACACTTACTCACCAATAACCTGCTCTCTGATGCCCAGTTTGGGCTCTGCCAAGACCAATCGGCTCCCGACCTCATTACAGCCTTGGTCCAAACATGGACAAAGGAGCTGAATTCCAGAGGTGAGCTAAGAGTGATTGCCCTTGACATTAAGACAGCATCTGACCAAGTGTGGCACCAAGGAGCCCTAGTAAAACTGAAGTCAATGGGAATCAGGGGGAAAACTCTCCACTGGCTGGAGTCATACCTAGCACAAAGGAAGATGGCTGTGGTGGTTGGAGGTCAATCATCACAGCCCCAGGACATTGCTGCAGGATTTCCTCAGGGCAGTGTCCTAGGCCCAACCATCTTTAGCTGTTTCATCAATCACCTTCCCTCCTACATAAGGTCAGAAGTGCGGATATTCGCTGATGACTGCACAGTGTTCAGTGCCATTCACAAGTCCTCAGATAATGAAGCAGTCCATGCCCGCATGCAACAAGACCTGGACGATGTTCAGGCTTGAGCTGATAAGCGGCAGGTAACATTCGCGCCACACAAGTGCCAGGCAATAACTATCTCCAACAAGCGAAAGTCTAACCACCGCCCCTTGACATTCAACGGCATTACCATCACCGAATCCCCCACCATCAACATCCTGGGGGTCACCATTGACCAGAAACTTAACTGGGCCAGCCACATAAATACTGTGGCAACAAGAGCAGGTCAGAGGCTAGGTATTCTGCAGCGAGTGTCTCACCTCCTGACTCCCCAAAGCCTTTCCACCATCTACAAGGCACAAGTAAGGAGTGTGATGGAATACTCTTCACTTGCCTGGATGAGTGCAGCTGCAACAACACTCAAGAAGCTTGACACCATCCAGGACAAAGCAGCCCACTTGATTGGCACCCCATCCACCAGCTTAAACATTCACTCCCTCCACCAGCGCACCGTGGCTGCAGTGTGTACCATCTACAAGATGCACTGCAGCAACTCGCCAAGGCTTCTTCAGCAGCTCCTCCCAAACTCGCGACCTCTTCCACCTAGAAGGACAAGGGCAGCAGGCGGATGGGAACACCACCACCTCCAAATTCCCCTCCAAGTCACACACCATCCTGATTTGGAAGTATATCGCCGTTCCTTCATCGTCGCTAGGTCAAAATCCTGGTACTCCGTCCCTAACAGCACTGTGGGAGTACCTTCACCACACGGACTGCAGCGGTTCAAGAAGACGGCTCACCTCCACCTTCTCGAGGGCAATTATGGATGGGCAATAAATGCCGGCCTTGCCAGCGATGCCCACATCCCATGAACGAATTTTTTTAAAATGTAGCTGGTTTGAGCTGTAATGGGTCCAGTGGATAAATTATCCATCAACATCCCTGTTCGCACATGAAGACTGGGATTACTGCTGTTGTCCTTAACACCATGCACCAGCAGGAGCCATGACTTTCAGGAGAGGAGATGTGCAAGAACACTGGGATGAAAATTGAAGAACTAACATTAAAAAAAGATTCTTCATGTCCAAGTATGCAGCAATTAATCTTCATTATGTAAAGCTAATGGACCTGACAATGGAAATGCAGCATTCAGAAGGGAGTGGAGGCATGAGGAGGTGGAGCAGCATCTGCAAACTATATATGGGATGCTGAACAGGAGAAAATTA